>JAUPFV010000003.1:15193350-15937025 GCA_036936605.1 Limnanthes douglasii subsp. nivea | reverse complement strand
CATTACAAAGACATGGATCCTGAAGTTCAACGAATCCAATAAAAAATTGAACAAATCGGTCATCAAGTTACTGCATCTCTTCTGCCGGAAATTGTGAGATTGTATCTTCCAATAGGTTTCTAATCATCTTCTCTTATGGTTAATGATAATTCCTCTACTATCCCTACCGAGAAGCCATCTGCAAAAGTATCAACTACACTCCAACCATTCTCTAACCACGAAGAAGCAGCAAAGCATGTATGCACAGAGGTTAAGTCTGGTCGAAGCAAATTGGACGTTATGGTTATATATATGATCCGGAGGAAAACAAACTGATGAAGAGAAAACAATGAGAGAGATCTTTGGCCGATATGTCCTTGATCAATTCCAGGTGTTCCAACCTGATAAATTAGAGTTTATAAAAGGAGCCATCCATATCAAATATCATTTGAGAGGTGTTAACAAACAAGAAATAACCAAACTAAATACTTCACATCAAACTGAGCTAGTTGAGCTCAAGGAAAAACATGGAAAGAAGATATCTTGAGAACAATAGAAGTACTCCTCCCTCCAAGAGTCACTTACTAAAAGTGAGGAAGAAAAAAAATAGATAGCTGGCAAAATGACATTACTCAAGAAGAAATTCGAAGAAGAGAAACGCCTTGCTGTCAAAGCTGCTAAGACCTAAAGCGGGCTAGAAAGCCTTGCTCCTATTAAAAACGCCGAGGAGCAAAAAAAATATCACTTTTCTCAATAATATTCGTGTGACGTTTCCAATGGAAAATTTCTCAAGGTTTGGGAAATCAATTCCCATAAAAAATCTCTAAGTGAAGTATTCGACCCTATCCCGAGTGAATCTTGTGAAGAAACTTAATTAGAAGAAGATAAAGATGCATTTGATCAGGAAAATAGGTCCTTAAAACGAAACTGAAACCACTCTCCCAATGAAGATCAAGAAGACTAAAAGGTTGGATTTTTTATTTTATATGTTGTATTTTTTTAAATCACCAGTTGTTGCTGGTGTACTATCGTTTTTAATTGCTAAATACTTGGCAGTTAAACCTATATTTTTGTAAGGCTGAAAATTGTACTTTAATTTGACCAAGGAAAAATATCTTCTTTTATCTTTCAAATATTTTCCACCTTTATATTTCATATTGAATAATTTAAGCATTATTACTTCGAACATTGTCATTATTTGATATACTGCGTTTAAAGAACATTAGCATTTTGAATAAAATAGTGTGTTTAAAGAACGTTAGCACCCCGAATAAAATAGTGCGTTTAAAGAACGTTGACACCTCGAATAAAATCATCGCTTCAAATCAGTGCTTTATATGAATGTATAGAACTTCGAATAAATTCATCACCTTAAACGAGTGGTTTGAGTGAATGTAACAATTACTTAAATTACATTTTGTTAACTAATTCAAATATTACTTGCATAATTCCCAAAATAATTTTAAATATATTTATCTCAAGTAATCCTTGGCCAAGAAATATGATTTTATTAATATATGTGACACCTCATTAAAACCTTCATGGGCCAACATAAGAGTAAAAAGTATGCCATTTATAAAAACAAACAATAAAATCGTACTTATCATAAAAGTTTGAAAAAATAAAGAAATAATTACTCCCAATATAATTTTAAGTGCTCAATATTCCATGGGTGTTGTAGAAGTCTAAATTTCTCATCGTAGAGGTGATATGTACTCGGCTTGACTCGCTCTACTACCACATAAGGACCTTACCAGTTCTGAGCCATCTTTCCAAGTATTTTATCATGTGGATCGAGAAATACCTTCCTCAAAACTTTATCACCTACCTTAAAATTCCTATGTTTTACATTCGAATTATAACGACTCCTCATTAGAGTTTGATAACGAGTCGAATTGAAAAGCGCTCGAATCCTTTTCTCTTCAATCAAATCAAGGTTGGTCCTCCTTGCCTCTTCATTTGACTCCTTGGAATTATGGAATAAAGTATAAGATTGTAAAATTGATTCTGTATGGCTTACGAAATCCATTCCATATGCCAAAGCAGAACTATTTTCCTCAGTGGCTTCTCTAGGAGTTGTTATATAAGCCTATAACATCTCTTGCAAATAATTACGCCACTTTCCAGCAGCACCTGTCAAATTTTTCTTTAAGCCTTCCAAAATAGACCTATTAGATACTTTTACTTGACTTTTTTCTTGAGGATGAAACGGTGTTGAAAAACATTGTGTAATACCGCTTGAATTTCAAATATAAATCATTTCTCTATTGTTAAATTGAGGGTCGTGCTCTATAGTAATTTTTCGAGGAACTCCAAAGTGACAACATATATTATTTATAATGAACTTGATAACATCCTTGGCTCTTGTACCAGTTATTGGTTCAGCGTCAACCCACTTCGAAAAATAGTCTACCGCTACAATAATCATATGGCGCCCTCCTGAAGCCATAACTAATGGTCCTACTAAATCTATTCCCCATCTATCAAAATGAACTACTTTGGATATGGAAGTAAGTTGTATTGCTCGTTTATGAATGGAATTATCAAAACACTAACAAGTATCACAACCTCATAAAAAATTCTTAGCATCACGCATAATCGAAGGCCAATAATAACCTGCGAACAAAATATTTCGTGTCAAAGACTTGAATCTACAATGAACTGAACCTTCCCCAACATGTAATTCATATAAAATCTATTGAGATTTTTACTTTCCAAAACACCGTAATAACAGTCTACTTGTAGACTTCTTATATAATACCCCATCTAACATTGTATAATCATAAGCCTTGTATCTCAATCTCTGAGATAACTTAACATCTTGAGGAAACGTTCCTCTAAGAAAAACTTATATTATTTCAAATCGTCAGTCATTTCGGACTGCGTCTGGAGTGACAAATACTTCCTCTGCATACTTACACTATTCTGATTTTGCTAAAATTGATGGACTTTCTTTTTTTCTTTTTTTTCGGAGGGAACCCACAACCGCTACTCAGAGTGCAATGAGTGCGCACATGGTAAACCCTCGGTCTAACGCGATAGCCTGCAAACCAACGCCAGAAGGTAAACCACACAAGGTGACAGGCTCAGCCGAGAAAGCGTATGTAGAGGGACTCAAACTCATGAGCTTTAGTCACAAGCATGCCATCACTAGAAGAGTTAATCCTCAAAGCTAACGAAGATATAAAACTAATTGATCTTTCTTTGCTTGAGAATTCTAGTCATGAGACTGATTGTGAATCTGTCTTTAATAAAACTGATTACACTCAACAAATATTTGCAAGCCTTAAACCAGCTAACACAACCTCATAATCAGCTTCATTATTCAAAACATGAAATCCAAATTTAATACCCTAATATATAGCTTCTCCAAATGGAGCAATCAATTGTACCATTATACTTGATCATAATATGTACTAGAACCACCCACGTTGAAACTTCTGGAGATAATTATTTGACTGTCTCTTCATTTGATCGAGTTTGGATGAAACTCAACCAAAAAAAATATGCTAAGGCTTGAGCCTTATCAAAGTCTCCCGACTCAACCGACCATTTAGTCATTCTACCAGAAATATCTGGTCGTTATAACATATCTTTTAGTAGGAAAGAAGTTCGAATAACAATTGTGTGAGCTTGAAAGTAAGGTCGTAGGATCATGAACATTTTCCTAATCTTGTGCATTCAATTTATTCTCTACCTCCATTTCTATTTCAATAATAAAATTATTAGGTAATTTTTCCATTTCACATTTTCTTTAATAATATTGTTTACGTTTCTTGGAAGGTGTTTCTTCTACCTATATATATATATATATATATATATATATATATATATATATATATATATATATATATATATATATATATTTGTTTTTCAATATAGGTACTGTACGTGTTTTTTCTATCTTATATTTCTCTAACACTTCTATCATGGCTGATATGGCTATGTCTTTATCAATAATTGACTATTTTAGTTCGACAATCTTCTTTTTGCAATTACTATTAACAACTTCTAATTTCTCTACTTGGAATATTGTTTGTAAGATAATACTTTGGCTTGACATATGTTCGGATGTGAATGTAGTTTTCAAGTGTATAATTTGAAAAAGAAATAAACTAAAGTATTAAATACGAGACCATACAAATACTAAATGCAGGATCTCTTAGAGGTAGTTGTAGTGTCTTACGTATTTATGTTGCTCCCTTAGTGTTTTAATATGGTCTGATGGAACATTAACATCATGATCTCCAATCTTGTACATGAGAAAGAAAACCATGTTCAAGAGAGAAAAAACTAACATCGTTAGCATCAGCAAAGCTGAAAGCATGAACAAGCGCAATATGACTTCAAGTACATGCACGAATTACAAGTTTTGATTATCGATCGCATAAAGAAGGATTATGAGGATTTAAAATTATTGATGGCTAAGCAAGGTAACCTTAATTATGGTATCAATTAAAAAATTAATTTAGTAGTAGTGTCAACGGACACTTGTTGGGTTGATACATTAACCTCAACCCATACTTGTATTGTTTGTATGATATAGTCTAAAGTCAAAGTCTTAGTGATGGAGAAATATAATTTATAATACTAAGGGGTATATGTTCCCTGAAGATATCATGTCATTTTAAATTGACTTTATCTATTAAGCACATTTTATTTTTAAACGATGTCTTGTGTATACTTCATAACTTTTGTTGTTATTTTTATATCATATTCCTTGAATATGAAATCTTCTCCATTATTTTCATCCAACAATTCTCCTTCTATCGTAACTACTCCAAAATATATGAATGTTCACATTGACTCTTCCACATACATCAAGAATGGCGTGCTTCCAACACCTCACGTACCTTCAGTTATTTAAGAACATACTAAAAGGAGTAAAAATATTACTATTATTACTAACTTTTTCTAGTCTATGATGAGACTTATATATCTCTTGTCATAGCCAACCCAACAACAGAATATGTACTATCTCATACAAAATCGTATGACTTTACAATATTAAATCCACAAATTTATGATTGGCATTACTATATTATTATTTATCTTCAGTGCACCCACTATTAGACTTTATGTTTAGTACCCTTTATTTCACATTTCACATTTTTTTTTTTTGTAAATTTCATTTTACATTTTTAATTTTGAAAAACATATCATACGCAATTGGTAATTTCATAATTTTATTCTAGTAACAAATGAACGTTCAAATTTTCAAAACTTGACTCAACAACTTCAAGAAAACAAATCAAACAAATTCCAAAGGTTAACAAAACAAATAATACAGAACGATGTAAAAAAATTAAATCCGAAAAAAACCAAACGATGTTAATCCTCAAGTCAAATCTTAAAAAAATAGTTTAACCAGAATTAAAAAATCCAATTTTCAAACTAATAAGATCTAACCAAACAACAGAGATAAAAAAAAATAGAAAACAAAAAAGGTCATATGGCGGTTCCGAGTTTCAACAAGAAAAAATGGTAAAAAAATATCTATTTAGAAGAAAATATAAAATAAATATATTTAAAAATATTAAATAAAAATTGAAACTAAATGTTAAATACATATTATATTTGAATATTTGATAATAATTATTGAAGACACGAACATATTTGATTATTTCAATTTACAGATAACCAGTGGGGTTTTGAAGTTTAAAACCTTTCAGAAAATAACCACCTAGAACACAATTTGGTGTTTCCAAACTTATTGCGCAACCAAATAACACGTAAATACCAAACTTATTGTGATGAAAAAATCGTAAGAACATATGTATTTATTGCGACAAAATTTCAATTCGTCACGAAAAAATGAAATGTAATATTTGCAACGAAATGTGTCACTAGAACAGTTTATTGTGACAAATTTTATAATGTATGTAAACGTTTATTTGTAGTGAAGAATTTTTATAACTTTTAGCGATGAAATATAGTTTATCGCAAAATTTGTATATGTAGTGAGAATTATTTTAGTGATCATACGATTTTGTAACAACATAATTTATACAGTGACAAAATAAAACAATTGTCACAACATATACGACAAACTTATTGTGACGAAAAAATTGCAAGAACATATGTATGTATTGCGGCGAAATTGTAATTTGTCACAAACAATGGGATGTGATATTTGCCACGAAATGTTGGTCACTAAAATAGTTTATTGTGACAAATTTCATAATGTCTCTAAACGTTTATTTGTATCAAAGAATTTGTATGACTTTTTCCGATGAAATATAGTTTATCGCAAAAAAATTATATGTCGTGAGAATTATTTTAGAGACCACAAGATATTGTAGAAACATAATTTATATAGTGACAAAGTAAAAAAAATTACATAGTCCCAAAAGCAAAAAAAATTATAATGTCTTTAAACATTTATTTGTAGCAAATAATTTCTATGACTTTTGGGATGAAATATAGTTTATCATAAACAATTTACGTTGTAAAACAATTTATCACCTAATACGCTTTTTATTAACTCGTATTGTTTTATATACT
This sequence comes from Limnanthes douglasii subsp. nivea, assembly GCA_036936605.1. Taxonomy (NCBI): domain Eukaryota; kingdom Viridiplantae; phylum Streptophyta; class Magnoliopsida; order Brassicales; family Limnanthaceae; genus Limnanthes; species Limnanthes douglasii. The sequence continues at coordinate 15,930,542 of JAUPFV010000003.1, read as the reverse complement.
ATATATTGTAAAAATAAGAAGGTAAACATAGTTTAGAGTAAAATATATTTTTTATTATTCATTTTATTATTTCTTTTTTTTTCTAGGTTTATCAAATTGTCTCAAATGACTTTAAGTTTGTGTAAACTATTTATAAGGTGAAAAAATAAAAATAGTATTTATAAGACCATATTTGTAATTTTACGACTGTAAAATTCTTAATTTTACTCAAAAATCTTATTGTGGATAAGTTATATGACTAGAACAAATTTTTTTTTAAGTTAAATATTTGTAATGGTTTTGTTTTTATTAGAAAGATATGTATTGCAGTTATATCCTATAAAATTATCATCCGTCACTCATTTTTATTGCACTGATTTTTATACTATCCATGAGGAATTCATAAACTCATAATTCAACGTTTTCTCTTTGGTTTCCCTAAGATCCAAATTAGATGAACAAGTCACGAGTGTTGTAACAATTGATATGTAACATTTGACTCAAGTTTATAAATTAGTTGAGCGATTCACGAATCCATAAATTTTTATTTCTTTCCAGGTTTCAGAATGCCAAAGATTACTTTAAAACCTTCAACATTTGTTCACATTATTTTAAGTGACTTATCACTTCTAATAATCCTACTGATATTAAATTCCTTTTGGGTAAAACATACATTTAGTTCAGGTGTTTTACCTTTCCTTTACTCCAAAATGTCTACCTCTTTTGTAGTTTTATCTTTCCCTCTGACCTTACCAGAGGGCTTCTAAATCTGACGTGTTTCCCATTTAGAGTGTATCATATTGAACAAATTAAATTTTAGTGATAATAAATATATTTATTTTTCCAAATGGAAAAGTATAAGAGAACAATCTTTATATATAAAATGTTTAAAACAAACCCAATAAATATCATGAGAACTAGATAGAACTAAAGACTTAAAATAATCTAAAGATATGGATGAACTCAAGAAACTAACTTCGTGAGAGGAACTATTGCCTTTAATTGACTAAGACGACTTAATCCATTTACCATCCTTCTATATGAGAGAAGGACGAAGATACCAAGCTCTTAAAGGTAGTTTCTCCTTAAGCTGCAATAAATACCACAAATTGATTGAAATTATGTATTGAATATCTAAATAAAATGACTAACTTTCACTTTAGAATCATCTTCATGTATCGATAGATAATCAAACGCACATGAAAATTGGATAGAAAACATTGTCTCATTAGTCTTGCTCCTCTCGTTGATGATGTCTTCCCACAAGCTAAAATGAGAAATAATATGAATGAACACGAGACACATCACAAAATTAGTGTGTACAATTTAAACCATTTTTGAAACATAACACATTTTATTTGTGCCAATTTTAAATAGAGTATATTTTTCATCCACAACTATAAGAGAAGTATCCATCAGAGAATAAAAAGACTAATATGAAGCAAGCTTAGCATTATTTAACAATAAGAAAATTATGTCAAATACAAAATATATGAACTCGATGTACTCTACAACATGCCATTGGACCTCATAATAAATTTATTTATAAAGAGTCTAAATACTTTTTCATTCTTGTAAGAAAATGATAGATGCTTTAAACTGAGGCATTTAACTACTGAAGGGTAATGCATATAACTCAGTTTTTGGAGTGATCACGTAAGTTTTTTTTGAAGAAATTCCACTACACTTTCAAAATATAAAGCATGAAATATGCTAATGACAAGTAATTAAACAAATCCATTTGTAGATTAGGTAAATAAACATCAACCGCCATATATAAGAAAAACATATAACCGAATTACTAAAATACAAAGTTTTAACAAAAACAAGCACCAAAAGGAAAAACTACCTTCAAATGCTAAAATATACAAGCAACTTAGAGGTTCATTTAAAAAATATATACCTCCAAAAATAAAAATGACTCAGCTCAAATGTTATGACTACAAGAAAATTCATTTGCAACATCATCTGAACTACTATGATAATTATAAATTATTATCATATGTAGACTCATCTTTGTAATTACTACTACTTTTATTTTCCAGCTCTAACTATACTCCGTAGTTTAATTATTCAAAATTGCTAATGAAATCATTATGTGTGTGTGAATGTCATGTATTTATAATGTTGATATGACTTATAATTGTAGAAGCATCATCTATATCAAACGGCTCATCAAAATTATTAGTCGATCTAATAAAATTTGTTAATGGGCTAGGACTAGATGAATCTTCTTGGTAGGTGAGTTCGGTTCATTGTCGTTGCTTATATAAGTTCTTTCTGTATGCATATTCAATATATTTCTATGATTTAAGCGTTGAACAATTTTCCAATCACTATTCAATTTTGGCATCTAAAAAAATACTGTGTTATTATTGTTGGCAAAAGATAAGGGTAATCATTATAACAAAATGTTCTTGTGTTTACCGAACTAAAATCATGATCTTATCGAATTGACATGACATACCAATGACATTCAAACAAAACCACATGTTTCTCTCTAATATCGACCAAGTTAAGTGAGATGCTGTGTTTAATTCTTTTATAAATTAGGTGTGTAATTTTTTTTATAAAAAACTATAATTTTAATTTTAACAAGTTTGTTTTACATAAAAAAAAAAGTCTAATTTTTATTAAGTTTGTGTGGTATTGAATTCTTAGTAAGATATAGATAGAGAAATGAGTAGCTTGTTTTTAGTAGAAAGGGAAAAAAGTCCAACCCATTTAATGTTGTTTGTTAAACTATTTATATTCTTTTTGGATCCATGAGCCATTCAGGTCGGGTTATATGTTTGGGTCAATCTCACGAGCCCTCATGCCCATAATCAAATGTACTAGGTACATACATGAGTCATTAAGAATACTGCTTATTCATTGAATTTAACTATTAGGTTCGAACTTCCTCTCTAAGCAAAATCCGACCTACTTTACTAAGTGGGTTCTCAAACATAATCTGACCATATCATTATAATCCGACCCTATCATCTAGCCCCCCTTAGCTCTTTCTGAAGCATTTGGGAAGAGCTAACATTGTAAATGCTTTCTGAATTATGTCGAAAAGATGTTATTAAATCTATTTTTATTGAAAGGTCGCGACTTTAACACAGTTGCTTTTTTCAAGACACGTGTCATATAGTCGTTGAACCTTGTGAACGGTTTTACCTTGTTTATTGTATCTATTGCCAAAAAGAGAAAGTGACTACATTTAATATCCTTCTCTAATTATTACCATTGTTTCATCTTCCTTAGTAAAACATTCAAGGGCATTTTCTTTACCCATATCTAAAGGTAATTTTTAATGTTTCTATTTCTAGAGTGAGAAATAATTTCTACAATTTTACATAGAGAAAAAATCGTACTTTCAAACTAGATTTATCTTTCTTTATAAATCGTTATTCTAGTATTCTTCAAAGTTTGTATTTTACGGAGAGAACAACATTAATAAAATGAGGTTGGCTCAATCTATCCGAGTTGAAGGAAGAAAAAAAGAAAGCCATAATCACAATCGAATTACCCATTTAACCAAACGGAGTAATTGTGACTCAAATTGCAGAATGAGATAGGAGTTTCTCATCTAATAGACAATAAATTATTTCTAAACCTAGCCCCTTTGCACAATTTCTTACAACTCCTGACCAATATGATGAATCAGCTAAGAATCCCTAAACAAAAGTAGTTAGTAGTCGTAAACCTCGCTTAACGTTTATTCACATGGGTCAGATGTTGGAGAAAGTATTCCTGATAGATTTGCCACACTTTCTAAGGCTAAAATCAACCTTACTCATCAGGCAAAGAGACAAAAAAGGTAACTGAAACTTCCAATGATACTACCAAGGTTCCATAGTAAAATCTGATCGTGTGAGAAATTATCACAACTAAACTTCCTTCATAGGAGATTCTAAAAACAATTCCAACATCTTCGCCTACTGAGAAACCTCATATCGAGGAAGATAACCCTGGTACTCAACCTAGTGATCCACCATAGTCAAGACCACAAATTATGAAAGAGAGAATGGATGACAGTGGTGAAGACACGCCTTTAGAAATATCGGATCAAACTGGGGATACCAAAAACGTATCTCCAGAAAAAAGAAGTAAGACTCTCTTACCAGATTTTTAACCACTTCCTGAATGTCTTATTGGGAGAGTCTAGCCAAATTTTACTAAGGTTATCTTCAAATACTTGCTTGATTTACGAAAGATATCAAACGTATATTCTCATACAACCGATTTGTCTTATTATGAGAGTATGGTTCCCAATTTTACAATGTTCTCAAAGCTCTTTTCACAATATCTGAAAATGAAAAAACGACTTTAACAAAACTGAATCAATGGGCCATTGAGAAATGGTCAAATGTATCTCACATTTGTTTCACTTCAAGAAACATGGTGAGAGACCACCTATGGAGAACAACTCGGATCCATGAGCTTTCATAGAAAGATGAGGTCAAAAAACTGGATAAGGAAGTAAAAACCCTTAATGAAGGGCTGGTTCAATCCAAATTTGATCATGATCAGCTGTAGTCTAATTTTACTGATTTGGTGAAATGAATTACTTCCTTGAAGGAGCAACAGGCGAAGGATAGAGATAACTTTCAACATTTATCTAAAGAAAAGAAAAAACTAAAGAATCTTCTTAAGAAAAAAGAAGATGAAATCACCACTCTCAAAGAAACGACTGCAAATGAAATTAGGATGTTGTATATGCATATGCATATGCTGATACAGTATTGGAATCTATCGATAAGAGGGATGAATCCATAAAGTCGGGTATGGTACTATTGCTTCATAATATATTCCCTAAGCGGTCTATTGAGGAGTTGTGGAAGTCTGTGCCAGCTAATCAGATTCATTTTCATAGTCTGCCTATGGGTGATAAATAAATATTTCTTCGGATGAATCTGATGAGTACAAATTTGATGATGAAGCTGAAGAATATTCGGATGGTGAGAATCCAAAGAAGGACGAAGAAAACAAATGAAAGAAAATACAAGAGAATAATAACACAGGGAACGAGCGTTAAGGTTAACAATTTTTTTGTGTATGTGTGAATTAAAGTCCTTGATGTGTGCAAGGAATTTTGTTGTATTTGGATCAGATTACTTTGTAAATTTGTTTATGTAAGCCCTTGTTATACATAACGCATTTTGTTGTTTGCATTGGATTTGTTTTTCATAATTCAAAGGTATTTAATGTAATCTTTATTTTTATCCACTTTATGTTTCAATATATATATTCTTGCTTCCATTAATATCCGATCCCAACTAAATATTTTTATTTAAAGATGATTAAAAACTTGGAACAATTAAACTAAAGCAACAAACTTTAATCCCACCAAGGTATCGAATGTAATCCATTCGAGGGAACACAACTTTAATCCCACCAAATCATTCGAAAGTAATCCATTCGAAGCGAACATAAATTTAATCCCCGCCAAACCATTCTAAGGTAATCCATTCGAAGGTAACACAACTTTAATTCTACCAAGCCATTCGAAGGAAACATAACTTTAATCCTACCAAACCATTCAAATGTAATCTATTCAAAGGAAACAAAAATTTAATCCCATCAATCCATTCGAAGGTAACACAACTTTAGTTCCACTAAGCCATTCGAAGGAAACATAACTTTAATCCTACCAAACTATTCGATTGTAATCCATTCAAAGGAAACTAATCCCATCAAACCATTCCAAGGTAATCTATTAGAAGCCAACACAACTTTAATCCCACCAGGCCAAATACATTTTTCTTTAAAGTTAAAACATAATAAATTAATTAAGATTCGAACGCCTCATTAAAACCTCCCCATGCCACTAGGGTAGGACAAACTATGGCCCCTAATATTTACATTGAGCTAGAACAAAGTAAATATTTACAAGTTAAGTTTACTTTAAATACTACCTTAGAGGCTCAACATTCCAAGGGTGTTTTAAACGTTTTCCTTCTTTGTCTAATAGCTTGTATGTTCCTTGCTTGATATTTTCATACATAATATATGGACCTTCCCAGTTTGGAGCCATCTTTCTGAACTTCTTTTCCTTAGTGTGTAAAAATAATTTTATTATCTCCCACTTAAAAGTCTCTACATCTAACTCTAGACTCAAAAATCTTTCTCATCAAGATTTGGTAGTGCACAGCTTTTAGATGAGATTTTATTCTCCTTTCCTCAATCAAATCCAACTGATCCCTTACTTCCATCTAATTATTTTTTCGACTCCGAAAAAAAGGAAGACTAGCTTCTATAGGCGTAATTGCATCCATTCCATAAACAAAAGTGAATGCAGACTCTTGAGTAGTTGTGTGGGGAATAGTTCGGTAGGCCTATAGTACTTCTTTTAGATAACTTGTCCATTTCCCAGCTCCTCCCTCAAAGTTCTTTTTTAAACCGAGGAAGAAAAAGACAAGAGAAACAATATTTGATTCCTCTTGATGCACATAGTTCTTCCATATCTTTGCTGTTAAATTGGGGATCATTATTTGCAGTGATACTCTTAGGAATGCCAAACCTACAACATATGTTAGAAATAATAAACTTTATCACTTATTTAGATGTTTTCCCAGACAATGGTGCAGCTTCTACCCACTTGTAAAAGTAGTCTATTGTAAAATGATATTACGACAACCCCCAAAAGCCTTTGGAAGTGGTCTGACTAGATCAAACCCTCATCTGCTAAATGTTACTGCTTTGGATACAAACTCCATGGTGACTTCATTTCCATATCTTTGACAAGGGTCATATCTTCCCACTACGTTTTTTTGCATCTGCCATAATAGAAGGCCAATAGTAACCTGTCAACAAGACTCTTGGAGTTAAAGCTTTATAACGACAATGTGTCGATCCTTCCCCATCATATAGTTCTGATAGTATACTTTGAGATTGGCTAAGTATGAGGCAATGCAACAAAGGTCCGTTGAACGATTTTTTTATAAAGAACCCTCGTTAGAAACACAAATCTATGAGCTTTGTATTTTTATCTTTTTGGCAAAAGTTTTGTCTTAAGGTAAATCATATTAAAGACAAACTCTTGTATTTCAATTCTCCAATCTTGAGCACCCATGGTAGATACATGTAAATTCTCTCCCAAATCACCCTTTATTTCTGAATTTATGACTATGAAAGAACATTCTTGTACCAAGATCCAATGATACGCTTCTGAATAAACTATGGTAGCTAGGGAGTGAGTCATTGAATTTTTTGATCTTAGGACATGCTCATACTTAATACTCTTAAAACTAGTTGAGATCGTTGTTAGTACCTTTTGATAATTTATCAAGTGATCGTTTCTAGTTTTAAATTTCCCATGTGCTTGATGAATGACTAATTGAAAATCTCTTAACAACCGGACTCTTTTGGCACCACATATCAGAGCCAATTTTAATTTTGCTATTTCTACTTTATATTTTGACTCATTGTTAGATGCTCTAAAACCAAAACGTATTTCTTGGTACATTGAATCCCCAAAGGGGGAAATTAGGCAGATATCAGCTCCACATCCCATTGTACTATACCCACCATCAGTTCAGATTACCCATTCCTTCTTAGGCTTATTGGTTTGAACTTTTTTATAAGGGCTTTTGGAGTGAAATTTAAATTAAAAACACAGCCACAACTTGAACTTCGATTGTAGTTCGGGGTGCAAAGTAAATATCATGATCTTCAAGCTCAACTCACCACTTGGTCATCCGTCCTCATACATCTGCTTTCCGTAATACATTCTTCAAGGGAAAAGAAGTCTAAACCGTGATATAATATCCTTGAAAATAAGGCCTCATTATTCTGGCTGCTATTACCAACGCCAAGACTAATTTTTCCAATTTCAAGTATATTTTCTCGACTTCTAAAACTTTGTTGCTTATATAATAAACAAGGTGGGGATAATTATCAACTTCTCGTATCAATACAAGTGTAAAGAATGTTTTAGGTGAAGACAAAATAAATCAAAGTCTTTAGTATTCCTTAAGACTTGGACAACTAAGCATACTTGTTTGATGACCTTGAAATAAACTTTTTTAATGCTACCAATATTCTGGTCAATATCTGAACATCTTTAGTATTCTAAGATGGTTCCATAGCCAAAAAAGCATTCAATTGGTATGGGTCAACTTTAAGTTGCTCCAACATTCTTCAAACCCAAAAGGCATTACCTTATAGAAGTTAAGCCCCAATCTGTTATAAAAGTAGTGTGATCTTAACCACTCGGATCCATCTGTATCTGATTATACCCAAAAAAAACATCCATGAAGAATAATAACTTATTTCCCAATGTGGAATCTACTATTTGAGAATTTAGAAATCTAAAAGCATCCATCTGTATCGTTAAATATTTTAGCGTTCACTTCACGTCTCACTTAAAAAATCTAAATTCAAATAATTTGACTCAAAATACACTAGAGAATGCTAATGGAATTGTTTGTTGCATGTGGTATCAATAATTTCTGGTCTAAAGGTATTTTTGGTCTTTTATTTAACGGGGTATTAACTTTTAAAGTAGAAGATAGATAGATAGATAAAAGAGGCGGGTGATTGTGTTTAAGATTATTAAAAAACGTCAAACCTATTAAATGTGGTTGGTTGAGGTATTTATACTCTTGTTTTGTGACCCATGTTTCGTTCGGGTCGGACCTTGGACTCGGTCTATTTTATTTTCTTACAAAGTCAAAAACTAAAAACGGTTTAGCACACAGTTGAGTCATACTCCATTCATGTTTACTGTTCATCAAAATTCTAGTATAGAAGATGTCCAAATTACCCCTTCAGATTTTGTCCCAATGGCCTTCCAATAATACCCGACCCTATCAGCATGATCCCAAGACTTAACTTGTTAGATTTTTCCCAAACCTCCGACCATTTCTTCTCTAAAATATATCTCTCCTCATATCGTTGTTTTGATCCTACAAGTCATAAGCTATATATCTCTTGACATGTCACATTTTTTTTAAATACCATGTTTTATTTAATTCTTGAAAAATCACATGACATAAAAAAGACAAGACAAATCTTTGGTTTATCGATATTGTTAGGGCGATCAATGATATAACTGTGGTTCATGATATCTCAGTTCGTAAGACATATAAATCAGTAGACCAAAATAACAATCTTGCGTATATTCGTATCCAAAATATACAATATTGTACTAGTGCAGAAAATTTTAAAACATATGTAACGAAAATAAAAACCATTATCACTTTACAAAAACGGATTAACGATTTGAGTTAAAATTCTTGTTTTTACTCTAATAGGATCTATATTATTTGTTTATAAAAAAATCTGTTCAAACAATAAAGTCCGTTCAAATTCTAAAGGAAAGGTCACGGTTTCACATTTAAACAATTAAATGGAATTTTAATTATTTAATAAATAATAAAATATAATAAAGGAATTAATTTACTCGATGTAACCGGCTTTTTTTCAAAGCAAAAACAACGACTTATATTAATAAAGGGCTAATGTGAAAATTACAGATAAATCGAACCCAAATTATAAACTCAAAACAAAACTAGGGGCTGCATTTACACACCTTAAAGAAACAAAACCAGAAAGAAGGCTTCGACATTGTCTTCTTCGATGTAATCAGACCAAGCGCTAACCTAACCGGGATCAATGTATCCAACTCCCAGGCTTTCAAGCATTGTGATAGACAGAAGTGGATTCGGCGCATTGACTCCTTTGAAGGTTCGATCTTGGCTATTGGTTAACACCCAGTTTGCAATCCAATCAACGACATGGTTCTACGTTCTGGGAATGTGTGGAAGAGACACGCAAGGGTGAATGAGACTACGACAAACGGAAAATGACGATTGAAGAAGATGAGCAGCAATGCTAGTGGCAAGGATGTTGATTAGAGTCAAACAATCAGACTTTACGTCAACATTCTGCCAAGAATGGATTCAGCTTGCCAAACAGTCTTCCAACTCCGATGACAATATCGCCTTTGTCGTCTCTGACCAAAATACCTTCACTGGACTCTCCAATGGAGCTACAAGCACCATCGACGTTGATTTTCAGCCTGCTACGAATAGGGAGCATCCAGTTCAGGTAAATTGGCTTGTTCTTTCTGTTATTAATAGTTCTACACCCCAATGATGAACTTGCATCGATGACATGAGACCAGCGTTTAGTTGAAAGAAAATTTCCAGAATCGATTCCCATTATGATTCTGGTTATTCTATCAATAGCACTCTTGAGATTATCATGAGTGTTATTGAATTTGGAGAAATTCCTATTATACCATATTGTCCAACAGATAATTTGTGGGACAAGATAGGTAATGTGGAACTTGATCTTAGTAAATCAGAACCAGCAATGAATTAAATGAATAAGGGTCATACAACGCTTCAAAGATATTTTAAACAAACACCCAAAGTAATTCCAAATGATCCAGGAAATATTTTAGTTGACGAAGAGATGATTCTTCTCTTCACAACTGCAACAAAACTGGCATTTGGAGACAGCGATCATGTGTCTGTTGTTAAGGATACTGTCAACGGGTATATAGTTCTTAACTAGTTTCCAGCATAAGAAAGAAATATTTTTAGGAATGATACGATTCCAAATTTTTTTTAAAGAAATTTGATTTGTTATTCTTCTTTCTCATATTGTCCCAAGTTAAGTTAGTGTTAAAATTGTTATCATTAGACAATTTCCACACTATCTTGTCTTTTGAACCAGGATTGATTTTAAAACCATTTATATGATTTACTCTTTCTTGAGGCAGGAAGGTCAACAGAGTGGGGTTATCCCACCTATTGTTCTTCCGAAAGGTCTTGACTTTAACAGATGAAAACCGATTGTCAAAACTGTTGTTATTTAGAAGAGGAGGCATATCATGCCACTCATCAAACCAAAAATCAATAGAACCATTACCAATAAACCACTTCAGGTTTTTATCAGCATCCTCCTTAATGGATTGAAGCCTTTTCCACACAGTAGAGTCGGTAGAATTGTAGTTAGTTTTAAGAAGGTGGGTGTTAGGGCAATAAATAAGATGCATAATTTCAGCTCAAAGATAGTTGTCCTTCTAAATAAGAACCAAATCGTTTGAGAAAGAGTGTACTGAATATCAATAAGCCTTTTGATATTCAGTACACCCTCATCAAAAGTTTTGCACAACTGGTTCCAAGTGGACCAGTGAATGAATTTTTTGTTAAAGTTGGACCTCCATATAAATTTATTGAAGCATAACTCAATTTTATTAATAATAAATTAGAGATTTTACTGTTGTGCATCTAGTAATAAATAATAGGGTGTACGATATTAGTGATAAGAGACAGTCTGCCCCCCAAAGAACATGTGTTTCATATCTCATTCATTAATCTTGTTGTGATTTTTTTCAAGTAAAGGAGCGTAATTATTCCCTTTGTTATTTGCATAGATTGTAATGCCAATATAGGTAAAGGGAGAAGTGTCTACGTTGAATCCATTAGTGATGTTAAGTCTTGCAGTGCTAAAGTGACGAGATCTGGTTGAGGTAATAATTTTCATTTTTTCCTTATTGATAATTTGACCGGAGATTGACTGGTATTTATCTAGCAGGCAACTTAGCTTTTCAATGGTGGAGGGGAGGCTATTGGTGAAGATGCGGACATCATCAGCAAACGCCAAGCTTGGTAGAAGATATCCTTGTTTCACATAAAATTGCATACTATTGTTAGATTTGAAAAGATTAAACAGACCACGAGTGAGAGATTCCTTAGCAAGAATAAAAAGATAGGGAGACAGTGGATCTCCCTGTCTTAAACCTTTCTTCTGGGGGAAGTAAACCACACTAGTGCCATTAATAAGAATAGATATCATCACTTTAGAGATCATGTTGTTAATAATGGAAATAAGGTCTGTAGAAAAGCCAAAACAGTTCAAATTTTTTAAAACAAAGGCATGTGACATTCTGTCAAATGTCTTTGACATATTTAATTGGACCATAATATTTCCTTCGCTAGGATTTCTGTTTATGTTGTGTATCATTTTCTTATCAATAAGGATGTTTTCGTGAATTAGTCTATTTTGACAAAATCACTATGGCTGTTAGAAATGATTTTAGGCAAAAATTCAGCTATTCTATTGTTAATTAGGCTAGAGAGGGGTCTGTTGAAAATAGTGCACATGGTAATAGGCTTGTAGTTATTCCAACTAATTGGATTAGGGCCTTTAGGAATAAGGAAAATCCCAGTGGCAAATACACCACTAGGAATACTACAACCTTTCAGGTAAGCATTCCGAGCATTGCAAAGATCAAAATTGATAATCTACCAACAAGTTTTAAGAAATTAAGAGTTGAACCCATCAGTGTCAGCATCACTGTGATTCTTCATGGAAATGATGATAGACCAGACTTCTTCCTTAGTAGTAGGCTTGCGGATAACATAGTTATCACTGTCAGTAACAATCTTAGGAATGTTGTCAAAGAGAGAATCCTGTATTTTCAAGTTTAGATCATCGTGGGTAATATAGGAATCAGTAGATAAAACATTTCTAAAGTATGATTCAACACACTTAGCTATTTCATTATGACTTTGGAGCCAAATTCCATTCTCTTTAATCTGATTAATTAAGTTTTTCTTTCTTTTCTTAGACACATAGCTATGGTATAAGTTTGTGTTGCCATCACTATCTTAAAGCCAAGTGTTAAAACACGTTTGCATCCAGTAACTATCCTCATTCCTAAGAGCCTATACAAGAAAACTGTTAGCTTTTGATAGGTTAGCCTTAGACGTGCTGGTATTCTCAATTTGATTCATGATTTCATTGCTTTTAACATCTTCAGTGGCAGTTTTGACTTTGTTGAAAATGTTGCCAAACTGGTCTGTGTTCCAATCTTTAATAAACTTTTGAAGTCTCTTAAGCTTGAACCAAAAAACATTATTGCTTTCACCTTTACAATAGAGATTCCAATCCTGCTTAACTAAGCTAAGAAAAGTAGAGTCATTAGTCCAAACATTAATAAATTTAAAGTTGCATTTGTTATACTTAGAAGTAACAGTAGGATTATTATAGAGAGATATGAGAAGAGGAGCATGGTCAGAACAGGTTCCGACCATGTGAAAAACCTAAATACTTCCCATTGAGGATATCATTTTGTTATTTACTAAGGCCCTGTCTAATCTTTTCCAACATTTATTGTTACTCCAAGTATATCTTGAGCCTACAAAACCAGCATCTTCGAGGCAGTCTGATGGCTTCATTGAAGTTGTCAGAGGTAATGTCATCGAAAGTAGAGCATCCAAGCTGATCTTCAGAGTTTGTGACAGCATTAAAGTCACCAGCAGCCAGTGGCGTAGCCAGGATCGAAACACAGTGGTGTCCTAGATCTTTTGATTATTATCAAATAAATTAAAATAAGATACAAAAGTTATAGCAAAATGAAATCTCAAATATTAAGTTTTTATTGTTATAATATACGTTACACAAGTAACTAAAATGTGATTAAAAAAACTAAAATACAAACATAAATTTAAGTTAACTTTACTTGTATTTTTCTCTTATTCATAGTTTAAAAATGTTGAAGGGTAGTTATGTTACTAATCGTGCCACAAATATTACCAAACAATCATTAAGTTATGTATCGCTCATTTTATTTTTCAACTCCTTCTTCACATAATTCAAACCCGAGAAAACTCGCCCAACACTCGTCGTTGCTACAGGTAAAAGCAAAGCCAACAATGAACAAAATTATTATGTTTAATATATTCTAAGTAACTTCGATATAAGGATATTTCTCCTTACGAGGTTGTGTTATACCCCTTAAAAGGTAAGCTCTTCTTACCGAATCTTGAATATATGGATGAAAGCTAGAGATTCGATCTTTTTTCCCTGAACCAGCCTCCAAATGTTCCCAATTTGAAGATTGTGCTTCAACTTGAGGTTGTGGATTATTGACCACCGAAACATGTGCTTTTAGAATAACAAGTTAATCTTGTGTCCCTCTGCGGTTAACTTCACTGATTAAATTAAAGATATTTGTATTTTCTTTTCTAAATTTACTTGTTTCGAAATAGCAATGCATCCTATAGTGACAAACATAAAAACTAAATCAATAATAAAATTTGAACTTAGCAAAGCAAAATAAAAATTATGATTTATGGAGGTCTATTTGCTTTGAAATTTAACTGTACGACTCTCTATCTTAAGAAAAAAATATAAATCAACCAATGTTAATCTTTGCAACTAGTGAATAGTAATATAAGACATGTAGCAAAGCTTAAATTTTGAGAATTTATAACATAGAAACACAATAAATACCTTAGTGTTTGAAGCTTATAGTTAGAGTTGTCTAATTGATAGTAAAAGAGAAATTGGTGTAAAAAATTATATCTTATAGGTAGAATTTTCTATATAATATATAATAAAAATTTATACCAAATTCATATATAAATTTATATTACTTAATTTATTAGTATTTTATATATAATAAAAAATAAATGATATATTTACATTAAAATAATAAAAAATATTAATTTGATATATAGTTAGGATTTTCTATATAATATATTACTTAATTTATATCAAATTCATATATAAATTTATATTACTTAATTTATTAGAAATCTAACATAATTTAAAAAAACACATCAACCAATAGCCAGGTCTCGAACCCAGGATCAGTGGGTTCCTGACCTGGCTTTTTGCCAACTCGCCAAAGGTAAAATACAGAATTGTATTACTAAAACTATGATTTAATGGAATCAGGTGGGTTCCTGGGACCCCACAGGCACCCACCTGGCTCCGCCTGTGCCAGCAGCCATCCATGGAGTATCTTCACTAGCGATTGAAGTCATCTGGCTCCAAAGATATTTCCTAAGGGATATTTGGTTCTTAGCATAAATAGAGGTAAAGTTGAAAATATTGGTCATGATTAACATTGACGTTGATGTTTGATGTTAATGTCCTCAGACGAGAAAACCCAAACTTTATTGGAGCAGTTAGCCACAAAGCTACATAAATTAATTCTCTTAGCAACATTATCAATCTTGCCAAGCTTAGCCATAAGCTCTAGTATAACAACCACCTTAAGCTTTCCAATTTGAATTATGGATTTTAGCCTTGACAAGGTAGAATTGTTGTTAACCCCACGGGCATTCCAGCTAGCAATCTTTATCATTCCAGCTAATAATCGTAACATAACCTGCTTATATACGTATCTTTTTACGTCCAATGATATTCTGGCAAAATACAGAATTGTATTACTAAAACTATGATTTAATGGAATCAGGTGGGTTCCTGGGACCCCACAGGCACCCACCTGGCTCCGCCTGTGCCAGCAGCCATCCATGGAGTATCTTCACTAGCGATTGAAGTCATCTGGCTCCAAAGATATTTCCTAAGGGATATTTGGTTCTTAGCATAAATAGAGGTAAAGTTGAAAATATTGGTCATGATTAACATTGACGTTGATGTTTGATGTTAATGTCCTCAGACGAGAAAACCCAAACTTTATTGGAGCAGTTAGCCACAAAGCTACATAAATTAATTCTCTTAGCAACATTATCAATCTTGCCAAGCTTAGCCATAAGCTCTAGTATAACAACCACCTTAAGCTTTCCAATTTGAATTATGGATTTTAGCCTTGACAAGGTAGAATTGTTGTTAACCCCACGGGCATTCCAGCTAACAATCTTTATCATTCCAGCTAATAATCGTAACATAACCTGCTTATATACGTATCTTTTTACGTCCAATGATATTACTGGTACACGTTAATTTCGCGACGACTCCATCCTTACTTTAGTCAACCAATTAACTTTTCATTATTAGTACAAGTGACGAAATTTCTTTAAAGGCATGAAAATTAAAAAACATACTTCGTAAAAGTGTTGACCAATATAACTTTACCAAACAATTTAATGGTAATTTGGATTATGATTGGCCTAACATATTTTTTTTTATCGGATAGGATTATTTATTATTGAAATAATAAAATCCGATGAAATTCTAAAGTAAAGGTTACGGTTTCGGTTTTGGGTTAATTTTCCACTGAGTTCTTGTCCAGTAGAAATTAAATGACTTTAATTATTTTATAAATAATAAAAACTATAAAAGAAAATTAAATTATCCGACCTCATCGTCTCTTATACGGAGTTTTTTACGTCCAACGATATTGTTGGTACGCATTACTTTTGTGACGATTCCGTGCTTGCTTTTTAGTCAACCAATTCACTTTTCATTATGAATACAAGTGACGAAATTTCTTAAGGGAATGAAAATATATCATTTTAAAAATCCAATCGTCAAATAGCTCACTACACTTTTCATTAGCTGTAACTAAAATCTTCATTGAATCAAAAAGTTGGAAGTTGTTTCTAATTTTAAGGACGAAAACAGCTCATATTGCATAGTTTGGCAATGAGACTGAAGATATTTTGTTGTGTTATACTTATTAGTATGAGCATTGGTTTTACGTAAGCTGCCATATGCTCAAACAAGGGATTCTTTGAAGCTAATAGTACCTACCATACCAATCTTCAACTTATTTTCTCTACTCTCGCTTCCAACGTTACAGCACATGGCGGCTACTACAATACCACTTTGGGCCAAGAGCAGAACAAAATTTATGCCGTGGGGCTTTGCAGAGGAGGCTATAATACAGAAGCATTTTTCAGCTGCATCAATGCCGCAACTCAAGAACTCAGAGCCCAATGTTCTAACCAGACAGAAGCTTACTTCTGGGGAATTGATATTGTTTGCTTTGTACGATACTCCAACACCTCTTTTTTCGGCTCATACAGCCTAGACCGTATGTCATGTTGCATTTTATGTATTTAATCTAAACATGTTTTATTTATTTATTTAAGTTATAGTAACCGTTAGTATTAAACTGAGTCTTAGAGTTTTACGTGGGTGTAGGAGTTACGTAACGGGCATTAAGTGAAGAGAGAAGTGGGATTAGTGGATCTTATTTTGTAACTCCCACCTCGTTTATTGCCTATTTATTTCCTTTGTACGCTGCATTTGATTAATCGAAGAAGTACCACAGTTTCACTTTCTCAAAAGGCATAATA
The DNA here is from genome assembly GCA_036936605.1 of Limnanthes douglasii subsp. nivea. NCBI lineage: Eukaryota > Viridiplantae > Streptophyta > Magnoliopsida > Brassicales > Limnanthaceae > Limnanthes > Limnanthes douglasii. The sequence goes on along the minus strand of JAUPFV010000003.1, from coordinate 15,913,569 downwards.
GATTTGTAGGACAACATACACTTTCTCTTTGTACCCACGGTCTATCACATTGAACATAAAAAGGGTTTACACTTGGTATCAGAGCTTCAGGAGGTGTTCATAACTTCAGATGGAGACAACAAGCAAAAGCTCCTTTGGTCTCAGCTACCCGATGTTGAGCAAAACCAACTACACTGCATGGGCTCTCAAAATGACGGTATTCATGCAAGCCCACGGAGTGTGGGAGGCAATCGAACCCAAGGATCCTAATGCTCCTGTGGAAGACAAGGTCGATAAAAAGGCACTCGCTGTTATTTACCAGGGAGTTCCAGAAGATGTCCTGATGTCACTTGCAGAAAAGAAGACGGCCAAGGATGCGTGGAAGGCTGTCAAAACCATGTACCTGGGAGCAGACAAGGTAAAAGCAGCTAGAGCCCAGACCCTCAAGAGCGAATTCGAAGCTCTAAGCATGAAAGACGATGAGCCATTAGACGAATTCTATCTGAAGCTGAACAGCCTGGTTACCAATATTCGAGTATTGGGAGAGAAAGTGGAAGAGACATATGTGGTTAAGAAACTTCTCAGAGCGGTTCCCACAAAATTCTTACAGATTGCATCTGCTATTGAGCAATTCGGAGATCTGGAAGAGATGTCGGTAGAAGAAGTCGTTGGTTCTTTGAAAGCCCATGAGGAAAGATTGCGAGGGACAACAGAGAAACACGAGGGACAATTGCTGCTGACAGAAGATGAGTGGAGGAAAAAAGAAAGCAGCGAGGGGCAGCTTTTGTTGACTCGAGAAGAATGGTTAAGGAAAACCAATAGAGAAGGAACTCGAGGTGGAGGAAGTACTCGTGGAGTACGAGACAGAAGTAGAGTGAGGTGCTTTAACTGTCAAGCACTGGGACACTTTGCTGCGGACTGTCGTAAACCAAGGAAGGAGAAAGACATAACGAGAGAAGCAAATCTCTCGAAAATCCAAGAAGATGAGCCAGCCTTGTTGGTTGTTGAGGTCGGACAAATGGATATCGAATCTATGCTTCTGAAGGAGGATGGAGTGGTTCCAAAGCTACGAACAAACGCAGGTGAACAAAAGGAGTCACAGGTGTGGTACTTGGATAACGGCGCCAGCAATCACATGACTGGGCAACGTGGAAAATTCAAAAGCTTGGATGAGCGTGTCTCCGGGAAAGTGAAGTTTGGCGATGGATCGACCGTGTGTATCAAGGGAAAGGGAACAGTGGCGTTCCAGTGCAAGAATGGTGAAGAAAGGATGCTTGAAGAGGTATACTATATCCCAAATCTCTGTAATAATATTATAAGCTTGGGACAACTTTCTGAGGCAAGGAATAAAGTCGTACTTGATGGGGATTGTTTGTGGATTCGCGAGGCGAGTGGAAGACTATTGATGAAGGTGAAAAGGACAGAGAATCGACTATATAAGATCAGTCTTGAAGAAAGTAGAGCAAAGAAGGCTGGCGGAATTGCAGAGCTTGTGTCTCCATGTGCAGTGACACCTGCAATGCTACCAACTCCTATGTTTTCCCCATCCAGGGAGGTGTTAGGGGACATGGCTAAGGAGGAGTGGGGGGTCGATGGATATGGATCAATGAAGGGGTTGATTAGGCTTAGGTCACCAGGACATGAACAGGATGATAACGATGATGAAGAAGAGAATGCATCAAGTGGGAGTGATATGGAGGAGCATGTAGTGGTGGAGAGGAGGCTGGATCAAGATTTGAGGAGGTTCGAGATGGTTTACCCGAATTACAGTGGAGCTGATTATAACAATGTGTTGGAGAATCGAGTTGATGATCAGGATTCACATATTGTTCAGTTAGAGGAGGAGAACTTGATGTTGAAGGAGAGGATATTTTATATGGAGTCGGAGTTCATTGAATTGAGGAGAAGATTGATGTTTCTTGAAAGGCAGAATCAGGGAATGGGAGATGTTAATGAGGAAGTTGTGGATAACGAATCTGAGAACGATAGTGAGGAAGGAGGGGGGTCTTCTGTACATAGAAGCTGTAAGATTGGTAATGGTGAAATTAAGGAAGATGATAATAATGAGGCTGCAAGGGATGTCCAAGACACAGCAGTAGATGAAGAGACCGAGTCTAAGTCTTGTAAGGAAGAAACCAAGGTTGACGAAGCAGTGATGCAGTACGGAGGAGATATGTGTGTTTCTACTGAGCAAGAGCATGAAGTAGCAGTCACTGAAGTTAGGTTGATGATAAACCCTCAGACAAAGAAGAACAAGGGATTTGCATTTTTGCGTTTTGCTACTATTGAACAATCTAAAAGAGCTGCTTCAGAGCTCAAAAACCCCGTGATTAACGAAAAAAAATGTGGTATAACTCCAAGCCAAGACAGTGACACTCTTTTCCTTGGTAATATAAGCAAGACAACACAACGCACTCTTTCTTCTTATTTCGGTGCTTTAATCACTATGGCAGCCGAGCAGCCACAATTCATAGCTAGTACCGGTAACAGGAGTTTCTCAAATTCGCCACTAATTGAAAACTCTGAATCCCAACAGATTGTTGTGCCCGATAGAAAAAGCTGGAAAAACTTATTCTCATACATTGGTCCCGGATTTCTTGTATGTATTGCGTATATTGACCCCGGAAATTTTGAAACTGATCTGCAGTCAGGAGCCCAATATAAGTATGGGTTACTTTGGATCATACTTGTGGCTTCGTGTGCTGCTCTTGTCATTCAGTCCCTGGCTGCTAATCTGGGAGTTGTCACAGGAAAGCATTTAGCAGAACATTGTAGAGCGGAATACTCGAAGGTACCAAACTTCATCTTATGGGTTCTTGCGGAAATTGCCATAGTTGCTTGTGATATTCCCGAAGTGATTGGAACAGCCTTTGCATTGAACATGCTATTTAACGTGCCCGTGTGGATTGGTGTTCTTCTGACAGGGCTTAGTACATTGATCCTTCTCGCATTACAGCAATATGGGGTCAGAAAGCTTGAATTCTTGATTGCGTTTCTTGTGATTTTAATTGTTGTATGCTTTCTTTTGGAGCTTGGCTATGCAAAGCCTGACCCCAAAGAGGTCCTATATGGGTTTTTTGTTCCTCAGCTAAAAGGACACGGTGCAACTGGACTTGCAATATCATTACTTGGTGCTATGGTGATGCCGCACAATCTCTTTCTTCACTCTGCATTGGTGCTCTCGAGGAAGATCCTTCGATCTGTTAGAGGCATTACGGAAGCTCGCAGGTTTTATTTTATAGAAAGTGCACTTGCTCTGGCGGTGGCATTTCTCATTAATGTGTCGATTATTTCAGTAAGTGGTGCAGTTTGCAACTCTCCGAATATGAATCCAGCAGATCAGGCTAGCTGTGCAGACTTGGACTTAAACAAGGCCTCCTTCCTCCTGAGGAATGTTTTAGGTAAAAGGAGTTCAAAGCTTTTTGCAGTTGCGTTGCTAGCATCAGGTCAGAGTTCAACCATTACGGGAACGTATGCTAGGCAATATGTTATGCAGGGATTTCTTGATTTACGATTGACACCATGGCTCCGAAACTTCATAACTAGATCTTTGGCAATTGTTCCTAGTTTAATCGTCGCCTTAATTGGTGGCTCTTCTGGAGCTGGAGAGTTGATTATAATTGCATCGATGATTCTATCATTCGAGCTCCCATTCGCTCTTATTCCGCTGCTCAAGTTTACTAGCAGCAAGACCAAGATGGGAGCACATGCAAACCCTTTTACGATTAGTGCCATCACTTGGGTAATTGGCGGACTAATCATGAGCATAAATATGTATTACCTCGTGAGTGGGTTCATCAAACTACTGCTTCATAGCAAGTTAAAAGTTGTGGTTATTGTGTTTTTGGGATACTTGGATTTGCGGTTATTGCGATATATTTGGCTGGAATCGCATATTTAGTTTTCCGGAAGAATAAGGAAGTACTTCTCACTACGGAGATGCATATGGTGATAGATTCGAAAGATCTAGTCTAGGATATGGAAGCAGCAGAACTTCTGCATCAAGTCAGGATTCACATGGACTTTATGGCAGTCGTCAAGGAATGGGTTACGAAGTCGAGGTTTGAAAAACATGTTGAGATTAGGGGGGGACATGTTGCATTTTATGTATTTAATCTAAACATGTTTTATTTATTTATTTAAGTTATAGTAACCGTTAGTATTAAACTGAGTCTTAGAGTTTTACGTGGGTGTAGGAGTTACGTAACGGGCATTAAGTGAAGAGAGAAGTGGGATTAGTGGATCTTATTTTGTAACTCCCACCTCGTTTATTGCCTATTTATTTCCTTTGTACGCTGCATTTGATTAATCGAAGAAGTACCACAGTTTCACTTTCTCAAAAGGCATAATAGATTTGTAGGACAACATACACTTTCTCTTTGTACCCACGGTCTATCACATTGAACATAAAAAGGGTTTACATGTCAGTCCTCTCTAATCCCAATGACATCAAATTCTCAAACATGTCACTGTTCGATGAAATATGGTCGGATTTGATGGATCGTGCTCTGACAATAGCATCTAATGGTTCTGATAAACTTAAATATGCGGCTGTCAAAGAAAAGTTGTCGTATTCCCAAAATATTTATGCAATGATGATTTGTACACCGGATTTATCTTCAACCGACTGCAATTCCTGCCTACTAGAATGTCTGAGTAAGTACCAAAATTGTTGTCATGGTAAGCAACAATTGTAACTATTGTTGTTCCTACAGTTATAGTTATGATTTCCATGGCACTTGCTCAATTGCCTTCATCATTTTCCCGAGGAAGAAGTCATATGAGGATGTTCACTCATCTTCATCGCTGGTGCGAAGCTCGGATAAAAACAAAGGTAAAACTGTGTCAATCACCGAATTGGATCCTCGGTAACGTTATGAGGGTCTGCTGAATGCATTTTGTCCTCTGTATTTGTTTTGATGTTTTATTGGCGAGATTTTTACTTTGTGACTGTTTTAGATGACGTCATATATGTTCAGATTCCTATCAAATGACAAAGTATATTTTAAGTAAGCATTTATGCATATGGAGTAACACCATGAACATTGTACTCTTTATTATTTTTACCTCGTGATTTTGATGAATGGACATTGAAACTAGACAATCAATTCTAAGACCTTGTTCCATGATTTGGTTGCTATTCCATATACAAATCTTGAAGCCTAGGATTAGATACGAAATATGGACTTGACGAACAAAAGCTTTGAATATGCTTCATTTTTTTCTTATATTTTCTAGGAGAGGTGAATGTCTTTTAAAAAAAAGTTGTAATATTTTTCTGAAAATTGCAACTATTTCTAAGAAAGTATTAGCTGAAAATCCTTCAACTTACTCAAATTCAACCGAGGAAAAACAATAAATTATTAGTATTTAAAAGGTCCTTAATTGAAATTGTTTAGCCTATCATGTATCCCACATGCACAAGCCAATATGTTGAGAGTCTGCCCAAGGGATAACTGAGTTGGTTGAGTATGGTATTTTTGTGACCAAAGGTCATGAATTCGAGTCTCTCTACATACACTTTTTCGGCCGAGCCTGTCATTTTATGTCGTTTACCTTCTGGGCGTTGGTTTGCAGGCTATCGCGTCAGACTGAGGGTTTACCCTTTGCACACTCATTGCACTCTGAGTAGCGGCTGCCTGCGGATTCCCTCCGAAAAAAAATATATATGTTGAGAGTCTCTGATGTAACTAGTTCACATTCTCAACCATCTCAAGTTCCCCTACTTTTCGCACCCAACCAATATTTTAATTATCAAATTATATAAGTTTGTAGTGTTTGTCGTTGATAATGTTATATGTTGTTCGGATGTCATTATTTTTAATACGAAAAAGTGTGTTTGTCGTTGATAATGTTATATGTTGTCATTATTTTTAATACGAAAAGATACGTTTATCGTTGATAATGTTATATGTTATTCAGATGTCATTATTTTTAATACAAAAAGGTATTATACGCTATAAATAAGCTTTAAACAACGACCCAAACAACCGAACATTTTTAACACGGAATCACATTTCCAATGATCATACTTATCCAAACAACCAAGATTCCGTTTGTAAAGGATCATGCGAAAGAGTGTGACCCGTGACTTGACAAAACGTCAAGTCCTATTAAATACAAATTCATGCGAAAAGGTGCGAAATTTAACTTAGTCGAACGCTCAAGTACTCCCTCCGTCTCATAATATTAGTCGTTTAAGGTTTTTTCACCAATATTAAGAAAAGTAATAATGGCTTTGAAAGAATAAAAAAAAAAATTGATTGGTGGAGTTAATAACTTATGTAGAAAGTTAACTTTATTATTGGTTGAAAGTGGAATACATGTAATAATGCTGCATTGGAAAAAGAGAACGACATATATTATGAGACAAAAAATTTGTTCTAGAAAGACACATATTATGAGACAGAGGGAGTAATATTTAATGTAGAGTAGCGTGAATAAGCACGACCATTGACTTGACCAAACGCCCATATCCCATTTGATACAGAGTGGCACAACCACACGCAAGATGTGACTTAGCAAACGAATAAGTCCCATTTAATACGAAGTTATACAATGAGAACACCTTTAAATTTTCCAAATACCCAACTTGTATTTAATACAAGATCGGGTAACAACACGTTATCCATAACTTGGTCAAAAATAAAAGTAACATTTAACACGGGATCATATCACCTCGTGTGTGATATGTAACTCGGCCGATTTGCCAAGTCTTTTTTAGTGATGGATCATGCCAACGAGCGTGATTCATGGCTTGGCCGTTTGGGTAAGTTAATTTTAGTTAATTTCATGAGCTAATAAAATATAGTTATGAATTCCTCTATCTAAAATGAAATTGAGCTGTTATTTCACAATAATCTTAGGAAGCAAAAATGACAGCCTGTCATTTAAATTTATTGAAATAATCTTGTACAAAATGTTACATAAGCTTACTGAACACATATCATTAAAAGAAAATGGTTGTCGCTTCTTAGGAATCAGTGTAAAAAGTGAACTTTTAGGCCATTTAGAACTAGAAAATGATTCATAAACCACAGCCACTACATCAACCCCAAATATCGACCAACATTTAAGAAAAATGACCATTAAACCCATAAGGATCCTGAGATATTGACGCTTTCATATTTTTAACTGTTTTCCAAACTTTATATGCCCTGAATAATTTGAATTAGATCAGTGCTCTCTTGATCAGACAGAGAACTACCTAGAAGTATGAAAATATTTAAATTATAGATGTTACCCTGAACGATAGAGGGACCAAAAATTCGGAGTGAAACTTAGCCCCCTTATTATCCACATCATTAATCGAGAGCACAACACCGTTTATAACAAGTTTAAGTGATGATTTCTTGTGAGCTCTAGCTTTAATAACATCATTAAAAACATTAGAGTTTGTATCCCCACTTTCTAACCGCATCATCCGTGATTTATCTCTAACAAAAGCTTCATCCCGTCTAAGAAGAATTGTATGCAAGTTCTAAAAAGAATGAAGCAACCCAGAGTCCATATCATCTAGCACATCCTCACGCTCCTCCAAAGTTTTGATTTTAAATTCAAATTCCTCCAATTGTTTGAAAACATTCCAATTCCAATCTCTATAACATCTGCAGATCCTTTTGAGTTTGATCTATAAACAAAGCATCGGGGAACCAAAACATTGTTATTCTCATGAATTTTTAACCATATGCATAAACGATTCTTGCTCCAGCCACATAGACATAAATGTGAACCTAGAACACTTTTTAATAATATGAGCACATTGAATCAACAAAGGAGTATGGTCTGATTGCTTTCTAGATAGATGATAGACGTGAATGCTAGATATTGTAGCAAGCCATATATGATTCAACAACACTATATCCAATCTATCATAAGTTGGAGCCTCTCTTAAACGATTACTACACCATGTAAACTATGGACCAGTAAAACCAGCACCAACCAAGCCATCTTGTACCATAAATTAAACAAAATACTCAACATCACCTATAAAAATCCTACACTTCTTTTTTTCTCCTATGATTTAGGAACAACATCAAATTATCCCCCAACCAACTAAGGAAACAAAGTATTCCCACCTATATGCTCATGCCACAATAAGTTTCTCAAATCTCTATCACATTTTGCATAAACAAAACTAGCCAAGAAAGACTTTCTAGTGCAGTTATCAAAGAATATTTATCATTGATTTTATATAAATTTTATACTAATTTAATTGTTAGTTTTAATGAATTATGAATAAAAATACTATGTTTGGTTATTTTTTATTTATTAGTGAAATTTGAGCAAAATGAGCAATAAGGAGTTACGATTTTACATATAAGCTACAGTTAAAGAAGAAGATAAATAGAACCATAATTAAAGAAAGAAATGCAAAAGATAAGAAATTAATTGAAGATCATGATCTAAATAATTTAGTTTCTTAAGAATAATTCTTGGTGTTTCTCAAAACCTGAAAGAAAGGAGCGCACTTGTCAGATGAACGAGAGATAAATCGATTTAAAGCCGCGAGACGCCCGGTTAATATCTAGACCTCCTTGATATTCTTAGGTGGTGTCATGTTGGTAAGAACTTGTAATTGGGTCGGGTCTGCCACAATCCTTTTTCGCTAACAAAGAATCCCAGGAACTTTCCCGACCTTACCCCAAATGAGCATTTCTCCAAGTTTAATTTGAGATTTATGCCTCTTAGATTATCAAAGGTTTCCCTCAAATCCGCAAGATGGTCCTCGTCTGTGCCACTCTTCACTAGCATGTCATCGATGTAAACTTCCATATTCTTCCCTATCTGGCAGTCGAAGATCTTGTTAACCAGTCTTTGATAAGTCGCTCCAGCATTTTTAGCCCGAATGGTATAACCTTATAGCAATACAAGCCTCGGCCCGTGATAAATGTTGTGTTTTCCTGATCCGTTGGGTGCAACTTGATTTGGTTGTAGCCTGCATACGCATCCATAAAATAGAGTAATATGTTTCCTGACGTGGAATCCACCAACTGGTCAACTCTCGGCATCAGGATGGGGTCCTTTGAGCATGCTCGATTAAGGTCGCTAAAGTCCACACACATCCTTCATTTCTCGCTCTTCTTTTTGACCAGGACAGGATTGGAAGTCTAGAGTGGGTAACGTGATTCTTTGATGTGCCTAATGATTAGCATTCTTTCAAATTCTCTCAGAAAAATTTCTGTCTTTTCTGGGGAAAAAACCCGACGTTTTTGTGAAATGGGTCTAACATTTTTATTGATGGTTAGCTTGTGAATCACATGGTTCTCTAGGACTCCGGTCACATCCTTCGAACACCACGCGAATAAATCTAAATTCTCCTATATAAATAATAACAACTGTATCTTGAAGCCTGGTGACAATTGGATTCTGATCCGTAAAACTTTTCCTTCGGTAAACTGGTGTTTTTTGCATTCTTCGTTGGTGGTTAAAAAACTGGGAGCTTCTCTAGGATCATCGACGGGTAGTGACCCCAAGGGAAGTCCCACTAATTTCTAGTCTCGCGCTTGCTCCATCTCTTGATCCCTTTTTGGTGCTAAAGCTGCTCGGTAACATTCTCTCGCCGCTTTCTGGCTGCTTTGCACTACCCCACGTTGTTCCCGACCACGTACTTCAAACATTGATGAACCGTGGATGACACCGCGTGCATTCGCGATAGCCACAATCTACCAAAGATCATATTATGATAGGCTGGTGCGTCTACCACGACGAATAGATCAGTGACCTCCTTTTTGAATGGTCTGCGGCCCAGCTGAACGATGCCTTCAAACTCACCAACTACGTCTGCAGCCAAACCTGTAAACCCTACAATAGTTCGATCCGAACGTGTAATGACCGGGGGCGCCCTAAAATTTGCGAAAGTTGATGCAAAGATTATGTTGGCTGAGATACCGGTGTATACTAAGATGCGTCAGACCTCCTCCCCCGTAATGGCCGCCCTAATAACGACGACGTCTTCATGAGGGCCGACTATATCTCTCATGCCATCGTCGTCGAAATACAGAATCGGCGAATGGGCGCATTTTGAATGAGGATAGGACCGAGCTTCCAACTGAGTAGCCAAGTTCACAATATGTCGCTTTCTAGAGGAGTGTGTGATCCCTGCCATAGAATCACCCCAAAAAATAGTCAATGATTCAAAAAATTGACAGAGGTCTCTTACGTTCCCGTTACTTTCCGCAACTTCCTCTTCGATGACCCCGATGAGGTTACGATTTACATCCGGGTCGAGATACTTGATGGAGACATAAAAAGGGTCGGTTACTTCGGAAATCGTCATGGTTGTCTCAGACTTTGGCATCATCACGATTTCTTTCGAAGCTGCACCCTGCTGCGCTTTCATTTTCACATACTTGAGTAGGTTTCCGTGCTCTATCAGCATCGGTACCTCCTTTTTTAGAAAAATGCAATCCTTAGTATCGTGTCCCACGTCTTCATGGTAGCGACAATACCGATTGTTCCTGTGCTCCCGAGGCGTTGGTATGGGGAAAGGCCTCCGATACATCCCGCTTTTCTTAGTCTTTTCATAGATCGAAGACACGCATTTTGTCAAGTCAGCAAAATAAGCAGGTTGGATCCATTTATTAGACATGGGTCGTGAAACCACTTGGTTCGTCTGCTTTGCTTTTTGGCTCTGGGAAGCCAGAGGCTTGATTGGTAAGGACTGGGTCGGTGGTATTGTGTTGACTTGTTGGACTTGCTGAGCATAGCTAGATTGAGTCCCCTGTTTTATAATGAACGACGCTTGCGCGCTCTATTGAATTTGCGCAGCCAATTCAGACACCTTGGTTTCTTCTATCAGTATCTGCTTTTCCACTTGAGCCAGAAGGGAAGAAAAAGTAAAAGTTTGCTTTTAAGTAACCGTTTGCTTCACCGGTCCTGGAAGCAACCTTAAGCGATACGCTGTTAGTGTCACGCTCTCTTCACAATGATCTAGGTCGTTCTTAGCATCAATGAAATGCCTGGTGTAATCCTTGAGGCTCTCTCCTAGCCTTTGCTTACAGTTCATGATCGTATCTCCGTTGGCTCGGAAACTTTTGCTTCCCACAAAGTGCTGACGGAACATCATCCAGAACATCTTTGAAGTTTTTAATATAACCCTGTGGTAGCCCGTTGTACCACTTGGACGCCTGATCCCTGAAGGTATCGAAAACGCTCGGCATAATAGCTTATCGTCGTTATCGAAACTCAGCATAAAGTTCTTGAAGGCTTCCAAATGATAATCTGGATCCCTCTTACCATCATACTTCTCCAATTGGGAAATATCAAACCTCTTCGGGATATGTCCTGATAATATTTCGTCGGACAGCGGTGAGGCTCTCCAATTCATTCTGAATCTGAATGCTCCGCCTCCGAGCCCCTCGGTCTGAATCCCATACAGACCTTCATCTCCTGGGTTGATGAACTGGCTACTGACACGGTACCCCTCGTTCTGGCTATTTGATGGTTGCCCCTGGACCTGAGGTAGAACTACCCGCTCTTCTCTGCTGTCTGTTTGCATCTCTTCTTTTTCGAACGACACCGGTGTTCTCTTCTCAGCGCTACCCTTCTTGAACTTGGGAGAGTCAGAACGGGGTGCCCTATTCCGTCAAGAATTTCTTTTATGCGCGTGTTTGTTTAGCCTTTCCTTACGCCGGTACTCTCTTCCCGACGAGTCATCCGAAGAATAATCAGCAGAGATCCCCCGGTTATCCTTTGGGTATTACTCTGCTCTTCCATCCGGCCTGTCCTTCCGGGCAAGACTCCCGATAATATCGAACAGGTCGGGCATCGATACGATGTTTAACAGTCGGGTAGCCTTCGTCGCGGTTGTTTATGACCGGTTCTTTACCCTTGCCTTCCAGAGCTCTTTTATCATCTAGCGCCCGTTCCTTTTCAGCGTTTAGCTTTGCGATGTCTTCCAGTAGCTGTCTCCTTGTAATGATGAGGGTCGACCGCTTGTCCCGACCCTGGGCCTAGTACTCCCGACCCGGAGCTTCCTCACCTTCGGACAGCGGAACGGCTCTGGCCACTTCTCTCTCGACCCTCTCTCTGATTGCTTCGTCATTCATCCTTTAAGCTCAGATCGCGATTTTCAAAGAAAAAGATTCCTTTTTGGTATCACGTGTTCCCACAGACGGCGCTAATGATGAGAGAATAAATGACAAGAAAGAAAAATCTTGGACCTGATGTGACTAAAGCTTAAAATATAGAGAGAGAAAATAGAAAGAGAATATAATAATGAATTGTCCCACCTACCAAGAATAATGGGTTCCCCTTTTACAGTGGGGAAGAGTGGGCCCGATTATGTCCTTGGTGGTCTTGTTTTATTTCACCTTTCGTCCTTTACAAAATACTTTGTTTACGAATTTCCTTCTAATAAACAATAAATACAATAATAGGTATATTTATCTTCTTCTATTTACAATTGACTCCTTTCCTACTAAGATCGACGAATTACTCCCTTATCATAGTGATTTATGCACCTTCTCAACGATGGCTCTAGACCAGTAATAGTCGTTTATTTTTTCTAGAATCTTCACGTAGAATACTGTTTGAAGAGTTTTAAGATGGTCCAGGGGTGATTATGCGATACGAGGATTACTAATAGACGATTTTGCGATACAGAAATATCTTAGTGTCAGTTTTAGAGAGAGAAAGTACAGATTATTAGGTTAAGTAGAGAGAGAAAGTCTCATATTATTCATCTCGGGATTTGTGAAGCATGTGTGGTCTTTTTATAGTATAATTGCGGACCCCACACGCTTTAACTTTGACTAATTACATCTGTTGGTCCCTACATTTTATTTTCTTCCTATTTTGGCTATCTCTTTACATAGTTTGTACAATTCAGTCCTCACGCAGTTTTCTCTATGCATTTTCCTCCTATCACACTTTTCCTTTGCTATTCTCTCATGTCAAGTTTCTTCTTTACACTTTTCTCCTTGTCTTTTATTCTTCCTTATCAGTGCCCCCCCAGTCCTAGTGAAAATTATTTTACTGGGACTGAATAATTCTCCGATTGCTCACTTCACGTATCCTCTAGTAGTTACTCTTGACATGCAAAAATCATTTCCTCTCCAAATTTCCACAATGCCTCTCGAAACATCGAAGCCATAAGTCGCTCCTGAAGAGTCGCTCTTCGAATTTATACAAAGCTCCTCGAACCATCGATGCTTCCAAGTTCCTCTTCGAACCATCGAGGCCACAAACCAACTCTTCGAGAAATTGCTCTTCGATCTTCGAATTTCTACAAAGCTCCTCGAACCATCGAGACCATAAACCGACTCCTCGAACCATCGAGGCCACAAACCAACTCTTCGAGAAATTGCTCTTCGAATTTCTCCTGTTAACCGAGTAGCCCCCCAATCCTTGCACCATTTTAGGCATATCAGCCCCCGAATGATTTCATATTAAGGCTAAAAAAGGGTGCCAGGATTGATCTTGGTCATGACGTCATTTAACGAACACCTGTGTCAGCACAACTCTTTGGAAAACGTTACCAATTCTTCTGACACTTTCTGTCAGAAAACTCTTCCTCTTCCCCTGACATTTTCTGACACAAAACTCTTCATCTTCCCCTGCAGCTGGTGTCAGAACAATTCACACCTATATGGACCGTAATGTCCCTAGGCAAACACCATAAAAAAGTCCCCAGGCCTGACCTGTCAGGAAACCCAACTTCATCTATAAATACCAACATTCTCTCTTCATTAATTCAACTTCTGTTCAATTATTTCTAGAGAGATAAAGTTGGCGAATAAGCCCCGTCGGATTCTTGAGTGGTTGTTGATCAGTAAGAGGTTCGAAGAGAGGATTGCTGCTGGTGAAAACGTGAGACCTCATCCCCCACCATCGACTACTACCTTCTTTGGTGTCTGGCCTCCCTCGGCAGATTCGACTGCAATTACCCCCCCCCCCCCCCCCGAAATCGCTCGACAAAGCTTACACAGTGACCCGCCCCCCCCCCCCCCCCCCAGAGAAATGGGTAGGGACAGGCAACACAAACACTCGTACGGGAAGAGAAAGAAGTCTCATAAGGATAGGAAAGGCTCTCATGAACGAAAACATGCCAGGGAGGCACCCTTAGTTATTCGGGAACCTACTTCACCAGCAGCCCTCGAGAATCTCCCTCAAAGATCTGCAAGCCCACTTTGGACGTCTACCAGGCCTCCTCGAACTTCTATCAGTCCCCCACGAATAGCTACAAGCCCTCAATGGACTTCTAACAGTCCTCTTCGAAGAAACGAAGCAGATGGGTCAAGTCTGCCCTCCACTCCATCCATGACCATTCGTGGAACTCAATTTTCCCCCTCGAAAACGCTGATTACCGAGGAGGACATACACAATAGGCGAGATGAAAACCGAGATGCCAAAGGGAAAAAAACTGCCACAAAGCCCCTCGAACCAAAGGTGCCTACAATCCCCTCCTTAAGCTCTGCGAACAATGCAACTTCTTCATCGCAAATAATATCCGAAGAGCAGGCTCGTCGGATTGCTCCAAAATCAAAAGGGGATATAGTGCTGCCCTTGTAGCTGGATAGTATTGCCGATCACAAAATTCGGGGCATCGAAAATAAACATATGGTGGCCCTTGCCAATATCAGATACAAGTACTTTTCAAAAGAGGAAGAAACGACTAAGGACCCGATGGTGCATCCCCTCTTACATTACCATCAGATTCCGTTCAGAAGGAGAGACACCTTTATCAGTGAGGGACAATGAGTTGGTGGTGTACACAGAAATCATGAACTGGGGGTTAAGGTATCCCTTAGACCCCTTCTTCATCGAATACTTGGCGAAGATAGACCTTTGCCCTTCGCAGGTTGGCCCCAACATGTGGTTTACTCTGATGGCCTGCATCATGGCCTCGAGGCTCTCAGGTCACGAATTTTCGTTAGAGCAACTCATTGGTCTTGCTGGTTTGGCCAGAAATCCTTACTTCCCCTTCTATTCACTAACTTTCAATCGAAGACAAAAGGTCTTGAAAGATCTGCTGGAGGCTGACAAGAAATGGAGGCAGCAGTTTGTTTTTTTCTCTGGTTGCTGGGAGACTGGGTCAGAGGCCACTCCCTCAAATCCTCACAAGCTTTCTCTGATGTGGACAAATAAATGTAAGTCCCCCCTCAAATTTATGTGCCTCCTCGAATTTTATATTTCCTCGAATCATTATGCTTCCTTGAATATTTATGTTTCCTCAAATCTTTATGCCTCCTCGAATATTCATGTGTCCTCGAACCTTTATGCCTCCTCGAATTTTTGATTGTGATTGGTCTTGGTATTGGCTGCCTATTGCAGCTATGATGGGGATATTCAAGCCCTATTCGGACTATGTTGAGGGTGCTACAAATGTGTTCACCAAGCTTCGCCTGTGGGCAAATGATCAGTGGGACAACCGATTTCGTCTCTGCTTTACTGATAACAATCTTGCCAGGAGTTAATTGTGGAGGCTCAATCCCCTCGACCGCATTAGTATGAGAGGGTTGATGACCCCTCCCTCGGAGCGAGAAGTGATGTAGCGGTGTCGTAAAAAAGACATAGTGGTATACCTGCCCAAGTGTTCCCGTTCGTAGAGCCATCTCGGGGACCCTCCAGAAGATGAAGTGTTATCGACTCAACAGCTAAACCCCGAAGGGCCGATCAACACTCAAAGGCCTCCCTCATCGAACGATGCTGGGCATCGAATTCTCTTCCCCCTCCACCAAACAATACTGGGTCATTGGACTCCGTCCCTCCTCCCCCTACTCCCATCCTTCCTTCAAGAAAGGATGCCAAGAAAAGAGACAGGAAGGGTAAGGGTATCCTCCTCGAACCCATCCAAGAACAATCCGAGGGAGGTGAGACGCCTGAAAACAACCAGGAGGCTGGTCTTGAGGAAGAGGTCCATGAAAGTGCAAGTGATCCTAAGAACAGGGATGGCCATTCTCCCATGGAAAGTTCTCATCAATCCCCACATTCGCCCCTCACTGAGGCTTCTCATCGAGCCCCCCTCGAAAACAGTCCAAGATTAGCTCCTCTCCCTATTCCTCGGAGTAGCCCTCCTCAGCTCATTGACCCAGAGACTCTTGGAGGCGGGTTTTCTGAATTTGACTTTGCAGCATTAGGGTCTCCATCGAGCTCTTTCGAAGTTCCGTTGGATGATGAATTCTAACTATCCCTTCGGAAATTGCTGCACACCTCAGTGAATAGAGGGAGGAAGATGCATCATCTTGAGAAACGTAAGAATCGCTACAAGTTCAAATCACTATTGGCTGCCTCTCAGCTCGAGGAGGCCAAGAAACAACATGCGGTGATCGAGGGCCAAGCTGACGCCTTATACGAGCGTCTCTCTGCCTCCGAAAATTATGTGATAATGATGGAGAGGTGTTGTCAAGAGGAGAGAGACTTGTGTAAGAAGAAGACTGATGCTCAAGAGCTAATGATAGCTGAGTATAAAAAGGGACATCGCTTGGCTTGTGATGGGTTTACTGAATGTACCGAGGCCCTTCGAAAGGTGACAGCAGACCGAGATCAGCTACTGAGACGGGTCGAAAATTTTCCTGGACAAGTCGAAGAGGGGAAGGACAAAGCTGTGGATGCTTATGCAGCAACGTGCACAAGCAAGTTACAAGCCCAGGATGCCACTACTCGAGCTGGTTTGCTGACCCAAATCCATGCTGAGCATCCTGAATATAACTTGGGGGCCTTTTGGAAGCTTGTCCCCTCGGAACTTCGTCCTCCCCATATAGTTGTAAGTGAAAGTGAGGATTCAGAGGCTAATGGGAGTGTCTCTTCGAAAAACTCAGACTGAGGAAAGGTGCTGAGAAAGTTAATGTTTTGTGTATGGCCCGATAGGGCCTCTTTTTGTAATATGACTGGAACACGTTGTACTGTGCTAATTCAATGAGACAGTCGATTTTTGTAAGATCAGTGAACAATTATTATTTCTATGCATGTTTTCATATGTTACATTTTCAACAAAAATCCGAAGAGGCAAGTCCTTCGAACTATGATTATGACCTACTTGAAAATTTGAGGAGAAGATATCTCGAGTCGCATTAGTGTGACCCAAATATTAATAAAGTCATATAAGATTCGAAGCACACCTTAGTGTGACCCCAATATTAATAAATTAGAAATAAAACTCAAGGCACACATTAGTGTGACCCAAATATTAATAAAGTAAAAATAAAACTCGAGGCACAGATTAGTGTGACCCAAAGAATAGTTCAAAGGTCCCAAAATTCGAGGCACATATTACTGTGACCCAAAGAATAGTTCGAAGGTCCCAAAATTTGAGGCACATATTACTGTGACCCAAAGAATAGTTCGAAGGTCCCAAAATTCAAGGTACTTATTATCGTAACCCAAAAAAAATAGTTTCAAGGGACAACAATTCGAGGCACATGTTACTGTGACCCAAAAAATAGTTCGAAGGGACAACAATTCGAGGCACATGTTACTGCAACCCAAAAAATAGTTCGAAGGGACAACGATTCGAGGCACATGTTACTATGACCCAAAAAATAATTAAGTCAAAGAACTCTTCGTATTTAAGGGGGCTCATCGAAACACCACATTAAAACCTTCCTGTGCCTAGCAGGGGAGGAAAGAGTGTGCCCTCACCAAAGTTTGTTCTGGGGGATACAGAGAAAGGAAAAAAGAAGAAATACAATTTCAGCTAGCTCTTTTAATCAAGATACAATTTTAAATGCTCAATATTCCAAGGTAGACAGAGGTATCGCCCTTCCTAATCTTTTAACCGATATGTGCCTGGTTTTATCTTTTCGGTGACCTCATAGGGGCCTTCCCAGTTAGGTCCCAACTTCCCCAAACTCTTGTCTTTAGTGTGCAAGAAACTTTGCGTAAGACCTTGTCTCCCACCTTAAAATCTCTATGCTTTACCTTGGACGCGTATCGACTCCTCAAGAGAGTCAACGGAGGGGAAAAGAATCTTCGGAGGGACAACGGCATCCATCCCATAGACTAAAGCAAATGGGGACACAGCAGTGGCCGTTCGGGGAGTCTTTCGGTACGCCCACAACACTTCCTGTAGGTAGTCGGGCCATTTGCCTGCTTTACCTTCCAAGTTCTTCTTCAAACCATCGAGGATCGTGCGATTAGTCACTTCCACCTGCCCATTAGCCTGAGGGTGAAATGGTGCTGAAAAACACTGTCGTATGCCCCTCGAGGCACAGAAGCTCTGGAATTCCTTGTTATCAAACTGAGGTCCATTGTCCGTGGTGATCTGCAACGGTACACCAAAACGAAAACAAATGTTAGATATGACAAACTTGATCACATCCTTGGCCTTGGTTCCTGCCAGCGGCTCAGCCTCCACCCACTTAGAAAAATAATCGACTGCCACAATTATTGTCTGTCTGCCCCCCGACGCCATTGGTAGAGGCCCAACTAAATCAATGCCCCATCTGTCAAACGGGACTGCCTCCGAAATTTTTTCCATCAACACCTCAGGTTTGTGAATCACATTAGCGTAGCGTTGGCACGTGTCACATCGTTTGACTAGCTCTTTTGCGTCGGCCGCGATAGTGGGCCAATAATAGCCAGCCAGGAATACCCTTCGGATTAATGACTTGTACCCACAATGGGCAGATCCTTCACCATCGTGCAATTCAGACAGGATAATTTGTGACTCGGGCCCATTCAGACACCTCAATAATGGCCGACTCAGAGATCTTTTATACAGCAATCCTCCTAACAGAATATAGCCATGAGACTTGAATCTAACTTTCCTGGCTTCGTACTTTTCGACCGGTAAAATGTCTTGGCCAAAAAATGATAACCGTTCTCCAATCGTGCGTAATCACGTTTCTCTCCTCCGAGATGTTCATCGCGTGCTCCTCACCCATCGGGATCGAAGGGCACTCATGAACCAAAACCCACGGGTAACCTTCCGTTCGTGAAGCAGAGGCAAGTGAATCCGGGACAGTATTTAACTCTCGTCGGACATGCTCGAACTTGACTCCCTCAAATTCGGATGCCAAAGCTTTCATCAGCTTCAAATACTGTATCAGCGTATCTTTTCTAGCCTCGGACTCTCCCGAGGCTTGATTTATCACCAACTGTGAGTCACTGATCAGTTTAATCCTTCGAGCCCCACATATCTGAGCCAAACGCAAGCCTACTAGAGCAGTTTCATACTCAGCTTCATTATTAGTAGCCTTAAAACCGAAACGAATGGCTTGGAACATAGCTACCATTTTCGGGGAAATCAATTGGACACCTGCCCCACTTCCTGAAGTGTTCGACCCGCCATTCGTCCATATTACCCATTCCTCTTTGTCAACCAAGTCGTGTACTTCATGTTCCCCTCTGTCTGAATGGAACAGGACCAAGAAGTCGGCTAAAAATTGTGCTTTTATCGCCGTTCGAGGCTCAAATGTTATGTCGAAGTCTCCCAGCTCTACTGACCATTTAGTCATTCTGCCAGAGATGTCTGGCCTTTGGAGTAAACTCTTCAGAGGAAAAGTCGTCCGAACAACGATTGGGTGGGCCTGGAAGTAAGGTCTCATCTTTCGAGCTGCCGTTACCAACGCTAAAGCTACCTTCTCTAACGTGAGAGATATCGTTTCTCCGCATCCAGTAAATCCTTATTGACATAATAGATAGGCTTCAGAAGAGAGTCGTCTTCGCGGAGGAGAACGGCACTGACCGCACACTCCGATACTGCTACATAGACAATTAATGTTTCCCCTACCAATGGTTTAGACAAGACTTCCGGAGACGTAAAATATTCTTCGATTTGACGAAAAGAGGTCGAACATTCTTTGGTCCAACAAAACTGTTTTGCATTCCGTAATACTTTAAAGAATGGGGCATGTTTATCCGACGACCTCGAAATGAATCTATTCAAAGCGGCCAATCTTCCTGTCAGAATTTGTACTTCCTTAATATTTCGGGGGGGGGGGGGGGGGGGGGGGGGGGGGGGGTCATTGTGATCAGAGCTTTTAGCTGCTCGGGATCAGCCTCGATGCCTTTTTCGCTGATCATGTAACCAAGAAATTTACCTGACCTCACCCCGAAAATGCACTTCTCCGGATTGAGTTTGAGATTGACTCTGCTTAGATTTTAAAATGTCTCTGCTAGGTCAGCGAAATGGTCTTCGTCCCTCTCACTTTTGACTAACATATCGTCGATATAGGCTTCCACGTTCCGCCCAATCTGCCCCTCAAAGCTTTTATTGACCAGGCGCTGATAGGTTGCCCCCGCGTTTTTAATCCGAATGGCATGACCTTATAGCAGTATAAACCTCGCCCGGTGATAAAAGAAGTGCTTTCGTCATCGTTAGCGGCCAGTCGGATTTGGTTGTACCCCGAATAAGCGTCCATAAACGACAAGAGTCGATTTCCGGAGGTCGAGTCCACTAATTGATCGATGCGAGGCACAGGAAACGGATCCTTAGGACAAGCCCTGTTTAAGTCCGTGAAGTCAATACACATTCTCCACTTGTCATTTTTCTTTCGTACTAACACTGGATTCGACGCCCATGTGGGATAATGCGACTCGCGAATATGGCCTATGCTTAGTAGCCTTTCGACCTCAAACAGAATTGTCGAGGCCTTTTCCAGGGGTTCGACTTTTGCCTCGGAGGATACTGACCCGTACTTTTAGTCTGAACACTCGATCGAGGGCCCTGGTTGCTCGACTCAGTCCTTTGGAATTGATTCTGGTCTAACTGATCCCCCGACCCTTTCTCTGAGGCTTGGGTCTCTTCTACCAGGATCCTCTTCTCAACCTGATCTAACAAGGCTCCAAAAGTCATCGCCTGACTTTCCGCCACCGTGTCCTTCAACAACCCGGGGAGCAGGCCCATCCTGAAAGCTGCAAGCGCCACTGAATCCTTGCAATATTCCATATCCGTTTTTGTTTTGACAAAGCGATTAGTGTAATTTTTTAGGCTCTCCCCCACCTTCTGTCGACAATAGATGATTGTGTCTCCGTTGGCTCGGAACTTCTTGCTCCCCACGAAGTGTTGTCTAAAGATGTTCTAGAACATATCAAAATTCTTTATCGAGCCCTGAGGTAACCTGTTGTACCACTTAGATGCTACTCCCTTGAAAGTCTGGGAGAATGCTCTGCATAGCAGCTTATCATCGTCGTCGAAATTGATCATAAAATTCTTGAATTGCTCAATGTGATTATCCGGATCCTGTGTCCCGTCGAATTTCTCTAGCTTTGAAATATCAAAGTGCTTCGGGATATTTCCTACCAAAATATCCGGGGACAGGGGGAAGCTCTCCAATTGTGACCCGCACGATAGACTCCGGATCTTAGGTTGTCATTACTAGGAAAGTACAAACCCTCCTCGGATGGTAAGGTATACTGGTGCTGCCATTCTGAAGTCTGAGGGCCCATATCTTCTTTCCTCTCAGCATACTTCGCCTGTTCACGATATCGTTCGCCTCCTTGAGCATGGCGACCCTTCTCCCTCGGAGATTTCCTCTCAGAACTTCTTCCTCTTCGGAAATCGGTGTGTCTGCGATCATACTTTTTATTTCTGTGGCATTTCCGCGGGGACGAGTCCGAAGAGCTATATCGAGAATAGTCACTGAGATAAGCTGAATCCATACGTCGCTTTTCTCTCCTCCTCGGCGATTTCCGCTCGTCTCCTCGGTATCGGTCGCCCATTTTCTTGGGATGAAGTTCAGTTTCGTGATCTTCCTTTTCGCTAACCGGCTCCCTCCTTATCTCGGATCGAAGATTCTCTTGTACGAGGTTCTTTTCTGCTTTCAGCCTATCGATCTCTAGCAGCAACTCGTTTCTCTGAGCCAACAGATCTGAGTCGTCAAAGGTATTTCCGACTCGGTGGCCCCCTAGTCCCTCGGACTCCATATCATTCCGGTAGTCATCTCCCACCAGCTTCTCCTCGCAATGGTTAACCAAGTCGTCCCCTTGGCCCTCCATGATTCTCCTCGGAATAGGAATTATTTCCAGGAAGCGATTGTCGTCAGAGCAATTTTCGTTTCCCAGAGACGGCGCCACTGAAGAGTTTTAAGATGGTCTATGGGTGATTATGCGATACGAGGATTACTCATAGACGATTTTGCGATACAGAAATATCTTAGTGTCAGTTTTAGAGAGAGAAAGTACAGATTATTAGGTTAAGTAGAGAGAGAAAGTCTCATATTATTCATCTCGGGATTTGTGAAGCGTGTGTAGTCCTTTTATAGTATAATTGCGGACCCCACACACTTTAACTTTGACTAATTACATCTGTTGGTCCCTACATTTTATTTTCTTCCTATTTTAGCTATCTCTTTACATAGTTTGTACAATTCAGTCCTCACGCAGTTTTCTCTATGCATTTTTCTCCTATCACACTTTTCCTTTGCTATTTTCTCCTGTTAAGTTTCTTCTTTACACTTTTCTCCTTGTCTTTTATTCTTCCTTATCACTGTTGTCCACCCGAGGACATCGCCTGACACTAAAAAGAAAAGTGTCGAGCATATGAAAAGTATCAACAGACGAGCAACATCATTCACTTCGTCCTCTCCTCCTTTCCTTATTGCTTTCTCGATCGCTTCCTATAAAATAGATAACATCATAGTAAGAAGCTCCAAGAACAATTCAAGGCAGTTACGCCTATACAACATTGATAGATATAAAGGAAGACATTCCTAGATCATATTCCCAAACACCAACATACTAGTATACTGCTTTCGAATTGATAGATATAGTATACTACACTGCTAGATACGTCCATACACATGCCGATTTTGGTATCATGCTAATATGCCTGCACCATAAACTAAAAACAAATAAATTTTTATAGATCTGATTCACCTTAATCAATGCATTAGACACTGATTTGTCGTTCGTTGGCCTGCTTCTCCTTGTCCGTTGACTCAAAAAATATTTATGCATTAAAATTTAATCTAGCTCAGCTCCATCAACGAACTGACCGATAAATACGCCTGTTTTATTCATCGGCATCTCCTCGTTGTCGTGTTTCAACCCAAATATCGCCTTCACATCTTTCGTTTTTAGCCTTACATGCTTACGTCCTATCTTGAAAGACTTCCATCTCACATCGTAAAAACTACAAATCGCCTCAATCAGATAATGGAACTTTTCAGCTTCAAATTCTTGTTCCTTACGTCGAACGATGTTTTCAGGAAGGTATAGAACGGTGTTCCTCTAGCAGCCTCTATGTGTTTGTATGTAATTATATCCCGTCTTAGTAGGTTGATTATGCTTACCAACCCTGACCTGTAGAATACTCCTGTCTTAGTCATGTTTGCCTGCAAACATGACCAATTTAAAAACTACTTAGTAATAACAACAACAATCCCATAGTAATATCTACTTCACCCATCAAACAATTATACAATAAAACTAAGCAGCGAACATATACATTAACAATTGACAAGAAAATCGAACTGACTTCATTGCTACAATGCTAGACGTGACCAATTTCAACTACTACATTGCTAGACGTGCAGCGCTGACAGTAAACTAGTGGCAGACATTGCTAGACGTGCAGTGCTGACAGTAAACTAGTGGCAGACATTGCTAGATGCGGCCAAAAATATTATCCACATTGCTAGATCAGTACAACATCTCTGCATATGCACAAAAAACTACCTCAACTCTGTAACGTTGCTAGACATTCGTAGTTCCACCACCCGACATTGCGATTGTAAGCCAAAGCACATGTAGCCAGTACCATCGATATTGTCGGACGACACTATCGACATTAACAACAACTAACCAGTTCCATCCATCCATGTCTAACTACTAGAGTAACACTACGTACGACAAGTAAATTTCAACAACATGGAGTAACACTAACTCCGTACTGTAAACCAAACCACAAAATCTCGCCGAAAAAAGAGAGAATTGTGCTATACCCATAAATGAAGGACAGTCAGTTATCTGGCGACAAAATCAAAACAGAAAGACAATACGAATGTCGAGTAGACACTAGTTACAGTTCGAACCACTGAAACGTACTTGTTCGACGAAATTCAATACTCTGGTTTGAAATACTAGAACGTACCTGTTCGATGGAGTAGATGGTCGAGTAGATGGAATGGTCGGTTTCGGGTCACAAGTTACGGTGGCCGGAACGGTTACCGTTGACGGTTGATGCCGGGAAGTTTCAGTTCGAAATCGTGTTTTCGGTTCGCTCTCATTTTACGTGTTTCTCTCTCCTCAAATTTAAAAATGTGAAAGTGGAGAGAATAGGAACCCAAAAGTCAGATTAGAAGGTGAAAAAGTGGGTTTCAACCAAAAAACTCCGTTTATACCTTAGAGGCTATTATTGTCCTAAATATGGTTTTGGGTACTATTTTGGTATTTGAAAGTTGTCTAGGTATTTATGGGTAGTTTCCTCTAAACCAAATTGCTGGGTTTTTTTTATTTTATTTATTAATTATTTATCGAGTTTGAGATTTTTAATTTTATTCTATTTTGGTTTTGTAGTGTTTTTTAATAAATGTAATTTTTTTTTATAAAAATAATAATAAATTTTAGTATATTATTTTTTACATATTTTTTGAAAATAATATATAACCAAATCAAATTTAATATTTTAAAGATGTTTTTAAAAGTATATAGAAATAAAATTAAATTTGTTATAAGGAAAACATTTTTATAAAATAGATGGAAATAAAATCAATATTTTTATGAAAACAAATATTTATATATTAAAATATGAAACTAATAAACTATAATAAATGAAAGTTGTTGTTATTTAAAAAATATAATAAAAATATTTTAGAAAATATGAACAAACCTTATATATTTTACTCATGTAATATATTTTAAAAAATTATATGTTTAACAAAATCTTATATATTTTGAAATCATATCTTCAACAAATTTATATATATATTTATATATTTATTCTTTTATTTTTTTATTTTTCATTTTTGTTAGGTTTTTTTATCTTCCTTATCGACACAAAAATATTGAAAAAAATATTTAAAATTAAACAATACTTTAGTGGATACAGTAAAATAAAATTAAAGATATTAACAAAAAATAAATATTGATTCTCTATCGCTATAGGTAAGGTTTAACCTGTTATTTTAAAAGATGATATTGAAGTGAAATTTGGAGGGTTAAAAAGAAAACTTAAAAAGTTAAATGAATTATATTTCTCATCCTACATAGCACCTCTTAACCCATAATTCAAATCCCTCCTCTCCTCTCATCTCTCTCCTCTCCCAACTCCCCATACGGCACCGGATTCCTCAACCAGAGCGTAGGGGATCCACCGGATAGAGCATACGAATCTTTTCCTCTGCCGCGGTGACATGTCTGGTGGAGAATGTAAAGACTGCGTCGGTTTTGCCGTTAATGATAGGATTTGTCGGTGTTCGGTGCAAAAAGAAGCAGTTATATGTTATGCTCAGTGTATGTTTCGATATTCTACTAGTAATATTTTTTCTGTGCCCGAAATAAGGCCGTTTGCCAGGCTACTGTATCCTGAAAATGTGGTCACGAATGAACTCGATTCGTTAGACGAGTTGATGTTGTCTGTAATGGGTAAGGCTCGGACTAAGGCTTCTGCTAGTCCTAGAAGATATGGGACACAAAAAGTATGTAAATCATAAACAGTATATATTAATTAACTTACTTTTATAATAAATATTTTGTGTCGTCTCTTCTGTAATTTAGAAGGCTTTACTTACCTAACAAGTTAGGTCAAACTCTTTTGAGTACTATATTGATACAGCTATATCTTACGTTTGTCTTAAGCTCCACTTGAAATGCTAGTACCCGATCTCAATTTGAAGCTCGAACTCCTAATTTGAACCAAATTAGATCCCGAACTAGTGCGAGAGCAGTTTAGTAAAAATTTATTGAGATTCAAGTGTAATTTAATAGAAAATTTGAACCTTTGCCGAAGTTCGAGCTCAAACTTGCTCATTAGGCACCTTAGCTAAAAATAATGATCCTTGAATCTTGACCAATCTTTTAGTACCTAAAACTAGTCTAACAGACTAAAATTCTCGATCGTGGCTTACAACAGGGTAATGTCATTGCTTTTCGGCCGATGTATGGATTAGCTCAGTGTACACACGACTTGTTGAGTCAAGACTGTGACAGCCGTCTTCGGCAAGCCATTAACTTAGAGCAACTTTGTTTTGCTATTTATATTGGTGTTAGAACGGTCATTCCTAGTTGTAATTGTTGGATCATAAACTTGACCCATTTAAAGGGTCCAACCCACGTAATAAGGCCCATCTAGAAAGTATATTCTAGAACAAAATAAATTAATATTTATTTAGTAGTGGAGATTGTGTGTAAGACCTTCTTTAGGTTGAGTGCAAGACACACTTTGATGTTGAGTGTAAGAAACACTTTTACTTTGAGTGTAGTATTGAGGTTGAGTGTTTAAGTATCCAAAAGATCTTAGATGGTGGATCCTTGTCTCCACTATGGTTCTATAAATAGTGGAGCTCTCCCACCATCTAGAGCATCACCAAAACACACTAAGAAGTAAAGTTAGAGAGAAAAATTAGAGTGAGAGAAAAGAGAGACAAGAATTCTTTCTTGAGTGTTAGAAAAATATTTTCTCTTCAAGTGTGAGTTGTAAGAGTGTTTTGTAATATCTCTCCTTTTCTATCTATATCAAAGTTGTTTGTTTGCTTTACAGAGAGTGTTGTTTTATATTTTCCGCCAACAGTAATGTCAGGTTCGAAGTTTACCCTTTTTACACTGTAACTGTATCATCATCACCTCAGCCATGTCCGGTGCCGCCTCCTAAAAATGATAGAAAATGGTGATAGTTCGTATCTGTTATTAGAACTTTGATACTGGTATCTGTCCGTTTTCATTAAAGTAAAGTTTTGTATTTTCTTCAGGAAAAGGAAAGAGCTCATTGTGATACTATTTATAATTGGTTTTTGTATACTTGCAAGAAGGGCGAATACGAAGCACGATTTTTTATTTGAAGATGGTAAAACTTGAAGACTTATATAGGCATTCCAAGTTTTTACAATATTTATCTATGTTCTAAATAGTTAGGAAGAAATAATGCAGTTGAGTTTGTGTCGTATAGCTGGCAAAGATATTCTATCTGCGGTGCTGGTTATGAGACAACATCGTATAGCTGGGTCGCTCTTGGTTGTCCTGGATGCATGGTGTCATTTCGACGGTGCATCAATGTCTAAAGTATGTGGTAGGCAACAATGTTGGGGTAATCAGGAGCAGCCAAAAGATGGCCCGTGAATGTTACCAGATAGCTTTATCTTCGAAGGGAATTCGGGGAGAAGCGTCGGATAAAGCATAGCAATTAAAGGGGTCTACCTCTGAAATCATCCCATGTGATGATCCGAGGGAGACCCCCGGATTTCTGGTTCCAAAAGAAGATTCTGAGGCACATGAATTTGAGGGTGGCAAGTCCTTGAGGATCGAAATAAAACTTCCTTTGGAATTCAGAGAAAGGTTAATCTCGTTTTTATCTCACAACCTCAATATGTTTTCTTGGTGTGCACAGGATGTCACAGGAGTACCATCAGAAGTCATATGTCATAAACTGGCGGTACGACTCGATGTCAGGCCTATTGTTCATAAGAGGAGACCTGTTTCTCCGGAGAAGGCGTCGGCTATTCTTTTGGAAGTGGAAAGGTTGTTGCGCATTGGCCATATTCGTGAGTCGCACGATCCCGTGTGGGCATCAAACCCAGTGCTGGTTCGAAAGAAGAATGGCAAATGGAGAATGTGTGTTGACTTCACAAATTTAAACAGAGCTTGTCCTAAGGATCCATTCCCAGTGCCACGTATCGATCAATTAGTAGATTCCACTTCAGGTAACCGACTGTTGTCATTCATGGATGCTTATTCGAGATACAATCAGATCCGGTTAGAGGCTAAAGATGAAGAAACCACTCTTTCATCACCGGGAGAGGGTTATACTGTTACAAGGTTATGCCATTCGGCTTAAAGAATGCAGGGGCAACTTATCAGCGCCTAGTCAATAAAACCTTTCAGGGACAAATTGGACGGAACATGGAGGCTTATATCGATGATATTCTAGTCAAAAGTTCGAAGGATGAGGATCATTTTGCTGACCTAGAAGAAAAGTTTCACAATTTAAGCAAAGTCAATTTGAAGCTCAATCCGGAGAAGTGCATTTTCGGGGGGAGATCGGGTAAGTTTCTAGGTTACATGATCAGCGAGAAAGGCATCGAGGCTGATCCAGAACAGATAAAAGCTCTAATCACTATGACACCTCCCCGGAGCATCAAAGAAGTCCAGGTTCTGACAGGGTGATTGGTCGCTTTGAATAGATTTATCTCTCGATCTTCGGATAAGTGTGCACCTTTCTTCAAAGTGTTGCGAAAAACAAACTTCATACTATTGCAAACTTCTTATTTCAAATTAACAAATAATTAAAAAAGAAAAAAGAATCTTTGAAGCTTATCGATGAAGTTTTCCCCAACCACCGAAATAAAAGAATAAGCTGAATTCATACTTCAAAGCATAACAGAATAGAGGATAAGACTAGGGAACCTCGGTTGGCTCATCACCATCAGAATGAGGGACCATCAATTCCTTTAGCTATGAAGCCTATAACACAACTACCGATTTCAACGTAGTCAAGATACTTGATGTCTTAGTTGGAGTACCAACATTTCTTGGGTATCAGTCATTATTCCAACATGCCCAATCAATTCAACTAGGGATTTTCTGTAATCAACAACAAGTCTCAGCTTCCTAAATGTGGATGCCCTTGAACAACTCTAGAGCACAAACAGGTTTTCTGCCAAACTTTGAACGTGGACCTCCACAAAAACCGAATGGTGTGCCTCCCTACCAAAATTAGAATCAAGGCTATTCACATGCCCGACACGATATAACCAACATAACTTACAATGGCAGTATCAGGTGCAACCAAATTAGCATTTCTAAATATAAGAATCATTCATGCCAAAGTACAATACAAATTCATTTACTGAAAAATGGTAAGGGTCGTGGTAATAGCATTCATACTCGTTCATGAATATATTTTCTGTGGATGAGGAAGATCCTATTGATGAAGAGTTCCCATTGTCCCCGGAGATTTTACACAATATTATGCTATAATTATTCAACTATCACAATATGGATAGGTACTTCAACAAATGAGGCCCAGAGCATCATATCCAACACTTCAACAGTGAAATATTGTCTTATAGAATTGATGACATTATCACAATCTGGTAGTCGTAACTACATTCAAGCAGAGATTTATAGAAGATTTCTTCTCCAATATAATAATGAAGAAAAAAATCTTTGAACTTTAGAGAGCTACTAGCTCAAGTGGAGAGATATATATTAAAATAATTGAAGTTTATATATATAAAAAAATTACGGGATAAATGTTTTTTGACGACATGTCCTTCAGCCAACAAGACTGACACGATGGCTCAAATCAATACAAAGAACGAGACATCAAGGAACAACATTGCTATATCTTCTACCATGAAAAAATAAATAGTGTATATTCCATTGTGATGTTCGTCATTTTACTAAAGATTGATGGGATTTATAGGATCAAGTACAAAGCTTTGTAGATGAAGGAAAATTCAGTGAGTTTGTTAAGAATTAAGAAAAAGAAGAATCGAGATAATGTTCCAGAAAAAAATACAAACCAACTTTTGGCCCCGACCAAAGAGCAAAGAACACTAGATACAAACGTTATTACAATGGTCGAAGTAGAGGAAGGATACCTAGACCCAGATCCATCGAGACAGTTAATTTGTATGATTGATGAAAGATATCCATATAAAATAATTTCTAAACAATCAAGGAAGAGATGTGAAAATAAACTAAAAGTTATGTGCTAAGGGCAGATGCCCCCACATTTATCCTTAAATTCATATTTGATACGATCATTCAACAAATAATAATTTAAGAGGTGTGACATCCCCACATAGTGATGCAATATTAATAACAGTGGAGTTGGTCGTAATAAAAATCAAGAAGGTGATGATCAACACTTGATGTTCAACAAACATGATGTATACAGGTACTTATGAGAAGATAATAGTAGTTCCAAAGTTTAAAGAATCTTGACTAGCTTCATCGAAACAAATGAAACCGTATTTGGGGAGCTAATATTAAATGTTTCTCTTGATAGGGAAGAGTACAAAAATAATTTATAATGCATATTAATGGTGGTGAATACACCATCTTCTTACAATATTATATTGGGGCGATGTTGGCTCGACTAAATACAAATTATAGTATCTCTGGTTCACTAATTCCTAAGATACTCAATCAATGGTATAGTATTTATTATTAGAAGAAATCTAAATATTTCTAGAAAATTCTATGTAACATACCTTGAAAAGGATGGATTACCTCAAAGAAGGCCCCATATTGGTACAGTCGGGAGAATATGGAAAAGATATAGTCATGGAAGCAGAAAATATCTTGAAGATTGGTCGAGATATCCCAACCGATCTTAGGTACAAAATTATTATAATTTTAGAAAAAAAACTAGGATATATTTTCATTTAGTACACAAAATGTAACTCGATTCCCAATATAAGTAATTTTCGGTAAATTATGTATCAATAATACCTTTCATCATATCATATGAAAAGTGAGATCTTACTCTCGATAAAAAAAATAGAGGTGATCGTTGAAGAAGTAGATAAACAGACTAATGTATGACACATACGAGAGTCTCATTATCCAATATCAACAAGAAATCATGTTTTGGTCAAGAAGAAGAATGTAAAGTAGACGACATATGTGGACTTCACAAACCTCAACAAAGCATACCTGAAGTATCACTTTTCACTTCCAATGATTGATCAACTAGTAGATACAAAATTTAGAAATAAAATACTATCATTTATGGATGTGTTTGCATGATATGATAACTTTGGCCATTTTTATATACACTATTTATTTTTGTTTTTAAAATATATGTTACAAGTTTGGAATTTCGAAGGTCATTACTACAAATAAAAAGATCCCATTTCGTAATGAAAAACTTACAAGTTTTTGCGCTCAAACGGAAATAAAATTGATTTTTTCTTCTCTTTTCATCCTCACACCAATGGATAAGTTGAAGTAACTAATAGAGAATTACAAAATACATAAAAAAAATATGTTGCAAGAATTAATATAAAAATGGCCAAAGTTATTACAAGAGGTCTTGTGATCATACAGAACGACACCTAGAACTTGATCGTAAAAAATGTTGTTTGCTATGTTATATAAAATAGATGAAGTGGTATCATCTGAAATATGTATGATGTCTCATATGATTTTAATGTATGATGACGCAAGTAATGCACAAGTCTGAAGTTCTGAGCTAGATGTAATTCAAGAAAGAAGAGTCAAAGAACATCTTTGGTCGGAACATTACAAGACATTAATGAGGAATATATACAATTCTAATGTGTAATTCATGAGTTTTGAACCATAAAACAAGGTGTTATAAAGAATTTTCATTCACAAAGAAGACAAAAATCATGATAAATTGGCTCCAAAGTATGGGAATTTTTCTTCACTGTCGAGGGCGAAGTGAAGATAAAAACTTACAAATTATTGAATGAAGTTTGACACCCTTGTAATATAGAGAATTTGAAGCTATCTCATAGTCCTTAAGAATCAATCTTGTAAGTTTCTATTATATGTAAAACGCATATATTAATAAAAATTTTGTGTGCCAAAAAATAAGTTTCATTTCATATATTCAAACAAAAGCATACGTTAAACAATAAATGGCCAACAATCTAAAAGATGAGATTCCATTCGGAAAACCGATGTTTTTACAAATTCTATCACAAGCCTTGGATGATTAGAAATTAGTATGTACAAGATAAAATGTTCCATCAAGAAAATTGAATGATTCATAGAGTATATAATAATAATAAGTCCCGGACGACCTAAAAAAATCATTATGCAATAAAATGCTTCACCATGAATACTGAAGGCTTTATAAAATTCTAATCTAATAAGCAGTTTTGGGGGATTAAAAGTTAATTTATTAGAAATAAAAGAAATTTTCAATTTCTTCATAAAAAATGAAAACTTTAGCGGGAGTCACGCACCCTAAGCATGCTTGGAAAAGTTTAGAACAACTTCAAGCAAAGAATATAAATGTTCAGTATTAAAGTCTTGACCTATTGAGATTGATCCATCAATAAAAACAGAGAATGTAGTGTTTAACAAAAAGACTAATTCTTTTTAAACAAAATTATAAATGAGTAATAAAAAGAGTCTTAGTAAAAAAAATACATCCATATAGACAACGGAATGCTCCATTGTGTTGAACTGTTTCAATATTATTACAAAATTGACACTTGGAAGCTAAGTAAACTTTTTTTCTTTGTAGGATGATATCCACTGAAACCCAGTTGTGTAGAAGCCTCCATAGTAAGAACGAATATTTCTTAGGAATGATATTATTCCAAAATCTCGATAACAGCATTGAAGTAGACCCTTTACTTTTTAAAGCATTTCAAGTATCTTTGAATGCAAAAGTTCTTGAATCAGTAGCTATTCATAGTATTCTCTCTTCTATAGAGGGCTTAATTCAAATTTTTAGGATTCGGTTGATATCCAGTTGAGTGGCAGTGTGTTGAAGACTTGAGATGTCCCATTCATTAGTAAGCCAAAACTTTTTTACTTTAAGTTTTTGATACCAAGAGGTATGTGTCTCACCAGAAAAAGTAATTATAGCCTTTATGTTACACCAATGATCAAGCCAAAAATCATAATTTTATTGACCTATAGACCAGTAGATAAATTCTTCTGTTGTATTTCTGATTTCTAGCAGTATTTTCTATATTTGTGACCTTTTATTGATTAGTTTTACTTGCATTGGGTGAGCATTGTAGCAGTAAATACATGTATCAAATTGGACCAAAAGCTTTTATTTTCCCTGAATTTCAGCCATAGCTTGCATGAATAATTTAGTTGAATTTCATCAAATTTTGTAATGTTTAAACCTCATTCAGTGTAAGGCACACTGATTCTCCTCCAACTAGCCAAGCAATATATCTGAGATGATCAGAAGATCCCCAAAGGTAGTTGTTATATATGACCTCCAGTCTTTTGAGGATGGATCTTGGGATCATTGAGTGGTGAAGATCATTTAAGGAAATGACTGTCAATACAGATTGTAGGAGAATAAGCCTGCCACCAAAGAAAAGCAACATATGATCCAAATCATGGATTCTCTTTCTCAGCTTAATGATAATATATTCATAATCTATTGTTGTATTTATGTTAGAGATAGTTGCTCCACGGTATTTCATAAGGAATTTACTTTGCTTGAAGCTTGTTGTGTGCTGAATATATGGTGCTCTATTTATTGGAGAAGAAGTATGAAGAATAAAGAAAAACTTCTCTGTATTGATTAATTGTCCAGTTTGCTTTTGATACTTTCTTAGAAATATGTGTAATATATCAGCATTTAATTTAACGGCATTAGAAAAAATAGTAAGATCATCCGGATATGATAGGCAAGATATAAAAATGTTTTTAGGCATTTTATATATCTTACTAGGATATTTTTGCATTAGTTTTTTTTAACCCTCTTATAATAAAATCTTGAGATATGATAAAAATACTATGAGAGATGGGATCTCCTTGTCTAGTTCTATTTGAGGATTCAAAATAACCCTTTGCTACGCCATTAATGAGAAAAAGGAAGTGAACATTTTTTTATCAAATTCATTACCAGTTCAATGAACCCACAATTGAAACCAAAGAGAGTTAGAACTGATTTTATAAAGGAAAATTAGACTCTATCAAAATCTTTACATATATCTAGTTTGAGTATGAGATTTCGTTCTTCTACTCTTTTTGTTAATATTAAAATCGAGCTCTTTAAAGAGTAATATATTCTCTTGAAAGCTTATTCTTTAAGAAAACCACTATGTTCAACATATATTAGTTTAGGAAGAAGATCATAAAGTTTATCATTTATGATTCTTGACATTATCCTATCAAAAATATTACATAGACTTATAGATCTATAGTCATTCCAGTTTTAAGAGATATCTTTTTAGGAATTAGGAAACTTTGAGTGGCATATACCCCACTAGAAGTTAATTAACCATTGAAAAAATATCTAATAGCAGAGCATAGATCACTACCAATGATATGCCAATATTTATGATAGAATTTTATATTAAAACTGTCCACACCAGGAGCACTAGTGGGATTAAGAGCTGTAATAGAATTAAGAATATCCTTATCAGTCGGAGGCAACATTAATTTAATGTTATCCTCTACTATGACTAGACATGGGATGATATATTGTATAGATTCATAATCTACTGAGTTGTGGTTATCAGTAAGGAGATATTTTAAGTGGTTTAGAGATAAGATTTCTAGGTCCTTAGATTAATAGATCCAATTGTTGTTGATGTCTTAAAGGTATGCAATTTTGTTTTCTTCCATTTCTTTTTAACATAATTTTTAAAATGATATGCATTTTTGTCTTTATTCATTGTTCATTTGATGTTACACTTATGTTCACAATACATTTATTCCCTAATCAGTAGTTGATGATAAGTTGTATTTACTTTAGCAAGCCTAATTTTATTTTTTTTGTACAAGGGATTATGTGTAGTAAGCCTCGTGATACTTAACTTCTTCTTCAGTTTGTGCCAATGAGTTGAAGAGATTTCCAAATGTAAGTCTATTCTATATTTTGAGTTTAGCTTTGAGTCTCTTTAACTATTTCTAGAAATTTGGTAGGAATGCTCCAGCTTTCTTTGATTGTTGCATCTAGATCAAGGTGTTCAAACCACATATTATGAAATTTAAATGTAGATTTAAAGTGAGAGGTAGTGCTAGATAATTTGACACATAACGAGGAGTGATCCGACCCAATTCTAGCCATATGATTGACTATTGTAGAATTGAAGTATCTTGATCATTGAGAGTTGTACAAAACTTTATCTAACCACTTTCATTTGTGGGAGTTTGACCAGGTATAGGTAGATCCCAAAAAACCAACATCAGTTAAGTTATAATCTGTGATTAAGATGTTGAAATAATCCATGTTTTTCAAGCATAATGATGAACAAGATAGTGGTTCTGTTGGCTCAGTACTATAGTTAAAATCTCACATTAGACACCAAGCTTTGTTAGAGTCAACAACGTGTCTAATAGGTTCCCATAAATATAGTCTCATTTCCCTGGTATATTTTGCATATATAACAGTAGTTAGGAAATATTTATTAAGAGATGAGTGATTGACCTTCATATATAGTAGCTGGTCTTGATCTAGAAGTAGATTGATATCATATGGATGATTCCAAAACAACCAGATTTCGCTAGTAGAATTTGACATTGAGTATTGAAATCCCAATATGTTAGCAGTTTTGGATAGTTTATCTATAGATAACATTGGCTCTTGAATTGCTGGAAAATTAATATTATTAACCCTCGTGATTGATTTTATCCTTATTTTTGTAGGTTTGTTTCCTATCCCTCTTACATTCCACCAAAGTATGGAAAGAGTTATTTATGAGAGCCAGTTAGAATCTGGTAGACCTTCTGAGGTGTGATGTTTTTGTTGGTTCAGTTCCAGAGATGTTTTTTGGTTTTAGGTCTTTTAATTTCTTGGTGTAGGTTTTGATGAGTTTATCTTTTGTGGAAGATATTTTAGGAGAAGTTAGAGGCTAGCTATATGTTGTTGTTTAGGAGAAAGACTATAGGATTGAACATGATCCAGGTAAATAACAGTGGTTAATCTAATTCCATCATCCAAGGTATTTATGACTTCATTTATTTCTTATTCATGAATTTCTAGGATGATCTTGTTTGGTAAATTTTTGGTATTGTCTCTTGCAAATGGGCTCCATTGAAGGGATTTTTTTAGTTTTGGTAGGAGTTTATGTTTTGGAAGTGAGAAGAGATGGTTTATCTTTTAAGATTTGATGGGTTATAGAAATAGGTGATGTAATATTAGTATCTGGAATTGCTGAATTGTCTTTAGGTAGGCAGAATTCAAAGGTTTTTACAGGAGGTTGAGAGATAATAGGATTATGTGTTTCTGCAAGATTAGAAGGATTTTTAGGGTATTGAGTGAGTTTTCTGGAAGATTTAAAAATTTGACCAATGTAATAGCATGTTGAACAATAATGGGGTATATCTCCTATGCGAAATATATACCCAAAAGCCATATTTATCTCCAAAGATTACCCAAACTTTGGTTGAGACAAATCTACCTCCACCCATGCCTTGCAGTAGCTTGATTCTTTAAGAGAACCCATATATCCAACAGAGAACCAATAGCCTTAACAATATTTCTGATGGTATCTTGATTGTAGATATAGTTGGGTATATTGTTTAAAGTAATCTAGATAGGAAAGGTTGGGGATTCTCTTATTGGATGGAAACTTGGAGACCATTTTGATATACACATGCTATATTTGCTTACTGTTCAAACTAAACGTTTCCATATCCTTTTGATATCTTCATGCATGTATAATTCTATCAAGAGATGACGAGGATCCCATAAAGCAAATGAAACTTTGCCTTTGAGATTTAAAAAATCGAAGAATTTATGAAGTTCAATCATAGGTGGCATGCCATTAGAAAATTTTCCAATCATAGTATGTTTGGCTAAAGATTCCAAGGCATTCTTATCTGATTGCTGAAAATCAACCAAAAGATAATCATCTTGATTTCGAATGGTAACTTGTTCATGAATTGATGACTTTGTGTTGATTCCAACAAATTCAGAATAGCTTTTCTGATGTGATGATTCGTGTTCAAATGTAGGATTAGATTTGATGGTAAAAGACATAAACCAGCTTTAGAGATATTATTCTTGATTTATCTTACATGTGCAATGACTTTCCTTTCAGTTGGAGAAGATGATTTCAATTGGAGAAGAATAAATATGTCAATAAAAATTAGTTATCAAAATAAAAAAGTAAAACTATATTTTAAAAAATAATAATTTTTTCTAATCAGTTAAGTGCAAATACGAAAATCACGAGTCTTTGAAAGTAAATTTTAATTTTAATATTGATTTGATATTTAGATTTGTGGTCCCACGTTTTGTTAAATGTCAAAAATACCAAAATTTAAATTTAAAAGTTATTGTTTTGAATTAAATAAGATCAATATTTTTTAAATTGGATTAATCTTATTATTAATAATAATAATAATAATAATAATAATAATAATAATAATAATAATAATAATAATAATAATAATAATAACAACAGTACTTCTCTTAGATAAAATAATAAATTCTTTTTGTTTGGATCCAAATATAATGCATATGCATTAAACCGGGATTCATCAAAGAATTTAAACAGCCCAAAGCCCGTACGATTGAACAACTAACTTAAGTGTTTAAATGGCCCAATGGACCTTGATGATTTATTATTAAGGTTCATATGCGCCCAAGATCTTGTGTATATAATAAATCTGCTTCATATTCCAGAAACCTTAAAAATTCGTCTAAAGCGTGAAATGGGTCCATACGAAAATAAAATTTATTTTTATTTTTTAATGGATGAAAATAATATTTAACTAGAGGTTATGTATATTAACAAACGAATACAGAAAATGTAAAACTTATTATTATCTTCAATATATTAAATAATGAATATAAAATTTTAAAATTATTAAATATTATTCATTAAGATTTTTATTTTTTATTATATCCCATCAAAATACAAATCATTGAGTAATGTTTATTCTAATTTTAACTTTTGTTTTTAACAAAATAATTTTGATGTATTTTTCACTTTTAAGTTAATATGCGTTTTGATTATGTATGTTATGTTTAGACACGTAGAATGTTTGAAAATTGGGTTATAAATTTAAAATAAAATAAAATTATTGTTTAAAGTTATTTAGAATATTGATGTTTGTTCTTTAAAGTTTAAGTTGTTATAAATAGAGATGACACATGAGTTGTATTCGGTCGGTCCGGTAATCTCATTATAAAATGGGTCGAATACGGATTTTAGAATTTTGATCGCATACAGATCGGGTTGGATCTCAGTTTTTATTTTGTTTGGTACGTCCCGGCCTAAAAAAATAATAAATATATATAAATAAAATAAAATATTATATATAATAATAATAATAATATAACATATACAACATAAAATATAAAAGTATGTGACCACGTGTCCAACAAGATTGATCTGCAGACGTTAACAAACTCGAATATTTAAAAAGAAAACTTAAAATATTATATCCACAATTGGTCGGACAAGATTTAAATTTAAAAAAAAAATAAAACGGTCTATATGTATAGATAAAAAGATCGAATAGTTTATTTCAGAACAATATTTAACATATTTAATCCCGGCATGAAAAATTAGAAAAATAAGCTGATTTTTGTTTTTAAATTTTAAAAAGGTTAATTAAAACGATTAGTTTTTTAAAATTCTTTTTATTTTTTGTTTACGTTTTGCTGCGAGGTTATCCCTTTTTTTTATCCAAAACATGCTGGTTTTAAAGTTTTTTTTGTGTTTGCCATAGTTTTACTTACCAAAATAATAATTTAGGTTTACTTACCAAAGTATCTTCAGCAGTCTTTGAAGCAAGAATGCTTTTGTATTCTACGTGAAATGATTTATATTCCTTTTTCGGATAGGAGAGCTCAAAGTATTCACTTTGAAATCCTATCTTTGAAGCAAGAATGCTTTTGTATTCTACGTGAAATGATTTATATTCCTTTTTCGGATAGGAGAGCTCAAAGTATTCACTTCGAAATCCTATGATGAAATAAATAGAAATTAATTACAAAATAGTTTAAATGGGTAACAATTTATAAAAATAAAAGAAAATAAAGTTGTAGTACCTTTTAAGTAGTTCCCAAGTTTATCGACATTTGAAGTAATAAGGTTATGAAGATCTCCTAGAATTGTTATCGGTTCGGTTCGGGTTTTGACGGAACCGAACCGGACCGCTAAGCTTATCGGTTCGGACCGGTGGGTTTCTCCTTTATATTTTATGACTCTTTGGACTTCGGCCGCGACATCTTAACTTATTGATTTCACTTTGTTGGCTGATTTTTAAATAAAGCGGTGTTTTTTATGAGAGCCTTTCTCTTCAGGGCTTTAGTTGGACCTTGTAGGGTTTTGAGCCACGATGATATAGTTGGATCTCTTAGATTGTTGTTATTGGATTTGAATATATATTATGCTTTGTGGGTTTGTTTTGGACATGTCATTTAACCAAGTATTTTCAATTACAAATTATGGTATTATGGGCCATCGTTTCTTTGGACAATCCTATTATTCGAACTCATTGTAAGGTTACAATTTTATAATATATATATTGATTTTCTGAATGTTCGTGGTTTGAACGATCCAATGCAACAAAAAAATATCGCTAGATTTATCATCAATAATAGTATTATTATTATGATCCTAACTCAAACTAGGATTCATTTGCTTAAAGTGGATCATAATCATATTTTTGCTCTTTATTTGGCCTTATGTGGCTAACTACGCCTCTCACCCCTATGTAGGATCTGAATTTTATGAAATCAAATTGTAACCTCTATCACTAACATTTCTTCGTCTCCGCAATACATCTATTGTAAATCTTTAAGTAGTAATTGTCATTTTTCTTTTCGTCTCACCGTCATCCATGCTTCTAACGATGCTCTTGATTGTATTCTCATTTGATCATATTTAGAGTTCAATGAGATGTTAAATCATGGATCTCTTTGGGTCACCATGGGGAATTTTAACGTTGTTCATAAAGTGGAGAAATGCATCGCCTCCACAGAGCACTAGAATATGAAAATAAAAAAATCAACTTTTGATATTATTATTGTAAGCTCGGTGACCGTCGTTCTTATGAATTCTATCTCTCTTGAACTAAGAAGAAACCTCTCAACCCTATCTCATCTAAAATAGAAATTTTTATTCGTCCATTATGGCTTTCCTCGTACTTCAGATTACACCACTATCACCCTAAATCTAGGCACCCTTCGCCCGCGTATCAAAAAACTTTTCAGATTCTTCAAAATATAGAAATCTCACCCCAAATTCAAAGAAATTATCATTAATATCTAGAACATTTCGATATCCACTCAGATTCTTCAAAATATGGCAATCTTCAGTTTGTCCTTTGTATTTTCAATCATATGGAATATAGTGAAATTAGCTCTGAGGTATTTAATGTCCAAAATGGTCTTTTCCAATGTGAATCTGTATTTTCTCAAGACCCTTCAAACCCCTTCTTAGTCTCAAAATAAATTGAGGTTTATTCCTTATTTGTTTTCCTTAGCACAGGTAAATAGTCGTTTATTAAAAAAATAAAGAGATATTTGGCTCAAACTAGGAGAATGAAACACTAAATTCTTCCACCAGCCATTCCTAATACCCGGGAAGACTTCGTAACCTCTACTACGGGTTGCCAATATCTTCATAAACTAGCCATCCTCCTGGCTATTTAGGACTCGTGAGGGTATCTTAAATCAGTTCTATAAAAGTCAACCCTCTGAATAAGGTTATCTGGAACTCAAGAAGGTCTCCGCTTTGAAATCTTCTATGTTTGATGGCTACAATGTGAGTTTTTAAAAAAAAAAAACAATCTTGGAATATTGTAGGTAAGGATATTTGTATTGAGGTTCTCAATTTCTTAAATTCTGGATGTTTAGAGTCGTTTTAGAATTCCACTTCTATCACCCTCATTCCTAAAAATGACACTACTTCTTACACCATCGATTTCAGGTCAGTTGTTTGTTACAACATCGTTTATAAGATTATCTCCAAGATTTTTGTTGACACATATAATCTTACAAAGCAGACAATCACCTTCCGCTCCCTCTTGTCATTGCTCTCTAGTTACTTGTCTTGTATTACAAACACAAACTAATGGTATTCATCAGCCTTTAACAAATCATTCTTATTAGATACAACAATTACTTTCTTTTCAAGCTATCACACATTTTGGGAATAATGTTTCCCCTAATTCACTTAAACTTCACATTGACTAAACATTTCCTACTCATTCAGTCCCAACACTCTCTAAGCCATATCCTCCACATATCACCAATCTACATCATATGAATACCAAAGGAGAATTTAATATTTCAAAACA
The DNA here is from genome assembly GCA_036936605.1 of Limnanthes douglasii subsp. nivea. Classification (NCBI taxonomy): domain Eukaryota; kingdom Viridiplantae; phylum Streptophyta; class Magnoliopsida; order Brassicales; family Limnanthaceae; genus Limnanthes; species Limnanthes douglasii. The sequence goes on along the minus strand of JAUPFV010000003.1, from coordinate 15,872,613 downwards.
TAAAAATGTCTTTAATGATCTTGTAACTACTTATAGAGGTCTACCAAAAGAACCAACTAATTCCAATAAAGTAGTGTCTGGATTTAACTGGTTGGGTGCAATAAACACAGAGTTTTAAAGCCTTGCAGTCCAATAACACTTGGACCTTAACACATTGGTTGCTTACATGATTAAATAAGTTGTTGATGATTCAATTCAGAGATAAAAATCGTTTGGTGTTTAAAGGTTTTCATCGGTGTCCAAGGGTAGATTGTGATGAGACCTTTAGTAACGTGGTCAAAGCATACACTATAAGGTTAATCCTAAGAATTATTGTGTCAAATAATTGGGTTATTCCCCATCTTGACATCAATAATACCTTTGTGATATGTGAGTACCTTTCAACTTTTTTAATCTAGATGATTTGAGATTTAATTATAATTATAAAATTAATATTAAGACCCATACAAACGGATATACGAAAAACATTAACAAATAGAAAACTCGGGTATTAAGATATGGGTTCATGCATCTGTATACGTTAATTGTTTTATTTTTAATTTTTTAATTGGAGACTCAGTAGAACATAATGTGGACAACTTCTTTAGTTTTTACTTTGAGACTATATAATTTTCTAAACTATTTAACTTATAGCCGCAAATTATAATATACACATTATATTATTGCTTTCATAATGAATGGTCCAAATATTATGTTGGTTTTCTAGATGTGATAATATCATTTGTCGTTTTATTGTTATATATTTTCTGAACTTGAATTTATAAAATAAATTTATAGGTAATAGTCTATTTTTTAAGTTTTGACACGGTAATCTAGTTTTTATTTTATTTAGTAGCTTTTATTTTCAGTTTGAGTTTCCTATTTGATACCCCGGATGATTTTTAAATCTAACGATAGATTGGTGTTTTTTTTCACACACGTATTTAATTCATATAGTATTTAATCTGTTTTTTCATTTATTATTGATCTTCTATTTACAAAATTTTGTTTTCACTGACCTTTTAAAAAAAATTGACTCTAAATTAATAATTTCCTTCATCACGATAATTTAAGTTTGAGAATATTATTTGCCTAGATAGTTAAACTATGTTGGATTTTATTTCCAAAATTTAGATCTAGTTCTAATTTATAAAGATAGCCGAGAATTTTGAATTCTAATTTATTTCAATTCAAATAATATAAAAGATATGTATAAAGTAAAATATCTTGCAATAAATATAATTTTAAGATTATTAAAACTTTATTGGTTGTTATCTAAAAGCAACCTTGGATCTATTTGATAATTTAATTTTTTATATTTTGATGAAATTACTGATAATAAAATTCAACATTCCATCAATTTTATAAAAACCGTTTGTTTATAGAATATAAAATATTTTATATTTTATGAAAATCAAGATTACTGACATGTCGAAATTTAACATAAATCACATTTTATAGATTATAAAAATTTAATATGAAATTAGTTGTTTTTTTTAACTTTAAAAACAACATGTTCATCCATAGGCATTGTAAAATACAGAAGTCAAAGATTAATTCTCCAATCATATGAAATTAGTCGTTGAAAGGGCTCATAAATAATAAATTTGTACAATTTTTATTCGAGTTTGTTAAATCACTTAGGATTGACACAAAATATAGTGTGATATGTGAAATTGTTGTTATATTCCGGAGAATGATAAAGAAGCAATAGACAACACTAAAGTTTTATTATTAAGAAAAATAAATATAATAAATAAAGATATTAATAGTAAATAACGATATGGAATATATAAATATTTAAATACTAATATATATATATATATATATATATTATTTAAATCTAACTTTTTTTATATATTCCCTATCGTTATTTACAACTTGAATAATTTATATTAATACTACTCGCTTATAAAATAAATTATTTTAATATTTGGGTGGCAATTGTTTCCTTTTATTAATTACAAAAATAGTAGAAAAACTACTGGTTAATTTCATGGAATATTATATATTATCATAAATATGTATCGCTACGACAATAGTATTTTATGAAATTTCTTAAATTCAAATCTATTTTTCGGTTATTGTTTGATTATGGGTAATTTTTTTTGGATAAAAATATTAATTAATAGTAAAATAGATGTTCATACAAGTACTTAGGGCGCATATCTGAGGAAATACAATGACTTAATATAAAGCCAACAAAAGAAAGTGGGAGAATACTAGATAAGGAGATAAGTCTTAAAGATAGGATAGATAGATGAAATATCTAACAGAAAACCCCATGATAAGAAACATTCGTCGAGGAGGGCGTGACGTGAAACATCCCCATCAATCCAAGAGGGAAGATGTCGTAGCTCGAATCAAGAATCCAAACTCCAGTCCGTACTGAAGATACTTGCAACAAATTATTGTAATTGTTAGATTTAATTAAAAACTACGACGGCCATCCAATCTTGGTACCATGGAATCTAAATCAGAGATCCGATAAGATTTGGAATGAAATCGAAGAAGCCATGGTCGGAGCAGATCCAAATATTCTTGAATTCCGCTCTTTCTAAACGTGGTAAATAACCGCGTTGAAACAAGTGCGCCAAGTACATTGATCTCGGGCATTAGACCATTTTGACGCCTCAAGAATCCAAGATTTCCAGCAAGAGGGATGGAATGGAAATCCAAGTTTAATACTAGTAGAAGTCCAGATACTCTGAGCGAAACTACATTCAAGGAGGAGATGAGATGTAAATTCCGGGTCAGAATTGCAAAGGGTGCATACAGTAGGGGTGTTGAAGCCCCAACTAGAAAGCTTGTCTCTGGTGGCAAGCTTGCCCTTAATAGCCAGCCAAGATAGAAAGGAATGACGCGGAATGTTATATTTGTTCCATACTAATCCCGGCCATCACATCTCTGGGTTAGGTATACGAATGACGTTGTACGTGTCTTTTATTGTGAACTTGTTGCATCCATCCTTAGCAACCTAGAATGGAACGTCCCTCGATATGGTGTTAGGTTGGGGAAGAATAAGGATAAGCTTGTGGATTTCTTCAAGATGAGCGCGACTTCGAGCTCGAGCCGATCTCAAATTTGCAGGGTAGTTACATTCACCATTTCTGATGATGTCGGAAACCATTAGATTATTTCCCAAACGGGAGTCACTAATGATATCAGAGCCGTAGTGGATCGCGTAAGACGAGGAAAGGAGCCACGGATCATGCCAGAGCGAAGTGTTCAATCCATTTCCGATAGCCACCCTGTACAAATTACGAGCCAAAGGGCGCAGACGAAAATGTTTCCTCCAGATCCAAGAGGGGGAGGAGCCAATAGAAACGTCCCAAAAACTTTTATTTTTTATTTTTTCAGTTTTAATCCAATCATACCAGATGGATTGGTTCTTATTACTTACAATAGACCAGAGATGCTTAAGGACAGCCGCCTGATCCCAAGGCCGCCCTCTTTATAAGGAGTGGTAACGGTGGACCAGACCACTTTGGCCCCATGGATTTTCATAGACGATCCAGACCAAAGAAATCGACGAAGTTATTGGCTTAGCTCTTTAATTATCCTAGATGGAAGGATAAAAATCGAAAACCAATAAACTTGACCTGTAAATAAAACAGATTTGATTAATTGGAGCCTTCCCCGCGTAGGAGAGGTGCTTGGAAGTCCAAGAATCAATACAGGAGGTAATTTTGTGCAGCAGGGGACGGCAGTCCGAGTGAGTAAGTCTACAAGTGAGAAGAGGAACTCTCAGGTATTTCATTAGGAGAGAGCCTTCAGGGAAGTTCAATATTGGTAAAATATCGGATCTACGGTGATGGTCAATACCGGAGAAGAAGATATGAATTTTCAAGGGATTGACTCTAAGACCAGAGAGAAAATAGAAGTCATCCAGAGCTTTTTTAATGAGATTAAGAGAATGGGTGTCACCATGACAGAAAATCATCAGATCATCTGCAAAGCAAAGGTTAATGATTTTCTGCTTGTGACGTTTCCAATGGAAACGAAAATTCTCATCTTCACTTTTCTCTTTGAGAATGCCAGAAAGAACTTGCATGACAAGCACAAAAAGGAGAGGGGAGAGGGGATCACCTTGTCTGAGACCTTTTTTTCCCTTGAAATTACCATTAAGGTCTCCATTAATAATAATAGAGTAAGAGGGAGATGATATGCACTTGATAATCTAAGTGATAATCTTCTCAGGAAAATGCATTGCCACTAGAATGTCAAGAATGATGTGCCAGCGAACATTATCAAAGGCTTTCATTATGTCAATTTTGAGAGCTACCCGTTTGCCTCTTCCATTAGCATGATATCCCCTAAGAAGCTCTTGGGATAATAGGATATTATTAGAAATGTTCCTTCCCGATACAAAGGCTGATTGGGAAGAATCAATAAGGTAGGGAAAATAGTCTTTGATTCTATTGGCCAGAATTTTGGAGATGATTTTATAAACTACATTGCATAGAGCAATTGGTCTAAAGTCGGCTAGCATAGAAGGAGAGTCTTTTTGGGGGATAAGAGCGATAGTGGTTGCATTCCAAGACTTTATCAGAGATCCAGCGAGGAAGAACTCTTGGACACCCTTACAGATATTTGGGCCAACAATTTTCCAAAATGACTTAAAAAAACTAGATTTAAAGCCATCAGGACCAGGATATTTGTCGCTATGTATACTGAAAAAGCACGGATTTAATTTCAGCACAAGAGATCTCACAGGTCATTAATTCTTTATCAGCATTTGTTACTTTAGAAGAGATCAGAGAAGAGACTTTAGCAAGGTCTGGGTAATTGGCGGAATGCTTGGTACCCATGGAGTTCTCAAAAAAGTTCACAAAAACTTTGGAAACACTAGGAGGGGAAGAGACAGTGACACCATGATCATCGGAAATCGAGATGATTTTATTACGGAATAGCCGGGCTTTGATACTTTTGTGGAAGAATTTAGTATTCCTATCCCCCAGCTTAATCCAATTCTCTCTAGATTTTTGCTTAAAAAGGATTCTTCAGGTCGACTAAGAAAGATGAAAGATGCGGAAGCCTCGATTTCGATTAATACTAAACTAAGGTTGAGGGGGTCATTAGCTAGCTTAGCCTGAGCCTCAAACAAAGTTTTTTGAACATTAGAGATCACAAATCTAAAAAATCTGAAAAATCAAATTAACCACTAAATATAATAGATAGAAGAAAATTGATAAAAAAATATATTATGGACGGCATATAATAGATAGAAGAAAATTGGTAAAACAAAAAAACAATTTTATAAACTGACCATCAAAAGAAAGTATAAAACTTCAAAATAGGTCAAAGAAGTATATAACTAAATTTATCACAGCTATACAACTGAGTTAAGAGATGTATACTTCCTTTAAGAAATATTAGATGGGTAACATTGGCTTTAATGTGCTTATGATGGTATGAACTTTCTTATTGTTTGTTATTAATTTTGGTACATATAAATTTCCTCAACAGTCTTCCAATGGTTTAAAATGATTATGTGTTAGTATGCTTTTTTTAATTAATTTTGGTACCTATAAAGTTCTTTAATAGTAATCTGATGGTTTTAAATGATTATATGACAGTATGTATGTTATATTAATAGGTAATTAGTGTTTTGACGTTAATAGAAGTATAATTTAGTACTATGTTTACACCAATGAAATAACATAATTTATTTGGAATTTTATTTGAATTTTTAGGAGGTTTCAAATCCAAAATATTGAAGTTTTCTTCATGTCCAAAACAAATTCCAAAGTAATCCAACCACTAAAATAATAAAATTAGAGTAGAACAAAATTAGGGACTATTATAAAATAAGATAATATTATTTATTTAAAAACATGATTAAAAAATAATATAAATTTATATAAATTTGAATCATATTATTACTATTCACTAGTTACAAAGATTAACATTGATTGATTTATATTTTTTCTTAAGATAGAAAGATGTAGATTTCAATTTCAAAACAAATAGACCTGCATAAATCATAATTTTTTATTTTGCTTTACGGATCAAACCGTAACAACATAGGGCTCTCGAGTTCACTAACAATACATGTCATAATCAATACATCTATTAGTTTCTGTATACTGCGGAAAAGCTCAAACTAAAACCTTATCAAACGTAACAACATAGCCTCTCGAGTTCACTAGTAATAGATATACTAATCAATACATCTATTAGTCTACTTCTATTTTTTTTATATTATAATAGTACTTAAAAGTGTTGACAAAAATAATATGGAAGACTCACTTAAACAACTTTTATATAAATGAAATATGAAGAGATATTACAACACCATTTTACAACTTCCACTATAAAAGATATATATTTTGACAATAACCAGGACACCATATGGTTTAAATCCTGGCTACGCCACTGAATGGCGTTCTTGAAAATGAAAGAGGTAGAATAAATGGGTAGAAGGACAAATGTGTAATTTCCTTTATGGAGGAAATAACAACATGAATTTTTTTTCAAATTATGGAGGAAATAAAAATTCTTAGAGAGGAAATAGCTTTGGCCAATGTTTTTTCTTTCGCATATGATAATTTAAGTTTGAAAATGTAATTTGGCCGGAGAGTTAAACCATTTTGAATCTTGTTTTCGACAATTTCTTATGATTTTCTTTAATTTGCAGATCATTTTGTACGCATTTAAATCTGCTTTTAGTTTTCAAAAGTTATGATATTGAATTATTTTATCGAGTAAAAATGGTAGAGAATTTCAAATTCTATTTTGTTTCAATTCAAATAATCTAAAAGACATGTATAAAAATCCGGAAAATGAGAAAAAAAAACAAAACAAAGAAAACCACTATATTTTAAAAAATAATAATTTTTTCTAATCAGTTAAGTGCAAATACGAAAATCACGAGTCTTTGAAAGTAAATTTTAATTTTAATATTGATTTGATATTTAGATTTGTGGTCCCACGTTTTGTCAAATGTCAAAAATACCAAAATTTAAATTTAAAAGTTATTGTTTTTGAATTAAATAAGATCAATATTTTTTAAATTGGATTAATCTTATTAATAATAATAATAATAATAATAATAATAATAATAATAATAATAATAATAATAATAATAATAATAATAATAATAATAATAACAGTACTTCTCTTAGATAAAATAATAAATTCTTTTTGTTTGGATCCAAATATAATGCATATGCATTAAACCGGGATTCATCAAAGAATTTAAACAGCCCAAAGCCCGTACGATTGAACAACTAACTTAAGTGTTTAAATGGCCCAATGGACCTTGATGATTTATTATTAAGGTTCATATGCGCCCAAGATCTTGTGTATATAATAAATCTGCTTCATATTCCAGAAACCTTAAAAATTCGTCTAAAGCGTGAAATGGGTCCATACGAAAATAAAATTTATTTTTATTTTTTAATGGATGAAAATAATATTTAACTAGAGGTTATGTATATTAACAAACGAATACAGAAAATGTAAAACTTATTATTATCTTCAATATATTAAATAATGAATATAAAATTTTAAAATTATTAAATATTATTCATTAAGATTTTTATTTTTTATTATATCCCATCAAAATACAAATCATTGAGTAATGTTTATTCTAATTTTAACTTTTGTTTTTAACAAAATAATTTTGATGTATTTTTCACTTTTAAGTTAATATGCGTTTTGATTATGTATGTTATGTTTAGACACGTAGAATGTTTGAAAATTGGGTTATAAATTTAAAATAAAATAAAATTATTGTTTAAAGTTATTTAGAATATTGATGTTTGTTCTTTAAAGTTTAAGTTGTTATAAATAGAGATGACACATGAGTTGTATTCGGTCGGTCCGGTAATCTCATTATAAAATGGGTCGAATACGGATTTTAGAATTTTGATCGCATACAGATCGGGTTGGATCTCAGTTTTTATTTTGTTTGGTACGTCCCGGCCTAAAAAAATAATAAATATATATAAATAAAATAAAATATTATATATAATAATAATAATAATATAACATATACAACATAAAATATAAAAGTATGTGACCACGTGTCCAACAAGATTGATCTGCAGACGTTAACAAACTCGAATATTTAAAAAGAAAACTTAAAATATTATATCCACAATTGGTCGGACAAGATTTAAATTTAAAAAAAAAATAAAACGGTCTATATGTATAGATAAAAAGATCGAATAGTTTATTTCAGAACAATATTTAACATATTTAATCCCGGCATGAAAAATTAGAAAAATAAGCTGATTTTTGTTTTTAAATTTTAAAAAGGTTAATTAAAACGATTAGTTTTTTAAAATTCTTTTTATTTTTTGTTTACGTTTTGCTGCGAGGTTATCCCTTTTTTTTATCCAAAACATGCTGGTTTTAAAGTTTTTTTTGTGTTTGCCATAGTTTTACTTACCAAAATAATAATTTAGGTTTACTTACCAAAGTATCTTCAGCAGTCTTTGAAGTAAGAATGCTTTTGTATTCTACATGAAATGATTTATATTCTTTTTTCGGATAGGAGAGCTCAAAGTATTCACTTCGAAATCCTATGATGAAATAAATATAAGTTAATTACAAAATAGTTTAAATGGGTAACAATTTATAAAAATAAAAGAAAATAAAGTTGTAGTACCTTTAAGTAGTTACCAAGTTTATCGAAATTTGAAGTAATTAGGTTATGAAGATCTCCTAGAGTTGTTATCGGTTCGGTTCGGGTTTTGACGGAACCGAACCGCTAAGCTTATCGGTTCAGACCGGACCGGACGGCTAAGCTTTCGATTCCAATTTTTGGAATCGGACCGGAACACTAAGCTTTCGGTTTGGTTCGGTCCGGTCCGGTTCGGTCCGAGTTCGGTGCGGTCCCATTTCGGTCCGTTTAGGTTCAGTCCGATTTCGGTCCGGTTCGGTCCACTTAAAAAATTAAATTCAATTAAATTTTGATTTTTATTTAAATAAATAATATAAAAACTAAAGTTTATAAATTAATGTTTGATTTTGTTAAAAATGGGTAATTAACTATTAATTTTGGTAATATAATTTATAAAAGAATAAATAATAATAATAATAATAATAATAAATAATCGACTCTAACGGTTTTATTGGTCCGATTCTCTATTGGTTCTACCGGTTTATCGGTTCGATTACGTATCGGTTCTATCAATTTACCGGTTTTATCGGTTCGATTCTATATCGGTTTATCGGTTCTATCAGTTCGGTTCCTAACCGATTTTTTGTTTCGGTCCCTTATCGGTTTTCGGTTTTTAAAATGAAACCGCGAACCGAACCGTTAAAGTTTGGTCTGGTCCTTATCAGTTCGGTTCCGGTCCGGTTCTCGGTTCCGAAGAACAGTTGACAACCCTAGCTGTGGAGGGTGACACCAAACGCATAAACCCAAAAGTGTTCTGGATTTATCTACGGACCAGTGGGTTTCTCCTTTATATTTTATGACTCTTTGGACTTCGGCCGCGACATCTTAACTTATTGAATTCACTTTGTTGGCTGATTTTTAAATAAAGCGGTGTTTTTTATGAGAGCCTTTCTCTTCAGGGCTTTAGTTGGACCTTGTAGGGTTTTGAGCCACGATGGTATAGTTGGATCTCTTAGATTGCTGTTATTGGATTTGAATATATATTATGCTTTGTGGGTTTGTTTTGGGCATGTCATTTAACCAAGTATTTTCAATTACAAATTATGGTATTATGGGCCATCGTTTCTTTGGACAATCCTATTATTCGAACTCATTGTAAGGTTATAATTTTATAATATATATATATATATATATATATATATATTGATTTTCTGAATGTTCGTGGTTTGAACGATCCAATGCAACAAAAAAATATCGCTAGATTTATCATCAATAATAGTATTATTATTATGATCCTAACTCAAACTAGGATTCATTTGCTTAAAGAGGATCATAATCATATTTTTGCTCTTTATTTGGCCTTATGTGGCTAACTACGCCTCTCACCCCTGTGTAGGATCTGAATTTTATGAAATCAAAGTGTAACCTCTATCTCTAACATTTCTTCATCTCCGCAATACATCTATTGTAAATCTTGAAGTAGTAACTGTCATTTTTCTTTTCGTCTCACCGTCATCCATGCTTCTAACGATGCTCTTGATTGTATTCTCATTTGATCATATTTAGAGTTCAATGGGATGTTAAATCATGGATCTCTTTGGGTCACCATGGGGAATTTTAACGTTGTTCATAAAGTGGAGAAATGCATCGCCTCCACGGAGCACTAGAATATGAAAATAAAAAAAAATCAACTTTTGATATTATTATTGTAAGCTCGGTGACCGTCGTTCTTATGAATTCTATCTCTCTTGAACTAAGAAGAAACCTCTCAAACCTATCTCATCTAAAATAGAAATTTTTATTCGTCGATTATGGCTTTCCTCGTACTTCAGATTACACCACTATCACCCTAAATCTAGGCACCCTTCGCCCACGTATCAAAAAACTTTTCAGATTCTTCAAAATATGGAAATCTCACCCCAAATTCAAAGAAATTATCGTTAATATCTAGAACATTTCGATATCCACTCAGATTCTTCAAAATATGGCAATCTTCAGTTTGTCCTTTGTATTTTCAATCATATGGAATATAGTGAAATTAGCTCTGAGGTATTTAATGTCCAAAATGGTCTTTTCCAATGTGAATCTGTATTTTCTCAAGACCCTTCAAACCCCCTCTTAGTCTCAAAATAAATTGAGGTTTATTCCTTATTTGTTTTCCTTAGCACAGGTAAATAGTCGTTTATTAAAAAAATAAAGAGATATTTGGCTCAAACTAGGAGAATGAAACACTAAATTCTTCCACCAGCCATTCCCAATACCCGGGAAGACTTCGTAACCTCTACTACGGGGTTGCCAATATCTTCATAAACTAGCCATCCTCCTGGCTATTTAGGACTCGTGAGGGTATCTTAAATCAGTTCTATAAAAGTCAACCCTCTGAATAAGGTTATCTGGAACTCAAAAAGGTTATCTTCTATGTCAATGTGAGTTTTTTTTAAAAAAACAATCTTGGAATATTATAGGTAAGGATATCTGCATTGAGGTTCTCAATTTCTTAAATTCTGGATGTTTAGAGTCGTTTTAGAATTCCACTTCTATCACCCTCATTCCTAAAAATGACACTACTTCTTACACCATCAATTTCAGGTCAGTTGTTTGTTACAACATCGTTTATAAGATTATGTCCAAGATTTTTGTTGACACATATAATCTTACAAAGCACACAATCACCTTCTGCTCCCTCTTGTCATTGCTCTCTAGTTACTTGTCATGTATTACAAACACAAACTAATGGTATTCATCAGCCTTTAACAAATCATTCTAATTAGATACAACAATTACTTTCTTTTCAAGCCATTACACATTTTGGGAATAATGCTTCGCCTAATTCACTTAAACTTCACATTGACTAAACATTTCCTACTCATTCAGTCCCAACACTCTCTAAGACATATCCTCCACATATCATTAATCTACATCATATGAATACCAAAGGAGAATTTAGTATTTCAAAACATAAAAATGTCTTTAATGATCTTGTAACTACTTATAGAGGTCTACCAAAAGAACCAACTAATTCCAATAAAGTAGTGTCTGGATTTAACTGGTTGGGTGTAATAAACACAGAGTTTTAAAGCCTTGCAGTCCAATAACACTTGGACCTTAACACATTGGTTGCTTACAGGATTAAATAAGTTATTGATGGTTCAATTCAGAGATAAAGATCGTTTGGTGTTTAAAGGTTTTTATCGGTGTCCAAAGGTAGATTGTGATGAGACCTTTAGTCACGTGGTCAAAGCATGCACTATAAGGTTAATCCTAAGAATTATTGTGTCAAATAATTGGGTTATTCCCCATCTTGACATCAATAATACCTTTGTGATATGTGAGTGCCTTTCAACTTTTTTAATCTAGATGATTTGAGATTTAATTATAATTATAAAATTAATATTAAGACCCATACAAACGGATATACGAAAAACATTAACAAATAGAAAACTCGGGTATTAAGATATGGGTTCATGCATCCGTATACGTTAATTGTTTTATTTTTAATTTTTTAATTGTAGACTGAGTAGAACATAATGTGGACAACTTCTTTAGTTTTTACTTTGAGACTATATAATTTTCTAAACTATTTAACTTATAGCCGCAAATTATAATATACACATTATATTATTGCTTTCATAATGAATGGTCCAAATATTATGTTGGTTTTCTAGATGTGATAATATCATTTGTATTTGTCGTTTTATTGTTATATATTTGCTGAACTTGAATTTATAAAATAAATTTATAGGTAATAGTCTCTTTTTTAAGTTTTGACACGGTAATCTAGTTCTTGTTTATTTAGTAGCTTTTATTTTCAGTTTGAGTTTCCTATTTGATACCCGGGATGATTTTTAAATCTAACGATAGATTGGTGTTTTTTTTTCACACACGTATTTAATTCATATAGTATTTAATCCGTTTTTACTTTTATTATTGATCTTCTATTTACAAAAGTTTGTTTTCACTGACCTTTTTAAAAAAATTGACTCTAAATTTTAAATTTCCTTCATCATGATAATTTAAGTTTGAGAATATTATTTGTCTAGAGAGTTAAACTATGTTGGATTTTATTTCCAAAATTTAGATGTAGTTCTAATTTATAAAGATGGCAGAGAATTTTGAATTCTAATTTATTTCAATTCAAATAATATAAAAGATATGTATAAAGTAAAATATCTTGCAATAAATATAATTTTAAGATTATTAAAACTTTATTGGTTGTTATCTAAAAGGAACGTTGGATCTATTTGATAATTTAATTATTTATATTTTGATGAAATTACTGATAATAAAATTCAACATTCCATCAATTTTATAAAAACCGTTTGTTTATAGAATATAATATATTTTATATTTTATGAAAATCAAGATTACTGACATGTCAAAATTTAACATAAATCACATTTTATAGATTATAAAAATTTAATATGAAATTAGTTGTTTTTTTTAACTTTAAAAACAACATGTTGATCAATAGGCATTCTAAAATACAGAAGTCAAAGATTAATTCTCCAATCATATGAAATTAGTTGTTGAAAGGGCTCATAAATAATAAATTTGTACAATTTTTATTCGAGTTTGTTAAATCACTTAGGATTGACACAAAATATAGTGTGATAAATGAAATTGTTGTTATATTCCGGAGAAAGATAAAAGAAACAATAGACAACACTAAAGTTTTATTATTAAGAAAAATAAATATAGTAAATAAAGATATTAATAGTAAATAACAATATGGAATATATAAATATTAAAATACTAATATATATATATATATATATATATATATATATATATATATATATATATATATATATTATTTAAATCTAACTTTTTTTATATATTCCCTATCGTTATTTACAACTTGAATAATTTATATTAATACTAGTCGCTTATAAAATAAATTATTTTAATATTTGGGTGGCAATTGTTTCCTTTTATTAATTACAAAAATAGTAGAAAAACTACTGGTTAATTTCATGGAATATTATATATTATCATAAATATGTATCGCTACGACAATAGTATTTTATAAAATTTCTTAAATGCAAATCTATTTTTTGGTTATTGTTTGATTATGGGTAATTTTTTTTGGATAGAAATATTAATTAATAGTAAAATAGATGTTCATACAAGTACTTAGGGCATATCCGAGGAAATACAATGACTTAATATAAAGTCAACAAAAGAAAGTGGGAGAATACTAGATAAGGAGATAAGTCTTAAAGATAGGATAGATAGATGAAATATCTAACAGAAAACCCCATGATAAGAAACATTCGTCGAGGAGGGCGTGACGTGAAACATCCCCATCAATCCAAGAGGGAAGATGTCGTAGCTCGAATCAAGAATCCAAACTCCAGTCCGTACTGAAGATACTTGCAACAAATTATTGTAATTGTTAGATTTAATTAAAAACTACGACGGCCATCCAATCTTGGTACCATGGAATCTAAATCAGAGATCCGATAAGATTTGGAATGAAATCGAAGAAGCCATGGTCGGAGCAGATCCAAATATTCTTGAATTCCGCTCTTTCTAAACGTGGTAAATAACCGCGTTGAAACAAGTGCGCCAAGTACATTGGTCTCGGGCATTAGACCATTTTGACGCCTCAAGAATCCAAGATTTCCAGCAAGAGGGATGGAATGGAAATCCAAGTTTAATACTAGTAGAAGTCCAGATACTCTGAGCGAAACTACATTCAAGGAGGAGATGAGATGTAAATTCCGGGTCAGAATTGCAAAGGGTGCATACAGTAGGGGTGTTGAAGCCCCAACTAGAAAGCTTGTCTCTGGTGGCAAGCTTGCCCTTAATAGCCAGCCAAGATAGAAAGGAATGACGCGGAATGTTATATTTGTTCCATACTAATCCCGGCCATCACATCTCTGGGTTAGGTATACGAATGACGTTGTACGTGTCTTTTATTGTGAACTTGTTGCATCCATCCTTAGCAACCTAGAATGGAACGTCCCTCGATATGGTGTTAGGTTGGGGAAGAATAAGGATAAGCTTGTGGATTTCTTCAAGATGAGCGCGACTTCGAGCTCGAGCCGATCTCAAATTTGCAGGGTAGTTACATTCACCATTTCTGATGATGTCGGAAACCATTAGATTATTTCCCAAACATGAGTCACTAATGATTTCAGAGCCGTAATGGATCACGTGAGACGAGGAAAGGAGCCACGGATCATGCCAGAGCGAAGTGTTCAATCCATTTCCGATAGCCACCCTGTACAAATTACGAGCCAAAGGGCGCAGACGAAAATGTTTCCTCCAGATCCAAGAGGGGGAAGAGCTAATAGAAACGTCCCAAAAACTTTTATTTTTTATTTTTTCAGTTTTAATCCAATCACACCAGATGGATTGGTTCTTATTACTTACAATAGACTAGAGATGCTTAAGGACAGCCGTCTGATCCCAAGGCTGCCCTCTTTATAAGGAGTGGTAACGGTGGACCAGACCACTTTGGCCCCATGGATTTTCATAGACGATCCAGACCAAAGAAATCGACGAAGGTATTGGCTTAGCTCTTTAATTATTCTAGATGGAAGGATAAAAATCGAAAATCAATAAACCTGACCCGTAAATAAAACAGATTTGATTAATTGGAGCCTTCCCCGCGTAGGAGAGGCGCTTGGAAGTCCAAGAATCAATACAGGAGGTAATTTTGTGCAGCAGGGGACGGCAGTCCGAGTGAGTAAGTCTACCAGTGAGAAGAGGAACTCTCAGGTATTTCACTAGGAGAGAGCCTTCAGGGAAGTTCAATATTGGTAAAATATCGAATCTAAGGTGATGGTCAATACCGGAGAAGAAGATATGAATTTTCAAGGGATTGACTCTAAGACCAGAGAGAAAATAGAAGTCATCCAGAGATTTTTTAATGAGATTAAGAGAATGGGTGTCACCATGACAGAAAATCATCAGATCATCTGCAAAGCAAAGGTTAATGATTTTCTGCTTGTGACGTTTCCAATGGAAACGAAAATTCTCATCTTCACTTTTCTCTTTGAGAATGCCAGAAAGCACTTGCATGACAAGCACAAAAGGAGAGGGGAGAGGGGATCACCTTGTCTGAGACCTTTTTTCCCTTGAAGTTACCATTAAGGTCTCCATTAATAATAATAGAGTAAGAGGGAGATGATATGCACTTGATAATCTAAGTGATAATCTTCTCAGGAAAATGCATCGCCACTAGAATGTCAAGAATGAGGTGCCAGCGAACATTATCAAAGGATTTCATTATGTCAATTTTGAGAGCTACCCGTTTGCCTCTTCCATTAGCATGATATCCCCTAAGAAGCTCTTGGGATAAAAGGATATTATTAGAAATGTTCCTTCCCGATACAAAGGCTGATTGGGAAGAATCAATAAGGTAGGGAAAATAGTCTTTGATTCTATTGGCCAGAATTTTGGAGATGATTTTATAAACTACATTGCATAGAGCAATTGGTCTAAAGTCGGCTAGCATAGAAGGAGAGTCTTTTTTGGGGATAAGAGCGATAGTGGTTGCATTCCAAGACTTTATCAGAGATCCAGCGAGGAAGAACTCTTGGACACCCTTACAGATATCTAGGCCAACAATGTTCCAAATTGACTTAAAAAAACTAGATTCAAAGCCATCAGGACCAGGATATTTGTCGCTATGTATACTGAAAAAGCACAAATTTAATTTCAGCACAAGAGATCTCACAGGTCATTAATTCTTTATCAGCATTTGTTACTTTAGAAGAGATCAGAGAAGAGACTTTAGCAAGGTCTGGGTAATTGGCGGAATGCTTGGTACCCAGGGAGTTCTCATAAAAGTTCACAAAAACTTTGGAAACACTAGGAGGGGAAGAGACAGTGACACCATGATCATCGGAAATCGAGATGATTTTATTACAGAATAGCCGGGCTTTGATACTTTTGTGGAAGAATTTAGTATTCCTATCCCCCAGCTTAATCCAATTCTCTCTAAATTTTTACTTAAAAAAGGATTCTTCAGGTCGACTGAGAAATATGAAAGATGCGGAAGCCTCGATTTCGATTGATACTAAACTAAGGTTGAGGGGGTCATTAGCTAGCTTAGCCTGAGCCTCAAACAAAGTTTTTTGAGCATTAGAGACTCTGGAGGTAATGTCACTAAACTCCTCACAATTAAGCTTTGCTAGCTCAGACTGCAGACGCGTGAGCTTATCCGAGACCATCCTCATTCCAGAGGAAAATATAGGATAGTTCCAACTATTGATAACAATATCCTTGAACTGGGGATAAGATTTCCACATGTTGAAATAACGAAAAGGCTTTTTTCTCCTTGGGCGTGGAAGCCCAAGATTGAGGGTAACAATAGTGTGGTCTGAAGTGCGAAGATATCCAAAGAGGACATGGGACATAAGGAAAAGGTCATCCTAATCAGAGTTGACAAGGACGCGGTGTATTTTGGAGAGAATGGGATGGGAAGGTTGTTTATTAACCCATGTGAAAGGAAATACAGATGAGCGGAGATCACTGAGTTCGCATTGGTAACAACAATTATTGAATTCATCAATAGCTGAGGACCAAGAGTCGTTGGAGCCAAGACGCTCATTAGGGTGACGGATAACATTAAAATCCTCAAAGGAAACCCAATGAGTGTGGTTATCATGCTTGGAGATGTCAATTAGGTCGTTCTAAAGTGGAATACGATCAGGTGCTTCGTTAAAAGCATAGATAGCCGTGAGATTAAAAGAGGCTCTATAGTTATGACATTTAGCAAAGCAATGAATATATTGAGGAGACTGGGAGATACTAGTAATCTTAATAACACTAGGATTCTAGGTGATCCAAATTCTTCCCAAGAGATGAGACGAGTGATTGGTTATAACATGCCAAAAGGGGATCATTTTTCGGATTATATGGTCGACTTTATGAATTTGGACTTTGGTTTCTACTAGAACTATCAAACAGATATGATTACTAATAATAAAATCAGTGACATCTTTTTGCGTAACTGGGTCGTTTAGACCCCGCACATTCCAAGAAGCTATATTCATAAATAAAAAAACTTACAGTGAATCAGCCGATGATCGTGTCGGAGGACAATACCTTTTTACCCTTGTCTTTGGCTTCAACAAGTCCTTTTGGACGTGAAAGCAAAATAACATGCGTACCCATGTGATTTATTTTCGGGAACGACAAAGCAAAATTAAAGGGGTCCACCTTATAAATCACATGTGTTCACATGTGATTTATTATCGGGAACGGCAAAGCAAAATTAAAAGGGTTCACCTTATAAATCACATACGTATCCTATGTGATTTATTCTCGGGAACGATAAAAAAAAGTTAAATACCTTAAGGACCGCAGAGGTAATAAGGCCAATTAGAGAGACAAGGAAATTGTGATTAAAACTCAAAGTAGACAAAACGTGAGAGCTTTTCACGGGTTTTGAGGACAACCTCACTAGCTTGAAAAGCAACAGGCTCTTCTTACTCAGAGTAAGACCAATAATTTGAACAAAAATTAAATAACCAAATCTACTAACCAAACCATACCAGAACAAAGCCATAATCTGCTCCGTACTCCAAACCGCACATAACTCAACAACGCGCCTCACTTGATAAAACCAGAATCGGACTCTGCGCCGAGCCAATTTCGTACTGAGCCAAACCAGACTCGGCATCGAGCTAGACCCTAACCATACCCGATAATGCTTTAATATCGAAAAAGCAGCATCACTCTCACGGCGCGAGTCACTGTTAACCAGAGCCAACGCCAAACACGATATGCCTGAACATGGCGCGTCTCTGCTCCACAGATGAGAACTCCCCAGTCAAGAGTTTTGAAGACCAGCCCAACACCTCTCCACCTCTTTTGAAAAAGGTCGAGCACAACCCAAAAACTTACCTTCGAGGAACAACACCACCTGAACCATTGTGCCCATTGCGAAGGCTCAGCGGAGCATGAAAGAAACAAAAAATCCGGTAAAGGTTTTAGCAAATCCATCGGAGAAGAATGATGAACCACCGAAAGGATACCAAAGAAATTCACTTCCGGTGAGCATGGTAGAACCGAGAGAGAAATCGGTTTCCAATGCGAATAGTAGAGCCAGAACAAAGAAGAGTCAAGTCGAGAAAGAGTAGGGTGTTTGTCGTTGACGACATTCGAAACCGGCGAAAAAATCAAAAACGGTGAAAAGAAACACGATATAAGCATATTCGGCATAGAGAGAAAGACGGGGGCAACCATGGTTGACCTGGCCTGAAACCTCGTCGGAGAACAAAAGAGTTACCATTATAAGATTTGTTACCGTTGGAGGCAAACAGAAAAGAAACCTAGAATCTAGGGTAATTTACAGTAGCAAATTATTAAAAATGAAATATATGTGTTGTGTTATTAATTTTTTTTAAATCACCATTTATTTACAAACAATAATAACAATAATAATAAGTATTATTATTTTACTTTTATAAGTGAGAATTGTAGTATGTTTATGATTAATTTTAAATATAGGTATTTTGTTTAGCCTTTTAGTTTAGGTTGTGTTTTCTTCTTATGTATCACTCGTAGCAAACATCCTTATAGTTATGGCGATAGTTAACAACGTGGTCTAAATATAGCATATAATCTAAAATATCTTATTTTTTTAATATCTTATTTTTTAATTTCTTTTACATATATCACACAAAAATTTACTTTAAGAAAATTATGAATATAAAAAGTAAAAAGTTTTTCTACTAAATATATATTAATACGACTAACGTGGAATATATTATATTATATATATTAAAGTAAAACACGTGTATGAACAGTATATTTGTGTTTTATTATTGTACCCTTATTTTTATCTACAATGCGTAGATTTTTATAGATTTAAAAGTTAAACAAGTTTACGGGTCAATTTTCATAGGCTCATTGTTTTTATTTTTTATTTAATAAATTTAAATATATAGAATTGATACGAGTCAAAAATATAGAATAAATCATGAATTAAAAGTTGACATCTCGATATGTAAACGGTGTGGCAACTATAAATTTTTTTCTATATTCTCTAACTAAATTTTTTCCCTACGACAAATTACATTTTAGGTTTACTCTTTCTCTTCGACCTACTTGCAGTTTGTGATTTTTGTTTTCAGCATCTATAAGATAATTTTTTTTAGTAATTTTTTTTATATTCTGAACTTTTCCATAATTTACTTTGCTTTAAATAAAAAAATAAATTCATCTTCATTGCTTTTTTTTCTATTGTTTTCCAAATATTATGTTTTATTTTCTTACTTTTTTACCAAAATTAAAAAAAAAATCATTAAAGAAAAAGGTGTTTGATTGTTTATTTATCTAATTTTTGGATTTTAATTTATTTTTTTAGCTCATTATATATATACACTAAAGTAAAGTATGAATAGTGAATCACTACTTTACCAATTTACCCTAATAATGTATGTCGCTATTCATTCTCTAGCTATTCTTTTATATTGTCTTAATTTATATTTAGTGGTAAGCGAGCTATTTTTTATATTTTTTATATGTTTTTTTTATATTCGTGACTCGTATTTTCGGTTGTTGGATATCAATTAAATCTTTTTTTAGCTGATATTGTATCTTTTTTACGCTTGTATATACTAAAATAAAAGAGACGTTTATTGTGCTTATGAACAGTAAACGTCTCTTTTACCTATTTAACCCTATTTCGTTTATGAGACTCGTTTCTGCAAATTCATTTAATATTTTAATATTTGGGCTTTTATATCCAACTTTAGGTAGAATTCAAAAATTACTGATTTAATCGATTTATATTTTATAATTTATATTAATATTTTTTGGAGTATAATTAAATTTTATTTTATCTGGCTTATTACTTTTTTGATGCGCTATTTTTTTTGGTGTAAGAAACTTAAATTAAATGAAAAGGTTCATACATAGACTTGGGGTATACCCGCGGTAATACATCAACTACAATAAAAGTCAATAACAAGACAACATAGGTACTATAAGACATAATAGTGTCTAAATGCCCAAATAGAGATATGACACAGTAGATATGACATATCATAACAAAATCAAGCTAAAGAGATGAAGCTATTCCGGTAGCTTCCAGTCGGAATCCACGCTCCAGTCCAGAAAGAAGATCACCTGAAACAAATTATGATAGAATAAGTTAGGAAAGGTTAAACTACGTTGTGGGCCAGACAATATTGGTACTATGAAATCTATATCGGAGATCCGATAAGATTTGGTATGTGATCAAGGAGGCTAAAGCGGGAGCGGACCTAAAAATTCTTGAATTCTGCAACCGCGTTGAAACACGTGCGCCAAATATAATGGTCACGCAAATTTGACCAACTTGAAGCCTCAAGAGTCCAAGATTGCCAGCTCAGGGTTGAAATGGGAACCTAACTTTATTACTTGCAGGAATCCAGATACTCTGAGTGAAACTACATTCAAAGAGAATGTGAGATATAGATTCCAAATCAGAGGAGCAGAGAGGCCAATCAATTGGGTATTGTAACCCCAACTAATGAGCTTGTCTTTGGTAACTAGCTTTCCCTTAAGAGCAAGCCATGAAATGAAGGAATAACGCGGAATGTTGTATTTATTCCAAACTAACCCCGCCCACCCCACGATTTGGGTAGGCACACGAATAGCATTGTACGTGTCCTTGACGGTGAAAGTGATGCATCCATCATTCGCAGTCCAGTATGGTACATCCATCAAGAGCGAATTTGGTTGGGAGAGTGAGAGAATTAGTGTGTTGATTTCATCCAGATGACTCCGACTACGAGCTCGTGCCGATCTCAAGTTGGCAGGCCAACTCCATTCACCATTGCTTATGATGTCAGCAACCTTATGATGCGCTATTTTTGTGTTACCTTTGTGACACATATTTTTTTTAGGCGGTTCAATTAACTAATGCTTGTGTTTTTTTTGTCAGTTTCCTTTCAAACTTTCTCTTCTATTTTTCATTCAGACACTGTGGAAAACAAAATTGAATATGAGCGATTTTGTTTTGCTTTTTCTCTATCAAATAATTCAAATCCGCTTCCATTTCTTTCTGGTCTTCCACTTCTTTCTGGACGGAGAGTTCACGACTTCTCAAAAGCCTTCATCTTCTAAAACCTATTCAGATTAGATTTTTTTTTAAATTGCTTCTTTTTCTAAAAACGATTCGGATTATATTTTGTTTTTACTATGAACTCCATATATTGTTCTTCATTGGAATTACGTTAATTCTTCTTTGTTCAAATCATCTTCTGTCTTATTTGTTTAGAATAAGAAATTGTTGATATTAATCAAATAAAAAAACATAGATTTGGTACATTTATTGTTTGTATAGATTGGATTTTTTTTAATTTAAATAAAATAAAGTAAAATGATTAAGATTTAATTTTCTGATAATATTATGATTTCATACAAATAATATAAAAATATTTATTATTGTTTTTAATTAGAGTAGAATCTCAAATTTTAAAAAGCAATAAAAGAAATAATTGAGAGAATCACTATAAATAGATAGATCCAAAAAGAAAAATTAAAATAGTGAAAATTATGAAAATATTAAATAAAAAGAACAAAAATAAAATAAAATATTTATAATTAATTTTAAAAAATAAAAAATAAAGAACAAAAAATAGGAAATTTTTATATGACTATTAAAAGTAAAAGTCTGAATACTCAATTATGATGGTTAGTTACTAATAAAATAAAATTAATAAAATATATTTTTTTATTTATAGAATTTTTGTTACTCATGGAAACTATAATTAAAAGTAATTTAGAACCAATTTAAATATTTTATTTAATAATTATATTATAATTTAATTAAGGATTCAATTGAGTTAGAAATAAATTAATAAATGTTTTTAAAAGTTTTTATAAAAGATAATATTATTCATATTTTTATTTAATAAAGGACGAAGGTTTTACGAAATTTTAAAAAATTATATGATATCACTTTAGGGGGACTACGGATAAACTTTTAATTACAATAGTATAATTGTATTAATGCAATTAATATTTTATTTTTGATTTATTATTTTTTTGTTAAATGTTGGGTTGTTTTACTATGTTTTTATTTTTATTATATTCTACAATAATATTGTCAATTTATTCTCTTTTTTCTTCTTTTTAGGGTATTTAATATTTTGACTAAATAATAAGATTAGAGGAAAATATTAAAGAGATTAGGGAGTACGATAAAGAAATAGTTATTATTCTATTTATGTTCTATCATATACATATACTTTTCTTTAAATTATTTTTCAAAATTTTAGTTTTAATTTTCTCTCAAAATTAGTTTTAATTTTACTTCACAAATCTAAAAAATCTGAAAAATCAAATTAACCACTACATATAATAGATAGAAGAAAATTGATAAAAATATATATTATGGACTATATATAATAGATAGAAGAAAATTGGTAAAACAAACAAAAACAATTTTATAGACTGACCCAAAAAAAAGTATAAAACTTCAAAATGGGTCAAAGAAGTATATAACTAAATTTATCACAGCTATACAACTGAGTTTTTAAGAGATGTATATTTCCTTTAAGAAATATTAGATGGGTAAGTTTTAATGTGCTTATGATGGTATGAACTTTCTTATTTTTTGTTATTAATTTTGGTACATATAAATTTCCTTAACAGTGTTTCCAATGGTTTAAAATGATTATGTGATAGTATGCTCTTTTTTATTAATTTTGGTACCTATAAAGTTCTTTAATAGTAATCTGATGGTTTTAAATGATTATATGACAGTATGTATGTTATATTAACAAGGTAATTAGTATTTTGACGTTAATAGAAGTATAATTTAGTACTATGTTTACACCAATGAAATAACATAATTTATTTGGAATTTATTTGAATTTAGGAGGTTTCAAATCCAAAATATTGAAGTTTTGGACATGTCCAAAACAAATTCCAAAGTAATCCAACCACTAAAATAATAAAATTAGAGTAAAACAAAATTAGGTACTATTATAAAATAAGATAACATTATTTATGTAAAAATATGATTAAAAAATAATATAAATTTATATAAATTTGAATCATATTATTACTCTTCGCTAGTTACAAAGATTAACATTGATTGATTTATAATTTTTTTTAAGATAGAAAGATGTAGATTTCAATTTCAAACAAATAGACCTGTATAAATCATAATTTTTTATTTTGCTTTACGGATCAAACCATAACAACATAGGGCTCTCGAGTTCACTAACAATACATGTCATAATCAATACATCTATTAGTTTCTGTATACTGCGGAAAAGCTCAAACTAAAACCTGATCAAACGTAACAATATAGCCTCTCGAGTTCACTAGTAATAGATATCCTAATCAATACATCTATTAGTCTAATTCTATTTTTTTTTATGTTATAATAGTACTTCAAAGTGTTGACAAAAATAATATGGAAGACTCACTTAAACAACTTTTATATAAATGAAATATGAAGATATATTACAACACCATTTTACAACTTCCACTATAAAAGAAATATATTTTGACAATAACCAGATCACCATAGGGTTTAAATCCTGGTTACGCCACTCAATGACGTTCTTGAAAATGAAGGAGGTAGAATAAATGGGTAGAAGGACAAATGTGTAATTTCCTTTATAGAGGAAATAACAACATAAATGTTTTTTCAAATTATAAAGGAAATAAAAATTCTCAGGGAGGAAATAGCTTTGGCCAATGTTTTTTCTTTCGCATATGATAATTTAAGTTTGAAAATGTAATTTGGCCGGAGAGTTAAACCATTTTGAATTTTGTTTTCGACAATTTCTTATGATTTTCTTTAATTTGCAGATCATTTTGTACGCATTTAAATCTGCTTTTAGTTTTCAAAAGTTATGATATTGAATTATTTTATCTAGTAAAAATGGTAGAGAATTTCAAATTATATTTTGTTTCAATTCAAATAATCTAAAAAACATGTATAAAAATCCGGAAAATGAGAAAAAAACAAAACACAGAAAACCACCAACATAGGTATTGATTCATTTCAATCAAAACTGGATAATGAATTATTTGTCCTTCTTTCTTACAAATGTATCCTTACATGACCACCATAGACATAGACCGGAAAACAATAGGTAGAGAACAACCAAACCTATAAAACAACCAAACCTATACATTGAGATATATATATAATTAATTAATTAATTCTAGACAAACCCATAGAACTTTATAGAATAGTTTATATTTAATTTTTTTTTTCAGTTATTGTTTAATTAGGTGTAATTTACTATATTAAATCAATAAAAAGTATAATTTATCGTCAAGGTTAATTAATATTTTTCAAAATTAATGATTATTTATTATTATTATTTTACTTATTTTAGTTTGGATTTGGAGTATGTTCTTGATTAATTTTAATTAAAGGTATGGAGTTTGTGTTCACAAGGTCCAACAAAATTTGTGGTCCGGGAGAAACACGAGTTATTAGTTTCGGTTATAGGCTTCTAGTTTCGGTTGTGTTCTCTCTTCACACTGATAGGACCTAAAAAAAATCTCATTTTCTGAAAAGAAAAATGATATATCACACAAAATTTTGAACTTTCGAAAAATTATAAACTAAAAAACAAAGATAAACAGACCACTAAAAATATTCTGACTAAAAATTCAATTACAGCAATATATAAAAATTAAATATTATATTATTAATATTATATATTATATTTCATATATTTTACCTAACGTGTCTAATTATTTTATATTAATAAATAAAAAAATAATTTTTAAAAAATAGTTATATATAAATATAAGATCTTTGTCTTTACTATTTTTCCACTATTTGTCTTAATTCTATCACCTTTTCCAATTGCAATACTTTCTTTGTAAGATATTTATTACTACCTTCACAAGCTAAATGAGAGTTTTGGCTTTGAAAATCATTGTCATCATAATCCATTGGTGTATTCCTCCCTCCATTTTAAGCTTGTCTTACTCATATGCAATTATTAAGGTCCTTTAAATAGAATAAGTAATAGAATCATATGTAATTATATATTAAGATGTTGAATATATTTGCATACTATTGGAGTATTTTAAATAATATAATATATAATAATTTTAAGCTCTTATAATAATTAATAAATACTAAAATATGTATTGTATTTAGATAAATATAATTTTTATTTTATTTAACCATTTTTTTTAAATATATTTGAATTTATATTTTACCAATAAAAAGGAAGAAAACATATATTAGAAAATATTGTGAGAGTCACTCTAACCCATATTTCAACTTATATTTCAACTTTAGAGAAGGAAAAGGAAATGATATCTTATGAAGTATTTATATATATAAAAAACTATGAGTAACTTGTCCGACTTTCTCATATTTGAGTGTGAGGATGGTTCGTGGAATAAGCACCGAAGAAGAAGACACGGAGCTAAGACCGCTCTATGGCATACACGGACCCGAACGGTTCCATTGCTAGTCTATTCACGGTTTATCGTCAAATATTGTTGCTAGTCTATTCACGGTTTATCGTCAAATATTGCGTGAATAATTAATTTTTGAAATTAATGATCATTTAATTAATTTATAAACGCGTTGCAATAATCATTATTATTGTTTTATTTTTTTTAGTTTGCATATTTGTAGTATGTTCTTGATTGATTTTAATTAAAAGTAATAAGAGTTTGGGTTCATAAGGTCTTGAGAAAAATTTGTGGTCCTCGAGAAACACGAGTTTTTAGTTTAGGCTTCTAGTTTTGGTTGTGTTGTCTCTTGAGTATCACTGATAGAAGACACTCTTATGCCTATGGCATATATTGCAAAACCGAAAAAATCTCATTTTCTTAAAAAAAAAGATAGATATTATCACACAAAATTTGAACTTTTGAAAAATTATAAACTAAAAAACAGAGCACTAAAAATATTGTGCTTTTGTCGCACTAAAAATTCAATTACAGCAATATATAAAAATTATTACTACCTTCACGAGTTTAGGCTTTGAAAATCATTGCCATCATAATCCATGGGTGTATTCCTTCCTCCATTCGGTAACGAAAACCAGCCTGATTGGGTTCCGGCGAATCGGAAAATCGCAGTTCGAATTGAACGAGAGCGAAAAAAAGACAATTAGTAAATAATATATCTTTGGAAAAAAAAAAACCATATACAACGTGGAATATATAAAGATTAAAATGCTAATATATACATAATAGTAAGTTATTTAAATCTAACATTTTTTACAAACCCGGTAGTAATTCTTAACCCACAAAATTTTTGAATATGCTAATAAGTAATATATACACAAAAATCTACTTGTTTTTTTGAAAAAAAATTAAGATTAAAAAAAATCAAAAATTAAATATACAACTAAAGTTGAATATGTACATATACAAAGAGAACCGAACGGAGATGACGAATCTCAATCGATGGGTTGATAGTAGACTCAGAGAATAATAGAAATATGGAGTAGATTATAATTTTTTTTTCTCAAGAAAGAGCATATTTTATTGATGTTAAAGATAAAATCTACAAATGTTAATTCTACATTTTATGAGCTAGTAGCTCATTGCGAACAGATGAAATGATAATAGAGTACAAATTTTTCTACACCTCCCTATATTCAGTTTGGTGTCTTCATCTGCAAGCATTTTTCTCCAACTTGAGTTTAGGCCTGTATTCAACTCTTGTGTCCTTCCATCCTTAGCAATTTCTCCTCTTGTGTACTTCCATCCTCAGCAAGTCTCCTGGGTTACTCTTGTGTCCCTCCATCCTTAGCAATCTCTTCTCTTATGTCCTTCCATCCTCAGCTAGCTTCCTGGATATCTAAACCTGCAATCATAAACATTTGTAGTCAAGATTTTCAACTTGCTAACAGGTTAGCATATATTATGTTAACTTAATAATACATAATGTGTCCTAAGCCTATAGAATCTAACATTAAAATGGCAGAAAGATCGTTAAAAGTGTGACTTGCATGTATTGAAAAACTATTCTTTATTTTGAAAGCATGTTTTGCTAACCAGTCCGCAGCCAAATTGTGTTCTCTATATACATGCCTGACTGTCATTTGAGGTGTAATCAGTTGTCTACAGCATAGTAAACTCTTTTCTAAATACCAGGGATATTGACCAGATGCTAACATGTTAAATAAAGCTAGACAGTTTATTTCAATATCTACAAACTTAAGTTGAGCCTCTTTACAGTAAGTTAAACCACTTAATAGACCAATTATTTCAGCACCTATAGGAGAACTTTTACCTATCACATTTCCTTTAGCCATTACTAAGTTTCCTAAGTCATCTCTTACTATAAAACCAAAACTAGATTCACCATTAACTAATGTAGAACCATCACAGTTTAATTTGAAATGATTACACAAAGGCTTATTCCACTTAACATACATGAAAGGTTTAGATAACTTTACATGATTATTACAACCTAACTGCTTAGCTATATGAAAATCAGGGGACCAATGCTTTCTAGATAATGCAGATGCTAAGTCAAATGATGTAAGCATAAGTAAGACCTGATTCACAATCTGTTTCTGAGATGTAGAAATGTTGCTATGTTTATATTTATTTCTAGCCTTCCAAATGTTCCTTACTATCATAGTTGGCAATATTGTCCTTGATAAGGAAGAATAAAAGACAAGGAGAAAAGTGTAAAGAAGAAACTTGAAAGGATAAAATAGCAAAGGAAAAGTGTGATAGGAGGAAAATGCATAGAGAAAACTGTGTGAGGACTTAATTGTACATACTATATAAAGAGATAGCCAAAATAGGAAGAAAGTAAAATGTAGGGACCAAAAGATGTAATTAGTCAAAGTTAGAGCATGTGGGGTCCGCAATTGTACTATAAAAGGACCACACACGCTTCACAAATCCCGAGATGAAGAATATGAGACTTTCTCTCTCTACTTAACTTAATATTATGTACTTTCTCTCTCTAAAACTGATACTAAGATATTTCTGTATCGCAAAATCGTCTATCAGTAATCCTCGTATCACATAATCGCCCCTGGACCATCTTAAAACTCTTCAGTGGCGCCGTCTGTGGGAAACGAAAATCTCTCTGTCGACAATCGCTTCCTGGAAATAATTCCTATTCCGAGGAGAATCATGGAGGGCCAAGGGGACGACTTGGTTAACCATTGCAAGGAGAACTTGGTGGGAGATGACTACCGGAACGATATGGAGTACGAGGGACAAGGGGGCCAGCGAGTCGGAAATACCGTTGATGACTCAGATCTGTTGGCTCAGAGAAATGAGTTGCTGCTAGAGATCAAAAGGCTGAAAGCAGAAAAGAACCTCGTACAGGAGAATCTTCGATCCGAGATAAGGAGGGAGCCGGCTAGCGAAAATGAAGATTACGAAACTGAACTTCGTCCTAAGAAAAGGGACGACCGATACCGAGGAGACGAGAGGAAATCGCCGAGGAGGAGAGAGAGGCGACATATGGATTCAGCTTACCTGAGTGACTATTCTCGATATAGCTCTTCGGACTCGTCCCCGCGGAAATACCACAGAAAGAAAAAGTATGATCGCAGACACACCGATGTCCGAAGAGGAAGAAGTTCTGAGAGGAAATCTCCGAGGGAGAAGGATCGCCATGCTCAAGGAGGCGAACGATATCGCGAACAGGCAAAGTATGCTGAGAGGAAAGAGGAAATGGGCCCTCGGACTTCAGAATGGCAGCACCAGTATACCCTACCATCCGAGGAGGCTTTGTACTTTCCAAATAATGACAACCTAAGATCCGGAGTCTATCGTGCGGGTCACAATTGGAGAGCTTCCCCCCTGTCCCCTGATATTTTGGTGGGGAATCTCCCGAAGCACTTTGATATTTCGAAGCTAGAGAAATTCGATGGGACACATGATCCGGATAATCACATTAAGCAATTCAAGAATTTTATGATCAATTTCGACGACGATGATAAGCTGCTGTGTAGAGCATTCTCTCAGAATTTCAAGGGAGTAGCATCTAAGTGGTACAACAGGCTACCTCAGGGCTCGATAAAGAATTTTGATATGTTTTGGAACATCTTCAGACAACACTTCGTGGGGAGCAAGAAGTTCCGAGCCAACGAAGACACAATCATCTATTGTCGACAGAAGGTGGGGGAGAGCCTTAAAAATTACACTAATCGCTTTGTCAAGACCAAAACGGATATGGAATATTGCAAGGACTCAGTGGCGCTTGCAGCTTTCAAGATGGGTCTGCTCCCCGGGTTGTTGAAGGATACGGTGGCGGAAAGTCAAGCGATGACCTTTGGGGCATTGTTAGATTAAGTTGAGAAGAGGATCCTAGTCGAAGAGACCCAAGCCTTGGAGAAAGGGTCAGGGGATCAGTTGGACTAGAATCAATTTCAAAGGACTGAGTCAAGCACCCAGGGCCCTCGATCGAACGTTCAGACTAAAAGCACGAGTCAATATCCTCCGAGGCAAAAATCGAACCCACAGTACTATGGCAATCAACAAAACTACAATCAAGGAGCAAGACTCATGTCAAACAAATGGGTTCGACCCGATTATTTCGCGGAGTTGACAGAAAATGTTGCTGCGATATTTGATAAAGCTAAATCTACGGTCCCGTTCAGGAAGCCTTTTCCCATACAGACTCCGAGGGAAAGCAGAAGCGTCAGCAAATATTGCAAGTATCATGAGGATATTGGACACGACACCAAGGATTGCATAGCTTTGAAGAAGGAGGTGCAAGCCTTAATTGAGAATAGAATGTTGTTGGAGTTCGTCAAAAAACACTCCCAGAAAAATGTCATGGTAAAAGCTGTCTCAAAGAACACTGACACAGCCATGGTGATTTCCGAAGGGGTCGACGATTTTGACATCGAGCAAAAGTATTTGGACCCCAAGGTGGGGAGGAACAATGTGAACTTGGTAGAGGAAGAAATTCCGAGGGGGAGAGTGGACAGCCTTTGTGCGTTCTTCAATTCCTTGGCGATTTTTGGGGGAGACACAATTGCGGGAAATTCCAACAGCTCCCGAAAAAGGCGCATGGTCAACCTGACCACCCAGATTGAAGCGGGAGTCTCCGCACAAATGCACCGATTGCCTTCCCCAATTATTTGTTTCGATGATGATATGCGAAATGTTGCAGGCCCTCATGAGGACGCTGTAGTGATTGCGGCACGCATTGTTGTGGATCAAATTCAAAAAATACTCATCGACACAGGGAGCTCCGCGAATATATTGTTTATGAGTACTTACCGACGCATCTCTGACCCGCCGGTTATCCGAAGATCCGACAAGACTATAGTGGGTTTTACTGGTGCTACAGCAGTGGTGGTTGGAGAGTTTCAGTGTGTGGTCGAGTTGGGCCGTTGACCATTTAAGAAAGAGGTGGATGTACTTTTCATTGTGGTTGACGCACCAACCTCGTATAATGCTATCCTGGGTCGCTCTTGGTTGTCCCGGATGCATGGCGTAATCTCCACAGTGCATCAATGCTTA
The DNA here is from genome assembly GCA_036936605.1 of Limnanthes douglasii subsp. nivea. Classification (NCBI taxonomy): domain Eukaryota; kingdom Viridiplantae; phylum Streptophyta; class Magnoliopsida; order Brassicales; family Limnanthaceae; genus Limnanthes; species Limnanthes douglasii. The sequence continues at coordinate 15,841,664 of JAUPFV010000003.1, read as the reverse complement.
AAGTATGTGGTCGGAAACAATATTGGGACAGTCCGAAGTAGCCAGAAGATGGCACGTGAATGTTACCAGATAGCCATGTCCTCTAAGGGGTTTGGGGGGAGACTTCCGACCAAGCATAGCAATTAAAGCCCCCCCCCCCCCCGAAATCATCCCCTGTGATGATCCGAGGGAGGCCCCCGGATTTCAGGTCGCAGAAGAAGATTCTGCGACACACGAATTTGCGAGTGGCAAAGTTCTGAAGATTGGAGTCCACCTCTCTCCAGAATTTAAGGAAAATTAATTGCTTTTTTATCTGATAAACTTGATATGTTTGCTTGGTGTGCACAGGATGTCACTGGAGTGCCGTCGGAAATCATGTGTCATAAACTCGCGATACGATTAGATGTCCGACCCATAGTCCAGAAAAGAAGACTTGTTTCCCCGGAAAAGGCCTCGGCAATTCTGTTGGAGGTCAAAAGGCTACTGAGCATAGGCCATATTCGCGAGTCGCATTATCCCATATGGGCGTCGAATCCAGTGTTGGTACGAAAGAAAAATAGCAAATGGAGAATGTGTATTGACTTCACGGACTTAAACAGGGCTTGTCCTAAGGATCCATTTCCTGTGCCTCGCATCGATCAATTAGTGGATTCGACCTCCGGAAATCGACTGTTGTCATTTATGGACGCTTACTCGGGGTACAACCAAATCCGACTGGCCGCTAATGATGAGGAAAGCACTTCTTTTATCACTGGGCGAGGTTTATACTGCTATAAGGTCATACCATTCGGGTTAAAAAACGCGGGGGCAACCTATCAGCGCCTGGTCAATAAAACCTTTGAGGGATAGATTGGGCGAAACATGGAGGCCTATATCGTCGATATGTTAGTCAAAAGTGAACGGGACGAAGACCATTTTGCCGACCTGGCAGAGACATTTCGAAATTTGAGCAGAGTCAGTCTCAAACTCAATCCGGAGAAGTGCATTTTCGGGGTGAGGTCAGGTAAATTTCTTGGTTACATGATCAGCAAAAAAGGCATTGAGGCTGATCCCGAGCAACTAAAAGCTCTGATCACAATGACCCCCCCGCCCGAAATATTAAGGAAGTACAAATTCTGACAGGAAGATTGGCCGCCTTGAATAGGTTCATTTCTAGGTCCTCGGATAAATGTGCCCCATTTTTTAAAGTATTACGGAATGCGAAACAATTTTGTTAGACCGAAGAATGTTCGACCGCTTTTCGTCAAATCCAAGAATATTTGACGTCTCCGGAAGTCTTATCTAAACCATTGGTAGGGGAAACATTAATTGTCTATGTAGCAGTATCAGATTGTGCGGTCAGTGATGTTCTCCTCCGCGAAGATGACTCCTTTCTGAAGCCTATTTATTATGTCAGTAAGAGTTTGCTGGATGCGGAGAAGTGATACCTCACGTTGGAGAAGGTAGCTTTAGCATTCGTAACGACGGCTCGAAAGATGAGACCTTACTTCCAGGCCCACCCAATCGTTGTTCGGACGACTTTTCCTCTGAAGAGTTTATTACAAAGGCCAGACATCTCTGGCAGGATGACTAAATGGTCAGTAGAGCTGGGGGACTTCGACATAACATTTGAGCCTCGAACGGCGATAAAAGCACAAGTTTTAGCCGATTTCTTGGTCGAGTTCCATTCAGACAGAGGGGAACAGGAAGTACACGACGTGGTTGACGAAGAGGAATGGGTGATACAGACGGATGGCGGGTCAAACATTTCAGGAAGTGGGGCAGGTGTCCAATTGATTTCCCTGAAAGGGGTAGCTATGTTCCAAGCCATTCGTTTCAGTTTTAAGGCTACTAATAATGAAGCTGAGTATGAAGCTGCTCTAGCAGGCTTGTGTTTGGCTCAGATATGTGGGGCTCGAAGGATTAAATTGATTAGTGACTCACAGTTGGTGATAAATCAAGCCTTGGGGAAGTCCGAGGCCAGAAAAGATACGTTGATACAGTATTTGAAGCTAATGAAAGATTTGGCATCTGAATTTGAGGGAGTCAAGTTCGAGCATGTTCGAAGAGAGTTAAATGTTGTCCCGGATTCTCGTGCCTCCGCTTCACGGACAGAAGGTTACCCGTGGGTTTTGGTTCAGGAGTGCCTTTCGATCTCGATTGGCGAGGAGCACGCGATGAACATCTCGGAGGAAAGCAACGTGATTTTGCATGATTGGAGAACGGTTATCATTGATTTTTTTGCCCATGACATTTTATCGGTCGAAAAGTACGAAGCCAGAAAAGTTAGATTCAAGTCGCATGGCTACATTCTGCTGGGAGGGTTGCTGTATAAAAGATCTCTGAGTCGGCCATTATTGAGGTGTCTGAGTGGGCCCGAGTCACAAATTATCCTCTCCAAATTGCACGAAAGTGAAGGATATGCCCATTGTGGGTACAAGGCTTTAATCCGAAGGGTATTTCTGGCTGGATATTATTGGCCCACTATCGCGGCCGACGCAAAAGATCTAGTCAAACGATGTGACACGTGCCAACGATATGCTAATGTGATTCACAAACCTGGGGTGTTGATGGAAAGCATTTCGGAGGCCGTCCCGTTTGACAGGTGGGGCATTGATCTAGTTGGGCCTCTACCAATGGCGTCTGGGGGCAGACAGACGATAATTGTGGCAGTCGATTATTTTTCTAAGTGGGTGGAGGCTGAGCCGCTGGCAAGAACAAAGGCCAAAGATGTGATCAAGTTTGTTATATCTAACATTTGTTGTCGTTTTGGTGTACCATTGCAGATCACCACGGACAATGGACCTCAATTTGATAAGAAGGAGTTCCAGAGCTTCTGTGTATCGAGGGGCATACGACAATGTTTTTCAGCACCGTTTCACCCTCAAGCTAATGGGCAGGTGTAAGTGACTAATCGCATGATCCTCGATGGTTTGAAGAAGAATTTGGAAGGCAAAGCAGGGAATTGGCTCGACTACCTACAAGAAGTGTTGTGGGCATACCGAACGACTCCCCGAACGGCCACTGCTGTGTCCCCATTTGCCTTAGTCTATGGGATGGATGTCGTTGTCCCTCCGGAGATTCTTTTTCCCTCACATCGTATAGCAACATATGTCTCTGACACAAATGACCAGAGTAGAGCATTGGCTTTAGACTTGGTTGAAGAAAAGAGACAGCAAGCACAGTTGACATCCCTTCATTATCAAACTCTCATGAGGAGTCGATACGCATCCAAGGTAAAGCACAAAGATTTTAAGGTGGGAGACAAGGTCTTACGCAAAGTTTTCTTACACACTAAAGACAAGAGTTTGGGGAAGTTTGGACCTAATTGGGAAGGCCCCTATGAGGTCACCGAAAAGATAAAACCAGGCACATATCGGTTAAAAGATAAGGAAGGGCGATACCTCCGTCTACCTTGGAATATTGAGCATTTAAAATTTTATCTTGATTAAAAGAGCTAGCTGAAATTGTATTCTTTTTCCCTTCTCTGTATCCCCAGAACAAACTTTGGTGAGGGCACACTCTTTCCTACCCTGTTAGGCACAGGAAGGTTTTAATGAGGTGTTTTGATGAGCCCCTTAATACAAAGAGTTTTTTGCCTTAATTATTTTTCGGGTCACAGTAACATGTGCCTCAAATTGTTGTCCCTCCAACTATTTTTTGGGTCACAGTAACATGTGCCTCGAATTATTGTCCCTCCAACTATTTTTTGGGTCACAGTAACATGTGCCTCGAACTATTGTCCCTCCAAACTATTTTTTGGGTCACAGTAACATGTGCCTCAAATTTTGGGACCTTCGAACAATTATTTGGGTCACAGTAATACGTGCCTCAAATTTTGGGACCTTCGAACTATTCTTTGGGTCACAATAATATGCGCCTCGAATTTTGGGACCTTCGAACTATTCTTTGGATCACACTAAGGTGTGCTTCGAACTTCTATGCCTTTATTAATATTTGGGTCACACTAAGGTGTGCTTCGAATTTATATGACTTTATTAATATTTGGGTCACCCTAAGGTGTGCTTCGAATCTTACATGACTTTATTAATATTTGGGTCACACTAATGTGTGCCTCGAATCGGATGTCAATTTATCATTACTCGATCGCAATAATGCGACTCAAGATATCATCTCCTCAAATTTTCAAGTAGGTCATACTCATAGTTCGAAGGACTTGCCTCCTCGGATTTTTGATGACAACATAACATATGAAAACTTATGCATCGAAATAATAATTGTTCACTGATCTTACAAAAATCGACTTGTCTCATAAAGTTAGCACAGTAAAACATGCTCCAGTCATATTACAAAAAGAGGCCCTATTGGGCCATACAAAAAACATTAACTCCTTCAGCATCTTCCCTCAGTCTGAATTTTTCGAAGAGCCACTCCCCTCAGCCTCTAAATCTTCACTTTCACTTACAATTATATGAGGAGGACGAAGTTCCGAGGGGACAAGCTTCCAAAAGGCCCCCAAGTTATATTCAGGATGCTCAGCATGGATTTGGGTAAGCAAACCAGCTCGAGTAGTGGCATCCCGGGCTTGCAGCTTACTGGTGCACGTTGCTGCAAAAGCATCCACAGCTTTGTCCTTCTCTTCCTCGACTTGTCCAGGAAAATTTTCGACCCGTCTCAGTAGCTGATCTCGGTCTGCTGTCACCTTTCGAAGGGCCTCGGTACATTCTGCAAATCCATCACAAGCCAAGCGATGTCCCTTCTTATACTCAGCGATCATTAGCTCTTGAGCATCAGTCTTCTTCTTATACAAGTCCCTCTCCTCTTGACAACACCTCTCCAGCATTATCACATAATTTTCGGAGGCAGAGAGACGCTCGTATAAGGCATTAGCTTGGCCCTCGATCACCGCATGTTGCTTCTTGGCCTCCTCGAGCTGAGAGGCAGCCATCAGCGATTTGAACTTGTAGTGATTCTTGCGTTTCTCAAGGTGACACATCTTCCTTCCTCTATTCATCGAGGTGTGCAGCAATTTTCGAAGGGATAGTGAGAATTCATCATCTAAAGGAACTTCGAAAGAGCTCGAAGGAGACCCTAATGCTGCAGAGTCAAATTCAGAAAACCCGCCTCCAAGAGTGTCTGGGTCAATAAGCTGAGGAGGGTTGCTCCGAGGAATGGGGAGAGGAGCCAATCTTGGACTATTTTCGAGGGGGGCTGGATGAGAAGCCTCAGTAAGGGGCGAATGTGAATTTTCCCTGGGGGAATGACCACTTATGTTCTCAAGTTCACTTGCGCTTTCATGGACCTCTTCCTCAAGACCAGCCTCCTGGTTGTTTTCAGGCGTCTCACCTCCCTCAGATTGTTCTTGGATGGGTTCTAGAAGGATACCTTTACCCTTCCTGTCTCTTATCTTGGCATCCTTTCTTGAAGGTAAGATGGGAGCAGGGGGAGGAGGAATGGCGTCCAATGACACAGTATTGTTTGATGGAGGGGGAAGAGAATTCGATACCCCAACAACGTTCGAGGAGGGAGGCCTTTGAGCGTTGACCGGCCCTTCGGGGTTTAGCTGATGAGTTGATAACACTTCATCTTCTGGAGGATCATCAAGATGGCTCTGCAAACGGGAGCGCTTGGGCAGGTATACCACTACGTCTTTTTGACTGCACCGCTCCATCACTTCTCGCTCCGAGGGAGGAGTCATCAATCCTCTCATACTAATGCGATCGAGGGGATTGAGCCTCCATAATCGACTCCTGGCAAGATTATTGTCTGTAAAGCAGAGACGAAATCGGTTGTCCCACGGTTCCTTTGCCCACAAACGAAGGTTGGTAAACACATTTGTAGCACCCTCAACATAATCAGAATAGGGCTTGGATATCCCAGTCATAGCTGCACCAAGTAGCCAACATCAAGACCAATCACAATTAAAATTCGAAGAGGCATGCAAATTCAAAGAGGCATAATAATTCGAAGAGGCATACAAATTCGAAGAGGCATACAAATTCAAAGAGGCATAATAATTCGAAGGAGCATAAATATTCGAAGAGGCATAAAGATTTGAGGAAACGTAAATATTCGAGGAAGCATAATGATTCGAGGAAATATAAAATTCGAGGAGGCACAAAAGTTGAGGGGGTACTTACATTTATTAGTCCACATCAGAGAAAGCTTGTGAAGATTTGAAGGAGTGGCCTCTGACCCGGTCTCTCAGCAACCAGAGAAAAAGAGTAATTGTTGCCTCCATTTCTTATCAGCCTCCAGTAGATCTTTCAAGACTTTTTTTCCTCGATTGAAAGTCAGTGAATAAAAGGGAAAGTAAGGATTTCTGGCCAAACCAGCAAGGCTAATGAGTTGCTCTAACGAAAATTCGTGACCTAGAGAGCCTCGAGGCCATGATGCAGGCCATCAAAGTAAACCACATGTTGGGACCAACCTGCGAGGGGCAAAGGTCTATCTTCGATAAGTATTCGATGAAGAAGGGGTCTAAGGGATACCTTAACCCCCAATTTATGATTTCTGTGTATACCACCAACTCATTGTCCCTCACTGATAAGGGTGTCTCTCCTTCTGAGGGGAATCTGATGGTAACGTAAGAGGGGATGCACCATCGGGTCCTTAGCATCGTCTCTTCCTCTTTCGAAAAATACTTGTATCTGATATTAGCAAGGGCCACCATATGTTTATTTTCGATGCCCCGAATATTGTGACCGGAAATACTGTCCAGCTCCAAGGGCAACACGATATTCCCTTTTGATTTTGGAGCGATCCGACGGGCTTGCTCGTCGGATATTATTTGCGATGAAGAGGTTGCAAGGTTCGCAGAACCTAAGGAGGGAATTGTAGGCACCTTTGGTTCGAGGGGCTTTGCGGTAGGTTTCTTCCCTTTGGCATCTCGATTTTCATCTCGCCTATTGAGCATGTCCTCCTCGGTAATCAGCGTTTTCGAGGGGGGAAATTGAGTTCCATGAACGGTCATGGATGGAGTGGAAGGCAGACTTGACCAGTCTACTTCATTTCTTCGGGGAGGACTGGTAGAAGTCCGTTGAGGGCTTGTGGATGTTCTTGTAGAATTTCGTGGAGGACTAATAGAAGTTCGAGGAGGTCTGGTCGACGTCCGAAGAGGGCTCGTCGATCTTTGAGAGAGGTTCTCAAGAGCTGTTGGTGAAGTAGGTTCCCGAATAATTAAGGGCGCCTCCCTGGTACGTTTTCGCTCATGAGAGCCTTTCCTATCTTTATGGGACTTCTTTCTCTTCCCGGACGAGTGTTTGAGTTGCCTGTCCTTACCCATCTCTCCGAGGGGGGTCGACTCACTGTGCAAGCTTTATCGAGCGATTTCGCGGGGGATAATTGCGGTCGAATCTTCCGAGGGAGGCCAGGCACCAAAGAAGGTAGTAGTCGATGGTGGGGGATGAGGCCTCACGTCTTCACCAGCAGCAATCCTCTCTTCGAACCTCTTACTCATCAACAACCACTCAGGAATCCGACGGGGCTTATTCGCCAGCTTTATCTCTCTAGAAATAATTGAACAGAAGTTGACTTAATGAGGAGAGAAGGTTGGTATTTATAGGTGAAGTTGGGCTTTCCTGACAAATCAGGCCTGGAGACTTTTTTGTGGTGTTTGCCTATGGACATTATAGTCCATATTGTTGCCAATTATTCTGACACCAGCCGCAGGAGAAGATGAAGAGTTTTGTGTCAGAAAATGTCAGGGGAAGAGGAAGAGTTTTTTGTCAGAAAATGTCAGGAGAATTGGTAACGTTTTCCACATAATTATGCTGACCCATTTGTTCGTTAAATGACGTCATAGTCAAGATCAATCCTGGCACCCCTTTTAGCCTCAGTATGGAATCATTCGAGGGCTGATCTGGCTAAAAGAGTGCAAGGATTAGGGGGCTACTCGGTTAACAGGAGAAATTCGAAGAGCGGTTTCTCGAGGAGTCGGTTTGTGGCCTCGAAGAGTTGGTTTGTGGCTTCAATGGTTCGAGGAGATTTTGTGGAAATTCGAAGAGCGATTTCTCGAGGAGTCGGTTTGTGGCCTCGAAGAGTTGGTTTGTGGCTTCAATGGTTCGAGGAGATTTTGTGGAAATTCAAAGAGTAACTCTTCGAGGAGCGACTAATGGCCTCGATGCCTCGAGGGGCGTTCTGGAAATTCGGAGAGGAAATATTCGAAGGAGAAAGGGTTTTTGCCTATCAAGAATAACTGTTAGAGGGTACGTGAAGTGAGCAATTGGAGAATTATTCAGTTCCGGTAAAATGATTTTTACTAGGACTGGGGGGCTACTGATAAGGAAGAATAAAACACAAGGAGAAAAGTGTAAAGAAGAAACTTGACAGGATAAAATAGCAAAGGAAAAGTGTGATAGGAGGAAAACGCATAAAGAAAACTGTGTGAGGACTTAATTGTACATACTATATAAAGAGATAGCCAAAATAGGAAGAAAGTAGAATGTAGGGACCAAAAGATGTAATTAGTCAAAGTTAGAGCGTGTGGGGTCCGCAATTGTACTATAAAAGGACCACACACGCTTCACAAATCCCGAGATGAAGAATATGAGACTTTCTCTCTCTACTTAACTTAATATTATGTACTTTCTCTCTCTAAAACTGACACTAAGATATTTCTGTATCGCAAAATCGTCTATTAGTAATCCTCGTATCACATAATCGCCCCTGGACCATCTTAAAACTCTTCAGTCCTAACATGAACTCTTTTAGAAGTGGACAGAAACCAAATGTTAACAATATGATTAATGGTCATATGTTTACCTATGCTAATGTTAAATTTTATCAGCAAAAAAACACCATACAAACCAGGCAGTATCACAGGAAACAAACACATGCTGCAAAGATTCAATGTTATCACAGTGCACACATTTACTTGCTAACTGAAAACCTTTAGATTGAAGGACAGTATCAATGCTAATTAGATTATTTAAGACTCTCCAAAGACTAAAAGAACATTTTTTAGGAGAAAGGTTATTCCAGATTTTATCTTTGATTATAGATGTTGGATGCTTATGCCTTATCTCTATAACTGTATCCTTTATTTTGAAGGAACCATCAGATGACAATTTCCAAATAATGGAATCCATTACATTATGATTTATCTGTGTCTTAATGATTGTATTAACATATTATAAAGGTAAACTGCTTTGTAGTTTAGGTATATTCCAAGTGTTATTAGAAATGTATTCTTTAACTTTTGTTTGCTGATAATATTGAGAATTAACATCTGTTAATAAAATTAAGGGTGTCAAATCATTCCATTGATCTAACCAAAAGTCTACATTACCCTGACCAATCTTCCACCTAATATGCTTTTCAGCCTCTCTTCTATTCTCAAGCATTCTCTTCCAAATTTTTGAATCAGTGTTCTTTATTATAGCTTGTAAAGGGTGTATATTATTACAATACTTAGAATGAAGAAATTTTGACCATAGAGACTTGTTATTTCTAAAGGAAAACCATAGTTTAAAAGCAAATGCAGACTGAATATCTTCAATACTTCTAAAGTTGAGTCCATTTTCCTTAAATGGTTTACATAAATTTGTCCAACTAGACCAAATAACACTTCTGTTACTTTCATTATAACCCCAAAGAAACTTATTTAACAATTTATTAATTCTAGTTATAACTTTTACAGGCAGTTTTGTGGATTGCAAATAATAAACAGGATAAGACATAAGTACATAATTGATTAATGTAATCTTACCACCAAAAGAAATATTCTTCGAATTCCATTCATGTATCTTATTTTTAATATTAAGCATTCAAAATTTTCAGCAAAGTTATTAGAATGAATTGGAATACCTAAATATGTAAAAGGCAATTTAGAAAGTTTAAAACCTAAGTAGTTTTTAAGATATTCTAATCTGTTTCTACTCATTTTTTAAGAAGCTAAAAAGGTTGATTTATCTTTATTCAGTTGTTGAACTGATAGGTTTTGATACAAGTCTAAGAAAATAGATAAGTTCTTAACACTAGATAATGAACCATTCAAGAATATGATTATATCATCTCCATAAGCTAAACAACTAATTTTTAAAGTACTTCTCATATTATAAGGTCTAATCTTTTGTTGAACAACTAACATATTTATGCCTCTAATAAGAAATTCCTCAGCAATTATGAAAAGACAGGGTGATAATGGATCACCCTGCCTAAGACCATTCTTAGATTTAAAGAAACCATTAGTTTTCCCATAGTTATTACTGAGTAAGAGATATTTTCAATCGATTTCCTTATTAAGTTATTACTTGAGTATTAAAACCAAAAGAAGACATAACTTCATATATAAATCTAAATTCAAGTTTATCAAAAGTCTTTGTCATGTCAAGACTTATAATAAGATTATCACCTCTGGTTTTTCTATTCAATTATTTTACAAGTTCCTGAGTTATTAAAATATTTTCCTGAATAAGTCTATTTTCAATATATGCACCTTGCTCATCTGAAATTATTAATGGGAGAAGCTTAGCTAACCTACTTTGTATCAGTTTTGAAATTATTACATTAAGCACAGAACATAAACTAATGGGCCTAAATTGTGTCCAAGATTTAGGAGACTTAACCTTAGGTATAAGGCAGATTAAAGTAGAGTAAATTCCTTTAGGTATGTCTGAGTTTAAGAAGTAATCTTTAATAGCTTTAAGTAAGTCATTTTTTATTATAGACCAGCAAGATAAATAGAATCTGGAGTTGAAACCATCAACTCCAGAAGCACTGCTTTTGTTAAGGGATTTAATTACACAATGCAATTCTTCTATAGTAGGTTCTTTTAAAATGCTTTCATTATTTTGTTCAGTTAAGATTCCAGGGACAAAGTTTCTAACAACAGAAAGATCTTCCATAAGAGAAGTTTTGTTTAAAAGATTTGTAAAATATCCTACAGCAGAAAGTCCTATCAATTCCTCATCTTCTATCCAATTGTTATTATCTTGAATCCCATTAATTCTGTTCTTCACTTTCCTTTTCTTAACATAATTATGAAATGTAGCATAATTATTATCACCTTCATTTGTCCAAGTCACATAACTTTTCTGATGCCAATAAGTTTCTTCCCTTTCAAGTAGTGTTATTAGAGTAGTATTTAAGTTATGTAGTTTCATTTGATTCTCAATGCAATTGTTTTCCTCAAGTATAATTTCAGCAAGTTTGATTTCTTCCTCAACTTTATTCAAGTTTACAAAAATGTTACCAAACACATTCTTATTCCATGCTTGTAAATGTTTTTTTAACCTTTTAAGTTTAGACCAGAATATGTAAATGTCAGATGAATCATTTAAAGGTTTTGACCAATTACTTTCAACAGTTTTAAAAAAGTCATCATGTTTTAACCACATGTTTTGAAATCTAAAAGATGTTTTTTGATATATAGTTTGTATAAATAGTTATTAACAAGGGTGAATGGTCAGAACAAGTTCTGGCCAGATGATCCACCCTTGTAATATTAAAAGTATCTCTCTATATTTCATTATACAAACATCTATCTAATCTCTTCCATTTATGTTTATTAGTCCAAGTAAAGTTTGATCCTACATATCCAGGGTCTTCTAACTTACAATCAAACATCATTTCATTAAAATCATCCAAACTTTTAGTATGCAAACTATTACAAGCTCTTTGTTCACTTGTGTTGGAGATTGTATTAAAATCTCCAACAACAAGCCAAAGTAAGTTAATTATAGATATAGTCCTAAGTTGATTCCACAGAGACAATCTATGAGTAATGTTACATTTAGCATAAACAATAGTGAGCAAAACAACTTCCCTATAAACAGAATGACTAACCCTAGCACTCAACAACTGATCAAAATTATCAATAAAACTAATTATAAAACCTTTTCTCCAGAAAATCCAAATTTTATTGTTCATGTTTGCATAACAAGATTCAAAACCCAATCTAGAACAAATTTCTTGAATTTTATCTATTGATATCATAGGTTCTTGCAAATCTATGATATCAATAGAATGTTTTTTAGACAGATTCTTTATTCTTCTGATAGTTTTTATATTGCCTACACCTCTTACATTCCAGTTTAATAGTTTTAAAGTCATTTTAATGATTATTTAGAGGATCCTAATGATCCTTTGCTGTTCCTGGTTTTAATTAAAAGTTTACTTCTAGAAGATCTTCTTAAAAAGCTATTCAATGGAGGTTTACTTTTCTTATGCTTAGGTGAAACTGACAAACTTAGATTATCGCTAAAACTTTTATTTTTATGTGAGCTAGGAGAAAGACTTAATATGTTTCTAATCAGGGAAGTAGACTCTGACTCAATAATTTCATCTGTATCTTCATTCAATAAGACATTAAAAGAATTGTTTAAATTTATAGATTCAATTGCTGCTTCTATTTCTTTTTCTGTAACAACACAAGATTCAAAATGCTTAAATGTTAATAAATTGTTATCTTCATTAATTACATCATCATGTAGATTAATGTCTTCTATTGTCATGTTACTATTAGATATTTTTTCTATTACATTATCAACATTATAATCTATATGCTTACATGCTAATAACTTGTTATCATCACTGATTACATCAATATGTTGATTAAATTTTTCTGTAGCCATGTTGATATTAGGTGCTTTTTCTATTTCATTATCAATACCAGGTTCTTTAACACTAGATTTAACATGCTTAAATGTTAATAAATTGTTATCTTCGCTAATTACATCATCATGTAGATTAATGTCTTCTATTGTCATGTTACCATTACATGCTTTTTCTATCTGTGTTACTTGGTTTTCAATATCCTTTATGTTATCTGATACATCATTCAGTTTTCCAGAAGTCAGATCCTTATTAGATACTTTTTCTATTACATTATCAACACTAGAATCTATATTCTTACATGCTAATAACTTTTTATCATCACTGATTACATCAATATTTTGATTAAAGTTTTCTGTAGCCATGCTGATATTAGGTGCTTTTTCTATTTCATTATCAATACCAGGTTCTTTAACTACTATCTTTGTTACTTGATTTTCTATATCCTTTATGGTATCTGATACATCATTCAGTTTTCCAGAAGTCAGATCCTTATTAGATTGCACATTATTTATCAGTTTAGTTAAAACTAGATCTTTATTAGTTATAGCCACAAGTTTAGGAATCCATATTTCTCTAGTACCATTCTTTTTATCCCTTAGCAATAATTTCATTCTTTTTTAGATTTTGTAATTTCTTATATTCTAAATCTTCTGCTTTACAATTAATATCTTTATGTCCTAAGTGTCTACACTTTTTACAGTAAGCAGGTTTATCCTTATAAATCACATCTTGCCAAAATCCATCCCTATCCCCAAAGCTTATCCAAAGTCTTTGGGGAAGGATACTAGAAACATCTATCATAGTCCATACTTCACAGAAATTAAAACTAGCTCTATTTTTATTAGGTATCCAAGATTGCAAAGGTAAACCAATCACCTTAGCCAAATGTTCTACTGTATCTTTATTATACATTATTTCAGGCATTTTAGGGAATGAAATCCAAACGGGAGTCAAAGGAGACTCACGTTTGGGGTTAAATTCAGGGGTCCATTTTAAGATTCTAAATGTGAAATGACCTACTGTTCTAACATTGTATTTCCAGAAACTTTTAGCATCTATAATGTTTTCAAATTCTACAAAAATATGCCTATAATCCCATTTATATATGCTAAAGTTACCTATAGGTTTAAAAGATTCTAAGTATGCCCTAAAATCTAATGCAGATGGAGAACCATATGAAAACTTAGCAACCATTGTAAATTTAGATAAAGAAGAGAGATGAAACTTATCTGTTTCGCTGAATTTAACAAAAGTGTAGCCATCCTCAGCTCCAATATTCACTTTCTCGTGCTTGTAGCCATCAACAGATCTTGCTGAAAACGACTCCTTGCCCGTCTTTACAATTTCTGCATATGTTGGCTTTGAAGTAGATCTTTGAGCCATCTGATCCTTGCTTGAGTCGACTTTGTGCAGATCTTTATGCTGAGACCCATCTTTTTCGAAGGTAGGGTTTTCAAATAAACGGGTCTCAGAGATGTGATTGGATGGAAAAAGGTTTTTTGGTAACAGATTTATTGAATTTGATGCATGGTTTCGTTCTTCAAGATGAAGAACTGGATTCTGCATCGACATTTGAGAGGCAGTGAGAACGGCTGAGAAAGTGTGGCTGAAAAGGATCGATAGAGAAGCTAGGGTTATGAGAGTGAGAAAACTCTCATAAGAGCCAATTAACAAGGCCCATGGCTATTCTACGGCCTTTTTTCAAGATTCCGACTATAGGTTCTTGGAGCCCTAAGTCGTCCCCCAAAAATTCTCTAATTCCCCTGGAGCAGATTATAATTAATTATTTAATTTGGATTTTTTAAAATTTTCTTAATTCAAACATGAAAAACCAAATAATTATAAAAATACGGTTATGAGATAAATCAAAATCTTTGAACCTTATGACAACCAAAAGTTTAAAATTTTAATTATCCTAATCTTAATTTATTAAGCAATTTTTTTGTTTTTTATAAATTACAAAAATATTAGAAAAAGATATTAACGACAATACTAGAAATTATCATAAATATATATAATTAATTGATTAATTCTAGACAAACCCATAGTATTTTATAGAATTGATTAATTTGTTACTGTATGACAGTAAATGTTGAATAACGATTTTAATTCGATTAAATAAATTCACTAAATAAATTTAGGCCCTTATTTTTTATAATTTTATCTAAACAACACTAATGCATATCCACTCATTTTTTATAATTTAATCTAAACAACACTAATGCATATCCACTCAGTATACCAACTAGCGACCACAGTATCTCCATTTTCTCTATTTTTTCTTTCTTTTGTATATTATACATCTTCTTCTTTTTATATATAAACACATACACACATGTCATCTTCTTCTTTTTATATAGACACATACACACATGTATTAATAGTTAATAGTTATAAAATAAAATCTATATATATTATTTAATAGTTATATGTTACTTTAACTAAAAATAGTAATATAATATATATTTTAATTACCTGATTTACAAAATTAATTATCATATTATTAATATTAAAAAATTAACCACGGAATAAAAAGTTCGAATAAAAAGATAAGGGTGTCTTTAAAAACAATTAATTAGTGATCATTAGCTAAAAGTTTAATATTAACCCATATTTAAAAAATAAATCTTTAAATAATGATATGTTAACATTTTCCGAAATATGTTCCTAGAAAATGTATTTCCAAGAAGGAATATTTATGGGTAGGAAAAAGGAACTGCATAGTGTAATCAGAGGCTAGAGTAACAACTAAAATATTGTTTCATTTCATATTAATATTTACAATATTTAAATATGAGACTCAAGATCAAAACAAGGCCATAGATAGAATATAAAATATTTACTTCTGATTTTTTTTATAGTTAATTAAATGAACATATGTACAATGTGACCTTTATGTAATGTTGATTACAATATTCAGAATAACTCTGAAATACCCCAACAGCTATATGACATCTGGAAAGTGGATCAAACACAACATTTGGTGAAAGTGGATCGAACACAACATTTGGGACATTTGGGATCAATCACCATCTACTAGTGTTCAAACTGGTGTAGGTCAGAATATACATAATCCACTTCTGGTTTATTATCAATATATCTCTAGTTGTCATTATCAATATATCAAAAATTTAGAATTTTTGTAATTTATAAAAGGAAAAAAATTGCCTAATAAATTAAAGTTAGCATAATTAAAGTTTTAAACTTTTGGTGGTCATAAGGTCTAGAGATGTTGTGTTTGAAATCTTACCCTAACAATTTTATTTTTCTTTTAATGTTTTTTTTAATAATGTTGTCGAAGCTTCGCAACAGATATGGAGAGAGAGGAGGAACGATAGGGAGAAAGAGAACAACTACTTCGTCTACACAGCGTTTAAAAGCACTAAGATCACAGTTTTGCAAAAAAATATTATGGGATGTAAAGAAATTATTTTTATTTTAGTAAGCAACTAATTCTATTAAATCTTAATAACAGATATAGAAATATCACCTTTCTTTTTCTGTACATGTTTTCCAAAATTTAATATAGACCAAAATTTAAAAAACCTATTTAATGTCCACATAAAGAGGAAACAAAAATTAGACCAAAATTTAAAAAACCTATTTAATGTCCATATAAACAGGAAACAAAAATTTACTAAAATCATAAAACGAATTATATACTAAATTTATTATATGAAGTATAAAATTCTGTTGTATAAATTTGAAACCTGGTGTGACCTGTTAAAAGATGTGAAAAACTTAATAGATAATTAAAAAGAATGAATAAGTATTATAAAAATAAAATAAATCTAGATAAAGATATAAACTAAAACTATATAGATCTAAATAATGTTATAAATCAGAATATTAGAAAAACTTACAATTATTGAAGTAGAAGAGAATACAATAGAAAAGATTATTGATTATGATTTTCAGAGCGTAGCTGCCTTAAAAGAACAAAAAAATATTATTGATCTATAAAAATATATAATAGAAAAAAACATAAAACAAAAATACTTATAAAAGAGAAATATGAATATAAAAAGAGGTACTGGTTTTGTATAAATAACATCAACATCCAAATATAAGATTCAACATGGAATTATAAGATACGTGTCAAATTTAAAACACAATACCTACCCATAGAACACGTGGTTGATAAAAATTCGCCATCTGAAGTGAACCATTCTGTTATTTAAATTTAAAGAGGTGTCCAAACAATATGGACTTAACCCTAAGGTACTCACTTATAAAATAAAACAGAATTTATCAATCTATGTTTAGAGTAAAGTATGAGTTATATTCGAACCTAAATTATATAGGTGGGGGTAAATAGATAAAACAGAAGCTTATTTTACTTTATTATGTATAATTTCCACCCAAAATAAATATTATGAATAAAAAATTACTATGGTACACATTATTCTTTTATTAATTACAAAAATAGGTGAAAAAATATACTGGACAATCTCATAAAATATTAGATATTATCGTAAATATATTCCGGACAAAACCATAATATTTTATAAAAAAAATTAAACTTAAATCTATATTTTTAGGTTATTGTTTAATTAGGTATAATTTTTTTTTTTAAAAAAACATTAAATAAATTGAAAGAGGTTCATACATATATCTGGGGCATATCCCGAGAATACATCTAAATAATAATTTATTTACCAACAATAAAAAAATAATAATAAGCAGACATGCTATAGTCAAGCAGAAAATCGGCTCACACATCCCAGAGTATGATTCCTCAACGGTTATAGGTCATCACTCACATATCTCATAATCCATACATTCTAAAAACTAGATGTTTCCTTAATTTTTATATGAACTAACATGTAAAATTCTAAATGGTTTATTGTAGTTTTGAAGAAGATTCGGGGCAGCAAACACATAATCATCAAAAGAAAAAAATAGTGAAGAATAACCTATGGTCAGAAGGTTGTCATCGCGACAATAAACAAGGCTCGCAATGGCAAATAATCGAATCATCACGGTGCTATAACGATTGTACTCGTTGTCGCGAAGCCAAAACAACTTGTCATGGTGACTTTATGATTTTTTAAAAATTGTGAAAATCTTTCTTTTGGTATGAATTATAGTTTTTGGAGAATTTAAAAAATATGGATCTTAATTCTTTTAGTTATGTTTCACAAATCATTCAAAACATATAATCATTACACAAATCGAACCCTAAAATATGTTTTCCGACCGTCTCTAAAACTAAAAAAAAACTAAAAACAAATTCCTAAAACTGCAATATTAAATTATACAAGGGGTTTTTCCTAGTTCTAAATCAATATTGTAACATCTCAATAGTCAATCAAGGCACATAACCAAACAACATGAATTTAATACTAATTGATGAGTTTTATGATCGAAATTCCAAATACTTGAATGCAATAACAATACAACTTGTCTGTTAGAAAATCTAAGAGCACAAAATAATGGTTTTGGAATACCTGGTGTCATCATGTGCATTTGAAGCATCAAAAAATTGATATGAGACATAAGATCATGAGAGGTTGTATTTGTTAACTACTTGAATGATTAACTATAAAAAAAATTACTTAATGGATGAACATAAGAGCTTTATTAAAGTATAAGATTTATTTCAAAGATGAAAAATAATAATAGCAAAAGAAAAATTCTCTATTTATATCCTAAGACTATAGAATGTAATTAACGGAAAGTAAATATGCATTAAACTGGATATTGGAACCGTAAACTCTTTCTTTATACTAGCCAAATCCATTGTGCTATATTGTTACATTATGATGTCTTCATACTCACACAATACCATAATATTATTGGATCCATAAAGCCTAATAACTATAACGTTAGATTGATGGATCCTCATTCTAGATCCATGTAAATCTAACTAGCATATACACTTACTCCTATAATTACATGTTGGTCTAATTAACCTAAATACTCATTACATTTATAATTGGAGTTATAAGTACAACAACTTGGATATTCTAAAATTAAATGGATTGAAACATTCAAAATGAATACCTCCTTAAAACACATAGATTTACATGAGCATTTATAATTATATAAGAGGATAAAAAATGATACGTTTTATATAATATTTTAGCTCTTATTAGATGTATATGAAAACTAATATTATATTATTAATTAGATTTTTTATATAAAAATAAAAATAAAATTTTAACAACCGACATATAAATTACTAAAACTGAGGTAATTTATATTTATTTTTACATATTATGTATTTATTATATACATATTTGGTTTTCTTTCTTCAATCTAATAGCTTAAAAATCGTTTTGGGCGTATATATCAAATCATCAACACAAATATTTACAATAATGATCTTTCATTCCATGTTTTCTTAGTTAATAGTGTATTTGGAAACTTTTGTCTATAAAATATGCTTCAATTAGACTAAACCAAAACCACAAAGCTTGTTTTGATCCATACAAAGATTTATGCAATTTATAAAACAAATGTTTAATGTTATTTTGCTCATAACCTTGTGGTTGTTCAACATAACTATCTTCGTGCAACTCACTAGGAAGAAATATCGACTTAACATCCAACTGATATATTTTTCAGTCTCTTTATGTTGCTAAAGCAATAACCATCCTCATGGTATCTAACCTGGTAACTCGGGCACACAATCATGTGTAATCAATGCCATAATTTTGTACGTACCCATTTACGACGAACATTGATTTGTGCTTATTAACATCTTACTATAAATGATAGCTCAATAAGTGTACATATACTCCATAACACACCTCTAAGTTTTGTTGTAGGCTATCTTATTGAAATTAATAGGATTAATTAGCCCATCCTATACCATATTTTCTTCATCATCACAGAATCCTGGCCCTGTAATATAATCTTACATCCACACTAGAGGACCCACACTCTACCTTTGTTTTTACATACTTCTCCATCACCAATCTATGCATACTGTTTTGATATTCAACCTCATTGATAATTCCACTACCATCATCACTATTTCCATCATCCATATGATTTTCTTTATTCTCACACCAGTTTAAGTCTGAATGTTTTTTCTTTGCATAAAACATATTTAAATCATATTATTATTTTTATTTGAAAATTACATCTCGATTGACCATAATCTTATTATTCATATGATCAAATAATTTATACCCTTTAAACTCTTCCCTAACTCCCGAAAAGCACATGAGAAACTTTTACTATCAATCTTATATCTTCTTACACATAAAATGTGTACATGAACCAAACAACCAAAGAAATGTATTTGATCGACGCAAGATCTTATCTCACTTCAAGTTGTACTATCCTTAATTGCTAATGTAGGATGCCTATTTAGAATACTTAATGTCTAAATTTACTGCATTAATACAAATAACATTTGGAATTTGCTTTTCATATAACATTGATCGGATATGTTTTTTTTCAACTGCACCATTGTGTACCATTGTGTTGTGGATCATCGGTTCATAAACGTTTCATAAACACCTCACATAATGTCTAAATTTACTGCATTAATACAAATAACATTTGGAATTTGCTTTTCATATAACATTGATCGGACCATGCTTATTATGGTTATGTTTTTTTTCAACTGCACCATTGTGTTGTGGATCATCGGTTCATAAACGTTTCATAAACACCTCCACCGATTTTTTTAAAAAGCCTGCAAACCAACGCCAGAAGGTAAACCACACAAGGTGACAGGCTCAGCCGAGAAAGCGTATGTAGAGGGACTCAAACTCATGACCTTTTGGTCATAAGAATGTCATACTCAACCAACTCGGCTACCCCCTTAGAGACGACCTTGCTCTTTAAGTTCTCTTGCTTAAGAGATTAATTTCATCCCATAATAATACAATTGTCACTTAATTGAATTTAATGTTTATTTTTTCATTTAAATTAATAAGCATACATCCCTACCATACATATGATTTGAGAATCCTAAATCAAGAAACCACACGTAACTTCGCCTTTACCACAACATTGAGTTCAACTACAATGTTAGAACCATGTTCTCCAATTCTGTAATCATCGCACCGAAAGCTTGATCATATTTATCATTTTTTTTTTGAATTTATGTTCATGTCCAACATTTATTACCCAAAAGGCAAAAAATGTAAATTTTATGTAACAACATCTAGATCAGACGTCGCAACATCGACATGCTTGCAAACCTCAAAACCAACCGGGTTAATTTAACACGTGCGTAAGCAGCTCACTCTCAAAACCCTATAAACACAAAACTTTCCCCAATTGCAAGGCCATCAACTTTAAAAAGTCTTGATTTTTATTTTCAGTCTCAAACCTCCAGAATTAGCGTTTATAATTAGTTACCCAATATCAAATCCGCAGATTTTAATTGGTTCTTATCGAATCTTGAATACCCATTTTGAAATTTTAAAATCTAGTTTTGAAATTTTTAGATATTTCGATTTTGCGTGTTGTTTGTTTTGGTTAATCGACGAAATGAGATCGAGTTTGCATGAATGGGAATCGGACCCTTTATTTTCAGCGGCTGAAATCGTTCAAGACTCGGCTGACCGGTAAGAAATATGTTGATTATGCTATTTCCTTCTCGCTTTATGTTATATTCGTGAATCAATACGTCTAATAGTTATAACTGGGTTGAATTTTAGAATCGGGTAACTAGTGATATAGTAAGATTAAGGGATTGTGTTTTCTGGGTTCTTCAAGAATCATGTGAATATAAGAATTAGATATAGAAAGCTTTGATTTTTAGTACTTTTCGTTTGTTTCAAGTGCGGATGCTATGTAAAGCAATCGAGTGTTACGGCATTGTATTGAGAGTTATGGAAATCCAATGGTTGTATGTGGAATTACTTAGTAGAGTGATTTCTATAAGCTTACGTTGATACGAAGATAGATTGTAGTTTTCACGGTGAAGAGTGTGATATGATTTTTACGAAATGAAGCTTGGGTATAGCTTATTTAGGCTTCAAATGGATCAAACTCTTAAACAAGCTCTAAGGCCCTGTGAATTTGAATAAGTGAGCTCGAGCTTGAGCTCGACTAGCTCATTTCCACCCTTGTGTTCTTGTATGAACTTGCATTATCATATTAGTTGGTTACTATTGTTCGGTCTTGAGATAACATTTTTGGTTTGTTCTAGGATGGAATCAATATTTCGGCTTCTATTACACGAGCAGAATCTAGTTCAAGCTGAAAGTCTTGATCCACGGCTACATACATCAATAGAGTTTCATAAACGTGACCTCGCTACCATACTCGAGACAGCAAAGTGGCAGGCAAGCAAGCAATGTTTAAGTTTACTTTTTTCTTTTATGGTTTTGCTTAAGTTGTTTGATTTAACTTATCCTTGTGTTTTAAACAGTTAGAAGACTTCGAACGAGCTGTTTATTCGTCAGCTATGACAGACACATACCAAAGGCGAGAAGATGTGATTTTTAGACACAAGCAGTTTATTAGTGCCATTAGGGAACAAATAAATCATGTTGAGGAAAAAGCCGACGACGTCCCAGAAGGGAGAATGAAAAGCTCGGTTAACCTAAACGACCAAGATAGAGACGGATTAGCATTGTTTCTCTCGGGAGGAAAGCCGACTGAACAAAATAGTCAAGACAGAGAAGAAGTTAGTGGTAGGTTGATGAGATTTCTCGATCCGAACACGGCATCTACTTCTAAAGATGCAGGGCATCATGAAATTAGTGAATGCGTAAATGAAACCGTACACGATAATCTTTATACTAATTCTTCCAAAGAAAGTAACTTGAGGAACGTTGGTTCTCAGTTTTCCATAAAGTTGGGTGAAGATAGTAATTGGGATATGGAAGCTAATGACGCCAGACCTGAAAGTTTCTTCCAGGAGGATAGGATCAACGCTTTTAGGTTCTTGAGTAATATTTGGAACGGTGTGTACACGAATAGGATGTATACCAAGAAGATGAAAGATGGAGAAGAACAACATTCCAGGTCATATTACAATGCTTCGCAGGTAATTTATGAGGCTTTTAAGTTCTTGAGAAAAATAGTACTTTGACCAGTTGTTCGACACTTAGGGTTGGGGGTTGTTTGTAACCTAAAAAGTCATAGGTTGTTTGGTGTTATAAAAATTATCAAACTTCTTCTAAAGTTAAAAGTTGATCATATAAAAAAAATAAAAAAAATTAAGAACACTTTAAATGTGCGTTTTACGAAAACAACACTTATAGCCAAATGATCCCGTAAGAAAGCATGAAGATTAAGAGAACTAAATATTTTATCTTTTTTAGCTTTGTAAGCTGTTTGATCTTATAAGTCTAAGAAACTAGCTTTTCATAAGACTAAAAAGTTTGATCCAACCAAGTATTTTGCGATTTAATACCTAAAAGCGAACTGTGCTGACGGCAAATAACCCTTAAAATTAGGGTTGAAGCCTAGCCGAGCCAAATATCTGGCTATTCGAGCTTGGTTCTTGAGTAAAAATACTTCTCAGCTCGCGCTCAATTTTCTTTTTTCTGTCGGGCTCGGTTCGGCCTGCTGGAATTCCTAATTTCTAAGCAAATTGGAGCCCGAGGTCGTGCCAAGCCAGTATATTCAAAATTTTCTATACTTCTATACTATAAATAAATTATTTCATCTATCATATTTAAACTTTTGTTGGAGCTGAGCTTGAGTCTGATAAGCCGTTCGCAAATAGCTTGCAAGTCACGTGGGACATTCGAGCTTGGCTCCATAAGAAACTTATGCCTATGCAAAACTTTCGAGCTCAGAAATTAAAAAAAGGAGTGTAAAAATATAATATAAGCAAAACTCATACTATTTACTTACACCATGGTAGCATTTAGTTTGTTACCACACCGTAATATTCTAATATCTATTGCACTTTTTGTCCATCATTAAAAACAGAATTGTAGTATATTTGACAGTTTGGCAGCATGAGGTTAGAAATAAGGACTGAACTTGGAATCATATAGTAGTTGTTTTAAGCATAAATACAAAGACATGGCATGTGTCAGCAAACCGAAAATCATTGTATTAGCTGTAATTTTAGAGCTTCAAAGCTGTAAATGTTATAGATTCTACTTCCATTCAACAGGGAAATACTTCAATTATTGGAGATAGAAAATTATGGAGGTCTGGATTCTTGACGCATATGATGCCGTACTTAATTTGGCTCAGGTCATCTTTAATAAGATATCGGAGATTGTCATCCAATGTTCATAATCAACGATCTATACAGATGATTTTAGCAGCAGTTTTTACGCTGATTTTAATCGGTAAGTGCCTAACTTTAGAGTAATCAAACTCATAGTTTGGTTATTATGGAATCATTCAAATAAGCCTTAACCCAATGCTTTTACCAAGTTTCGTCACTGTGAAATATTAGTTTCAAAAAAGTATTTGCATTTTCTATCTAAAGAGTATTCATGCTAATTGATGGACCTTGCTATATTTAAAACATAAACTTTATGTGGCAAAACTTAGTCTGTTTGGTGTCGGATTGATGTTAGCATGCTTATAATAACTAGTACGAGCCAATCCAGTATGTTTCATCCTTGTGTACGATTATTATAGGTCATATAAAGTCGAGTTCTTTTAAGACAACTTAACATTGATGTTGTCCCTATCACGAACGCATATATAACTTTTGTAGAATGAAAATGGTTTTCTGAAAGGTTTCACTCAAAATGAAAATAGACAGTCTGACAAACGAAATGCATTCGGTGTTTATTTTACAATATTGAGATGAGGTTGATCTTGATGTATCCCAAATGGCGATATTGCCGCAGGTCTACTGGTCTCTAGATTTTTTTGAAGGGGATGCTTTGGTTATGCTTGGCTGAAAGAAAATTATAATTTTCTACCGGAACCACGAGTTTTCCAGCACAACAGCAACAGGAACTCATCCTCCAGAATCCAGATAATGAGGCAGGAATTGTTTGGAGCATTCTTTCTTGACTGTGATTTGGATTGTTACATCTATCTCTCAAAGATGTAACAAGACACTCTGATGTAATTTGCTCAAACAGAGGTTAAACGCTTTAAAGATAGCGTATCCCTGTCTTTTTTCCCTCTGTTCTCTTAGGCATGCCTTGGATTAATTTGATTTGAAAACTAAATCGGTGCTTGATGTTATAAAACTATACTAAACTACACTGTCTATTGGAGAAAAACTACTTTTTTTTTTATATTTTTTTATTAAGGTTGAGCTATACTTTTTTTATAACTTTTCTATTGAATCATTCATTGGACTTACCAATCCGGTAATCCGGTTAAATACTATCAAGATCGTCAGTAATGTTCATGAATCGAATTATCGAGTCGAGATTTGAATCCGGATCTTAGCGGTCGAACAGACAAAATCAGATTAATTTTTTTTAATATATACAATTTTATATCAAAATAGTATCTAATTATATTCATATTAGTCAAAATGTACTAAATTATAATATAACTTAATATATTATAGGGTAAGTTCTTAGGGGTACATCAAATATTTTAAAATTCTTATACATACATCAAATTTTAATAATTCCAATAGGTGTACAAGATTTTTTGATGTACAAAAATACCCCTCTAATTAAAAAAAGACATTTAATCATTTTATTATTAAAAAAACAATCAAGTTTAACGGGCACCGTCACTGCCGCCGCCGCCGTCACTACTGGTACCACCACCGCCATCGGCACCACCACCGCCACTACCGGCACCACCGACATTGCTGCCGCCACCACCACCGGCACCGACGCCGCCACCACCACCACCGTCGGCACCACCGCCGCCGCCACCACCACCACCATCGGAACCACCGCCACCACCACCACCACCACCACCACCATCGGAACCGCCGCCGCCACTGCCGCCACCGCCGCCACCACCACCGGCACCACCACCACTACCGCCACCACCGCCACCACCACCACCGCCATCGCCACTGCCGCCACCACCACCACCGTCGGTACCGCCGCCGCCCCCCCCCCCCCCCCCCCCCACCACCACCACCACCACCATCGGAACCGCCGCCGCCACTGCCACCACCACCACCGGCACCACCACCACTACCGCCGCCACCGCCGCCGCCACCACCACCGCCGCCGCCACCACCACCGCCGCCGCCACCACCACCGCCGCTACCGCTACCACCGCCACCGCTACCACCGCCACCGCCACTGCCGCCGCCACCACCACCGCCACCACCACCACCGCCACCGCCACTACCACCACCACCACCGCCACCACCACCATCGACGCCGCCACCGTCGCCACCACCACCCCAACCGGCACCTCCGGGACCACCACCACCACAGCCATCGGCGCCGCCGCCACCACCACTGCCGCCGCCGCCACCGGCACCACCACCACCACCACCGCCACCGGCATCACCACCGCCACCGCCGCCACCACCACCGTCAGCACCACCACCGCCACAACCACCGTCGCCGCCGTCACCGCCACCACCACCACCACCGCCGGCACCACCACCACCACCATCGGCACCACCACCGCCATCGGCGCCGCCACCGCCGCCACCACCATCACCACCACTGGCACCTCCGGGACCACCACCACCGCCACTGCCGCCACCATCACCGCCATCGGCGCCGCCGCCACCACCACTGCCGCCGCCGCCACCGCCGCCACCCGGCATCACCACCGCCACCCGCCACCGCCGCCACCGCCACCCCCGCCGCCGCCGCCGCCGCCACCGCCACCGCCACCGCCACCACCGGCACCGCCACCGCCACCACCGGCACCACCACCGCCACCACCACCGTCACCGCCACCACCACCGTCGCCGCCGTCGCCGCCACCACCACCGTCGCCGTCGTCGCCGCCACCACCACCACCACCGCCGACACCACCGCCGACACCACCACCGGCACCACCACCGTCATCGGCACCTCCGGGACCACCACCACCGCCGCCGCCACCACCGCCATCAGCGCCGCCACCACCGCCACCACCATCACCACCACCACAACCGCCATCGGCGCCGCCACCACCATCACCACCACCACAACCACTATCATCACCGCCACAACCACCATTATCACCACCACTACCACTACCATCACAACCACCACCATGACCATCACCACCGCCGCTGGCACCACCACGACCACCACTACCACCATCACAACCACAAACTGCACCAACATTACCACAAACACCAGTACGACCCAGCCACCATCACCACAACCACGACCAATGCCACCACCACCATCATAACAACCACGACCAATGCCGCCACCACCACCATCATGTTACTCTTATTAGGATTATTTGTAGTAAGACTGTTACTTATTAGGAATAACAGTAATAAGACTATTACTCTGTTAGGAATAACAGTGATAAGACTGTTAGTCAAATATGAATAACAGTAATAAGACTGTTGCTATGTTAGGAATAACAGTAATAAGACTGTTATTCAAATAGGAATGTTATTCTTATTTGAATACACATAATAGTAAAAACCTATTTTTTAATTTTGGATAATAAGGCCTTCTCAATCTAAATTTTAAAAGTTTTAATCCACTTAATAGTAAAACCCTCTTTTTCAATTTCAAGGGGAAAGATGAGGCATTCATCAATGAGACTTAAACATAATCAAATTGTTTTACAAGTGAACAGATTAAAGAGAAATCACAACATAAATACATTGAATACTTCTCCCATTATTATTTTAGTTATCGAAAACAACAACCAAAACCAGCATCTACTTCATATCTTCCTCTTCCTCCTCATAGTCTCATCAGAAACCACCTTAAAATAAATCTAAATAACCACAAATGGCTTCAACCTGAATCAATTTATAATCACAGGTAATAACATCTTCTCACATATCTTCCTTTTTTAACTAACTAAACAGTTCGCATTTGTGAATATGTAAATATGTCCGATGTCGATTTCTATTGTTTCGTTGTCTCAAGTGCAGAGTACAATGCTAACCTGCATAGCTCGTTCCAAGCGACACGGTGATGACTCACCGAGTCAACAACCCGACGACATGGATGTAACTAAACAAAACACGCAACCCCAGTCCGTCAAATCTCTCACCTCTTATATAAATTCACATCAATGTAATGACAAACACAACCTTGTTTGTGATAGTTACTGGACAATGTTACAGGATATACTTATTCAGTTTTCAAGTTATAGAAACATCATCATCAGGGACAGTGCAAAAAGGTTAAAAACACAAATGAACAGGGATGTAAAGTTAAATAAGTTTTTCTGTCAGTCACATCAAACAGAGAACAGTTACAGTCTTACTAATTTTTTTAAAAATAAATAAAATGGT
Organism: Limnanthes douglasii subsp. nivea; assembly: GCA_036936605.1. Lineage (NCBI taxonomy): Eukaryota > Viridiplantae > Streptophyta > Magnoliopsida > Brassicales > Limnanthaceae > Limnanthes > Limnanthes douglasii. The sequence goes on along the minus strand of JAUPFV010000003.1, from coordinate 15,813,937 downwards.
GAAGCAAATGATGAAATTGAAATGTAATCAACCGAAATAACTTACTAATTTTACTTAAAATCAAGTAAACTCTAGAAGGTACACAGTGGTGAATCAGAATTATGACAGGAATTATATCATCTAGACCATTTAATGTGTCTAACTTCTAACAAGTTTAGTTGGTACATATTTACAAACTCATCTCATCTCAATCTAGTGTAATAAATTCTTAATAAGTGATCAATCTATCTATTGTAGAGAAAGGAAGACATTAAAGCGATCGAGAAACGAAAACAACAGAAAATGAAAATGAGAGAAATGAAGAGATCAAGACCTTGGTGTGACAGAGAAATAGTTCCGACGATACGGTACGAGACATCGGAGGAACTACGGAATCGAATTCCATCGAAAAGAGTCCATACAGTTAAGAATGTCACCGATTTGTCACTCTAAAATTATCACCCGCAAAAAAAAACCATCCGCGGTTGAAGGACCACCGCAACGATCGGTTGAGAGAGCAGCGAGAGGGAGGAGAATTGAAGAGTTCTAGAGAGATAGAGGATGTAGAGAGAGAAAGAGGGGACAGGGTAATATAGAGAGAGAAAGTGAAGATATGGGAGCTGTGTTGAGTTTTGTAGGAAGTGAAGCGTTGTGTTCTCCTCTCCACAGAAAAAAGGTAAAAGAGGAGAGAGAAAGAGAGAGGGCTCCTGAAAGTCATCTTTTTTTTGCCTTTTTTCCGTTTCACACAAACAGCGGACGATTCTTTCTCTCTCCTCACTCGCTCCTTTCGGTGCGAAGAACAGTCCGAAGAGCGAGACGAAGAAGACGATACGAAGTATTTCAGTTTCCGTGAAGCTTTGTTAACGTAAATTAAGGGCAATTTTGCCAATAAAGAAAAAAAACGATTCACATGGAATTATGTTATAATTAGATGCATATTTTTAGAATTAGGCAAAGTTAGATCCACTGGACCAGAATTTTTATTGTGCCGTTGTACCTTGAGGGAAATATCCCTATATTATAATATAACGTAAAATATTTTGTTAATACATTTAGTAAACTCTTAAACTAAACATCTAAACACTTAATTTAACCACTAGTATAACTTGAATCCTGAGTTCGATACCTGTCCGCATCAATTTGTTGTTATTTCGAATTCTAAATTCACCTAATTTACCGGTATGAGCTCAAAAAACTTCGAAGTCGGACCAATTCGGTATTTGGATCATAAAATGAACAAAAGTATCTACATTATTGTAAAAAACTTAGGTTATTTTTTTTCTCTATTTTAAACCAAAACATTTCAACTTCCTACCCATTATACTTCCATTTAAATTTTACTTTTATAAACTGGGACATTTATGCTCTTTACCCATTACGCTTCTTTTTTAAACCTTAAACCAGGAAAAACCCCACAGAACCCAAAACACACACGATCGACGACGAACTGTAACGACGCTTTAAACAAACTTCAACAAACCGTTACAGTCATATGAGGTGCGATTCATCGTACAAGAATAGTGATTTTGACCAAAGCTTTGTGTTTGTACCTCCATTAGAAGCAAGTGACACTAAAATTTTGAAAGCAAAAAAAACTATGTACTAGTTATACGTTTTTTCAATATTTGGATGGTTTTGTATTAGTTAACTAAGTCTTGAAGTAATGAATTAAAATAACTAAGTTCTTAGTTAAACTCATGGTAAACATAGTATCGTTGATCAAAACTCACCTTCGTCTTATATTTTTGGGTAAATGTAGGGTTTCGAAGTATGAAAGGTCTTAGAATTTACATATAGTGCATTGTTTTAGTAATTATGTTGTAATGTATTTTCTTGTATCCCAATTTGATGTTTCGAGACTTGATTTTTGTTTTTTAATGTCAATGTGAGATACGAACCTATAATCGCATATTCTTCATCTAACATACCATATAATCGAATATTCTTTATATGTCATACCCATGAATTGCATTTTCTTTATCTGTCATACACATTAAACATATATTGCACTTGTGGTTGTGCATTACATGTTTATATTTCAAACATCTCGCATGACCAGTATCCCCAGAATCGCATGGTTAGTATCCTCAGAATCGTGTTGTCAATAACACTAGAATCGCATGGTTGATAGCACTAGAATCACATGGTTGTGGCTCGTTTAATCAACCCATGTTGTATGGAGTATTTGCATGAAAAAATGTATATTAAAACTTGATTTTACAAATCTGATTTAGTTAGCATCCTAAATCTGATGAAAGAGAAGAGTAATATTATTACAAATAAACACATAAAAGACGGTTGTCTCCATCATACTCCAACATATAATCACTTGTGATGCCCATACTTTTTAATGACTAAAAATAACCTTTTAGCATGCTAAGTAAGTAAAAATATCTCTGTAAACTTCTCTTCAAGCTTTCTCCAAAGAAAGTTATGACAAACGATAAGAAATATCTAAATCGGATTTAACAATGGATTGAACTTTTTTGGATTAACGTCACTTATTGATCTAATACCATCAGATAGCTCGTTTGATATCAAATCGGATGTCAAATGCTTTTTTATTTTATGTCAAGAAACCAGAATAATACTTACGATCACGAACATATTTTTTTATAACAAAATATCTATTAGACTAATCAATTGAAGTATAAAACCTCCATGGATATCATTTGTTCAATATCATCGAACAATGAACACTATTTTTTGTAATTATGAATGAATTTATAACTAAATCTATATTCGATAGCAAATCGAGATAAATCAAGACGCCTAGAAGTAACACCATATTCATTTACTTGCGATACACCTTAAATATCATCAACCCAACAACTTCTAGTAGCAAACTGTTTTTTCTTATGTTAAAAAAAATGAACACCCGAACTAGGTTTTCCAATTGATAAATTATCTTCAACCACTGAACCAATATTTTGTAATAATACTTTATCCAAATTAGTACAATCCATACTTAAAAGTCTAGTTTCGAAAATTTTAACAGTATCAACAATCCCAATATCAATATATTGGCCAATATTATGGCAAACCAATACAACCAATTATATAATATCATATTCACAACATAATAAAGTCGTTCTTATATTCACCAATTGTATAATGGAAGGTAAAACAATCCTTTATCAACTAACCTCACTTGCTCATCACGAAATCACCCATACTTTCATAATTATTTTGTTTAAAAATAAAATATTGCAAACCTACAAATACATATAAAAAGCTGAGACTATTTTTTCCCCATTTTCACATATTTCCATAACAAAAATACAGCAACTATACAAATAGTTATTACACAACCAATCTTAACATAATTTTGTAACCCAACAACACTAACTACTTACGCAACCAAAATGAACATAATCCCAAAATAAAAAAAGAACAACTAATTACGCATAAAAAAAGTAATTACACAACCAAACACACTAACTAATTACGCAGTCGAAAAGAATGTAATTTCATAACCACACGTGCAAACTACCAAAAATCCAAACTATTTTTTCACAAACTCATTTTATTTAGATAACTGTTAATTGTTTGTTTTACGTAAATATACACAATCAAAGAATAGAAATACTAAAACAATCAAATAAATCATGAAATAAAAGTAACATGGATCAATAAACGATAACCAATCGTAGAAGAACAAAAAAAAATCTTCGAAGAAAAAGAATGAAAACTGATTGAAGAAAAAATAAAAAAATTATCACAAAGGAAAGAAAAAATTGATAAGAAAAACCTAAAATCAAACAAAAAAAATCTATAAATCATCCACAACAACAAAAATAAAATTTATCGAAAAAATCATAAATATAAAAAACAAAAGTATTTAGATATTTAAAAATACGAAATGGTTACACTAACTAATTATCCATATTTTTTTGGCTAACAATTGGTTTTATTTCAAAGGCCCAAGAAGGCTAAAATTCGAATACAAGGGGGCCAATTAAAAACAGAGACAAATAAGAGGCCCTAAGGAACAAAATGAAAGAGAAATCCATAGGAATAAGGTCTTCGTCTTCACTTCAACTGAGCAGTAGCTCTTCTATCGAACATGGAGCAAGAATAAGCTTTGAGATTCATTCATCCAAATCGAGACAAATAGCTCTAGCCAAAGGAAAAAATCAAATTCAGTCTGAATGCACGCTTGGTGATCTAAGACCTTCAATCCAAAATGCAAGCTCAATGATCTGAAATTAAGAAGGAGAATTAGAAGGGAAAGGGTGAACAAGATGATTATCGAGAGAATTTAAGAATTGTCCCTTATGTAAGGGATTCTCTGCTTTTCCAGCTCAATGATCGATTGAAGGTAATGAGGCAGGTTGTTGGAGTTGAAACGAAGTCTCATTTTGCACTTATTGGTCCATTTGGCCAACTAGTCAGCAGTTGAGTTTTGAGAACGACTGATATGCTTGACTACCATGAATGGCTTGATGAAGTCACGGATGCAAGAAATTAATCTGTTGAGAGCGCTGGGGCAGGAACTAGAGGCAATAAGAGATACAATTATCTCACTATCAGTCTCAAGATCGACGTTACTGTAATTAAACTGGTGACAAATGATAAGCTTGTCGAAAAGGGCTTTAGTTTCAGCGAATAAAGGGGAGAGATTTCCATAGACTGTCATCTACATCTCCGTTAGGTAACGAGGAACCATCTACATTAATTTTAACTCTGTTATTGGTTGGAGCCTGACAATAATGCACAGAGGGATCCCTGATTCCGATAGCGTTGAAGCAACCGAGAACTGTAGTAGTAGAGTGAAAAGGAGTCCAATGTTTATGCTTAAGGAGAGAGGCAGAGTTGAGGCTATAGATAATGTGGTTTACATGGTTGATCGTAGACGAGGATGTGTAGAGAAGGCCTTTAATTTTGGAGTTGTTTCTCATCTTTCAGATGACCCACACGATTATTGGAGGTAGAATATAGCATATGTGCGTAGATTTTGCAGAAGCCCGTAACCATGATCGAATGGGATATGGGAACGTCATGTATTTGTTAGTTCTAATGTTGAAGATCAGAGCGAAATGGTTCCAAATCCTCTAGGCTAGGGGACAATCAACGAATAAGTGATTGATTGTCTCATCACTCTCACATAATTGACATTTGGACACTAAAGTAAAATTCCTTTTCTGGAGAGTTTCATCAGTGGGAAGCCAGCCATGAAGGATCCTCCAGGTCAAGAAGGCACATTTCCTGGGGGTAATGCTGTTCTATAGCTTACCAAAAAAACTTGACTGGTTCTGCTTCGTTCTGAGAAAGGTCCAGGTGTCTCTAGTGTTGAAAGATCCGTCTTTGGATATGGACCACTAGAGATGATTAAGGTCAGTATAATTGATGAGAGGATCTACAAAGTTTTTGATGGAGCACAGTCTTTTCCAAATTTTAGAGGATTTGGTAGAGTTAAAGTTAGCATCAAGAGGCTATCTGCAATAGGTGTTGTGAGTAAACTTGGCCCAAAGAGAATCATTATGCTTGAATTTGAACCACAAGTTGCAAGAAGCTACAACTTGAAGATCTTTGAGGCATCTAACATTGAGGCCACCTTCAGGGTACGTTTTACAAACTCTGTTCCACTTACTCCAGTGAGTTTTAGATTGGTTTTAGGTCGAACCCCAGAGAAAACTGTTGAATAGCTTCTCGATTTTGTCAATTATGCAGGTAGGAAGATTATTGCTCTGCATCCAGTAGAAGGGTAGTGTCATGAGCACTGGATTAATCAGGCTCATTCTACCAGCAACTGAGAGGTTCTTCCCTTCCCAATCTCTAATTATTCTAATGATGTTAGTAAGCAGATGGTCGTAGTTGCTCTTCCAGTTATTATTACTGAGATTAACACCCAAGTATGATATAGGAAGGTTGTCAGTAAAACCAGTGCCTTCAGTCAGGGTTTGAATCTTGATGTTAGGAAAATTGTTAGAAGTAATGATAGACGTTTTCTCCTTATTGATGGTTTGCCTAGATAAATCCTTATAGTCCCGCAAGAATTTACTCAAAGTAGCAATGACATAAGGAGAACCATTAGTGAAAATCAGTATATCGTCAGCAAATGCTAGAGATAATATACTGATTTGGCTTCCGGTCTTGTATTGAATGAATTTATTATTGAAGTACAACATGTTAAGACCTCTTATCAATGGCTCTTCAACAATTATAAAGGGGTAATGAGACAAGGGGTCTCCTTGTCTCAAACCTCTTTTAGTGTTGAAGTAACCAGAAATATTCCCATTAATGAGAACATAAGTTTTAACCTTAGTTATAATGTTGTTAATGAGATTAATAAATTTGAACCAAAACCAAAAGTGGGAGGACATGGCTGAGGAATCTGAATAATAATTTGTCAAAAGCCTTTGCCATGTCCACTTTTATGATAATGCTGCCATGCTTAGTTTTCTTGTTCAAGTCATATACCAGCTCACTAGCCAGAAGGATATTATTATGAATGAATCTCTTAGTAACATAAGTGCATTGACTATCTAATATGATTTTAGACATAATAGTTTCCATTCTATTGCAGATAATTTTTGAAATATTCTTTTTGAAATTTGTACACAGGCTTATGGGCATGAAATGCTTCCAACAAGATAGGTTTTGAGACTTGGGAATAAGTACAAGACCTGTGGCTAGAGCCCATTGTGAGAGGGGATAACCATTAAAAATGAGACGATGGCTTCATGAAGGTCTGATTTGATTATCTTCCAACAATGAGTGAAGAAGGTAGAATTGAACCCATCCATGCCTGCTGCACTGGTAGGACTGAGGCCTTTGATAGCATCAAAGATCTCTTCTTCAGTTGGATTACAAGTAAGGTTAGTATTATCATGTTCAGTAATAATATTAGGAAGAGAGCTGAATAAATAATTGTTACTATGGTTGGTATCTTCTCTAAAACTTAAGTTAGAAATTTTAGAAAGAATATTTTGAAAGTAAGAAACTGCAGAATTGGAGACTTGGTCTTCATTGGTTAACCAGTTGTCACCATCTTTGATCTTAGAGATGTAATTTATCCTAATATTTTTCTTAATGAAATTATGATAGGTCTTGGAGTTGCGATCATTATCTTTTATCCAAGCTGAATAGGTCTTTTGATGCCAAAAACTTTCTTCCTGATTCGACGCTTTAATAAGGAGAGCATGAGCCTTTGAAAGGTTACCTTTGTTGATATGGTTATTATTTTCTAACAGATTATCTTCATAGCTTTGAACCTTGTCTTCTGCTTCTTTTATCAGGTTGAAAATGTTCCCCAAAACATTTTTGTTCCAACCTTTGAGAGCTTCTTTCAAACGCTTCAATTTGTTCCAGAACTTGGTGGTGGGATGACCCTGCATATGAGTATTCCAATTAGCAGATACAAAAGGTAATAGATCGTCATTAAGGCACCACATATTTAGAAATTTAAAACAAGATTTTCTATGAGTGTTTCTGTTGGATATGGAGATCAGGATTGGCATATGGTCAGAGCACGTTCTGGGGAGATGATGGACCAGAGTGTTGTTGAAGAGGTCAGTCCATTCAGCATTATAAAAGACACGATCGAGGCGCCTTCACTTGGTTTTATTTGTCTAGGTATTATTATTGCCCATGTAACCAGCATCCTAAGCTTACAAGTGTTGATTGCATTATTAAAATCTCCAGCACTATTGGAGCAGAAGGTAGAGCAACCTTTTTGCTCAGAAGTGTTGAGGATGATGTTAAAGTCACCAAGGACTAACCAAGCAGTAACAGAATCAACAATTTCACCGAGGGTTTGCCATAAAGCCAATCTACCACTCTTTTGGCATTTGGCATAAACAATAGTGAGAGTAATAGACTTACAGGAGTTAGGTAAGTTGATTTCAGCACTGAGAATTTGAGGATGATTAGAGGTAACATTGATGTTAAACCAATCAGACCACATAAGCCAGATTTTGCTGTTGCAATTGAAGGCAAAGTTACTGAAACCCAAATAAGTAGAAATATTTGAAATTTGAGAAGAGTCCACCATAGGCTCCTGAATGAAAATGATATTGATCTTTTTGTTTTTTATGATGTTTTTTCAGTCTTCTTTGAGAAGCTTTGTTGGAGATACCACAGATGTTCCAGTTAAGGATGCTGATCATATTCAGGTGAGTTGTTGATGTGTTTTTTGTCCCCAAACAAAGGCTTGCATATTTTCTTCTCATTAATACTTCTATTCTTGAATCAGCAGCTTTAAGCCTTTTGCTTAAGAGAGACTTGAAATTGGGATCAATATCTTTCTACTTTAAGATTGGTGTTGTTAGAAGGCTACCAAAGTTAAAGTAATTGGGAGTATATGACTCATTCTCCTCAACATTCTGATCTTGATCATGATTACACTCAAGATCCTTAATAGCATCTATAATGTCAATACTATTAGGAATTGATATGTAGAACTCCGTTTCACGAGGGCAACAATAATGATGAAACTCTCCAAGAAATCCCATATTGGATTCTCATCAAGAGCTGTTTCTTGATCTATCCCTTCTTTCTTTCATCTTCAATCAATCCTTTTGATTGGATCCTCTCCTTTCTCAATCTCCATCTCCTTCGCAAAATGCACTGAACATGGCAATATATCAACGATTTCCTATCCCTCAACAACAACGCTGAAACTCAAGGACATGGCCTCAAAGTATCATTTGCCGACGCGGTAAAACCTAAAAGATCCAGCCCAGCAGTCGTCATAAATCCTGAATCCATTAAGCATCACCAATCCCATATCTCGATTCAGTTTAATAAAAAGACTAAAGACTTTCTGCAAAACTGTCAAAGACACACGCTTATTGCCAAATTCTCTCAGGGAATACCAAAGAAACAAGTCCTCGATCACTTCTTGAATTTGAAGAAATTCAAAGGAGAAGTAAGTGTCTGTAACTGGGATTCCAGACACTTGCTCATAGAATTCTCCAATAAGGAAGACCTTTGTAGGCTTTGGGTCAGATCCATCTGGACAGTGATAGAAAAAATCATGAGACTCATTAAATGGTCTCCTAATTTTAATCCCAAATATGAGAATCCAGTCGTCCCGACTTGGATAAAGATCGAAGGCGTGCCAGAATACATGTTCAAAGAGGAAATAATACTCACCATAGCGGAATCAATTGGTGATCCTTTGAAAGCTTGGGTTCATCCCAAGAATCGAGCTTTCTTTAATGATGCTTGCTAAGTCCTTGTTGAATTAAATGTATATTTGAAACTGCAACATGAAGTCTGGGTGGTGTTTAGATCAAATGAGGGTTGCTGGCTTCATGTCAGCTATAAAGACGTCCGTGCTTACTGCAATCTATGTTATCATCTTGGCCATGACTCTGCAACATGTAGGAAATCGTCTTCAAATAACCCGAAAGGAAGTGAAAATGTTAAACCAAACAGAAAAGAAACTAGCAAACCTAAGCTCAAATCTCAAATTTACATACTTATCGACAAGGTAAGAGAAATGAGAACTATGAAAGAAACTCCAATGTCATCACTCCCAATCCCAATCCCAACTCACCTGATATAGAAGAGAATGAAAAAACTGACGATGCAATGCTAATTATCCATATTTAATCAAATATTTACGAGTAAGATTGATATAGGATGATTTATCTTTTATTTTTTCAATAACCAAGCAATTATTACTGTTTTCCGTTATTAATTTGGAGATCCAAATAAACCCTTAAATTTATGAATCCTTATACTTTTCTAAGGAAGCCAATCGGAACCTAATTCTCCAGTAAATTTTAGTACAGTTTCAACTTTCTTCACTGTGTGGTAACGATAAACCCTAATTCTCAATCCTCAGTTCATTCTCAAATACCTTCACTTGCCAAATAGATTCATCAAACCCTAATTTCAACTTAACAGCAAGAAATGAGAACTGCTAATCTCCAATTTGATTCAACAACTAGTCTAGCTTCGCTCAAGAGAGATTTCAATTCGCAGTTCGATGTTTCTCGCTCTACAAGATTCTTCACGCCATTGCCTTCATTTGCTTCTCGTATGTCTAATTTTTCTTCTTTAATTATTGATTCAACATGTCTTAGATAACTATCGATTATTTTTTTCTCCTTTTTCTTAGGTCTATCTTTGTTAAAGGTTTCAGTTTTAATTTGTTTTTGTAGGGCCGTATCGTCTTCCGGTTTCATGTAGTGTTCGATTCCGTCCTTGTATTGATATACACAAGGTACTGAAACACAATGCGTATGGTTGCTGTAATTTGTGATTTTCAGTTGTAGAATGATACTGTAAGATACTGTGAGCAGAAACCTAATTTTCGGCTAGATGTACGATGATGATGATAATAATGACATAGATGGGTATTATTGAAATTACTACATTTCGAGATTTATACTCGAAAGTTATAAAAAATTTCAACTTGCATTCCCTTTTCAGTAATTTTGCTTGATAACATCTTGTGCCCAAGCCGATTTTCGATGTTAATGTTGCAGTTGGAGTACTAAATTGGAATATGCAAACATCAAAGATAACTTTTTATATTTACTATTTTGAGCTAGATTTTTAGCTTCTAAATTGAACACCGTTGTAGTTAAGGTATTTCTGATATTATGGAGGAGCAAAACCAGAATTTCGACATTGTTGTACGGATACAAATTTTCTTGCTTATATAGTTTGTTCATGCAAGAATGGTTATATGACATTGAAGAATCTGGTTACTGATCTGATGTAGGTTGAATATGTATACTTTGATTTCAGGGAAAGGTGAAACAAATTGTTGGATCAACCCTTAGCGACTCCAAGGATGATGGAACTGTTCTTGTGACAAACTTTGAATCCGATAAGTCGGCAGGAGAATTTGCAAATTTGTACAAAGAGAACGGCCTTACGGGTGGTCATGTAATTATGCTTGGTGCAGATCCACTAAGCAAAGCTGCAGCCACTGAGGCACTACACGCTTACCCTGGTATGTGATCAGGTTTAATATATGCTTCGTTTTAAGTTTGTCAAGTCAGGAAGTTTAATTTCTTATGTACTCTCTTTTTATTTGGTAAACTCAATATGTAGGGGTTGTTTGGTATCGGAATCCCCTAAGTTTTTTGGCGTAGAAATAATTTTTCCCCCTTTAAACGAGATAAAAAGAAGTTAAAAGCTAACGTTTTAGCCTTTTGATTTATTTATTTATTTTTCCACTGTAGTTTCTCGCTCTCATTCTTAAACTTCTTCACATACAAGGTGTTAGCATTTTGCTTTTTACAGTCTTTCGGACTTCAGGCCAATGTATTGACTTTTTTCTTATAAACTAACATTTTAAATCGCAGGGAACAATCTTTGGATTTTTCTTAGAAACTCACCTTTTTGACATGCTTATTTTCAGCTAGGTTCTCAGCTTATAAACCATACACCAGACAACCCTTTAGTATTAGTTTCAATCCGTGCCTATAAAAGGCTCTTGATCTCTGCCAACATTTTACAAATCACTATAGACAATGCATGTTCACTCTAGAAAGATAATCTTTGATTTCTTACAGAGGGAGCTTTTCACTCATGATCTCTACAGTGATAATATGCTCTAAACTTACAGATTTTTCCTCTGCTGAAACTTACTGCGAGGACCGGTAAAATCTAGGCGGTTTACAAGTTGGAGGTGGAATCAATTCTGATAATTGCTTGAGTTACATCGAGGAAGGAGCCAGTCATGTAATTGTTACTTCGGTAAGTCATGCTTAACTATTTTATTTTTGAATGTTTTTGAAGGTTTAGGCCCATCATCTGACTTTATTTTGTTTTTCCTTTGGCTGTGTTACAGTATGTATTTAAGGATGGGAAGATGGATCTTGAAAGGCTTAAAGATCTTGTACGTATTGTTGGGAAACACAGACTTGTGTTGGACCTTAGTTGCAGAAAGAAGGTACGATTAGGTGTCTTGGGTCTCTCTTCCATTTACACTGAAAACAGAAACATTGTTTGGTTGTTTATAATGAAAACGGCTTTTTAGTAAATTTTGGAAACAAGTTTATATTTTTGTATGTTCTCTATTAAAGCGAATATTATTTTCTATAACAAGCTGATAGTTAAACACACACACATATATATATATATATATATGTATGTATGTAACAATCAAATTATTTTCTGTTAGACATACTTTTCAGAATGCGGGCTGATTTGGAAGAATTGATTTGCAGGAAACAAAATATGCTATTGTTACAGATCGATGGCAGAAGTTCAGTGATGTATATCTTGACGAGAAAGTACTGGATTTTCTTGCTAAGTATGCTGATGAATTTCTTGTTCATGGTGTTGATGTTGAAGGGAAAAAGTAAGTTGTATATCAAGTTTGTTTTTATCATGTGACTATTTCTCCGTCAAGCTATTTGATATCGTTAATTCATTATAGCATACAGTTTATATAGTTTATGCATGTTCACATCTGCATGCATAAACTATTGTTTTTTAATTTTTTTTTCAATGACTCAACTTTATTATATTACTTTTAAAATGCATTTTAACAAAGATAGAATATATGGCTAACTACTGACTTAGATAACGCTGATAGAAAACTCAAACATCAGATCAAACACTAGACTATCGGGTCATTTAGGATCAAACCGGCCATAAACCAAACCAACAGTTTGGTTTTATTATTTTCCAGCACCAAACCAACCAAAGTGGATTTGGCTCAGTAGTCCTGGGTCTACAATGATATTCAAGTACCCGGATCACGGGTTCAGCTCCTCTTAACGATGCTCTAGGATTAATTTCATGATTATTCCACACGTACTCTTGGCCAGGCAGGTCGGAGCTTGGGGTTAGTGCCGGTTGAGTTGCTCCTGAAAGGGCTGGTTTCACTGCAAGTGCCCTCGTAATAAGGAAACCCTATCACCTAAAGATTGATGTTTTCGGATTGGATTGGACGTTTTGATTTACTTTTAAATACCCAAAACTATGAGTATTTATTTTTAAATAGGCAGACACAAATCACACGAATAAACCAAACAAACACATGCGGCAATGTGTTTCATTGTAAAATATATCAACCAACTATATGTTGCCCCATATGTTTGTTGGTTAACTATTTTCCATTTTTTAAATGTAGGCTTGGAATTGATGAGGAGCTTGTGGCATTGCTTGGCAGGCATTCGCCGGTGAGTGACATATATGGTCTAATGATCTAAACTTAAACTTCCATATAGCTAAGAATCAATATCTCAAAAAATTTATGCTCATAAATTTGAAACTATGCAACATTTGTTCAATGAGTATGTTATTTAGGAATCTATATACATTCTTGTAGTTTTTCAACCGATTCTTTGAGTTGTTTTTCTACACCAGTTGAAATTGTATAGGCCACGTGGTAGATGTGAGACTTTATCTTTAATGTAATAAAATACTTGATGCTTGTTTTTTATTTGTTTCTGCAGATTCCGGTAACTTATGCCGGTGGGGTCACCGTTATGGATGATTTAGAGAGGATTAAGGTTGCTGGGATGGGACGTGTTGATGTCACAGTAGGAAGTGCATTGGACATTTTTGGAGGCAACTTGGCATACAAAGATGTTGTAGCTTGGCATGCTAAGCAGGAAACCGTGACAGTATAATGACAGTATCGAGCCAGCAGATCTCTATATTCAGCTTATCCAGTTTACTTTCCTTTTTTTTTTCCCGAATGTTATGATCTTTAGTACTTTACCTGAGAAAATCATGTCGCTACACACTACCGTTTAATTAAAATGGATTTTCTATTTCATATTTCACTCTATATGATCCAGTCCGGACTGATAATTTGATGTCACGGATTTATGTATGGTTGGTTCAAGAAAACCTGATTTTTTTTCTCGTCTTATGTAATTATTATATTCGATTAACATGAAATTATATTGCTACTTGCATTGATACATCATTTTTATTATTTCCTATAATATGGAAGAAGGCCTTTAGGTAACTTTGTTCTACAATTTTTTTTTCGTTAAAAAAAAAAATAGTTTATACTTACCAATTTGTTTTTTATATTTTTATTTGCCACCAATTTCTACAATTTATATATTACCTCATCAAGAATTACACCTCGTTGAAAATCAATGTGTTTATTTTGTCGATTGTCATTCCTATCATCCAAATCGTTTAGTCAATTCCTAATTGTGTAATGTAACATGTGCTGTCTTATTAGTATTACAAAGTGATTCACTGACACTAGTGTGACTCTTATCTTGATCGATAATACTACTTTCTAGATTTCCAACTAAAATTATCGGAGTTAACACTATTTTTTTTTTCTTTCGTTAATAATTATGAAGTTTAGTGGTCCGCTCTTATTCACTAAAATCGGTGAGTTTAGTGGTCCGCTCTTGCTCACTTAAAATCAGACCAAACCGGGGCGATTACAATTTCGATCTCGAGACAAAAAATGTAAAACAAAGTTCGAAGAATGTTACATACAATGAAGTGTTAAAAGGTCGAAAAATATATAAGCAAGTATTTTAGCAAAGTATGATCATATGAAATATAGTAGTTGTTCTTATTAAATAATGAAGTCTTACCGTAAAACAAGTTATAATATTAATATTAAGCATTATGTTTGCTACTTACAAAATGCGTTTTATGTATAAAAGGAAGTGTACCGTGGTAATCAGATGTCAACACGCTTGGATTTTTTGTGCATTAAAGGTTGGTGTAATGATTTCTGGTTTTTACTGTAATAGTTGTCAAGTACTTTAATAATATTAATGATTTTTAGTAGTAACCATCGAATGCTGAAGTAAGAATTGTTATTGGTTTTCACTTAGTGATATTGGTAAAACCATTATGACTGAACTGTCATGTTATAAAAAATATTTGAAGTATTATATGATTTTTAATCAACATGTGTTAATTCGATACTTTAAACCTTTACCCGAAGGATGTTAATATTTTTTTTATTAAAACTTAACGATTAACAATATAATCAAAATTTCCTAACATATATTTTATATATGAGATTTTCATGAGTGACAAAAGTAACATGAGTTGGAAAATCATAACACAATTGTAAGTAATCAGCGAACATGGTAACAAACCAAACCTAACTGAAATATTTAAGAGCTTATGCATCCAATTAAAGTGAATATGGTTATAAGCCGAGTCTTGTTGAAAAGCATTAGAGCTTACGCTACGCTATGGTGATAAAGGCCTTCAGTTGCGACAATGGTTATAATCCAATCCTAGTTATTAAAGCATAAATGGTCACGCATCAAAATCAAAGGTATAGTTAAGCCCAACTCGGAAGTGTAAGAGGCCACACTAATTTTCAATGTGTTATAAGAAAATCATAGTATACGATAACTGAAAGTGTTGAAGAAAAATCTATGATTTGATTATTGAAACAACATTAAGAAAGCAACACAAAATTAGAAAATTTAATGGTAGAATATATATATGTTATTAAAAGTTAAGCAAGTCATTTTCAAATAGAGAGTTTATAAGAGAAATAATAGTAAACAATCATTTGTTAACAAGTAAAGATGATATGAAATAATAGTTAATGTGGAAGAGGAAATATGGAATAGATAACCATAATACTATTAGGCAATAAATAAAATGAAAAGTACTAGCCAACAAAAAAGTTTAAACAGTTGCAAAAATAAAATAAAATGTTAAAATAACAACCAAATGTTAGCCAACAAAAGTTCAAAGCAAGGGAGGTTTCTATACAACATTTATGATAAGGCTTGTTGTTTTCTGATAATATTGTCAAGGTTGGTTACATTATCATTGGTGTTGTCTTTATTCTCATAAACATCTTCGGGCACGAAAGTGCCAGTCTTGAAATAATTACTAAGTAAAATTTTGAGTTCTAATAGTATTGTCACGAGATTTGCAGAATAAAATTTATATTCGTCAGGAAGTTCATCAAAGTATGGTCTTAAGAAGACTGTTTCTGCTAGTGCATTGTTCTTAAGAATCCTCTTCATGATTAATAAATGACACTCTTTTGTCACATCAATATTCAGTTCAAAACTGTATCAATCAAGATTTTCTTTACTTCTTCGACATTGACTTGTTTAGCTTTGTTAGTTGTTTCAACATCAATTTTTAGTTTTTTTTATTTCTCATTTCAATTCGTTTTTTATGTTTGAAGTTTGGTGATTTCGTTATTTTTTAACTTTCAATTATTTTCAAGTTTTTGTTTTTCCTCCAACCATCGACCATCGGGTGCTTTCTAATTGTTAATAATTATTTCTCGAGCATTTATCTTTTGTTTTAATTCAACGGATTCATCACTAAACTAAACCGAATGAATTGGAGCATTTTTTAAAAGTTTCTTTTCATCATGAGAAAGTTGACTACCAACAAGTATGATGGAGTTGAATGAGCTCTACACAAGTGTTTGTCAGATAAATGACCACGTGAATGAGGCTAAATCAATTACGAAGACACAAATTATTCAATTGTTAAAATCTAGCTCGAAAAGTCGGGGTTGATATGGAATTCTATACGATTCCATGAAACCAAATAGCCAAAAGAAAATGATTTCAGAGAGACTTGAATAACCACTATTCGAATCGATATCCACACAAAGATAAGCTGAAATCAAAGCGCTATGGAGTTTAAAGAAAATAAAATCTTTGTCGAACGAGAGCAGAGTTAAGGAGACAGGATGATTCGATTTGATGTATGAGGCCATAGGCTGACTATCAAACAGCTAGAAGAGAGATATACTTCATGAAATCAATTTAAGAGAGACATCATGGCTTCAACACCTTCAAAGGGATAAAGTTTCGGCATTTCTAGACTTTGAAAATACCTAAATGATGGATCTCAGGAAGTAATCATTCAAGGTAATATTCTTTTAGAAATCAATTAGAGTAAAAATATAAGAATAACCTAAAGCCTGTAATTTTTTTAGAAAAACGCACACAATAGCATTTGCTTATCAGATTACCCCAAGCTGCCAAAGAATGATCAGAACATAAAAATGAGCAGAATTAGGAATTGTTTCCGATATAGCCAAGACCTATGCTTTCCAGCTGAATATTCGCTTTTAAATTATTATGAGCTTGATTTTTTATTAAATTCTAAATCCATTTTACATTTGGAGGTCTATTTTTCTAACCAATCCGCAACTTTATTTTGATCCTTAGAGATGTGGGTTATAATCATACATGAAGAGAGAAGGCTTCTACATCAATTAAGAGTGGATTCAAGAGGCCAAGGAGGATTTCTAATAAATAGAAGATTCACAATAATTTGCAAATCAGTTTCAACGTTAGTGTTAGTCTAGCCATTCCTTTTACAGATGCGGAGACCATTCATAAGAGCTCTGGCTTTAGACATTAAGGGGGTAAAATTTCCATATTGATAGTTGCAACCCTGGATAAGATCACCATTGTAATATCTTATTATTGTGCCTCCAGTTGCATCACCATTAGCTTGACATGATCCATCAGTGTTAACCTTGATTCTATTAGTTTTAGGAGGTAGCCATTTGAGGTAGATAGGGTTGATGTGATTTTTAATGTGATAGTAGGAGCCCATGTCCATTGCAGTATATATATGAGGTCACAAGTGCTTTATTTTGATAAGTCCATAATTATCCAGACTCAAAATCATCTTCTTAGTATAGATTATAGTAGAGTTAACTGAGTAGATTGTGCTTTTGCCTTTGGACTTGTTCTACACTGCCGTATTACCCAAATATTGATAAGATAGAAGATATTGGTTACATGAATATCTTAAGAAGAAGACCAGAACCATGTCCAGATCAAGTGGCAGGTGTTCATATATCTGCTAAGATTGATCTTAAAACAATTACCAAAATAAGACCATAGATTCCAAGAAAACTTGTAGTCAGCAAATATGTGGTTCTTAGAATTGGAATTTGGATGCCATAGTCATATGTCTTTTTTTCATTGTAGTATTCGTAGAATTCCAACAATTGAGGATTCTCCAAGCAAGGAAGGAATGTTTTCAAGGTGTAATTTGGTTAAAAAGCTTGTTAAAAAGACTAGACTTGTTGTGAGGATTTTTGATGAGATTCTGAGTAGTTCTTGTGTTAAACTTGCCATACTTAGAGCTTAACCATCTAATGGAGTCAGACGTGTTTTTATTGATAGATAGTTCATATATAGATTGAAAATCATTATGAGAAAGAAAAATGTCGAGCCTTTCTTTATTCCATGAAGAATTGATCAAGTAGTTCTCAACATTGTACTGAGTATACCACCTATGGTTAGAACTATCTTCAAGAATGATTAAGGGATATTTTATGAACCAATTCTCTATCCATAAGTCAATGTTGCCACAACCAGATCCCATTCAACCATAGGTTCAACACCTTTTTTTTTTACCCTGGATAGTCTCTTCCATACTTGAGAATTGGCTTTGTTGTTGTAGTTAGCTTACAAAGAGTGGATTTTCTTGCAATATATACTATGAATATAGTTAGCTCAAAGAGTGTTATTTTGCTTGAATCTTAATCATAGATTGCAGGAGAATGTATTGTACATATCAGTAAGACTTCTAACATTAAGACCGTCTTCCTTTAAGGTTTACAGACATTTGGCCAGACAGTCTAATGAATCTTGTTAGCATCATGGTTGGAGCCCCAAGGTAATTTTTTGAACATAGTTTTAATTCTATAGATAATTCATTTATGGATAGTGCAGCTTTGGAGCCATTACATGGGGATAGCCATAATGATAGAGTAAATCAGATAAATTCTACCACCATATGATAGATTCTTTCCATCCTAATCACTACTACTTTATCTAATTTTAAGATGAATAATGTGAACGGCTATATCACAACTAAGAAAGATGATATATGTTCATGGAAGCCTTTACAGAAGAAGATGACAAAGAATAAAAAAGGGCATGGAAATGTAATTGGTTAGATATATAAAAAAATATTTGTCGTCTCGTTATTTTCAAGTTCAACTATGCAATCTTATCTATGTTTTCATGTTTATGTTTTTCTACATTATCGACGCAATCTTTTCAACTTTGCAATATTATCGTTGTAACCGTTTGCTTTATTAACAATTTATTTGAAATATTAACTAAGTGATAGTATTATTAAACTAAGTAACAAAGAAGATACAGTTTGAGGTAAATGTTAAAAAATTAGTAGAATGCTAACAAAAAATACTGCTTAATTTTTTTAATTTGTAGTTACCCTCACTCTCGGTTTTGTTGAGTTTGAGTTTTAAAGAAACATAAACAGGATAAGTATGGTAAAGTACTAGTAATGGTCATTTTTAGATATAAAAACATGTAACAAGAATCAATGAATATATTAGTATGATATAACTTTATAATTTTATATCGTTTGTATTCACTTGAGAAGTTTAAATAAAATGATTATGAGCATCAATATTTTTACTACTGATGTAAACTACTCCATAAATAGATAAATCTGATAAGATTTATTGTGAACCTCACATGCGAAAATACGTATTCGTCTTAAGAAATTACATGAGCAACAAATCTGAAATCACAATGAAATCCCGAACTCACATTCTTACAATCAGATATGAATACACACATATATTGGGGGAGGTGTTGCGTAAATAATGATATATCACTAAGTATTTTTACCTTAGAAAACTTTAAAATATATTGGGGTTTGTTTTTTAATAGCCGACATAATTTTTATTTGTCTAGATTATGATCTAACAATACTTTCAACTATACCCGATGAAATAAGACTTCGAAACTACAAGGTTTTGTACTACCGACCTGCTTAAACATATTCAAAAAATGATTTCTCCCTTTTGATTGAATTTCTTTTAACACGTTTACTATCTTTACTTTTAGTCTTTGTCTTCTTAATAGGTGGAGTTGTTTCACGTTTTGTAGGTTCAAGTATTTCTTGAATTTTGATTCTGATATGTGTAGGGAATATTGGGTCCGAATACTCCGCCTTTGTATATAAGTAAGAATACTCCGATCTCCACAATAGTGTGATATTGTCCGCTTTGGGCCCACTGACCCGCACGGCTTTGCTTTTGGTCCACTTCCAAAAGGCCTCACACTAATGGAGATGTATTCTTAACTTATATACTGATTTTTCTTCCCATATTTAACCGATGTGGGATGTGAGACTTTGGTCGCACCTAACAATCCTCCTCTCGAACAAAGTACCAGTTTAGCCTCCTCTCAATTGACTTCCATCCGCCTACTCTAGTCAGGTGAAGAGAAACCTGAACTCTAGAGCTTTAGGGCGGATCTATCTGCTCTGTGCCGCTCCTTGATCAAGCCACCTGCTTGATGAGCCATCCGGCACTCCCTCTTTAGATGAATCTGCGCCGCTCCATGATCAAGCCACCTGCTTGATGAGCCGTGGCGCTCCATCTATCCAGCAGATCATTCAACTTGAGTATGGCTCTCGACTTCTGGTATGTGATGTTCGCAGAATTTCACCCACATCACAATCCACCACATCGCGTTCCGTCTGCGCCTGGTGCTCTGATACCATTTGTAGGGAATATTGGGTCCGAATACTCCGCCTTTGTATATAAGTAAGAATACTCCGATCTCCACAATAGTGTGATATTGTCCGCTTTGGCACCCGAAGGCCCTCACGGCTTTGCATTTGGTCCACTACCAAAAGGCCTCAACCTAATGGAGATGTATTCTTAACTTATATACTGATTTTTCTTCCCATATTTAACCGATGTGGGATGTGAGACTTTGGTCGCACCTAACAATATGGAGCCTACTGTCACGGCCCGACTTTCCCAGTGGACAAGCTATCATCTACCTCAACGTGCCAGTCTTCATGTGCTCCTACAGCCTGCCAATACTAACAGACGTCTACATGTGCAGGTACTTATATTCTATCCCTCTCATCCAACCATCATACATGCTTGTATGCCACATGGGAAAGGCTGGCCTGTGCCGTAAGGTGCGCTCGGCATAGGCGCCGCACAAATGATGAGCCCAGCACAAAAGGGACCGGCTCCTCCGTAAGACCCAAGAGAGGCAGAACAGGGGGAAGACCGGAGAGTGCGAAGACGACTCATACATTCTGGGGGCTGACACTAAGCGCGCGAGAAGGATGCTGCCCTGTAAGGCCCAAGAGAGGCATGTGGAGTTGACCGTGAGTGTCGCAAAGGTGTATCCAGTCAGGCAAATGAGGGCGCGGCGAAAGGCCAGGAGCGGATGATCGGGACAAACAAACGTGGTGCAAGCAAACGTTGGATGGAAGAGAAGTGCACCAAAGTAGGAGCTTCTCAACAAGCAGGAGGGGACTAGCAATTTACGAAGTCTCGCTGCGAAGTATGGGCGGAGCAGCAAGACATTGGTCGTGGCTCTCTAGATCCGTTCGGAGTGTTCGTGGCGAGGACGCTCACGAATTGGGTGTGGTAGAGTGTCACGGCCCGACTTTCCCAGTGGACAAGCTAGCATCTACCTCAACGTGCCAGTCTTCATGTGCTCCTACAGCCTGCCAATACTAACAGACGTCTACATGTGCAGGTACTTATATTCTATCCCTCTCATCCAACCATCATACATGCTTGTATGCCACATGGGAAAGGCTGGCCTGTGCCGTAAGGTGCGCTCGGCATAGGCGCCGCACGGGCGTACCGCTGAGCCCGTGACACTACGCTCACGATCATAACCACACATCTAACAACCAATCTTCGATATTACCTCCTCAACATTATCATCTTCGTTATATTGGGCGTGCTTAACAAAATGGAACACTTTCCACCTCTTGTCGACCATATTTACATCAAATTTAAAACGATCTGCTAAAAGTAAACTGATATCGCACGCATAAGAAAAATTGTGATAGAGCCGCATTCGGTTATATCGGTCTTTAATATTATGATCATATCATATTTTGGTAACAAAATATTAAAATAAAATTACGACAGGAAATATCTAAAATTCTCGGATATCCAACCATTGAATGTAAATTTAGAGATTATTTTAATTTTTACGAACGATACTTTTATCTTCGTGTGTTGAATCCAAAACAAATCACATGTTTTCTCTCAAAATAATTCAAATGTAAGCTTACTCGTCCTGATGAAACGTTTTAGGGAGGTATGTGCACCTTATACAAAAATATTTGTTAAAAGGTTTATTGAATCCCTGAAATAATATAATAAATGCATTAAATTTAAAAGGTTTGGATTATCGATCTGTTATATTGTTTCCAAAACAATTTAATTTGTTAGTGTAAACATAAATGAACTTTTCACCGTAAGGTTTGTGGCAAAATATTCGAACGTAATCAAGAGATTCAAGGTATGCATTGTATTTTTTTCATATGTGCTATGTTTGCGTTCAACTTTAAATGAACACTCATTTTTGTGCCTACTTTTCTTCTCTTCACCTTAGGTGATTTTGGGTTTTTTCTTATACTTTCCAAATCTCCCACAAATACAAAAAAAATCGAGGAATATTCCTATATTTTCCATCAACATACATACTCATCATTAATGCATAAGACATCTCTCTACCAACATCGGTCAGTTATGCTGTAAGTTCGAGTTTCTTGTAATACGCACACATAAGAAATAAGTGAGTTGAATTTGGTAACATAATCTTCTTAAAAACAATTTAAAACAAATGTTAATAAATTAGTAAAAAAATCTACGTAAATCATATCGTTTGGGTATTTATCACAAACAAAATAATAATAATAATATATATATATATATATATATATATATATATATAATACAATTGATTTCGAGATTCTTAGATCATGTCTTATACTCAACTCTTTATCAAATAAAGTTTAATAAACTTTGAAAGTTTGTCTTGAAATCAATTGCTTTTAAAATATAATTAATTTCGAAAGTCTAACTTAGAATCTGATCCGCATTTTTTAAATTTTTTTATATGATGTTTTTGAAATCGAATGAATCTGCGACTTCAACACGATATTAATACACCTAATTAGTGGTTTGCGTGACATTTCTGATCTTGATTTATTGTTTTTTTTTTACATTTTGGTGTCCTAATTTAATTCAGATTTATAAATATTTTAGACTTTTTAGTTTAAATTTTTGAAGTTTAAAAATATAAATTGAGTCGAATATGATTTAACCTTATTGGTAGAAGATTTAATGAATTTCAAATAATAAAATTGTATGTCGATTTGTTTTTTTAATTTTAGCATGAAAAAAAAAAAACCACCTCCACCCTCCCAAACTAAGAATAGTTGTTCTCCCTTTACATTAAAGCTCTCTGTCATATATCAGCCATTCGTGTAAATTTCGTGCACATCTTTATCTTTACCTCGGATTGATTCGGTTTAGTTATATATATCAGCTTCTGAATATTCATATTCCAACCTCAATATTCATATAGAATTACTGATAAGTATAATGATTAGTAATTAACAAACTAATCCAAGATACTCAACAGTGACTTATAATTTTCAAACTTGCAAGAAAAAAAGTAGTCCTAGAAAAGACAGTGCAAAAACATTGCCTGGATAAATGGTAACAAAAAATACTAATACTAGGTGTAGGAAAAACAGCTCTAAAATTAGGACAAAGAGCTATCTATATATGCAACCATTTCCACACACCACAAGTTAACACCCTTACATGTCCTTCGCTTTCTATATATATGGTCTGGGATGTGTTAGAGATCAAGACTTTTTACTCCATTAATCATATCACAATG
This sequence comes from Limnanthes douglasii subsp. nivea, assembly GCA_036936605.1. Lineage (NCBI taxonomy): Eukaryota > Viridiplantae > Streptophyta > Magnoliopsida > Brassicales > Limnanthaceae > Limnanthes > Limnanthes douglasii. The sequence goes on along the minus strand of JAUPFV010000003.1, from coordinate 15,790,382 downwards.
ATCCTTAGCTTCTTCGGCCTCGCTGTTGCTTTGCTTCTTCTCGTCTCCTCCGCAGCAGCACGTAATTTCTCGGTCGTTCGCTTTTGATATTTAGTATCTTTGGGACTCGGTGGTTCTTCAAAACGTTTTATATCTTTGTTTCCAATTAAATTATCGATCTTTTTGCATAAACAAACATGTTTTGTTCATAAAATTTAAAATTGTTCGACGACAAGAGTTTGGTCAATAAAAAATACATTTTTTGTTTTGTTTTTTGTCATTGGAATTGGTCATGTGTATTAAAAACGTTGTATACCATTATTTTCAATTAAGTTTATAGATATTTTTTATAAAAAAACATGTTGGTTCATGAGATTTGAAACTGTTTTACGACAGGAAAATGGTCAGTAAAAAGTTCACTTTTTTGTGTTACATAGTCATTGGAACTGGTCACGTATATTAAAAATGTTTTATTTTATTATTTTCAATTAAATATATCGATTTTTTTATAATAAAAAAAATGTAAATTCAAAACTGTTTTACGACAAGAGTCTTGTTGAGTAAAAAGTTCACCTTGTTGTGTTTCCGGATCACTGGAATTGGTTAGATGTATTAACAACGTTTTATCACCATTTTCAATCAATTTTATCGATATTTTTTATAAACAAACATGTTTGGTCCATGAAATTCACAACTGATTTATGACAGAAATTTGGTCTAACCATGTTTAGTCACTGGATTTTTTTATAAAAAAATTATTGATGTTACATTTTACCGGAACGGTAAAAAGGACTAACAAAAATATTTGTTTTGATAGAAAAAAAAAACATTAACTTTTTTTCGAGACAAATGACAAACAAAGGCGTCTAACTGTAATTTTTGGCCTCAAGTTCTAACATAGAGTGAAAAATTTGTTTGATTGCTAAAAATAGTGTTAATTTTAATTTACCATCCAATGAATACAAATAAGTCATTTTTGCTGTGTTGTATAGTTTAAAATTTTAATTTTTGTGCGATTTTAGTGTCTATAGATTTTGCCTACTCCGGATCGAATGGACCGGACCAGTGGGGAGGCTTGAAAACAAGTTACGAATTATGCAAATCGGGCAAAAATCAATCTCCAATCGACATTATAAAGGACAAGCTATCCGACAACCAAAATTTAGGACATTTATCTAGAGACTACACTTCTTCTGTCAATACCACTCTTGTCAACCATGTCTTCAGTACCTCTGTTAGTTCTTTTTCTATCATTCCCTTAATTCTTACAAACTTTTTCACTTATCAGTGACGCTGATTATATCAAATAATCAATGTAGCTGTTTTTCGACAAAAATGCCGGAGATTTAACAATAGATGGGAAAAAGTATACCTTAAAGCAAATGCATTGGCATACTCCATCGGAGCACAAAATCGACGGAGAACAGTACGTTTCGTATTTCATTTATTGTTACAAGTTAGAGTATACTGAATAATTCACTATAATGAAACTTTTCAACAGATTCGCGGCCGAAGCACAGCTACTACACAAGGCTAATGATGGCAATGTCGCGGCTGTGGCTATCCTTTATAAAGAAGGAGATAAAGATATCTTCCTTTCAAAGGTTGATTAATTTCAAAACTTATTTTACGTTCAGTTCTATTGATATTAACTATCGCTAATGATATAACGACATTTTGATATTGGCAGTTGAGGGATCAACTAAAACAATTGGCCAACGACAAATGTGGAAACGAAGAAGTAGCTCAAATCGACGTCGGAGAAGTTGTAATAAAAAATCTTAAAAGAAAAACTCGCAAGTATTATAGATATAAAGGATCGCTGACGGCTCCTCCGTGCACGGAGGGTATTATTTGGAACGTACTTGGCAAGGTTTGTTCGCATTTGCAATTTTTTTTTTTCATAAACTAAATATAATAAGTAGTTTTGAACGATACTTGACGATCCATTAGATTTCTACTTTATCAACTAAAACTCGTTTGATATTTCTTTTATAAATTTAGCTGGTTTATTGACTATTCATGTTCGTTACATTAAATATAGAACTAACACGGTAGTCTGAAAACAATTTTTTAGTCCAGAGTTTTTAGTCGAAAAAATATATATCTAAATAGAATATCAAAAAAATATTACCGAACATTTGTAGATTAGCTATATGTCTAAAAAAATAGACGATAATAGATTATTACTATTCAAAACCTTAAAAATTGATCCACATCGGCTGTTTCAGTTATATGAAACATTTTTTTTGGTTGTTAGAGCATCTCGAGCAGAGTAGGTATATAATTTTATATAGGTATATTTACAGTAATAGTAACATACTATCTATAATTATTCTTTGTTTTTCTCTTCTATCTATAAAACAAAAATTACTTTAATTATAAAAATAATCCTGAATTATTTGGTAATATAAAACTTTAAATGATAAATTTTTTATGTATATTTACCAAATTTTAGAGTAGGTTGTGGACATGCTCTTATCGTATAAATTAAAAAAGAAAAGAAATTTAGATAAAATATAGAAATTATTAAATGAACATATGTATGTGTATTATACAGGTGAGGGAAATATCAAAAGAACAAATCGAGCTACTAAAAGGAGTATTGGCATCACCTTACAAGACGAATGCAAGACCATTACAAGGACGGAACGACCGAAAAGTCGAACAGTACCACAGCGACGATAAAGACGACGATAAAGATGATGATAAAGACGATGATAAAGAAACTAAAAAGAGTTAAAAAAAATAAAAACTTTTAAATTTTTAATTTTTTTGTCTAGTTATTTAGTTTGACAAAAAGATGTATTAGTTATTTTTCACTTCTTTTTTTGTGGTTTTGTTACTTTGAAGTATTTTTTTTTATCAAATTTTAAAATCACCATAGAACTTTAGATTACCTCTGTTAGCATCTGGATGAAAAAATTGAAAACGAGTATCATTTAAAGAAAATGTGTAATTAAGTATATATTGAAATAGTTAGCATTAACAAATTATGTTACAAAAGACCTACTATCTAAACATTAATTTGAATTTCAGAATCGTCAAATTAGTTGTATAATATTTAAATTATAAAGGCCGGTTAAACGTCTATTAATAAATATACATCGCTATATTTTAAACTACTAACTGCAAAAGCTTAAAATATTGGTAGATTTTTAGTTATCATATCAATCTTGAATATAATTTTTCATTAAAAATTTGGACACGGTATATATATTAAAAAAATATATAACTACAAAAAATATCAGAACGAGATTATTAAAAAATATAATTTTTTTTTGGCTAACAAAAAACATCGCTGCCACGCTCTAAAATATGACTTAATGTTTTATAAATACAGCTACCAAACCGGAAGTCTCTATATAACTTGGAGAAATAGTATCTTTAATGATGATGTCATTGCAAGAACAAAACTTAAGATTTGAGCGTCATGTGCTAAATTTGACATCTTCAGATGCAAAGCTAGTACTTAAAGTTAGTCAAATTCCTTCTTTGTTTATATTATTAAAGCAATAACATTTTTAAAAAATCTTAATATGTGGTAGGCAATTTCTAATGCATTGGACATGATGACGAGAGTACAAAGAGATAATAAAATGGTAATCCCCAATCTTCGGCCACTACTGTCGATGACGGTCGAACCATTACAACATCAAATGAGATTTCAAAACAAAAGATTCCCAGGCTGACGAGAAAATTTTCCTCTAACAGAAGTTGAAGAAGATTAGTTGGATTTAGCTACCAAGAATAGAGTTACGAACTACGTTCAAATATGTTTAACCGAGCAGTAAAATATAATTTTCGAGCTAGAGGTGGTCACAGCCTTATGAGACGTTTACCAAAATAAACTTGTTGAGCTTGAGGAAATCTTGTTCAAAATTGAGGCTCTTAAAGATCAAATCCCCAAATTAGATGGATATCTCTCATCAACCTTATATTTATCAAGAATATTATAACGTTTACTTCCACTATCAAATTTGTAAGAGAGAAAAATATCCATGAGGTCAGCAATAAGAACTTCGGAAGTGGTGTTTAATGACATAGAAATGGAATAACTTGTTGTTTATGTGGTTCACTAGACATGGACGAACATGGACAAACATGGACAAGAGCTTTTTTGCTGAGGGATGGCTTAAAGCTGTTGAATGTTTCCCGACATATGTGTCCAAAGAGTTTATCTAGTGGGGTGGGAATAATGAGGCGACATATTCGTTAAGGACATAAATGAGTTGTTCATTCTTTAAGAGATTCCGGTAGTGTGCAAAAAAATTATCCTCCCAAATATTATGTAAAATAGGAAGAAATTATCTCACCGAAATCCCTTGTAAAACAAATGGATTTAGAAGGTAAGTTTCTCAAATTAAGAAAATATTGTTTGTGGCTCATGCATGTTTAATAAATCCAAAGTTCGTCTTGAACGAGTTTTTTTTTAATTTTTTCATCTTTTGAAGTAGTTAACTATGCTGAGATTGTGAATTTGGAAATAATTTTAACATTTTGAAGCCATGAAGGGGTTTGACTTTATTTGTTTAAGAGATAATTTATTTTGCCAACAGATTTGTGTTATCATAATAAACTTTTGTTGAATTTATATAGATATATTTTTATGCTTGCTTATTTAAAAACCAGTCTTTTAGTCCAGTTACCTTTCGAATATTTTGATTTATCCTCGTATATTTATTTTATACATATGAAAAATATTATAAGTACAACATGAAGAAGAAGAAATGTGTTACTTACTTTACACAACAATGAGTGGTATTGAACTTTTTTCGGGTAATTAGTCATGAGGTTAGGTGCTATGCTCGAAAAATATTGTTTACATTGGTGTTATGGTTTGGAAGTCTCTTTGCACATTGGTGTTATGGTTTAGAAGCTATTTTCCACATTGATGGTCTGACTTATAAACATATGCAAAGTTGATGCTCTAGCTCAAAAGCATGTGCACATTTGATGCTCTGGTTTGGATGTCGGTGCACATTTAACTTTTTAATACATAAATACAAGAACATACAAGCTAAGATGACATCAAAATTAATGAATAATAATGTATCTCGTTAAATATTATATGCCTCGCCGAAGTATGAAATAGTGCACCATCAATACATAAAAACGTAAAATAAATAAAAATAAAACAATTTTTTTGAGATATAAAATTTATCGAGAGAATAAACTCTTCATGAAACATAAGATTTCACATGCTTGACATTACATGTTTGTGTAGAATACATCATTTTGCATCCATTAACTTGTTAGTGTCTGACTAAAATTTAGCACTTACTATATAATATCATTCCCACTTTGGCCTTAACTTACCAAAGGTTTTGTATTTTATATGAAGGATAATATTTCTTAGTGATTTATCCCCTGGTTGGAACACACAAAAATTGATATTGGTATCATACATGTTTCACATTAGCATTCGGTAGCTCTTCATTCAGTGATGTGTTTTTTTTTTTCTATCAAATCTATTTTGGCTCTGCGGATGTTTACATTTGTTCTTTCATTATAATCGGTGAAATAAGGTATATTGTTTTTGTGGGACCACATTCTTCATTCCAAATACCAGATCGCAAACGAATTTCACATGTAATGATTCTTAGGGTGATTCAGTATGACCAAAATATTTTTTTAATGGAGAATGGAAAGAAGTGGTGTATGTGGATCAACCAGAGGGTTTTGTCAATAAAGGTGAAAAAGATAAAGTATATCGGCTCAAGAAATCTTTCTATGGTTTGAACCAAGCTCCCCGAGCTTGGTTTTGTCGAGTAGAGAGGTATTTCAAGCAAGAAGGATGCGATTTTGTAGTCATGATCACACATTATTCATTAAGAGGGGAAATGTGAAGTATATCATAGTAAGTCTCAATATAGATGATTTAGTTTTAATTGGAAATGATGAACAGTTAATTGAAGAGTTTAGGTTGTCAATTACACGAGAATTTGAGATGACTGATCTTGGTTTGAAGAGGTTCTTTCTTGGTGTTGAAATTCATCAAAGCCAATATGAGATTCACTTACGACAGAAAAAGTATGCTCATGAGGTGCTGGAAAGGTTTAACATGGAAGACTATAATACAGTAAAAAAATCTCATCGTCCCAGGTTTTAAACTCTCAAAGGAAGTAGCTGGAAAAAAAGTCGATGTTACTCTATACAAGTAGTTGGTGGGTTGTCTATTGTACCTCACAGTGACAAGACCTAACATGATATATGTGGTCTGTTTATTGTCTCGGTTCATGGCCAAACCAATGGAGGAACATATGCATGTAGCTAAGAGAGTTCCGCGATACTTAAAAGCTACAATGAAGTTTGTAATTTTTTATAAAAGAGGATCAGAGATGAAGGTGAAAGCATACACGGACAGTGATTATGCTGGTGATCTCGATGATAGAAAAATCACTTCAGGTTATGTTCAATGAAGCTGCAATATGCTAGAGCTCAAGAAAACAAGAGGTAGTTACTTTGTCTACAACTCAAGCATAATACATTGCTGCACTATCTTGTGCTTGTCATTGTGTATGACTCAAAGAAATTATAGAACAAATCACATGTGAACAATCCGAGTGTCTGGAAATCTATTATGACAACACTTCTTCAATTGAAATTTTAAAGAATCCGGTGATGCATAGGCGCACGAATCATGTCGATGTTAGGTATCATTATCTACGAGATCTTACAAATCAAGAAGTTGTGAAGCTCATTTATTGTGGAACAGAAGAACAAGTTGATGATATAATGACCAAGCCACTAAAGCTTGAGACGTTTGTTAAGTGTCGAAGTTCACTTGGAGTGCAAGCACTATATATATTTAACTTCTTTTTTTTACTACGATAGATTTTGGGGATATTCCATTTAAATCATGATCCCTTTTACATGAATATACGTCACATATACCTTGTTCATCATAGAAAAATTCTTTGGTTCACAACAAGGAGTAATTTCAATATGAACAAACGATTATGTATCTTCTACGATTATAGGAAAACAATAATAACAACAAGGTCTACCATTATATTCGCCTAAAAAGAAATCACATGTTAAGATTCTCATTTTATTGGCAGTGATAGAAAAACTACTAAAAAAATCAAATACATAATTTAACCAACAAAATTAATGAACAATGTATAAAGTATCAATTAAATATCATGTTATATTAAGAAGAATATAGTTTCCTCCAAAAGGTTAAAAAAATCAAACTAAATTGTCTTAATCTTTGTTGGAAATACAAATACTGCATATCCTACTTCTGTATATAAATATGAACAATCCGATCTTCACACTAATATAATACTAACTATTTTACATTAAAAAAAATTGTATAATTTTATTTTTATCAATTTCCAAAATACTTCATAATAATCAAGATATATATTCTTGTTCAGTCTAATATCGTAAAATTTTGATCACATTTAATAATCTTCAAAAACCCGAAACCTTATATAACTTTCATCTTATGAATAAAACTTACCATCTATCACATTTTAACTAGTATAAGCTATTTTTTCACTATTAATCCTAAATACATATTATTATGTGTTGTATGTTTTAATGGATAAAATTTATATACACACGTTACTTTGTCTTGCATGTTTTAATGGATATGTCTTGCATGTTTTTAATGGATAAAATTTATATACATTATAGATGATATTAACATTGTACATATATTAATGCATATCTGTATATTTTGCACATTCCTGCGTCAAAATAAGTATCTAAAAATATATATGCCTTTTTAACTAATAGTTATTTGAATAACTTTCAATTAGGGTTGTTAAAAAAATCCGAGATCCGAGAAATATATATTCGATATCGAATCCGGAAAAACCAGATAATATCCGTATTCGAAAAGTTGGATAATATCTGTATCCGAAAATAGCAGTTACAGATATTATCATATCTGTATTTGAAATATCTGATATCCAAAGTTTTATATATAATTATATATAAGTATATATAATTATTATTTTTAATTTTTATAATATATAATATAAGACGAGTGTAGTCACAATAAAGAAAATAAAAATACTATGTTTCTTAAGTTAAACCAAAATCTCTAATTTTAATTCATAATCCCCTAAAATTTCTATTTTAAATAAAAATAGATTTCGAAGACATCCACCAAAACTTGTCAAAAAGTTATAAAAATACAATTACCGATGGGTTAGGCTAATTCAAGACTCATTTTTCTATAACGAGACCCGGTTATAGTGAGACCCGGCTTGGCTCAGATTTTTATGTATTTGCAGGTGTTCTCTTGAAGTATAATTGCATGTATGTGTTTAGTTAGGAGATTAGGTTCATTTTGGAGTATTTCTTTTTGGATTTGGGGTAGATTTTGGTAGGGTCTCGAACTAAGAGGAGGCTGCTGGGTTTGGTATTTCCTCGCACGGTTTCGTGCTTGGAAATACCCAATTCATGCAGCGTGGATTCGACAAATCCGCAATGCGTGGATCTGTCCAAATCCATGCAATTGAGTGCATTGCTCTGTAATTGAGTTTTTTTCCCCCGGTTTTGATTAATTTGAACTTTATCGCGTGTTATGATACATATTTTATATCATTTTACAATTGTTTTTAATTTAAAATTCGTTTAAGTAATTTTTTCTTGTCTCGTGTAGGATGCCTCCACGCCTCCTTTCTCCCACTACGGATATGGACCGAGATTCAGGTCATGAGACCGAGGAGATTGTATGAGGCGAGACGTCTCGGGCGTCCGTCACCGTACTAGAGGGGACTTACAGGTCGCCCCTGTCCCTGTTCGCCGTCGCGTATCTACGAACCAACGCTTCCGTAGATATAACCGTCATATGGTCGACCTATACTCGACATTTCATGCCTAGAAAGAGCATGAGGCTTACAGCGTATTCAAAGGCGATGTAAGTTTTTTTAGGTTTAATTTATTTGTTAAATTTATTATTATTAGATGCAACGTGGGATGTGTTATAGTTATAGGTTTATTGTCTGTTGCATTGGATTGGTTATTGGATTGGTTATAACATTGCCTATTGCATTGGATTGGTTATTGGTTTGTGTTATAACTTTTATTTGTTATAAAATTAATTAGTTTAGGTTAGAATGAATTTATATCTTATTAAATTTATTCGTTATTGGTTTATCTTATATGTTTGATTTATTATTGGATTTATTCATTATTGGTGTATCTTATATGTTATACTTGTGATTTAAGTTATTGGTTATTGGTTTATCTTAGTTGTTATATTGCATATATTGAACATATTGGTTATTGGTTTATCTTAAATGTTAGATTGCATATATGTTTATATATATTGTATTTTTTATGCAGCCGATGGTACAATTGCGCTGTTATGCTATGTACCAGACTCACCGTGGTTGGGACTTGAAAGTCCTCCAGACACGAGTACATGAGCACGTCATGGTCACATGTTTCGGGCCCATTGTTGACGCTCTGGGTAGATGGGCTACAAATGTTCATCTGATAGAGGAATTTTTGGAGAGATGACATCCTGAGACGAACATGTTTCATTTCTCTTTCGAGAAGATGACCGTCACCCTCAATGATGTCTACATGATCACAGAACTATCAGTTGTGGGTGTTAACTGTGAGATATATGAGTACCCTCCTACTGATGAGCGTTGGTGTGGATTATTTTCGACTGAGGGTAATTTTGTCATGTGTTTTGTGGTGTTTCAAAGGTATTTAATGTTTGGGTGTTTTGTAGTGAGAGATTTAAGCTGCCTGGTTGTATTAAATGTTCATTACCCCCATTAATGAAAGTGGTTGGGTATTTATACCCTTAATTATGGGTCATATGGGCTTTCGGGTCAAACTTATGTAACCGGGTCGAGTTCAAAAACCCATTAGTTTGTTAAACAGATTAGCAATTAACTTAGTCAAAAGGTGATTAGCTTTATTACTTTTTCCAATTTGGATGGTTTAGTGGGTGGCTTTTGTTCGAATTTCCCCTGTCCGGCTTCTATAGTGGGTGGTGAAGATTTCCGGACTCATCAAGCGTAACGCAGCATACGCTCGCTTACTTGGGTGCAGTGTTAAGAAGCTTGTGGCAGAGATTAAGGAGAACAAAGGTGGTGGTAAGAGGAATGTTCGCCTTGCATGGCTGAAGAGGAGATTCTGCACTCATCAGTATTACGACGATGATATTAATGATGCGGATGTTCACCGAGCTACCATGGGTTACTTGTTGCACTTCTTTGGCTGTACCATATTCGCCAACAAGTCGGGCAACAACATTAGCCTCGACTACTTACAGTTCATAGACGATTACAGTAGCTCGGGCAGGTATAACTGGGGACAGATGATACTCGCGCAGCTCTACTACCAGCTAGGCAAAGGATGCCTACACTCTACTTCGGGTATTTCTGAATTTTTGGGCTTGTTAGAGACGTGGATTTACGACCATTTCTCGTCGTTTTCAGTTCATCAGTACTCGAGGTATAGTATCGCACATCCTACTTTGTGCCGACATGCGCCTCCACAGTTTTGACAAAGCCAGCAGGCTCGAAACGGTGTTCGAGATTACCTAACTACCTTCACCGAGCACGATGTAAGTTATAATTAGTTTCATTTTTAATTATCGTGATATTTATATTTAATATAAGTTGCTAATGTTAAATGGTTTGTTAATATTTTGTAGGTATCATTCATTCCGTATACGAGCATGCGGGATGCTCGAGGTCACTCTCATGTAGTTTGGATAGATGCGACACTGAAGACGTCGGACATTATCGATGCATACTATCCGCTATGGGTGGCTAAATAGTTGGGTCGCATCCAGCAGGTAATATTTTTGGATACTCGAAATATTAATATTGTATGTTTTGCGCATGTGTCAAAGAATTTTTTTAAAATACAGGTTCCTGGTGCACTGCGTCCGATTCTTACCGGTTCTAGTAGGGTTCATTGTGCGAACACCCTCTACAACTGGGATGCATTCACTTGGGACAACTGGGAGTCACACTGTATTCACCAGAGTTATAAAGGTGCATAGTTTTTACAATTGATATATTTGTTATAATTTTTACTGCCTCAAAAACGTCTTTTTATACTACTTTTATGTTGCAGATAACGTAATCCAAGTAGACCTATCAATAAACGACACTTGTAAGATAAGGATAACATAATCCAAGTTGACGAATGATTTTGCAACACTTAATACTTACAAAAGTACGCAATTGTTGCAAGGCAATAATAGGGGTTTCTTTATAGCGGACCTTCCATTATTAGGTGTCTCGCTATAACGAGACCCCTAAACAATTTCCTGCTAAAAACTCCCGGCTTAAAACATTTCCCGCCCAAACATCCACGAGCCTATAAATAGTTGCGAAGCACAGCATCAACAAGACAACAACCAAACATTCTTAAACACTCGTCAAAGATAAACAGTTTAACATATGGAGTTTACCCCTCATGAAGACTACCATTTGCTTGAGGCGGTGAAACTTGCCCGCCGAGAGTTGGGGGAAGATACTAGTGATGCATTTTTCGAGCGAGCCCTGTGTAAAATGTACTACAACTACATCCGTTTAGGAACGGGAGGTTTAGTTGTGCACAACCGTGAACAACTCAAGTAGAGGTACCTTTTTTGCAAACCGATAGATCGTTTGTTGTTTCTACCATTTAAAATTAAGCAAGAAGCAGCCGCCGTCTGGAACATGACGGTGGTAGACTGCATCACTAGGGATATAGTAGCGTATCTTCAAGATATGATTATGGAAAAGGAAGAGGGGATTGACTCTGACGACAAATTGGGATATGACTTCGACAATTGAGCATTATGATTCCTTTTAATTGTTTGCATCTTGTAGTTTACGTATTGTTTGTTTGTTTAAGTTAATGTTTGAACTTGTTGTTTGTTTGTTTAAGTTAATGTTTCAACTTGTTGTTTGTTTGTTTTAGTTAATGTTTGTACTTGTTGTTAAAGTTTTTATGTATTTCCATTTACCATGTTTTAGTTTTTAATTGGTAACCATTTACTGTGATTTTGTGTTGAAGTCCAAAAAAACAATTCCTTCCAAATGTCTTATTTGGTACCCATTTACCATGATTTGTGTTGAAGTCCAAAAAACAATTTCCTTATTTTTATGATTTTTAATCTAAATGCTGTTAAATTTATGTTTTATAATCATTACCAACACTAAACGCCCTCTCAACAATTAATACATAAGCCTAACCCATTTTTTTTTAAAAATAGAGTCGTTTTTGGCACTCGCACGCATGTGCATGTACAAATCCATGCACTCGTATGCGTGAGTATGTAGATGCACACGCGTGCGAGTGCAAAAAACAACACTGTTTGTTTTGAAAAAAATGGGTTTTTAACCCTATTAACCCCAAATTTTTATGCCAAACTTCAAAACATAATTAAGATCAAACATAAATAAAAGTCTTAAGTAATAGAAACCAAAACAATAGTAGTCGGAGGTAGCGAAATGTGTTTGGAAAGGATTAAAAAAGAAAACAAGCAACACAAAATAATAAAACTACAACATCGCATTATGCATCCCCGGACAGATCATAGAACTCATCATCCCCATCGTGTAATGTTAGTGGTTATGCTGGTTTAACTTGGTGATACTTGTTGATACGTTCACCTAGTGGTATGACCCAATTTGTAAAGTCAACGGTAGTGCGGAACGCAAACCAGCTTGGGTATATATTCGACAACGGTCCAACTAAGACAATCTACAAATTTCCATAATTTGTAAGAATCAAATACCTAGCGGAATTAATGATAAAATGAAAATGAAGTAATAGAATATACTAGTTTACTTACTTTCACAAAATTATTACCGTGTACGAAACCAATTCTAACTTCTACAATAGGACATGATCTTGGAGGCACACCACGCAAAGGAAGATACATGTATGATAGTTGGAAAGATATATGGTATACTATACATTGATACCGGGTGGCTATCATCAATCCGAAGTCGGGTAATCTCATCCAGTGCCTACGACCACTCTTGTATATTTTGAAACAATCCAATCCCCGCAATAGATTATCAACACGTTGTGCACCATCAAAAACCCTCTCCCAAAGATCACATTGACTTGAAAGTTCATACATCAAATCTCTTCTCACTTCATCCCACGAATCCACATTATCTTTAATCGTCAAAGCTATGGCCCTAAATCCACAATTACCATCCGGAACAACGTCTTCAATGCTAGTTATGTAGTTGTGCAAGTACTCGGGAAAATAACTCTCGTAGGCGCTCAATCCTTTTCCTTTATTCGATTTTCTAGATCGAGTCGTTTTCTCATTTTTTGGTGGGGCTTTAGATTTGGACTTGGATTTGGGTACTAAAAATGCATTAACCGCCGACGCGGTCGTGCTACCTATCGTGCCGGGAGTACTAGCGCTTAAACTATCACCGTATTCCCACTCGGATGGGTTCCGCTTAGTTGACTTGTCGGGACCGACTTTTTTCCGACCTTTCGTGACAACCGGTTCCTTAGGTTCCAAAACATGGATTCTAGCGGGATCTAGGATTTGCATCATCCTATTTATTTTGTGATCTTGCACTTGTGGACCATAACCACAGATGGTACTATCAATTAAGGATAGCTTTCTTGTAAGCTCATCTTCGGTACCAACGTTTTCTCTAGGCTTTGATCTCTAAAGTACTCCAATAAACATCGCATTCACTCTTTTGAATCGACCCACCTTCTCTCGCGATCGTAGCACACTCACACGCACAAGGTAAATTGTGTGTTGTCCTAATTACACAACCACACTTTGTGGGAGTGAACCATAAATCCCCGGCCTTTTTAATAGTTTCCCCTAATATTTGAATGGTCGTACATGAAATTTTACCTTTAATGTCGCTAAAGATAGCTCCCTTAGATGCTTGTCTAGGACAAAACAAACTTCGTTCGAACGTTTCGAAGATGGTAGAATGTTGAATGCGAAGCAATGCATGAACTTTATACCAAAATTGCTCAAACGTGCATAGGCTTGTGCCGATTGCCCGTTTTAGACTAGAGTGAGCACTCTCCGCCCTAAATCATAAACTTAAATTAGTTACAAGTCTAACAATTAATTAAAAAAAGTAATGTATATATATATGATAATATAACTCACCGGTTGCTAGTGTGGTTACCCAAATGTTTAATTTTGTTCGTGTAGATATTAAGTAATTTGTGTCGGTAAGGGTATATCCATTGTTTCATCACGTACTCGAGAACCTTGGGACAATATATGTAGGCTTGGTGCAACTCGGCGAGGTTTTTGTTATACTCTTCGATTGTCGCTGAATGTTGAACAGCGGCATAAAATTCTAAGAACTCCTCACCCATGTCCGCTTTAGGCAAAACTTTATTAGAGTATGAGCTAATGTTCCTATTTATATGACAAGTGCATAACATCTGACTTGCATCCGGAGATACCTCATCGATAGCGTTCATTAAAGCCAATTCCCTATCCGTGACGATAATATTTTGTAATGCGCACATGTTGTTCACCATCACTCTTCTTAGAACGCTCATTGCCCAGTGTAGTTCTCTTCTTTCTCCGAGCTCATAAAAATAAAAGCTATACAAAAGGTCTTTTTCGTCGAAGTTGGCCAACTATTTCTAGCAAAGGCATTTTATACCTTGTAGTCTTGTACGTGCTATCCATTATAACCACTTGAGAAAAAGTGCACAACAAATCAATGCTTGTGGGATGTGCGAAAAATAATTCAAGGATCTCGTCAGTTTCTTTGTTTGTGCGCTCCCAAACATAGTACTCGTGCTCCTTTAACTTACCGAACAAGTATTGCATTTGGGATTTTCCCGCTTTATCAACCAATTAGTGTTTGTGCCGCATGTTGTAGATGGTACGCATACTAGATACATTTTCCGGATCTTTTAACTTCAATCCATGGTATATATCTCTTGGCCGAGAACCGATTGTTGTGAGTTTACGAACATACTCCTCCTCTTCCGCCTTTAACCTCGCGATCCGTGAATGGCCATCTAAGTGCAAGAAGGATTTGTGGTTGTGTTTTCCATTTCTAACTTCCAATTTCCAATAACCGGGTACTTCTAACACCGGATTGCCCCTAAGCATGAACAGACATCCGTATTTTTTGGATGAACAATCTCGTCACTTCTTCACAATCCCCGGTTTTGGCCTCGGCTTGTAAACACCGTGGCTCTCACACTTGAAATATAGCCGCGGAGTTTTGTCGTTTTTACTACCATCATCATCATCTTTATCGACCACAACAATGAATCATGTACTCTTGCTTTCCTTATCAACCTAATCTATCAATTCCGCCTTGGTGTAGAAATTATATGTGGTAAAAATTTGGCTATAATCGGCCATGTTACATGGTGCTTGTGCCGGTTCCTACACAAACAAATATCATTTCACTCACACAAAATCACAATTCTTTAATGTAACCAACAACAAAAATAACTCTATCAATTGTAAACATGTTTTCACACTTGAAAAAATGAAGACAAACGCAATATTCAGCAAAAACGGACATATAAAACAAAGACGGTTCAAATCTTTACATGATCATGGCAAGATTTTGGTAAATCTTCGCATGATTGTTCGAAGATAGTGGTAAATCTTCGCACGATCAGGCGAAGATTGTGCATCTTCCACGCGTGTTCTTGCGTGGAAGTTTACAATTCAAAGCACGATTTCGTGCGAATATTTGTTCTTTGCAGAAAAAATTTAAAATTTACTTCAAGGATACTCTCCATATGGTCAGTAAACGACTCCTCCTCGTCCGAAAGGAAATCATCAATGTTGCAGCTGAAATCGTTGTTATAGTCGCTTAAATTCATTCTTGGAGTAGTTGGATTTTTACTTTTAATAATTAAGGTTTATTAAATGTTTGAGTCAGAGTTTGGGTTTGTTAGATTTTGTTTTTTTATTAAATTTTGGAGAGGGAAGTGGTAGGGAAAGAGAGGAGGAGAAGAAGAAAATAGGTAGTTAGTTGGAAGAATTAATGGTTTTTATATGTTGAGGTATTTTAGTAATTTCAAGTTGACATAAAAAATCAAAAAAAAAATCTCACTAGTCAAATTATTCAAATTCAAAAATTTAGATATTCAGATTCGAATATTATTCGTATCCGAATAATATCCGTCGGATTCTATATTTTAAAATATCCAAATTTGAATACAAATTATGTAGTGACTTCAAATTTAGGATTTGGATAATTATGAATTCATATTCGAAATATCCATTCGGGAAAGCTACTTTCGATTATAAAGTAATAATTAATATTGAATACATTCCCAATCAAAGAAACTAAAAACTTTTGCTGTAACCAATTTTAGAATATGTTACATCCGAGAAAAAATACAATTTGTTGTATATTTTGTATATTATCTCAGATTAATGAACATATCCCGAATTCAGGGAACACTTTTGACTTTCTTTCAGATTTGTGTTTTGTTTTATTTTATTTTGTGGATCCGTGAAGAATTCCTTTGAATAGAAGCATAGCGATAAAAGACACACGACTCCAATGTCTTGATAAGAACAACTCGATCAGTGATTAGTACTTTCGAAAATGAATTTTGAATTTCAAGTTGATTCCATTGAAATTTAGTAGACATGTCCCTGTCTCTTTCTATCTACTCTTCAGTTGAACTTACAATTATTTGATTGGTTACTTGATTGGTTACGATTCTATAAACGAAATATATATAGCTTGATAAATTTATATTATTTTTATCCAAATTGAATTATAAATAAACATGATATTGGTGTCCCACTACGAGATCACAAGAGCTGGACACAGGCAAATTACAGAAGTTCTATAATCATGTCGTATAATTTGTGTTTTTTATTATCCAAACTAAAAATAATAATAACGGCCAAGTTTAGGGATGGGTAATTCGGATTCTGTCTGATCCGATCTTAAACTGTCCCATCAGAATATAGAACGGATCATATAATTTTTAAATCCATAATCGGATTTAGTTGGGTTCGGATTTTTAATTTGTCCAATTCATTCTGATCCAAAAATTATAATATATATATATATATATATATAATATTATATAAAATAAAAAATAACATAATATATTTAATATAAAATAATATATAAAAATATAAAAAGCAAAACTGACATTGGTGATTGATCAATGGATATGAACGAACGGACCCAGCCACGCCATTGCCCCATTAGATTGAGGGATTATACGGTTTGAGTTTGATTAATTTGTATGGTTTGGTTTGATTTTGAACATAAAATAGATTTGGATATGAATATAAAAATTATAATTTGCAGAGGAATTTGAATTCATGAGCTACTTTATTCCACCAACTCGCCTATCTATATTTTGAGGTTAGATTGTTGTTTTTTTATTATTGACATCATACATTTAAATGTTTATTTACTTATGATTATTTATTTTGAAAATATTATATTCTCCACGACTATAAAGAAAGAGGATTTATTTTAGGGTGAAGCTATTTTTTCTAGCTATCACACTTTGTTAGAAACTGCATAAATCGAACTGGAGCGGCTGGTATGTGGTGGAATTGTGTGAAAAGTTGATAGAAAATTTAATGAAACTTTTAAATTTTTGAGGGTTTGTTCCAAAAATAAAAAAAATGTTATTTTGGTGAAAAAAGGATTAATCTTGATATATCTTTTATAAAAAAGAAAAGAAAAATAAGAATAGAGTTTTTAAAAATTTGTCGGACCAAATAAAAAGGCTTTATCCAAACACGATAATCTTACGTTAAAATTTAATAAAATTTAATAGATGGACTGGATATTTAAATAAATGGTAGATATTTATTACCTCTATACACAGTACATGCATGAAACTCTATTTACAGTCTAAACAAAATATATAAAAAACTATTCAGACAAAATAAAAATAAAATACAAAAAATGAAAAGGATTGTTCCATTTAAATAGACAAACACAAAAGTTGGTAAGAACAACAACAGTTAGTCCAATACGCCACGTCATAACCAACGACCTTTTCAAACCCGTAGGTCCCACTGAGGCTCTCTCCCGAGTTCCAACCAGAATATCGTGACCGCAAGTTAACTCAAAGGGCCCCACACGATTGCTGTTTAGGCACGGACTCCATATCCGACGGCGGTGCTCACGCCACGTTGATCCCGGTCAACAAATCCACTTTCCGACCGGACACGAACCGCTTCATCCCACCCAAACCCACCGGTGGTTCAAGTTCCGACGACCTTGTAATGTCATTCTCCGTTGACGGAGCTTCCACCTCTTCCGGCGGTAACCGGGTCATGATATCATGGGTTTTGGTTGAAACAGGTAGCAAGTATGGCTCACGCGCCACCACTACCTTCTTTGGACTAAAACGGAAAATACCTCTAAAGCTCGAGAACAACCCGGTTTTCCTTCTCCGAACCGATTTCTCCCTCCCTAACTCCGATTTTCCTGATTTCTGGTGGTTCAATCGACGGGACCGGTCTCTTCTCGATTTGACCCGACCCATGCACGAAACTTTGGGCGAAGACGGTTCGGCCATCGTGTGATCGGTTTTTCCTCTCGACCCGGTACGTTTTGGAAATAATCGGGTCGTACCGAGTTTACAGCTTCTCCGGCTTTTTGCTTCCAAGTAACATGTTTTTTGCGGTTTCGGTAATCCAAGTATCGACGCTTTTGGCTTCAGCGAAACCCGACTACCACTCGATTTCGGGTTGGAATTCGGGTTGTGTATCAAATTCGGGTTCAAATTGGTTGAATTGTAATTTCCCTTTTGCGAATCTCTTCGCTCGAGAAAAGCATTTTGATCCCACCAATCTAGCTCGTCGTCCGCCAGCAAAAAAAACGACTCCGGTGGGTAATCGGAGCCGAGATGACCCGTCGGGTCGTCTCCGGTTAAAGTTTCGCATGTGATTTTGTTATCAGATGAGTTCCCGGCGCAAGCCGATACCAGAGCTTCAAGATCCATTGAATTGAAATTTATTTTATAAAAAGTTGGGGATTTTCTAGTAGTTATGAAGTTATGATTGGTTTTTATAAAAGGCAAAGGAGAAGAATAAGAATAAAATATTATTTATATTATTTTGTATATAAATTTTATTGGAGGGAGAGTTTTTTTCAACCTTATTGACTTGTGTAGTACCATTATTTTTACGGTCAAATTGGTTAGATTTACTAAATATATATTTATATATTTATTTATTAAAATCAAAAGAACTTAAGGGATAGATTTTGACTGACTGGAATTTCGATATGTAAATATATTTAGAAATTCAAACATTTAAATTTTCTAATTTGAGAAATAACAGAATATGGACTCTTAAATATTTCAAAATTAACCGTAATATAAATTTACAGATTTTATTTTGATAATTTATACTTATTTAAGCCGTTAAAAAATCTGTATATTTTGTTCTTATTTTTTTCGCTATTTACAAAACTAAAAAACTAACTTACTTATAGATTATAGATTAGCTGTTGTATTATTTAGTAGTCTAAAATTATTAAGTATCATAATTTAGTCTATACCTATCTAATTTAATATGTATCTAATAAATTCAAAAGTTTTAAAAATAAGTTTTTAATTAAATTTTTTTGTAGAAACAAAGTTTATATCCTAACCGTCTTGGTCGGAGAGATAAGGATGATAGTTTTTGAGAATGGAGGTTGTATCTAGCATGCGCGGTTTGTATTTTTTAAAAAATATATATAAAATTATATAAATTTGTTCATACAAGTATCGGAATATATTTCGAGAAAATACAAAAAAATCGATAAAACAGTACTATTAATCCAAATAGCATAAACAGGAACCAACTGAGAAAAATAAGAGCAAAAGAGTCACATAAGCTAATTGGATGACCGAAGGAAGCACCAAAAAGATCTGCAACAACTAAAACCATTTCTCAACCTTATTGACTAATGACTTGTGTAGTACCATTATAATTACGGTCAAATTATTCAGATTTACTATATATATTTCTTGATCGATTGATATTTTGATATGAAAATATATTTAAAAATTCAAAACGTACATAATTTTTAATTTGAGAAATAACCCTCTCGTATAATAAACAAAAGTTAACATATGCTGCCCCTAAGGGGGTAGCCGAGTTGGTTGAGTATGGCATTCTTATGACCAAAAGGTCATGAGTTCGAGTCTCTCTACATACGCTTTCTCGGCTGAGCCTGTCACCTTGTGTGGTTTACCTTCTGGCGTTGGTTTGCAGGCTATCGCGTCAGACTGAGGGTTTACCCTGTGCGCACTCATTGCACTTTGAGTAGCGGCTGCGGGTTCCCTCCGAAAAGAAAAAAAAAAGTTAATATATGCCCCTAAGGGGTAGCCGAGTTGGTTGAGTATGACATTCTTATGACCAAAAGGTCATGAGTTCAAGTCCATTTACATACACTTTCTCGGCTGAGCCTGTTACCTTGTGTGGTTTACCTTCTGGCGTTGGTTTGCAGGCTATCGCGTCAGACTGAGGGTTTACCCTGTGCACACTCATTGCACTTTGAGTAGCGGCTGCGGGTTCCCTCTGAAAAAAAAATTTAAAATATATATCTATAAGGGGTAGCCCAGTTGGTTGAGTAAGACATGTTTGTGAGTCTCTTTACATACACTTTCTCGGCTGAGCCTGTCATCTTGTGTGGTTTACCTTCTGGCGTTGGTTTGCAGGCTATCGCGTCAGATCGAAGGTTTATTCTCATCTTTAATTAATGAATGTTCATGACCAAAGGCCATGAGTTTGAGTCCTTCTATATACGCTTTTTCGACTGAGCCTGTTACCTTGTGTGATTTACCATGTGCGCAATCATTGCACTCTAAATAGCGGTTTGTGATTCTATGAAAGAAAAAAAGAGAAAATTAAAATATTAAGCTTACTTTATACACACTCATTACACTCTGAGTAGCGGCTGCGGGTTCTCTCCGGAAAAAAAAAGTTAAAATATTAAACCTTCCGAAGGATAGCCGAGTTGGTTGAGTAAAATATTTTTGTGAACAACTGTTATGAGTTCGATTGCATCCGACTGAGGGTTTACCCTATGCGCACTCATTGCACTCTGAGTAGCGGTTGCGGGTTCCGTCTAAAAGAAAAATCAAAATATTGATCTCCAAAAAGCAAACCGAATTAGTTGAATAAGTCATCTTTGTGAAATGTCATGAGTTCGAATCATTTCATATACGATTTTTTAGGGTTCGAATAGCGATTTCAGATTCTCTCAATGAAAAAATAAATAGTCGAATTCGAATCTTTTTATACATTTTTTTTGACCGATCTTGTTATTTGGTATGGTTTATTTTTTTTGGGGACGATGGAGCGTGAAATCAAAATATTAATTTTATATATATCAAAATAAAATATCAGACCGACATACTTACCGTTCGTAATCTATCATTGTCATCTGATCATGCATTAGTTGTATGAAATTAGGTTTTATACTGTAACGAGTATTATATAAAATATGTGAGGGTCTTATATTCATTCTGAAAAAACTCAATATTATATTAAGTCAACTAATGCATATTCATAAATATGTAAGTCTTTTTAGCAGTTTAGGAATATTCATACTTAAAATTTGAAATTCATGAAGCCACAATTGAAGAAATTAAAAAAATCCAGGTTCAAATTTGTTTAAATCAGATTCATCACCACTTAATTTAATGCAATCACAACAATATCAATCTTCTGTAAAAGGGTATTATAAATTTAGATTTGCATTATAAATTTATAAAGTTCAAACTCGTGTAGGTTGACAATTGTAATGGATTTAAGATTGTCCGAGGTATTTTTTTTTGGTGAAATGAAAACTTAAATTAATTAGAAAAATTCATACATAGTTTAGGGGTATGCCCCTCAGACTTACATCAACTAAAATGCTAGAGCAAAATTAAAGGTGCTCAAAAATTCGATTTCCGAATAGTAAAAAGCATGTAGCATGCAAATGACTAGGTGACTGACGTGACTGAGTGTTGACTCTATGATCGTCTCTATCGAACTTCCCGCTTCAGTCCAGACAGCAAGTACCTGTATCACAAGAAGGAGTAAGTTAGAGATAATTACGAGAATCTTACCAGTTAATCTTGTTACCATGAAATCTAAATCGGAGATCCGATAAGATATGATAAGAAATAGTAGAGGCCAAAGATGGGGGGATCCAAAAATTCTTGAATTCCGCTCTTTCCAAATGTGGTAGATAACCGCATTGAAACAAGTACGCCAAATACTCTGTTGTCGAGTATTAGGCCATCTTGATGCCTCGATAATCTAAGATTGCCAGCAAGAAGAGTTAAAAGAAAAACCAAGTTTGACACTGGTGAAAGACCATATACTCTGGGAGTAACTACATTCAAAGAGGATATGAGATGTAGTTTCTGAATCAGAGTGACAGAGGGGACAAGTATCTGGGGTATTATAACCCCAGCTACGAAGCTTGTCTTTGGTGGCAAGTTTGTCCTTAATAGTCAGCCAAGAAATAAAGGAGTGACGAGGGATATTATATTTATTCTAGATTAACCCTGCCCATTCCTTTTCAGAGGTAGGCGCACGAAGGCAATTGTACGTATCCTTAATGGTAAATGTGATACTTCCTGCCTTAGCCATCCAGTAGGGAACATCCCTTGATAGGATGTTCGGTTGGGGAAGGGAGAGAATTAGGTTGTGAATTTCATCCAGGTGGCCTTGGCTGCGCGCTCGTGCCGATCTCAGATTTTCAGGCCAATTCCATTCACCATTGCTGATAATTTCCGAAACTTTTAAGCTGCTTCCCAATCGTGAGTCGCAGACGACATCAGTCCCGTAGTGGGATGCAAGAGACGACGAGAGGAGCCATGGGTCATGCCAGAATGAAGTGTTCTGACCGTTTCCGATAGCTACCCTGTATAAATTACGAGCCAAAGGACGGAGACGAAGAATTTTCCTCCAAATCCAAGTGGACGAGGAACTCAAAGAAACTTCCCAGAAGTTTTTATTTTTTATCTTTTCAGCTTTAATCCACTCGCACCAAATGGATTGAGACTTATTACTAACGATAGACCAAAGGTGCTTTAGGACGGTCGCCTGATTCCAGATTTTTAAGTCTAGAATACCAAGGTATTAATAGGTGTCTAATCACATCTTAGAAATAGAAATAATGTCGGATTCAAAATTTTAATACGGATGTGTCGTTTAAAATACGTTGTATAATACTGTACTAATGGAGGAAATAGTTTTGGTGGGAGAAGACAAGGAGGGGCGAATTTTAAAAAGAAGTTTTTAAATATTAAAGCTGCATATGCCATGCGCTGTTTTTTGTGTGTAATAAAATATTTAAATAAAAAGAAATAGTTTATACAAATGTCCATAACATATTTCGAAAGTATAATAGAGGTTTTTAAAAAAATCGACAAATAACAACTACAATTTTGAATATAAAAGAATAGTTAAAAATCGATGAAAAATAAAAGGTAAAATAACTTCAAACATGAAAGTAGTAGATCAAAAGAAAGACCTCCGGCAGATGACAAGGATCAAACAACAATGGAGATGCAAACAAGTCCGAAAGTGAAGAAAAAGTCAGTAAAAAATCTTAATGCAAAATAATCTAAACCGAAGATCAGAGTAGATTCAGCTAGACATCAAAGAGGCATTGGCCAGAGGAGAACCAAATACTCTTGGATTCCTCACATCCAGACGTGGTAAATGACCCGCGCCAAAGGTGATGGTTTCAACAATGAGACTAATGTGACGTCTAAGTAATCCAAGATTATCAGCAAATAGTGATAATTGAGAAGCTCAACTTTGAACTAGAGTGGATCCAAAAATTCTTGGTGAAACTATAGTCATAGATGAGGTGAGAAATAGTTTCAGAGTCCTCTCGAACAAAGTACCATCTTAGCCTCCTCTCAATTGACTTTCATCCGCTCACTCTAATCATGTTGGAAGACTACCTCACCATAGAGGCACTACGGATGTTACTGTTCACCTCCTATTAGACCACTATGTCTTGTTCCTTAGTGCCACTCCCTACTCCAATCAAGTACCACCTCTTGATGAGCCACGGTCACTCTGAACTAGGATCTCTAGAACAAAACACATTGAGCATGGTGTCTAACTTCTTCATGTTCGATCTCCGAGAATTTCACAAACATCGCGTTCCGTCTAGACCTGACGTTCTGATACCACGTGTTGGGAATATGCGTGTTCGGTCCACATATTCCACCTTCATATATAAATAAGAACACAACCGATCCTAATTCGACCATTTCTCCTATTTATATACCACTGATCCTTCCCATGTTTAACCAATGTGGCACCCTAACAAATATCTACCAAAATATGATTTTATTTACCCACTAGTCCAAACTTAAATTTTAAATACAATTTTACTCTTAATGAATTTGATAATATGACAAAGAAAGTTAGAGAAGAAAAAACAGATTTTGATATTGGGGTTCAATGTTTTGATTTGGGGCTGCAGTTGTTTTTTTATGGTATTATTACATATTTATTATTTACTAACTCATTTTTATTATAATTAGTTTCGGAATACTTCGATTCCTCTTGATTTTGTTTAAGTAACCCCCTAGTCTTAATTAAGGATGAGTAAGGACTACTAATTATTCGAAGTGTTGATATTGATTTGATAACTCCGGGTAGTTTGCAAATATTCTTGGACCGAACTTCTGTCAAAGGTATTCCAGTAGCCTCCCAAGCCTTTGATGAAGGATGATGGAAGGACTATATTCATCGATTATCGACTTCTATAATTTTTCACTACCGGGGATGTTGGTAAGTTTCTTCGATTTTGATTTACTTTTGATTTTTTTTAATTACCCCTTAGTCATTCATGAAGATTGAGGTAAGAGTTGATCAACACATGACAATATCTCCGAATTTTCTGATTAGCCGAGGTTTACATCATCTGTTTATATTATGGACAAAGTTGTATGGTGGTATGAACAAAGTTGTATGGTGGTTAATGTATTTAGGATAAAAGAATTTCATTGTAGGATATGCGTAGTTATTCATTGTTTTTAATTGCAAAGGTTATGAAGTTGTAGGGTTTATATGTATATTTTGCTAAAAAGACAAGTTGTTAAAAGAAACTTACACGTGTAGATAAGCATATTCTTTTAAGAAGACGCATGCACCATTTCCACTTTCTATAATCATGACCCCCTATACTTCTTTGAATCCACTTCACTCAGACTGCAAGTTAATCCAAGCCATAAAATAAAAGAAATCGACGACCAATAGGTTTGTACCTTTGGGAATAAATATGTGTCACTAACATTACTTTGCTTTATTTCTTCGTTTTCTTACTGTAAATTCTTTTCATCTTATTTCACCAGTTTGTTTTATTTTTTTGAATCAATTACCTTTTTGTTGTTTATATTTCAATAAGTTTTTATTATTCGTTAGATAAGCAACGAATATGAAGTTAGTGACTACTTAGATAGTCAGAATAATCAAAATAAGGTTCATTTGGGGCTGAATCTTCTTATTAATAAGAAGTTTCTATCCAATTCGTCAAACAACACACTTGAATAAGAAGAAAATTACCATGAAGAATGGGAAATCGTTTAAATCTGTTGTTCATTTTTCTCCTTCTACTTTAGAAGGTATGAGTCTCTTGACAATATGAAGTAGTAGCATAGACGATATTTTTAGTAACATAGATCAACCATAAGTAGAAAATGATAGGTAAAAGATGAATCTCTGAATGAAATACAGATGAAGAGTATCGTGGATCATTTATGTCGGTATTTTTTTATGATGAATATGCAAACAAACTTTCTAATTGGTGATTTCACATGATGTCAATATTAGGTTTATATAAATGGGGAAAATTCCTTCAACGCTCATGAATGCGAAGATGTTTTCTTCGATTATTATCTTGACTATGAGTTTTGGTACCCTCTTACTTAAGATCTTGTCAGATTTTTCCAAATTACACACATTTTTTCTAGCCAGATTGTTCATAATTCTTGGAGTGTTTTGCTTTCAACTATAATATTATCAAGAAGTTTGTTTAAACGTTCCGCAACAGATGAATTATTTATTACCATTAAGATTTCTTGCCAAAAGACCAACCTATTTTTTTAACTATTGATGGAATCTAAAATTATCACGGGCGTTTCAACTTATAACAAGAGTGTGGAAGGATAAACAAAAAATATCTCTAAAAATTAGGAGAAAAAGAAATCCTCCGATTAGCCAAATTTGGTTAAGTTTCCCATTTCTTGAGAAATCTTTATTCTTTGACTTTATCTTTCATTGGTTTGATTATTTGTAATTTTTTAGCTCATGTTGTTAAGATTGTTATATGAGAAAAATGAAGACCATAGTCACAGGAAGTGCACTTGAATGGTGAATAAGTCTTCTAAGTTTTCTCGTTCCCACTATTTCATTCTTGCGCTCGAGGAATTTTTCTGTAGCGAGTTATGGTCAAGTATTGTTATGCGAATCGACTTTTCTATTTGTTCTTACTATAAGAGAGATACTCTAGAAAAACATTCTTCGACGAATAAGGATTTGGAGAGTAAATCTTATAGGAATAAGTTTATGGAGCCAAAACTTCAGAAAAAAGGTTGATGGAAAGTTTTCTCCAAATTTGGAATTGCGTATCAAAATAAAGGACATAAGGTGAGTTAAAATATATGTTATTCTTTCAGATGCTAAAAATGTCAAAGTTGAGGCTGATGATGCTTACACAATAATTGTTATGAGTATTCTTTGTTTAGACAATAAACGAGGACTTTAACCTAGTATTTCTGAGGGAGAGACTGAAGATGAGGATGAAGATATATCGTTAGTCTAAGCTGCGGAAAACTTCGGCGACCAGAGGTAATATTTATGATAATATTATCATTACCATTAAAGACAAATTAAGTACTAGATTGGAAGTGGTATAGATCTGGCTTTTGTAACCGAGCAACAAAAAGGTACTTTTACCCTTCTCATGCTCCTCATCAAACTCATGCATTAAAGCTTATTGTTAAGACAAGTATTGATGAGGATTTATCTCCTTCTTGTTCTCTTCTTAAACATGTTGCTTCCAAGTATGTAGCTTTTTCTGACAATATGGATGGGCCATAATTATTAACTATGGACATCTTCTCTTTTATTCTTTTTTAAAAAGTTGTTAATTCTAATGGTTATGCGAAAATGAGTCCTGATTTTGATGAGATATATATAGTATTAGATTGTATGCTTAAGCCTAATATTATAGTTATGAGATATAAGATAATTGTTGAAGTTAAGGCGGCCGAAAAGCGGGGTCGTGATGAGTTCTTTCATTTCTATTTTTGACAGAACGAGGCCAACAATATTTCTAAGGTTGTAAGGTCTTCATTTACAAAAATGGCATCTTTTTTTAATAATGAAACTATTGTTGAAGTTTCTAAAGAAGCTAATATTGTAGTGAGTAAATCCACAAACTTAATAAATAATTCGGTTGTCGAAGCAGTTAACCAAGAGGTTGATGTAGAGGAGGATGTGGTTGTCACCATCGAAACTTCTATTAACTTTGTAGCAACTCCCCAACCTCCTAACATTGTTAATGATAATCCCTCAAATGATGCTGAATTATTTTTTCCAACATCTTCTATTGTGGATACAAATGTTAAGGTTTTATGACTGTTTATCCAAATTGTGACTTACCCAACATGGGTGCATCTTCGTCTAAAGCTAACACTATAACATCTCTGTATTTTTGCAGGAGAAAATTTCCGAGAGAATGACTCATTTTGCTACTTTAGCCAGTCAAAGAAAACTTTCAACCAATATTTCTCCCATAGACCTAGCTAAAAGACACTTGAATTTTGGATTTGATTTAAGATAATATATCTTCTTTTTTTCGTATGCTTACTTTTATATCTTGTGTTTTACAATATGAACTATTTATATATTTCATGTATAATTCATAATGGTTTAACCATGTTTTATCAATGCAATGTTCATCCTACAACTTATTTTTCTGATATTTTGGCCCTTCTTAATTGTTTTGTTGAACTTTTAGAATACTTTTCAATGATATATTCTCTTGAATCTAAGATTGAAGGTGAGAAATCTCTTAGAGCTGAATTTGAATGTTTTCAGGAGAGTGATGGACTATTGAACCTTGAGATATAGTCGAAGGTCGTAGGATAGAAGAATAAATTATTTATGTTGTCTCGGTTAGGGAGTGCATTTCTTCACGCTCAAGATACTCATTCGTCTAACTACCACTTTGATAAGTTTTTTAGGAATGTGACTTATGTTCAAGGTAACATCCGTTCCACATGTAAATATAAATTAATTGCTTTTGGGTTTGAGCTAACTATTGTTGAGGGACTTTGATTATCTGTTAACGAATAGGTCATTAATGCCAAGGGAGAAGCCCGTGTTATAAAGTAAAATTTGCAGGAGTAATTGGATGCTTGAAAGTCAAAGTAACTCGGTTTCAATAAATTAAATTACTGAATATCTGTCTCAGATGCAAGATATTACTTCTTATCGGACATAAATGATTGTGTATGCTTGTGCGGATATTTAGGATGCTTATTCCATGTTAGTTCTAAATTGCACAAGGACTAATGCAATGTGAATTTAGACTAGTTATGGTATTTTTTCTTAAGAGTGAATGGACAAAGAAATTAGAATTGAGTGATAATGATCGTTTGTATATTATCAATCTTCTTTAAAAAATTAAAAACAAAGAGCTAAATAAGAGGCTATGATTATAGAAGATGGTGAAGGAATGGGTGTCGAGAAATATGTTAGTGAGTCTAGCAATGTTCAAGCTACTTATGCCAAAACTAATAATGTTGAAGGTACCGATGTCCAAAAAACTACTATATGTACTGATGTTGTCCGAGATGAAGATGTTATTTCTTTTAAAAATAATATCTAAACTCGACTTCATATTACCCTCTATTTTGTAATAATCAAAACATTGTATTATACTTTTGTAATAAGACTCTTGTTTTAAGTAATATTTAGTATAATTTTAGTTGACGAGTCTTTTTGGTTTTATTACACACTTAATATTCTCTGTTTTTCTATTGATTGGTCAATCTCAATAGGCCAAGACTTTATTAATAAACACTTATATTTTTTGCTTCGAGTTTTCTAGAATTTTCTAAGCATCTTTAGGTTACATGACTCCCATTATGGTTTTCTCCTATTTTGTTATTTTAAATCACTTAAAGCTTGCTTTTTGTATAAGGATTAATTTTTTATCATCCGAAATTATTATTATAGCCTTTGTAAAGTCTTTAGTGTTACCGATGAAATACTTTACTGTTTAAGGATTAATTTTTTATCATCAGAAACTTGCTATTGTTATACCCTTTTTAAAGCCTTTGGTGATCCTGATGGATCACTTTGGTGTCTAAGGATTAATTTTTTATCATCCGATAATCTTGGTAGACTTTAATAAGCCTTCAACTTTCCTGATGGAATCTCCTGTTTTGGCATGTTGGCCTTGTGTTTCTTAATGTATGATTTACAAATATAAAATGACGCTTTCCTTTTTTTCACATTAAATATTTCATTAATGTTGAATGCCTCCCTAAAATCTTCTCGCGCCATCGAGGGAGGAAAGAATACATCTCAATGGTTTAATATATAAATTTTACAAGTAGTAATAAGTTACAAGCTTGAATATTAAGGACTATGATACGGCTTCAAGTAATCTATATTCAAGTGGTGTCAAATTTGGTTTCCTTCTTCATCCAGTAGTTTGGACTTTCATGGCTTCACTTTGGCTTCTCCGGGGAAACGACCCTCCTAGTTTGGAGCTAATTTGTCGAATCTTTATTTTTTTATTATGAAGTAAAACTCTACGTAGCACCTTATATCATTGTTAAAAACTCTTAAACCACACTTTAGAATATATATATTCCTCATTAACACATTGTAATGCTCTAACCAAAATATGTGCTTTGACTTTTCTTTCTTTAATTATATCTAGCTCATAACTTCGGGTTTGTGCATTACATGTTTTATCATATGTTGTAATCTTGTGAGATATCATACGTATTTTAACTGGAAATATTGCATTCATTCCATATGTCATGAAAAATGACGTTTCTTCTGTTGCAGTTGTAGGTGTGGTTTTATATGAGCATAAGACTTCTTGTAGAAACTCCGTCCATGCTCCAACTGCTACTTCTAATATTTTTTGTATGACCTCTATTATTGTCTTGTTGGTCACTTTAACTTGACCGTTAGCTTGAGGATGGAAACGAGAAGACCAAATACTTTATTCTTTTTTAAGAGCAGAAATCTACGACTTTATCAGTTTGGAACAGAGTTCCATTATCTGAAGTGATGACCCTCAGTATTCTAAACTGGTAGCATATATTTACTTTAATGAATATATTACTCTATTTTTCGTGATATTCATTAGCGATTGTGCTTCCACCAACTTTGAAAAGTAATCTACAAAACCACTTTATATTATTTTTCTTTAAAGGCTATTGGTAGATGTCTCACAATATCCAACCCCATTTGTCGAATGTCGAATGTGATTACTTTACTTATTGTTTACATTAATACTGTTGGGACTTGTATAGAGTTTGATAATTTATGGCATGTGTCATATTGCTTTACTTTTTTCTTTGCATCATCAATTATTGTAGGCCAATAGTAGTCGTGAGGAGGATTATTCGGTAATGTCTTGTGTATCCGTAATAAGCGCTTGATTCTCCATCATATATGATGAGGTCGAATTTCTTTGATACTGACCATTGTATATATCCGAGGGGCAGTTCGGACATATCTAGTACCATACCCCACCGAACAGTATAAACTTAGTGGAACATGACTTAGTTAGTTTCTAGTCATTTTATATCTTAGGCTAATGAGTTTTTAAACATAACCCAAGCCCATAATCTGACCTGGAAGGCCCATGGATCATTAAATGAATATAAATATCCCAACTACTTTCATTAATAAGGGTAATAAGAATTTACAACTAGCACACACCTTACTTATCTCTTTACATTTTACACTAAACATTAAATTCCCAAAACTCTTTCTCAATCTACCCTTTGATCAGAAATAATCCACACCAATATAGTTCTTCCACAATAAAAATGTTGCATTTGTGCCTAGTCACCTAAGTATTCTTAGTTAGCCCTCTCTTATATTGTGTTTCCTAAGTACAAATAAATCTTGATAACTTTATTTTTATCTTGCTTGCTTCCCTTTTATCTTTTGGGAGTATTCTTTTGGTAAGACGCTTTTTTATTGGAGTTCTTTAATATTTTTATTTGTTTTTCATATATTATTACTATTAATCGTGTTGACGTGAATGTCTATAAGAAACGGTTGGTTCGTGTAATATATAGATTTTTTTGAAGAATTATTCATGGCGTTGAAGATGCAAGTGCTTCAGTTGTTGAGTTATCGGCTTTCAGAACTTGCTTAAATTCCAACTACTCAAAAATTAGTTTCTGTAGTTCTTTCAAGTGTTTAATAATGTTGTTTTTTTGTTTTCCATAATGTTTGGTTGACAACTAACTGAAAGTCAATAATAATTTATACTCTCCTAGCTCCGCAGGTCTTTGTCAACCAAATTCATGCGACCCAGCTTCATAACTAGCTTCATTGTTGGATACTGGAAATATGAACTTGATGGATTATGTTAGGATATCCCCTACCAAATATACAAGCTGGAGTTACGCTCTCAAGCCTTAGTTATTTCTTCATCTATCAATTTTAACTCTCCAAGTATCTTCGATCTCATTATTTGCAGAGATTGGTCTCTCGGACTGGAACTTCATAAAAACGTCTTCCAATGAATGGGCTTTGATTATCATTATCGGCTCAAATTGGATATCATAATCTCATAATTTTACTTACTACATTATTTTATTTTCTTAAATGAAGTACTAGTGTTAAAAAAGTTTTTGTAATTGTAAATATGTATTTTCAGTGGATAGAGATTTACTTATAAAGTACACTAACTTAGTATCCATTATTTTTTCCCTAATTAACATTACATTGACCATAAAATCCAAGATTGCAAGGCACATATATAAGGTTTCTCATGGCCGAGGTTTTGTTAGCACTTGTGTAGAAGTCAAAAACTTCTTTATGTTTTTTAATGTTTCATCAAACACTGGAGTTTGCTAAAACATTTTTGTTAGCACTTGTGGAAGTTAAAAACTTTTTTTAAGTATTGTTAATCATCTAGTGAGGATTTAGACTTCTTTTTCATTCTTTGGTGGCTCCATTGCTGCTAAATTTGCAACTTGTGTCGGGCCTGCTTTGATCCATCTTTCGCTCACCATTTATCCTCAGAATTCGCATAACATTACGCTATAGATGCACTTTTTTGGATTCATCTAAAGATTGACTCATCTGAGATTAGAAAATGTCTCGGTTAAGTCTGTTGGGTGATATTCTTCATGAAGAATCGTTACCAATATATCATCAATGTTGGCTTGTACCTTACGACCCAATTGAGTTGCAAAGATCTTGTTCACTAGCCTTTGATAGGTTTTTACGGCGTTCTTCAGTCTGAAGAACATTACTTTATAACAATATCGCCTTGTTTCGATGATGTAGGTTGTATACTCATGGTATTTCTCGTGCGTCTGTATTTTATTGTATCACATGAACACATCCATAAAAGATAGCATTTTGTTTACAAATGATACATCTACAAGTTGGTCAATCCTCGGCAGTGGAAACGAATCCTTCAAACATGATTTATTGAGGTCTGTGAAGTCCATGTACATTCTTTACGCTTCATTCTTTATATTGACCAACACATAATTGGTCGTCCATATAGGGTCATGGGACTCTCTTATTTTTCCCACATTAGTTAGTTTATCTACTTCTTCAACAATCACCTATGTTTTATGTTGGGAGTATGATCTCCTCTCTTGCTGATACATAATTGATGGTAGATGACTTATAGTGCATATTTCTTAATTCATGCAAACATATCCAAATTATTTTTGAAAATGTAATAATTTTGTACCTCAAATCGGTTGGGATATGACTTATAGTTATTGCGCTTAAAGTGTTTGGAATGTTGTATAAAATTTCATAGAAGTATTTTGATTTCCTCTAATAACGAATACTTTATCGTTAATCGGGTATCTTAGGCATTGGTGAACTATACTACAATGTGCCTCTGATCGAGCCAAGACGGCCCCAATATTATGTTGTAAGATGGTGGTGTATTTACCACCATAAATATGCATTGCACATTCTTGTTATGCCCTTGCTTGCCGAGAGAAAAATCCAGAGTTATTCCCCTAATACAATTGTATTTGCTCTAGTGAAGCTAGTAAGAATTCTTTGAGTTGGGGTCAATACTGGCACTCTTCTCATCATTTTCATAAGTACCTTTATATGTGATGTTTGATGAGCTATAATGTCTATCATCACCCTCTTGATTTCACTTTCGCTAACTTTAGGAGTATCAATACCACATTGATGTGTGAGAATACCACTCATTTTCAATCATAATCAGTGAATGATAGCATTGGATATGGATTTTAGTACAAATATAAGGACATTTTCCCTTGACACACAAACTTTATTTTGTCTATATACCTCTTTTTCTATTTTTTCGAAACTTTAAAGTATGGAAATCTGGTAGCGCCGAACTATGAGATGGAACAAATGACAGCAAACACGGAGAAAAGAAGACGAAAACAGAGAATTGGATAATCTCTAACCCTAGGTCAGAGTATAAGAGACTTTAGAGAAAACTCAAATTATATTCCAAAAAGTCTAACGGCAAAAATACGGTTTGAGAGCCTTTTATATAAGTGTTCGAAACCCTACGTCAAAATTATAACTTGTTCCTCACAAAATAAAATAAAACACAGCCCAATTTCAAAGTGATTGGAGCTGGTTAAGTATTTTAATAAAATCCAATAAAAATAGAAAAATACAGAAAATTCACAAAAACAACAAAAAGAGGGCCTAAACGACAGAATTCTGGGCATGGACTTCATCATAAGGCTTTTCCCTGATGATGCTTTCGAAAATCGTTGGACTTCTCGATGCATTCAAGTGGTCGCAGCACCTACTTCGGATAACTGAGCCCCACATAAAGTCTGTTTTCGTATGTCCAAAAGGGCCATATAGCCATGGGCTTGTGTAACTACATCAATATCCTTCAACAATCACACCAATTTTATGTACGTTCATATCTGGGTACAGTTATATTTCCTCTGCTTCGGCCACTATGATAATATTCATTTCCAATACTCTTTATATATCAGTTGGGGTCGAAGCTTCTTTTATGTTTTCTCTGAAACCTTGCCTCGCTTTCTCTTTTTCCTTCTTTTTAGAAAGCTCACTGATTTTGCCTTTATCAACTAAAATCTGGAGTTGATCTTATAAATCCCAAAAATATTTAGTAAAATAACAATATCATTGTCGAACTTACAATTTTTATTTATGTCTATGTGCTTCTTTGGTCCATGCAACCTCCGAGTTCAATTGTACTTGACGGTATTTTTTATCTTTTCATAGATTGCGCTAGAGTTTGTGACAACTCTGTAAATGGTCCTCTCAAGGGGTATTCATTTCTCTTATTATTATTGGTGTTGTGGAACTTTTAAGTTTCCTTTTGTAACCTTGAGTCTGACCGATTCACGGTCTGTCCGAATTTGAAACATTGTTGATCCTTGATGGATCATTCTTTGTGTTGATTTGAGCTATTATATATGGGTTGCTACCAAAAAAACATGCGACCGTAGTTTCGATATCCTCTGTCTTCTTTACTTTGTGAACTTTATCTACTTTAATATATCATTTTACCTGAGCTAGTAGATCTCCAAAGTTTAGAACTTTTTTTATTATTTCTTAAATATGGAACCTTCTCTAACTCCCTACCTGAATGCATCCATGAACATCATACCGTTGCAATCTTTTAATTCAACTTTTATTTTCATAAAATGCTTGGTGTACTCCATCAGACTTTCATTAAGCCTTTCTTTGCAATGGATTATGTAGTCCTCATATTCCTTAATCACCGTGAAACCTAAAAATTAGTTACTCAATATTGTATGAAGCATCTTATAGCTTTTGATGCATCATTTTGGGAGACAATTGAGAAAATTCATGACGCTTCCTTTGAGTGTCATGAAAAAAACCCAACACTTTATCATGTCATCAGCTTCACACTTTAACATCGCAACATTGAAATAAAGCGCTTTGTATCTCTCAACATTACCCTTGGAATATTGTTTGCTTTTGTAAATCTAATTAAGATCAATTAATTTTTTTCCTTTAGGTAATGGGACAAGCTCTTAAAATCGTTATCTTGTATTATTTTATGTTATTCCTTCGTAGCATTAATTCAAAACTAAAATTAGAATTTTTCATAGTTTCATGAATCATTTACCATTATACCAAATTAATCTTGATTTTCTTGAAGATACATTATATAATGTAAATATATAATGTATTTCTTTCTTTAGTAAGCCTTATTTATAATATTATTTATGTAATTTTCACTTCTTTATAATATCATCCTGAGAACCTTCATGAGTCTTTATGGATTTTTTCTCAAAATAAACTTTTGTTCCTAAATGTTTTCCCTAAACCCAACATCCTCAAATATACTTGTTGTTCATGTCTCAAATATACTCTTATTACGAGGATCTTAAAACTTAAAACCCCTTAAATATTCAGAATATAACAAAATAACAATTAATCGACTTAGGGTCCAATTTATTTTTATTTGGCCTATAAGGCTTTGCTTCAGATGGACATCACAAATGTGCATATGATTTAAATTAGTCTTTCACACACTCCAAATTTTATATGAGGTCTTTATGGTTGCGTTTATTCGAACTATTTTGAGAATGTATAATGAGCATTTGATGGTACTTCTTATCATATCCTTAAGCTTATGGTTTGGTAAATCAAATAAACTATTCATGTTGGGTAAACCATACATCGTATACCAAGGAATTATATCGCACTTCTATGGATACCTTTTATACGTATATGATAATATTCACCCAAACCGTCATACATGCTGTACTATTCACCACCACGGTTAGATCTGGCGCACTTAATGTTCTTACTAAGTTGTTTTTTTAACTTCAATCTTAAAAGCTTTGAACTTTTCTAGAGATTATAATTTTCATGATTAAGCTAAAATACTTGTACATAAATAATTCATACATAACGATATAAAATATTGATTCCTCTTTTATAATGTTTTTAGGAACGGTCCACAAATATTGATAGGTTAAGCTCCAAGACTTATTTCACTTTGTATGCACCTAAAATTTTCACTTTGACATTTTTTCCATTCATATATTTAATATAAGGACCAAAGTCTGAATAATCAAAGAAATCTAATAATCTTCAACAACAATTATTTCCATTTTTTTGTGAATAAAAATATTAATTAATAGTAAAATAGATGTTCATACAAGTACCTAGGGCATACCCCGAGGAAATACAATGACTGAAAATAAAGTAAATAAAAGAAAGTGGGAGAATATTAGATAAGGAGATAAGTCTTAAAGATAGGATATATAGATGAAATATCTAACAGAAGAGCCGAAGATGAGAAACATTCGTCGAGGAGGGCGTGACGTGAAGCATTCCCATCAATCCTAGAGGGAATATGTCGTAGCTCGAATCAAGAATCCAAGCTCCAACCCGTACTAAAGATACCTGCAACAAATTATTGTAATTGTTAGATTTAATTAAAAACTACGACTGCCAGCCAAGCTTGGTACCATGGAATCTGAATCGGAGATCCGATAAGATTTGGAATGAAATCAAAGAAGCCATGGCTGGAGCGGATCCAAATATTCTTGAATTCCATTCTTTCCAAACGTGGTAAATAACCGCGTTGAAATAAGTGTGTCAAGTACATTGGTCTCGAGCATTAGACCATCTTGACGCCTCAAGAATCCAAGATTGCCAACAAGAGGGATGGAATGGAAATCCAAGTTAATACTTGTAGAAGTCTAGATACTCTGAGCGAAACTACATTCAAAGAGGAGATGAGATGTAGATTCCAGGTCAGAATTGCAGAGGGTGCAAACAGTAGGGGTGTTGAAGCCCCAACTAAAAAGCTTGTCTCTGGTGGCAAGCTTGCCCTTAATATCCAGCCAAGATATAAAGGAATGACGCGGAATGTTATATTTGTTCCATACTAACTCCGCACATCCCATCTCTGGGTTAGGCATACGAATGGCGTTGTACGTGTCTTTTATTTTGAACTTATTGCATCCATCCTTAGCAACCCAGAATGGAACGTCCCTCGAGAGGGTGTTAGGTTGGGGAAGAGTGAGGATAAGCTTGTTGATTTCTTCAAGATGAGCGCGACTTTGAGCTCGAGCCGATCTCAAATTTGCAGGCCAGTTCCATTCACTATTTCTGATGATGTCGGAAACCATTAGATTATTTCCCATACGGGGGTCACTAATGATTTCAGAGCCGTAGTGGATCGCGAGAGATGAGGAAAGGAGCCACGGGTCATACCAGAGCGAAGTGTGCAATCCATTTTCGATAGCCACCATGTACAAATTACGAGCCAAAGGGCGCAGACTAAGAATTTTCCTCCAGATCCAAGAGGGGGATGAGCCAATAGAAATGTCCCAAAAATTTTTATTTTTAATTTTTTTTAGTTTTAATCCAATCACACTACATGGATTGGTTCTTATTACTTACAATAGACCACATATGCTAAAGGACAACCGCCTGATTCCAGGTTTTTAAATTTAGGATCCCAGAACCGCCCTCTTTATAAGGAGTGGTAACGGTGGACCAGGCCACTTTGGCCCCATATATTTTCATAGATGATCCAGACCAAAGAAATCGACGAAGGTATTGGCTTATCTCTTTAATTATCCTAGATGGAAAGATAAAGATCGAAGACCAATAAACCTGACCCGCAAATAAGACAGATTTTATTAATTGGAGCCTTCCCGCGTAGGAGAGGTGCTTGGAAGTCCAAGAATCAATACGGGGGGTAATTTTGTGCAGCAGGGGACGATAGTCCGAGTGAGTAAGTCTACCAGTGAGAAGAGGAACTCCCAGGTTTTTCACTGGGAGAGAGCCTTCAGGGAAGTTCAAGATTGGTAAAAGATTGGATCTAAGGTGATGGTCAATACCGGAGAAGAAGATATGACTTTTCAAGGGATTGACTCTAAGACCAGAGAGAAAATAGAAGTCATCCAGAGCTTCTTTAATGAGATTAAGAGAATGGGTGTCACCATGACAAAAAATCATCAGATCATTTGCAAAGCAAAGGTTAATGATTTTCTTCTTGTGACATTTCCAATGGAAACAGAAATTCCCATCTTGACTTTTCTCTTTGAGAATGCCAGAAAGCACTTGCATGGCAAGCACAAAAAGGAGAGGGGAGAGGGGATCACCTTGTCTGAGACCTTTTTTACCCTTGAAGTTACCGTTAAGGTCTCCATTAATAATAATAGAGTAAGAGGGAGATGAAATACACTTGATAATCCAAGTTATCATCTTCTCAGGAAAATGCATCGCCACTAGAATGTCAAGAATGAGGTGCCAGCGAACATTCTCAAAGGCTTTCATTATGTCAATTTTGAGAGCTACTCGTTTGCCTCTTCCATTAGCATGATACTATATCCATTATTGTTTTAGACATATGACTTAAGTGTTTGTGCCAAACATTTCTCGAATTCTTAGCCTTATAATTTAATGTATTGGATACTTGTATGTTCATTTTTCATTTGTGATACTCAATAGCATTTAATACATAAAACTTATCATTCATTATTAACTATCAAATGTCTACTAAATTATCATGTAATGAAATAGACACTTGATTATTCCAAAAACGACCCAAATATTCAAAGGTGTCTAATATAAGAAAATAGATCAAAATCCTTCTAAAAACTTTCACATAGAGTTAATATCTATTAAAAACAATAAGTAGTTATATAAAATGACAAACACTAAGCACAAACTACATTTACTTGATATATGGATAATTCATCTGCACCCAGGATTTGGCTCCTTATTGTACCTTGTATATAAACAACTCATCATATGTTTCTTATAACTGAAAGTAAATTGACTTCTGAACATACTAGAGTTGTGAGACTATTTTTACCTTTCATATAATTTTGATAATTTTCACACTTCATTTTGAGATGTCTCATCCTCTTGTAAAAGAAAAATCAAACCACATCATGTAATTCCTTAGATTTTTTTTAATCTTGAACGGGAAACCTTATCAAATTATCTACCATATTTCCTGTTTTTTTACTTCCCATGTTGAGAACTCACAGTATCCACCTTGAGAAGTTATTGTTCAGCCTCTCATCTTTATGAGTAACATAATAAAAAATTTACTAATTGTTCACTTCTCATGGTAAGGAAAAGACTAAAATACAAACACTGCCACAACTTCCTCAATAATATCAATCTTAAGTCCCAATAAATTTGAGACGATCATTGATATCCCGATATTTTGTAGTGTATTTCCATGTTGTAATGAAAAGTTAGAGTCGAAAGTTGTATCAGCAACGTCTTAATCTCTATCTTATTAATCTTGGAAAAATGTTTCTCAACTGATTTTAAAAACTTTATTACATGGATGATTTGAGTAGGACAACCCCATATAATGCCACATGTATTCACCATTTCATGATTGTCAAGCATAATTTATTTGACTTTTCCCAAGACTCAAACTCTTTCTTGTCTAAAGTCATGTTAAAATTATGAAATTTCAAATATAAAATAGAAGGTCTATTTTCTAGTGAGTTAAATTGATTTATTTTTGCTAGATTAACAACACATGAAATAAACAACATATGAATATCACATTCATTAACATATCAATTTTGAACAGTTTTAAATATTGAATCAACATGTAAAACATATCGTATATCGCCAATGATATATCTTAGGGAAAATAAACTAAAATATACTTGTACGAGTTTTAGTAAAGTCACTGTTAATCCAATTTCAATCGACTTAAATTGGTAAAACCTTTTTTGGGGTTAATTTTCCTATTTTTATGAAATAATTAATGGCTAATGCATAGTTAGTAGTCTCATGTTCGTGATTAACTATTCCAAACATCAATTTTGTTTAGGATCGGTAATGCACGTAATCAGTAACCGTTAAAACCCTAAATAAATTAAATCACAAGCATAGATCATTTGAGCGATATATTGATTTTTTTATACTAAAGTCATGCAATCCACATAACACATAAACATCGAGTGTCCACAAAATATACTCAAGTTCCAACCTAATATGTGTTCCATGTTAGAAGGAGTGACCCTAACACGTGGTCCATGTTAGAAGGTTGATGCAAAGGATTTTCACTACAACAATCATGGTTTCATCGTGATAACCATATATGGCGTTGCGGCACTTCATTATATTGTTACGACAACTGTATGAGGTGTCACGACAATCATGCCAAAATATGGGTTTGTTACAAAAACCATTCAAGGGTGCCACGTCGAAACAAACTTTAATATTTATGAACAAATTTGGGCTTAATGTGTCGCAGTGACACCTTTTTTTGCAGCAGAAAAACTATCCCAAAATTGTATAGATCCAAAAATTGGTTCTAAAATCCATTTATAATCGATTATAACATCATATCAACGATGCTTTAGTTTTTAGTCAATCAAATATCATATTCTCTCAAACCTTAGATCCACACACCTCAACTAAATCGATCAACAAACAATCATGAGGTATGGAACGGAAAAAAAATCACATGCATATACACATTGG
This sequence comes from Limnanthes douglasii subsp. nivea, assembly GCA_036936605.1. Lineage (NCBI taxonomy): Eukaryota > Viridiplantae > Streptophyta > Magnoliopsida > Brassicales > Limnanthaceae > Limnanthes > Limnanthes douglasii. The sequence continues at coordinate 15,749,767 of JAUPFV010000003.1, read as the reverse complement.
AATGAAGACCACAAACCTAATACTCAAGCTATAAATGATGGTTCTGAAACCACTTGTGAGGTTTGATTCGTTTGAATCCTAATGTTAAAACTACATAAAACCTCTCAGCTATATGAATTCTTCGTTATATTGCGAACATAAATACTTATAGAAAAATTGTCTTCACAATTTCTAAGACTAATATTTAGGATCGATATTTTGACCATTGACAACTATGGATATCTTATTACTTATGTGTTGAAGGAATTGAACACTGCTATTCTTTATATATGAATGTAATTAGGGGTTTAACATAATTTTAATTTCAATCCTCATTTTATTAAGTTAATTTCATCATGGACCATAGTTTCGCTAAAAATAGTCCATAAAAATGTAAATATCAATATTCGTATTCAATCTTTCACATGATTTGAATTTGATTCGGTATTTATACAACTAGATTCATAAATGATTTGCATATATTAGTTTGTTATTTATTCATATTATTAATTAAAATATTATTTACTGCTATCAATGCCACAACAAACATATAGTCGTCCATCTTTATAGAGAACTTTTAACATTGTGATAATATTGTTTTAAAGATAAAATATTTTTAAAATAAATGTTATATGATGATACATTTTTTTAAATGTTATACGGTAAATATATAATTTCACTACAAAAGGGATTCAAGCAAAAGATTGTAAAAAAAATTATTTAGAGTTAATTTGATCATTTTTAACCGGTACAAATAATTGGTATATAATTAACAGTAAAAGTGATGTTGTCTTTGAATCTTTACATGACGATAAACTAATATAAATAAATTTAAGTTGTATTAACTATATAGGTTATTTGATTTAAAACCCAACCAAGTTATATTATATTAAAATTTATAAATAAAATAGGTTATGGTTTTAAAACAACAAAATTTAAAATAATTATGATTGCAAATTTAAAATGTGTGATCTAATTAAAAGTTCAAAGTTAATAAACTATATAAATTAAATGAATAATCTATCTGTTATTATTATATTTTAATCATTTAATTAAAAAAATCACTCTCTATTCAAAACAATGAGCAACTTAAAACATCAAAACTGTGCTATCATAATCTTTATAACTTATCACTATTAAATTTTATATATAAAAAACAGTATTGAAATGATTTTTAAAATTCAATAAATGTCATATATGATTAGTATTTAAAAAGTGCAAAAACTTTTTCATTGGAAATAAGATATAAAAAAAATTAAACAGCGTACAACGTTGAAAGGAAAATACAACTTCAAAAGTGAAAGAAAAAACTAAAATATTACGTATCGGACTACCCACGATATTTTGCAAAATATTCTAAGTTTGGGAGCTAGGAGACCTTTCTAGGAGGGTGCCAAAACTTCCTTGTATCTCTTAGCAAACTTTTAGATTATTAAATATGCAGAATTGGTTTTTCTAGAAGATTTCCTCTTATGTACAGTTTCGGAAATGAAGAAAGGAAAGTCGATTGGAGAATTTATGTAACATTGGACCTCACTTCTTTCTTAAATCATTAAAAAGTAACGGACCGGGACATTTGTTTGAAAAGTACGTCGCACAATATATGTTTTGCAATAATATACATAATTGGCAGTGGCGTAAAATATAAACCATCTCATTCCCTTAAAAACCAGAAATAATAATTTCCTCGCACTTTCCGATCATTATTAATATTATTTGAACCGAATTATATTTTTCACTTCACTTCTCATGAAAATACCATCTCCATAAACACAATATAATCAAACACTTCAATCCTACCCAAATATAAAATTTTGTTTTAGAAAAAACAAAAAAATTGTTAGAAAAACCATAAAAAAATCAAAATCCAAAATGAATTTTCCAAAGAGTTGATTTCGACCCAAATTCAATAAAGAAAAAAATAATAATTTTAATCTAATAACATAAGAAAGTTATAAATTTTTGATTTTTTTTTACTTTCAATCTAAAACTTTTAAAATAAATTTTGTTTAGACCTCATCTCAACAACTACCATCGAAGTGAGTTGTCCTAAATAGCAAAATATTAAATAACTAATTTTAATTAAATGGTTGAAACCATCCCTCGTACTATAAAATAACAAAATAGTTGATTTTGATTATTGGTGGTCGATATCCGTTGTTTTCAAATATTTTTGTAAATATTTGTGTCCTAATTAATCACTAACTTTGTCTTATATTTCGATCCTACTGGATCAAAATATAAAACTTATGGAAATGCATCTGTCGAAATGGTCGAAATTTGTGTAAAACCTAATTTTAAAAAAAACATTGATTTTTGAGCCATAACTTATTTTCTTTATTTTTATAGAACTAACATTTTTCTACGTTGGTGTGTTTGGATAGTTATTTTAAAACCAATATTGAGCAGTTTGACGAAATTAATTTACGTTTTTCATTTTTCTAATTAAGTATTTAACCTTCAGTTCATGTAGCAATAAAAATAAAAAGTTACCTACACATTGAAATTAACAAGGTTACAAATTGTTATAATCATAAGCAACATTTATATCACTTCAAATAACATACATTGCAACACTTGAAAAAATACATAATTAAGAATGAATTAAAAGAAGTTATCTCCATTAGTTTCATTTACAACCGTTCAAAAACTTACATAATTGAAAATGAACTAAGACAAATCTTTTCCTATTAGTTTCATCAGAAACACTTCAACAAATGAAAGTTACTTAGAACGAACGACTACTTTGACAGTTGTTTAACCCTCACCACAACGTAGGGAGAAGCTTTGTTGTTGCTTAAATAAATTCATAATCTCATATGTAGTCTCACTTAAAATTATCAAATCTAGACACCTAACATATTCAAACATAAATTTCATTAAACCTTTCAAACGTGTTGTATCTCTCAAAACTTAATTGATAGATAAACTTTTACAAACAAGTTAGGTGTGACTCCAGAAAATATAATGTTACTCGTGTCTCAGCCCATTTGTATGTGTTCACAAGATTTTAGACTAGACAAAAATTATTGACTAATAAACAAAATAAATTGATTAGTTTGACAATCATCATATTATTATCGGTACAAACTTACATCTACCTCCGACTTCTTTCAATAAAATGACATTCACATGAAGTTAGGAAGCCCACAGACACACATACCGTGAAATTTTATTGTTAGATTTATGCAGTGATTAAGAAGGAACACGACACGTCTTTGGGTTTTCATGTTGATAAAATCTTAAATGGAGAAAAAAACTTTAAAAGAGAAAGATATACATTTTTAATGCAAATATACACAAATGGACGCAACAATAATCACAGTATTGCACAAATCTATTACAATGTGTAGCATAAGAATAATATGAAAAATAATCACATATATCTATTGTTAAATGGTCTTACATAAGTACCCACAATATGTTTCTAGTAACTGAAACTAAATTAGTTTTTGAACATAGGAGAGGTGTGAGATTATCGTTAGCTTTTATATAAGCTTGGAACTTTTCATACTCTCTTGTAAGATGTCTTGTCTTCTTGTAAAAGAAACATTAACCTGTATCAGGTGATTAATTAGAGGTTTCTTCTCCTAAACTGGACAATTTATTAAATGATCTATCATAGTTTATTATTTATTTCATGATTTCCAAATACAAGCTATTTGAATCATCTCACAATTCAAATTCTTTTTTTACGAAAACTATATTCATTGAGGGGCGTGTGATACATAGTCATTTAATTCAAGTAAAAGTTATGACAATTTAATATAAGTACATGCCCTAATTTATTGGTAAAACCTAACCTTATTTAAAATGAAATGTTTAATTATTAGGGTTAAAGGTATTTCACTACAACAATACACATAACAAACACCACATGTATTAACTTACTAACTTATGAACATTGTTTAAATATGGATATAACATGTAAAACATACCTTACCTTTCTAATAAGATACATTTAGGAAAACATATTATTATTCCTTTGTATCAGTTTGAGAAACGTTATTATTGATACAAATTTAATCGACTTAACTCAAGAGAACCCTCGTTTTGCTTGGTTTCTTAATTACGATGAAAACTTAATGACTAATTTAAAATTGACAGTCTCATGTTCACGATTAATTATACCAAAAATTAACCTTCTTTTAGACCGGTAATATTTACAACATTATTAATTATGAACCCGTCAAAACCATAAGTAAATCAATTATCCAAAATGAATCATTTTGGTGATATGTTGGATCATGCCCTACTTACGGTAACTAAGATAATATTAGTCATGCAATACTTATAACACTTAACAGCCACACAAATATTCTAAATTCCAAACATAACATGTGGTCCTAGTCTGAAATAATAGCTCTCGAAGTGCACATATAGTGCAAAGATGCAGTGAGGATTTTTTGTTGCAGCATACTATGCATAACCGCATAAAAGCATTATCACGGTGTATCATGAAGTTCCTGCGATAATATTAGGGGTTGTTGCGGTGCCTAGCGACTCAAAATACTTTTCTCACAGTAACATAAGAGGTTATCGTGGCAAAAGTCAATTATCATGTTTCCGTCTCGAGTTTGACTTTATGTGTCGCGATGATGCTCTTTTAATCGGTAACTTGATCCTAAATTTAGTCAAAAATCCTAATTTGTACAAAATCAATCTTAATCGATAAAAATATAATTATAACATGATTTATACCTAGCAAATAATATAAACATGCGATTTCAAGCCCTAGATCCATATATTTACCAACTCAATTAGTAAAACAGTCCCAAATATAAATATTTTACTAAAAAATAAAGTCACGAGCGGCATATTTGATTTAAGAATAAAACTTATCATTCAATCTCAAAGGTAAGGCTCTTATACCAATTTATAGACTTCATATTGCATGAATCTTATTCGGAATCTAAATACATAATGATGTAACGATGATAGTATAAGAAGGGAAAAGAACGTAAGTAAGGAAGATAGATTTCACAGCACATTTGCTAAATTTTCATTAATAAAAAATAACCATCTTTTGGTTAGGGCGAGAGGCACCTTGTATATAGCTTCTTTAAACCTTAATCAAATATTACATAATAAAAAAAAATACAATCAAATAAAATATCCCTCAATTTAAATGTAATCCGGATTATTTTACACACGGAAATAATTTTCTAGAATAGAAAAATTATCTAATAAAGACTCAAACAAGCTTTTAAGGATCCAAACAAGGTATTTTAGGACCCAAATTTTGTACTCGGGCCTTCGGGTCCGACACACTTCTGACAATTCACAGGCTCGTCAAAACTTTTAATTGAGTACCAATCATTCTGGTACTCGAGTGAAAAGTAAAGCTTGTTGGCATTTTTCCATTATTGTCAGATAATTGTGGGATTTCTCCAAGACATCACATGATCTTATTTTGATATAAATACATATTTGGATACAAAATAAAGAATTTACCGAATGATAAATAACTCGTATTAATTTTGCTCTGTTTGTTTTGTTCATGATCTTACTTATAATTCTTGATTTGTTGTGTCCTTGATTCTGATTCGGTGTATTTTTAGTTCTTGATTAAATATCTCAATAAAGTATATTTTTTCTTTGTTTAGGGTTTGGACTTCTAACTAGTTTAACATCATAAATTCTTATGTAAGTGATCTGAATGGAGATTTTACTTATATTCATGTTATATAGGATTTGCAATTAGAGTTTTTATTTAAGGCTATTCAAATCATATCCTTAAGTTATGTGGCTATGATCAGTAACCATAACTTGACAAATTGTTTCTTTACAAATTAGCACATAAAGTCTATGTTTGGACTTAAGTACATACATTCTAGTTCAATCCTTCATAAACCCCAAATTTGACCTGGTATTTACAAGATTGCCGCCATAAAGGGTTTTCATTTATTAGTCTAATTCATATTTATCTTATTTATTCAATTACGAACTAATTGGATCGTTTATCAACAATAAGTCTTGCATCATTAAGCATATGACAATCCATAATAGAGAAGTTTCTAACGATCTTCCACTTGGATCATCATATGTTGCTAAAGGATTAATTTACTTAATGGATATTTAATCTCTATTGTCTATGGATGAAATGAACAATCTCGTACATGACGATGAATAATAAAGGACTAAACACATCTTTAAAGAAAATATGTCCAAATAAACGCAACAGTAATCATATTATTACCATAAATCAATTATATGGATCTATTATGGTATGTAACATAAGAATAATATAAAAAGTAATCGCATATATCTATTTTTAACTTATTTTACTTAAATGAAGACCTACTTAATGAGAAAGGTAAGTCAATTAAACATAAATGAGCATTATATATATATGCAACTAATCTTAAATATGTACAACAATATAGTGAATATATCTCGGGACCTATTACAAAACTCTCACCTAAATCAATGACATAATATCATGTTCCTGAATAACTATATGTACCCTTGTTTTAGTAAGAGGATCTTCGCCATTTTATACTGATTTGACAACTCTATACACTCTTTTTAACATACAAGAACTTAATAGTTATATGTTTGGACTTAGTCGAGCTCTTATTATTTAACTAAGAATTATTGTCACATTATAGCCTTATGGGATTTTACATCCCTTCTCCAATAGAAAACTTCTAATTTCATAATATAGAATGCAATTAGTGTTGCTTTATATATTTTTTATAATGTTGTACCTCCAACTAATATAAATACAATGTCTGAAGTGCTACAAAACATGTTCACACAACCTACTAAAATCGGATCGAAATACCCAAAAATCTCCGTATAATCAGAATTCTTATATGCCAACATGTGCCCTTTTGTTTTTACTTGTACATGAGAATCTTTTTTATCACTTTCCAATGATTCATCCTTGGGTTATCTACATACCTTCTCAACAACCTGACAATAAAAGCAATATCCAATTATTTGTATTTCTTCCACCTCAAAGTTTGTCTTTAGAGATTGACTTAGACTTAATTTGTCTTTTTTGTAATAATTATATTCAATTATTTGTTATTTTACTCCCATTGAACATTTGATACACGGTTTTCAACTTAATTCATCTCAAAATCTAAAGAAAACTATTACCTTAAAAGAACTTATGGTACCACTATTGATAAGCTTATTTAACGCTTATATTTATATACTAAGTCTTCTCTTTCTTAGAGGCTTGGTTGGTCCAGTTCCACCATTCGTATATTGAGGGCATATTTGGTTATCCAACTCATTCATCTTTTTTTAGAGGCTCGGTTGGTCGATGTTCAATATTCATCTAGCACATTCATCTTTTTTTTAGGCTTCTCTGGACACGGTCAACCAGTCACATCTGTAGGGTTAGCTACATCCATTCATCTAGCCCACTTATACCATTTATCATTTTACAAGCTTAGTCGTCCAAAATATGTCATTCATATTCAAGGGTCGGCCACATTAGGTCATCCAACCCACTCATCTCATCCTTAGAAGCTCGGTTGGTTAAGGTTCGGTCACATTCAGTCATCCAACAACTCGTTTTTTCTTTGAAAGCCTGTCGGCTAAGATCCACCGTTATCCACCGTTCATGTACAGAGGACGAGAGAAGCACTCTGAAAGGTTTGAAAATTGTAAGTTTTTGTCGTGATCAATGTGAATTCAACTTGTAGGTAATTAACTCAATTCTTTTTTATCTAAACATTTTAAAAAAAAAACTGGAAGTCATTCGTTTATAAATAGTTGAATTACAACTTTCCACCTTTTTGCAACCTAGAAAGTAATTAATGGAGTAAACGAGGTTAGTTGGCTGTATGCGACACCGTGAGGAAGGGATAGTGCATATGGTCGTAGAGCTCGAAGGGGAGGGAGGGTATGATTGAGATGAAGGAAAGAGTGGAGTCGATATCACAAACATGCATGAAAGTTCAGTAGGAGGTGAGAGATCTAACAGATCTAACAAAATATGGCACTTTTCTAGCCTAACCCTCTACTGTTGAAATTATATAGAAATAAAAATAATATTTTAGAATATATATTGTCATATTAAAAGATAATCTTCACGTTCAATAGAACCTTGTTAGGCCTGGTATAATAACTTTATTGAATTGCGGAAAATGGAAGAAAAAGCAAATGTCCAATGCTCTTTGGTCATTACAACATCAATATAAAAAGATAGAATTATCTAAGAAGTTAACAAAATTGTAAAATTCTTTGGTTAGCTTGAACATTTAAACAAAAATGGAACTGAATTAATAGGGGATTAACCATAAAGAATTAGTAAAAAACCATATCATAGACCAACATGATAGACTACGAGCAAGTAATTCTTCTGTGGTTGGTTATATATTACAATGCACTGAACATTTTATAATTATAAGTCCGTATTAAATTAAAGAATAGGTAGGATGTTAATTATACAACACTCCATCGGGAGATAACAGATCCTAGTTCCTAAAACGAAATCAATAAATCAAATTGTTAAGGAAACAAACTTGGCGGATATCTTCAGATATATCGTCTGAAACGACTGGATAACGCCGACTTCGATCTCAGCCTTCCTATCGTAGGCTTCTGCCATCCGAACCTTTCCAGAAACTCCTCTATAAGCCTATACAGTCAATACGCGCAAAGTTGATAAAACAAGTAGAGGGAAAATCTTATAGTTAATAAAAGTACAAAACAACTTACGAACTGCACAGTGATTTCTGTGAAGCAGCCAACTCATGGTCTGGAAATGCGTCCTCTAAGCGGAAACTTAACCATACATAAAGATCTAATACCTTCAATCATACCAAATCAAAACAAACAAATTATTAATAATCAAAATACGAAACTTAAGTTCATGACCAAACTAAATAGTTGTTTGGTCTCGTTAAGCTTTATGGCCTTTGTACTTCTAAGCAAAGAAGTTTATAAGACAGAAAATAATGAAAAAATTAGCCTTTTTACTTTCTAAAATATTGAGCTTCTTCTCAATGGAAGTTGTTTTCATAAAGTAATACTGTTACGGCAGATGTGTACGTTGACAACCAATGAAAAAACATGGAAGTCTAGTTATTTTTGTGCAAATCTAATAAATAAAACTCCTGAAATGATAAGCGCAAACAAAATATGAAAGGAAAACCAACCTTGTGAATTGATTCGAGGTCCTTGAGTGCGGTTGGTGTTTTTGGCACCTGAAGTGTGTCAGGCGTAAATATTTCTCGAAGCCGAACGACACCCTTATCAGCATAATTTTGCGCAAACTGGTATATGAAGATTGAAGAGATTGATCATATTTAATATGCCTGTCTGTAACTGGAAATTTTATAAAAAAGAAAGAAAAAAAAAACTTTACCTGTGTTAGACCCTGAGCTGAAATCTCATCGTTCATGTCAACTGGACTGCAAATATAATAGATATCTATAATTCCAAGATTGATGAAAGAAATCTTATAGCTATATCATTGAACTTTTAAAAAAAGTAAAATAAATAGATAAAGTTCAGATTTTTAAATTGGTATAGAATAAAATTTTAACATTTAATATTTCTCTTAAAAACAGAAAAGTTGTTTTGAGTAAGTAAGATGTTATACCTGATACAGAAAAGGTACTTCTCTTTCAATCCAAGCGGCAATTGATCAATAAGCTCTGCGACTTTCTGGGTTTGACACAAAACATCCAAAGAATCACTAATAATGAAAAAATAACTTCGGAGGACCAGCATCTTTGCAGTGAGAACTAAGGCTGAAACTGAGCTGAGCCAAAATACCTAGAAGCTCGAGTTCGGCTCAAACATAAAAAGGAAAGGTGGAGCTTAAGGTTAAAATTTAATCCTAGGGTGCGAAAAAATTGAATAATTTACCTCGGATATTAAGTTTTTTATTTGAGTAACAAAAGATACGAACCTAGATTATCACTGGTCTACTAAATTTAACATTACATGGTTTGTAACTCTGAATTTTATGTTAAAACCCAAAACTTTAATAAACTATATAACTTATAAAGCTATGTTTCTATATATAATACTTCCGCGAGCTCGAATTTAAAGCTCGAGCTCGGCTCGAAAATAAAACTCAAAATAATTGATAGGCACAAGCTCTAGTCAAGCAACTCTCGAGCCGAGCTCGAATACCCCAGTCGTTAGCTGGCAGTGACAACTAACAAGATTGCATGAAACAAGTCAAAAACTTTCAAGATATTACATACCAGCATCTCCTCAATATTAGCTATGAAATAGTTTGAAGATAACTTGGAATTTTCTACAAAATATTCCTGCACAGAATAAAAAGATAAACAGTCAGGTAACAGTCACAGAGTATAATATGTTAGAGAAGTAAAAGTAACAGCTCTGTGTTTCTTTGGTCGCGGAATGTACTCATCTCGAAGTTGAGAATCGAGATGCATTAAATAATAAATTCAGAGAAAAACAATCCACTCCAGCATAGTTACATACCAATATATTATGAAGACCGTTTTGCGGGTGCGCTTGTGAGTACATAAACAAGAGATCAAATGTGGGAAATAGTCCGGCACGCTGGATAATACAAATTAACCGGTGAGAGAATTGCAACAAAAAAATCGAAGAACTATGGTGTTGATGCAAAATATCAAAGTCCATATAATGAGTAAAATTATTACCTCGAGAACAGGCGAAGGAGACTTCAGGGCCGAATGAAGCAGAGTTAGATCGCTACGATCCAAACAAGTCACTTCACCGACAGGAAATTTGGATCCGTACCTGCCAGCTCGCCCTAGAAGACGCGGATTGAAGAGAGCAATAAGAAGGGCAAAACTAACAAACTTTTAGAAGTGAGCAAAACCATAAGGGGCGCAATAAGATATACAAAGTTCCTTATCAAACCTGAAGTTGTGTTTCTATTTATTGACTAAGCTAATGACGCCAGAGAACCGTAAAAAATTATTTCCAACCAATTATAAATTGACATGTAACATCAATAATATGTAGGCGTGTAACAGCAAAAGAAAAGAAAAAGTAAATGCTATTTCTACTACCTGCTATCTGTTTGATCTCAGGTACTGTAAGTTCTCGCATTTCAGTACCGTCAAATTTCTCTAGTTGTGAAAAGATAATCCTTGATATGTTGAGATTAAGACCCATTCCGATTGCATCACTGGCAACAAGAACATCAAATTCGCTGGTTGCATCATTGAACCGCGTTGCCTGAAGTCTTAACCAATACATTAGCAATAAGACGAACAGTTTGGTGTCATTAGGCTTATAAGCAAAAAAAAAAACTTCTTTGATTTTTTAAACCATAAGATGAAAAAGCCTAAACAGCTAGAAATGATAATATTTTATGTTTGTTTACGTTTGTCCTTTTAAGATATCTTTTACACCGGTTTCTTCTCTATCCGTGGCTTCCTTATTATCAAAAACATGTTTTTAGTTGTTCTTATTTCTCGTTTTCACTATATACCATCATTTTTAACTCCAAAAGTTGGTTTTTCTATTATGCACCAGACAACCATGACTGTTTGAGAAAAAATTAACTTTTTTTTATTTGTTGATTGTAATTTAGTTTTTTACCTTATAAGCTTGGCACCAACCAACAACTGAGCAATCTTGAAGTCAGGAAGAAGCACAAACCTGTCTTGTGCGAGTCTCTGGTGGCAGTGACCCGTAAACTACCGAGCAAAGGTGTTTTCCAGCGCTATCAATTTTTTTCTACGAGAGATAAAGAAGATGCAAATACAATGAGATAATTACATTTACCACAAAACTGAAAGGGCTAAAATAAAGACAAAACTACGATTACCTACTTACACCTTGAACGCAAATCACGATATCTAAAATAGACATGCTAGAGTAAAAATAAGGGGATGTTGCGTCTGCCGTCTTATAGGCTTATAAGCAAACAGCTTTCTTTGTTGGTCTAGCTTTTTTATGCTTCAAAAAAGTTAGATTTTTAAGTTTTTTGACTTAAACTAAAATAGAAAAGCATAGACCCTTTTAAATTTTTAAACCTTTTGATTCAACTATAAATTTTTGCTCAACTTCTTCAACTACACATTGTTACCATTTTTGGTATATGCTTCCAGATTTATTCTGTCTATGTATTGTTTTTCTAACTCAAAAGCTAGTCGTTTTCAATGCACCAAACATATTTTGGCTTTTGCTTAAAAGCCAACTTTTTCTTATCACTTTATATTGAGGTAGCTTCTGTTGCTTATAAAACATACACCAAACAACCCCAAAATCAATTTGTCGCAAATCAAGCCATCAAACTTAAGATTAAATATGAAGAACGAGAAGATGCATAATGACATGTAGATTGAAAAGCCGAGAAGAACGAGATTCGAGCAGATACAAACCTTCATTTGATATATCTCCTTACGTGAAAAGGTTACAATACAGTCTCCTGTACGAATATTAGAAAAAGACCCGAGAGGAACAGTCAAAGGCACTAAGGGAGAAAGTCTGTCATATGAGCGAACCTAAAAACATATAAGAATAGAAGTAATAGTCAGAAATAGCAAATAACAAGTCTTAAGAGATGTTTGGTGCATAACTAAAATAAATAAAGATAGCTTTCATGAATAAGCCAAGGGTTGTGTGGTACGTTTAACGAAAAAGAAAAAATTTAACATCAGCCTCAAGACAATAAACGGCTTAATACCAGAATATAAAACGAAAAATGCTGTTTTTTAAAATATGTTTAATATTAAGCCAAAAAACTTTAAAAGCTAGATGTTTTAAGGCCTCAAACGAGACAAGTATATTATTCTTGCTTATGAAATTAAAAGCCTATGGGGAATAAACAACCCCTGGATCAAGATTGTTTGTTTAGATATATTGAAACATAAGATAGTGACCTCAACGTCATCTCCAGTTACTTTAAGGATATCCTGAACAAGTGGTACAGCCGCTGGATCTCCGCAAAGATGTAGTTCATCAACTGAAATTCCCAATAGAGCACGGGTAAATGAAAACCCCCTTGTTTTACATCCTATCATCTAACAAAAAAAAATACCAAATATGATAAGCACTAGGTGACTCGACATCTAAAAATCATAACTATAAATCCATCCATGTCGTTCCTTCTGATACATAGGAGTTATTTGGTGCCCATCTTATAAGGTAAAAAGCTAGGCTAAAATAAGCAAATAAGCAAATACGTGTTCTATGAAGAAAATTCATAGTTGGTGTGGTATATAATGAAAAAAAAACAGCTTCTAAGGTTAAAATCATGGTATAAAACGAAAACAAGAACTAAATCAAGTTCAAAACATTTTTTTTTATGAAAACAACGTCTACAAAAAAATATCCTGTCAAAAAACACTATCTTATGCATAGATTTTAAAAAAAAAATGATATGATAAGCTGAAAAGGCTAGATTTTTAAGCTTAAAATATCACACCAACCAAACACCATTTTGGCTTGCCCAAAGCCAGAAAACCTAATGGCACCAAACAGTCTTTTACTGCATAAATATAGCATATGCTGCCTTTACCATTAAAACCAATGCATGATTATTATGATCATAGTTTGATACAAGTATATATCGTATTCTAAAACATTGTTCAATCAACCGCAAGTATTTATCATCGCTTGCTAGAATACGGTATAGCCGTATAGGTAACAGATATGTAGCTTGCCTGAATTTCATCAATAATGGCACAATGGTAATTGAACGATACATTAGCCATTTCAACTGTGACAGCTTGGTGTTTTGCTCCATCAACTTCTTCTCTCTCTTGCCCTGTAATCAGATCACAAGGTACGTTTGCCTTGTTTAATCGGTTGGCTACTTCCCATGCTAGCAACCTTAAAGGACCACAATAAATTCCTGAACAGAAAGTATTAAAACTATATTACCACCATCATATATATAGTAGGCAGATAATCCCCTCGGTTATAAATGAAGGGATGTGGCATTAGTTTGGATTGGGCTTTTGGTCTTGGTTGTTTACAAAGGAGACAATTCCATTTATATTCAACATATATACATCTTGATATATATTTTCTACTTATTTCAAAAATATTTACTAAGTCAATGGATGCAATCCACTATCTTACAACCACTGACCAAACATCCTTAGATCCAATGATGATGAGATATTTTAGCTACTCTTGAGTTATATTAACTACAACTTGTATACTATATAAGATATCGTCTCGAATATCAAAGACTAAGTTTTCTCGTTTTAAATTATAAGCAAGAGTAAAAGTTTTATGTCATTTTCTATTGTCTACTCTTTTCTTCTCTTAAATTTTGATAACTAAACATATACTTTAGTTTGAAGCTGAATATGATTAATATATTGTACCTATTGGCATAAGCCTACACAACAATAAGTATGAAACATACCTGAAGGACTAGACTCAAGTTGCTTTAAGGCATGGTAGGTTTTGCCGCTGTTTGTCGGGCCAACGTGCAAAACAACCTTGCGTTTTTTCTTTCGAGCATTGGGATACCACATATGAGGACGGCTGAAATTTCATAACAAGAAAAAATACAAACATGACACTAATACTTAGATATATACTTTAGCAACACAATACTATAGTCAAATACCAGAACTAAAACGGAACATAGGACAAGAATTTAGTCAACGAAATAGATCAAAATCTATATATGAACACCATTTCTCTTACGTTAAGTCAGTAAAATCGAACTTTGTTGAACTCGCCCCTGAGCCTACAAAATCAAACTTCTTAGAGCTTGAGCCGTGACTGTAATTCCTTATAGTATCATGGTTACTAGTAAAAGCCCTGAAGTTGAATTCCAAGCACAACTGCCATGACTTCCCATTATCTGCTCGGTATTAGAGGTAGAATTCTAAATAATTCGCCATTCAGAAAAACAAAGACAACAACATTCAAAATTGAGCGAGTTTGCACTATAATTCACATTTCACAGTCAGTTTTTATCAGCTGATCTAACAACAAAACTTTGGAAATGTTTAAACTAAACAATAACCAAAAACTATATACATTTCCTCTCTTTCTTGAGACATACTTTATAATTCAATGTTCAACAAGAAATCATCATCACTCCTTCGAATATTAGGATTTCGAGAAATTATTTCTCGAAAATCAAAAGTACCATCACAACTCTCGGGCAGGACTAGTCATGTACTCTACCGTGTCATAATGGGAGGACTAACAAGCATTCGAACACTCTAAAATTCTTACAATTTGTAAAGGACAACACTTTTCATCCACTAATCAAATGCTCATATTTTCCACACACACAAAAAAAACTAACTTTTCAAGCTTTCTACTTTATTTATACAATTCCTTGGCTCTAACTTATACAAAGGACCATAAAAATAAGAACACCCAATTTCCTAAACATTAAGCTAGAAAATCAAACTCAAGTTCAACAAAAACCTAATTCTAAAATAATAAAGCCCACAATCACCGTAGAAAAAAAAACAAATACTTTATACCGAAGAGAGAGAGAGAGATAGTAAGTAATGATCGAACCTCGGAGAACACGAGAAATCCCAAAAGCTGAAGCTTTTCGACGTCCAATGATACCAACACTCATTTTGACTTAGCGAAAAGGATTGGATTAATATCTTTGTAGAAGGGAGAAAATACCCATCAGTGATTAGTCTATCTCCCAATTCAACAGATAGGTATTACTGGACAGCGCAATCGAAGGACAATATGCGGTGGTGGATTGAAGAATCGCGGGTTTCAAACGCGAGTCTTATGGTAGAGATATGAGAGGGAAAAGTCTGAAGTTGCTTGAATCGTTGAAGACCAGAACATAAATGTGGTAGTTTTGTAAAATTTTAGGGACTAACTTTGACTTTTATGATTAAACCCTAGAATAGTAGAACCTATGCTAATTGCAACTGCATCTCGGGTTAGAAAATTGTATCTGATTCCTGTCCGGACCCGAATGGGACTTGTATTTTTTGGGTTCAATAAATCTCTTTGGTTGTCTCCAATAAATTTTTGTTTTTGTAGAAATGTATCTTTCACCTTTAGTTGCTTAAGTTACGGGTATTATAAAACTACCGTGGTTAATAAGATCTTAATCGAATTGTATTTTACCATTGCATAAAACGATCGACTGAAATCTATTGTTTATTTTTGAGTAAATCTTTAGCAATCAACTTTTGTTTTGAATTCGGATGCTTTAACTTGTAGATTACTTTTTATTTTTTTTATAACTCATTTGCTTCCTACTACATTTATGTTATTTAGGCAAATCAACAAGCTTTCATGTATCATTCTTATGAATAGATCCAACCTCTTTCCCCGTAGCATTGATCGATCAATCTGCTTCTGAATTCGATATAGCTTCTTTATAGCTATCGGAATCATGCATCTCATTTTTTTTAGAAACTGAAATAGTATATGTAACTAGGTTCGCATACTTTTTTGGTGGTCTAATCTATCTTCTTTATTTGTTAATGGTATGTTATAAGGTTGGTGTTGTTGTTCTGACGTATCATCGCCCATATCATCTGATGTTGACGTTTTACCTCATAATCGTAGATCCACATTGGAACCATTAGAATTGTTAGACCCACTATTAATCGATTTGCTTCAAGTACCAATTGTTTACTCACAACCGATCATGATTCAGCCATTTCCCCAATATCATTCTGATTGTCTAGCGAAGCACACTCATTAAAACTCATGTCCTTACGAATGAGAAAACTTGGAAACTTATGAGTGATACTTTATTACTTATATCCCTCCATACTAGTACCGTATCTTATAAATATGCAACTTTTTTCTTTTGGCTCAAGATTACCATCTCTCACGTGAGCTTACGCTGCACAACTGAATACCCTCAAATTTTTGTAATCAACCGACGATCCATATCAAATCTCAGAATAATTCTTACATCATTCCAGTAGCATATCTTAGGTAATAGACTGGTACACCATTACCTATATGCATCCACTTCATTAGCATATCCTAGAAATATGCAAGTTTTTCTCATTGGCTCAAGTCTACCATATCTCACGTGAGTGTATGCGTGACAATTGAACACCTTCAAACGTTTGTAATCAACCAACGATCCAAACCAAATCTTAAAAGAAGTCTTACAACCAATAGTTATTGATGAAGACCAATTCACCAAGTAACACGTCGTATTGATAATTTTGGCCCAAAAACCCTTTCTCATATCAGAATGTGAGAGCATGTTTCGTGCCTTGTCACATAGCGTTTTGTTCATTATATTTGTAGCCCTATTTTATTGTGGTGTTTTTAAACATGTGTAATGACGTATAATTCCCTCAGTATTACAAAACTCATTGAACTCACGACTGTAAAATTATAACTCGTTACATGTCTAAAGATGTTTGGGTTTTTTCATGTTTGTTTCTCAATCATTGTTTTATTGTTCTTTTTTTAAAAACATAAACTAGTCCATTGACTATCCATTTTCGTGATAAATAGTCCATCGACTAAACAAAATCCATATTTAGTCCCCTGACTATCCATTTTGATTACATATAGTCGACCAACTAAAAAATATCCGGATTTACTCCTTTGACTATCCATTTTTGATAAAGTTAGTCCCTGCACATAGTTTTTCAAAAGAACTAACCTTATCGAAAATGGAAAGTTAAATGACTTACTTTATCAAAAATAAATACTTAAGAGACTTTATGTCATGAAAATGGATAGTCTACACCGTGGGGGTGCTAAATTTATCCAAAATACATAGTCAATAAACTAAATCCAACAGGACTATCTATCACGAAAATGGATAGTTGAGGGATTAATTCATGTTTAAAGCCTTTTTTATATAAAGGTTAAATATGTCTCATCTTTAAATAATCATCGATCAGATTATATAGAATCTGGCTTCACTATTCGATGAAGTTTTATTGTAGCCGCAAAGATCTAAGTGAATGTAATACACTTAGATCTTTAATATTTTTTATAGTCGACGTGATAGATGTCATTGATTATGAACTTGTTGATTCAATGTTTAGCAATCCTAGTGGATGTCGTTGTTGATGATGTTGGGGATGGGGAGAGAGAGGATGGGATTGTTTAACTCCTAAATTAACAGGCTAGTTCCAAACCTCATTTAAAATTATGTCAGAGACTTTGAGGTTCATGTCCAATCTTGAATTTCTGATGATCTCAAGCCCATATTGGGTAACAAGTTAAGTATATATAAGCCAAGGTTTAAACTTGAATGAATTTTTTTCCTTGTTTCTAATAGACACCATATAAAGATTGCTAGCCAAAGGCCTAATATATAATTAGTTCTCAAAGTCAAAGATAAATGGAAACTATTATTTAAAATCTCGTAAATTTTTATTTTCAATCTTTTTAGATTTGATCCAGACACATCAGATAAAGTTTTTATTTTACTTATCAGATAAAGATTTGATTCCAGATTTTTAGATCGATGGTCGCCCTCCTCTGTGGGAAATGTAATTGTAGACCAGGCTACCTTAGCTTAATAAATTTTTAACTTGTGGTCATACCAAAGTAATCAACGAAGATACTGGAAAAACTCTTTAAGAATCCTATAAAAGATAATGAAAATTGAAGACTATTAAACCTGGCCAATGAAAAGAACTAATTTGATTAGTTGAAGCCAACCAACATAAGAAATATGCTTGAAAGTATAAGAACCTATAAGCGAAGTAAGGTTGTGAAGAAGAGGTCATCATTATAAGATAGTAGACCCAAAATTAAAGGGGCTCCCAAGTATTTTACTATAATTGAGCTTACCTTATACCCAAGAATGTTGAGAATGTCGTTTTTGAAAGAAATATTGACACTTGAAAGAAAAATATGGCTTTTGTCTAGACTGACTTTGAGACTCAAAAGCGTAAAAAAATCTTCCAATCCTTTTTTTTATAAGAATAATGAAGTTGAGATCGACATGACATAGAATTATTGAATCATCAATAAAACATAGGTTCATTATTTTTGAGCTTATAACACTTCCAGTGAAATTTGAATTTTGAATTTTATGTTTCTGTTTTTGTCTTTAAGAATAAAGGACAACACTTGCATTACACGAACGAATAGAAAATGAGAGAGTGGGTCTCCCTGTCTAAGTATACCCTAGAAATTACCATACGTATCTTCATTAACATTGATATTGTAAGAAGAATTTGTGATACATTAAATGATCCAAGATATCACTAATTTCTGAAAGTCCATGGATATTAGGATGCCCAAAATGAGATGTTAGCGAACCTTGTAAAAAACATGAGGTCGAGTTTTAAAAAAAAACACTTTTGCCTTTGTTATTGGTAGGCTAGCCTTGAGAAGTTCTTGGAAATGTAGAACATTATCTGAGATGTTTCATCCGGATATAAATGTTGATTGTGATTTATTAATTAAATAAGGGAAATATTCATCGATCATATAGGCAAAGATTCTAGAGATAATCTTGTAAACGATATTGCATTGGGGTCTTCTGCTATAAGTGACTGAGCATGAAACAAATATTTTGGGATAGTAAAAACACGATTGTCGGTGCCACTAAATTCTTGGCGATTAAGATCACGAAGAGTAAAGTGGATTTCAAATAAGTTTTTGATAGACCTGGTTCATACCATGAGATTGAGTAGGTAGGTTTCAATTTATGGAGATAATATCTTTGATATTTGGGTAAGCTTGTTACATACTGAAGAATTTGAAAGTTTTTTCCTATGCCTCCCAGTGGAAGAGAAAAAATATTGAACGATGTTGTATAAGCATACGCTCATAAATGCGTGGAAAAGCTTAATACAAGGGATACTACCATCCGATCAGGGCTAATCACAAAAATTCATGAATGCTACCTTGATTACGACTTGGGTAGTTTTTGAAAACTTGTCCCTCTAAAAAATCGTCCACCTGGTATTGTCGTCAGTGAAAGTGAAGCATCAGACTCCGAAGAAAGTGATTCTTTTAAAAGCTCTAAGTAGTTAATCTTATATTTTCTACTTTTTGTACAAGTCCTCATAATATTCGAGGCTTTTTGTATAAGACCTCTCATCATCCGAGGCGATTTTTGAAGCACTCCCAATGCTTTCCGGGGGGGGGGGTGTTTACTTACTCAAATGAACTTTGTATGACTTTATTTGCTATACTTTTTGTAAACCAAATGTTGTGAAATCTGATAATAGTTTTGTACCAACTTTTGTTGTATATGATAATAGTTGTATGTCAACTTTATTGGTCATAATAATAATTGTTTGCCAACTTTTTGTTGGACATGATAATAGTTGTATGCCAACTTTCGTTGGATATGATAATAGTTGTATGCCAACTTTCATTGGACATGATAATAGTTGCATGCCAACTTTCATTGGACATGACTTTAGGCTCAAAACCAAAACTTTAAGGCAAAAACTTCATATGCATAAATCAGTTAAAATGACACCTCGTTAAAACCTTCCCGTGCTTATCAGGGTAGGAAAGAGTGTGTCGTCGTTGTATTACAAAGAAAAAGACAAGACAAAACATTAAAGCATTCTCATCCTTACTCAAGATACAGTTTTAGATGTTCTATATTCCAAGGATGCTTGAGGCTTCTTCCTTTTTTATCATTCAAACGATACGTCTCATACTTAACTTTTCGTGTTACTTCATAGGGGCCTTCCCAGTTGGGTACTAATTTTCTGGGGCTCTTTTCATTGGTGTGAGTGAAAATATTTTGTATCATTTTATCCCCCTCCTAAAATTCCTTTTGCTTTACTCGTGAAGTATACCTATTTCTCATTAGCGTTTGGTAGTGTAAGATTTTAGCTGTGCAAGCCTTCTTTTTTCTTCCACCAAATCAAGCTCTACTACTCTACCTTGATCATTTAATTCCTCAGCATACGTTGTCACTCGATAGGATTGGAAAATAACTTCCGAAGGAACCACTGCGTCCATTCCATAAACCAAAGCAAATGGAGATTCTGAAGTTGATATCTGAGGGGTTGTTCTGTACGACCAATTTACTTCCTGTAGATAATCTGGCCACTTCCCAACCTTTCCTTCCAAAATCTTATTTAAACCGTCAAGGATCGTCCTATTAGTAACCTCCACCTTCCCATTAGCTTGTGGATGAAAAAGAGCAGAAAAACATTGATGTATGCCCTTGGTATCACACAAATTATTGAATTCTTTGATATCAATTTAGGGTCTATTATCTGTTGTAACCTTCATTCGTACGCCAAAGCAACAACAAATGTTAAAAACGACAAACTTGATCTCATCATTTGCCTTTGTTCCCGCTAAAGGCTCTGCTTCCACCCATTTAGAAAAATAATAAACATCCACTATTATTGTCTTCATTCCCCCAGTTGCCATTGGTAACGGGCCAACCAAGTCAATACCCCACCGATCAGATGATAATGTCTCGGAAATACTTTCAAGGGGAACCCTAGGTTTATGAATTATATTAGTGTACCTCTGACATGTATCACATCTTTTCACCAATTATTTTGCATCATTAGATATAGTTGGAAAGTAATACCCAGCTAAAAATACCCTTTGAATCAAAGCTCTATACCCACAGTGCGTAGACCCTTCTCCGTCATCTAATTCTGACAAAATGATCTGTGATTCATTCTTAGCCAAACACCTGAGTAAAGTTCTACTCAACGATTTCTTGTACAGAACTCATCATAGGACTATGTAACCATGAGATTTGAAACGTATTTTCCTTGACATCAACTTATCTGTAGGTAACACGTCTTTTCCAAGAACTTAACAATTTCAGACCTCCAATCATCTGCCATAACACTACTTGTCCCTTGAAAATTTTCCTCAACTATCATCGATGATTGCTCTGTATCTTTGGTAATCGAAGGAAACTCCTGCGTAATCACCCATGGATAATCCTCCAAACATAAAGCAGTTGCTAAAGAATCTGGCAACGAATTTTCTTCCCTTCGAACATGTTTATATCTAATTCATTCAAAAACAAGTGCTAAATCTTTCAATGCCTTCAAGTATTTGACTAAATGATATTTTCGTGCCTCAGAATGTCCCGATGCATGATTAATCAGAAGTTGTGAATCACTCAAAAATTTAACCCTTCTTGCTCTACAAATCTGAGCCAGCCTTAAACCTACTAAAGCCGCTTCATATTCTGCATAATTGTTTGTCTCTTTAAAGCCAAATCGTATGGCCTGGAACATCGCTACCCCATCCAGGGAAATTAACTGTACTCCAGCTCCACTTCTAGATATCTTTGACAATTCATTTGTTCGACTTATCTTTTGTGCTCATCAATCTCCATGTCTGAACGCTCAGAATGAAATTCTACTAAGAAATCCGCCAAAGCTTGAGCTTTAATAGTCGTTCGAGGCTCAAATTAGATATCAAAATCTCCTAACTCGACCGACCACTTTGTCATTCTCTCGGAGATAGCCAACCTCTGTAACAATCTTTTAAGTGGGAATGATGTTCGAACTACTATAGAATGCACCTGAAAGTATGGTCTCATTTTTCGAGCAGTTGTCACCAAAGCAAGAGCCAATTTTTCCAGTTTCAAATATCATTTTTTCTACATCTAACAAACTCTTACTTATGTAATATAATGGCCTCAAAACATTTTATTCCTCTCGAACTAACACAACACTGACTGCACAATCTGAAACTGTTATATAGATAACCAATTTCTCCCCCAACAATAGTTTAGAAAGTATTTCTGGGGATGAAAGGTACTCTTGAATCTGAATAAACGCTTCAGAATATTCTTTTGTCCAAGTAAACTTGTTTGCATTCCTAAGTAATTAAAAGAAAGGTGCACACTTGTCCAAGGATCGAGAAATAAATTTGTTCAACGCTGCCAACCTTCCCGTTAATATCTGAACTTCCTTGATATTTCGGGGAGTAGTAATTGTTGTTAGAGCTTATATCTGTAGCGGGTCTGCCTCAATTCCTCTTTCACTCACCATATATCTGAGGAACTTTCCGGATATAACGCCAAACGTATATTTTTCTGGATTTAACTTCAAATTGACTTTTCTCAAGTTGTTAAAAGTCTCTTCCAAATAAAAAAAAAGGTGATATTCATCTTTCAAACTCTTAACCGGCATATCATCAATGTAAACTTCCACATTTCACCCAATTTTGTTCGTAAAATTTTTATTTACCAAGCGCTGATAAGTTGCCCCCACATTCTTCGGACAAATGGCATCACCTTGTAACAGTTCAATTCCCCCCTAGTAATAAACGAATTATTTTCTTCATCTCGTGGATCCATATCCCGCATAAGCATCCATAAACGATAGCAAGCGGTTTCCTGATGTAGAATCCACTCGTTGATCAATCTGAGGCACTCGGAATGGATCCTTTGGGAAAGCTCTATTCAGATATATGAAATCTACACACATTTTCCATTTGCCATTCTTCTTCTTTACCAACATTGGATTTGATGCCCACATAGGATATTGCGAATCTCGAATGGGGCCTATCATTAACAGATGCTTTACTTCTGCAAGTATTGTCTCAGATTTCTCATGAGAAAAAGGTTTTCTTTTTTGTATGATAGGCCTTACATTGTTCCTGACCGAAAGCTTATGACAAATTATCTCTGGGGCACCCGTGTTACATCTTATACACACCAAGAAAACATGTTTAGCTTTGTAGAGAAAAACATAATCTATTTCTCCATTAACTCCAAAGAGAGATGTGTTCCCATCTTTAGAACTTTCCCATCAGGGTATTCCTAATCTTCATAATCTCCATCAAGCACCAAAAGTATGGGGTATTCTCTCGGACCATCAAAAAGGAATTATTTTTTAGAGAGTCCTTTTTAACTGCTATGTTTTCTCTACCTTGCTCCCCCGAACTTGCATTGAAGACAAAAAAATCCGGTAACATTCTCTAGCCATCTTATGGCTACTCCTTATCGTTCCAATATTATTTCCCACAACATACTTTAAACATTGATGAACTATGGAAATAACACCATGCATCTTTGACAACCATGACTTTCCTAGAATAGCATTGTAAGACGTTGGCGCATCAACCACTATAAAAAAAATTCGACCTTTTTTCTGAAAGGCCATCGGCCAAGCTCTACTATACTCTCAACTTATCCGACAACTTTTGTTGTTGCCCCCATAAAACCCACGATAATTTTATCCGACCGTCGAAATACAGGGGGATAAAAAATTCTCTTGTAAGTATTCATGAACAAAATATTGACAGAACTACCAGTGTCAATCAAGATCTTCTACACATGACCACCAACTATTCCCGCAGCAATTACCATTGCATCTTCATGTGGACCCGCCACATTTCTCATGTCATCGTCATCAAAGCAAATAATCAGGGAGGGAAGGTGGTGCATCTGTGCTGAGGCTCCTACTCCCAACTGAGTAGTCAAATTAACAATGTGCCTCTTCCGGGAGCTGTTTGAATTCCCTGCAATAGTATCACCTCCAAAAATAGCCAACGACTCAAAAAATGCGCATATATCACTAACATTTCCCCTCGGATTAACCTCATCTACAAAATTAATATCATTATTTCCCTCTTTTGGGTCTAAGTATTCTGTAGCAATATCAAAAGCGTCTACTTCTTTGGAAATAACCATCGTTGTATCAACACTTTTTGGAACAACCTTTGCCTTCAGAATTCTCTGGGAGTGCTTTTTTTTACAAAGTCTCTCAGCTTACCATTTTTAATTAACAACTGCACTTCTTTTTTCAAGGCAATGCACTCTTTTGTATCATGTCTAATATCTTCATGATATTTACAGTACCTGCTGCTACTTTTATTTTCCCTCAAAGTCTGAATAGGAAAAGGCTTCCGGAATTGTACTGTATCCTTGGATTTGTCAAATATTGTTGCTACACACTCAGTTAATTATGGAAAGTACTTTGGACGAATCCATTTATTTGATATAGGTCTTGTTCCCTGTTGCGTATTGTAAGTCTCTCATTATTCGCCTCAGAGGATATTGATTAACTGCTTTAGGCTGCCGATTCGTGCGGGGCGTTTGGTTGCTGGATTCAAATCTTTAGAACTGATTCTGCTCTAACTGATCACTTGATCCTTTTTACGAAGCCTGAGTTTCTTCTACCACAATCCTCTTTTCGACTTGGTCAATAAGAGGTCTGAAAGTTATTGCCTGACTCTCAACCACAATATCCTTCTAAAAGTCTGGGGAGAAGTCCTATTCTAAAAGCTGCCAATGCCACTGAATCTTTACAATATCCCATATCATTTTTTGTCTTCACGAAACGATTGGTAGAGTTCTTCAAACTCTCTCCAACCCTTTGCATGTATCATATCTCCACTAACTCTAAATTTCTAGCTTCCTACAAAATGTTGCTGGAAAATGTTCCAAAACATATCAAATTTTTTAATGTAACTCTGCGGAAGCATGTTGTACCACTTGGAAGCTACCCCTTTAAATGTTTGAGAAAAAACACTACACAACAATTTATCATCATCATCAAAATTGATTATAATTTTATTAAATTTCTCAATATGGTTATCAGGATTTTGCTTTCCATCAAAATTTTCCAACTTAGAGATTTCAAAATGCTTTGGGAGATTGGCAAAAAGAATTTCCGAAGACAAAGGAGAATTTTTTTAGTTGTGATATGTCCTGTAAACATTAGCCATCGAACTTACATGATTCAGAGTATAGAGACCTTCTTCGAAAGGTAAAGTGTACTACTGTATCCATTCAAAATTATGTTGCTCAGACTTCTGGTTTACCGCTGGAAAATTCCTCTGGTTATAAACTTTCTCATCAACTTTTCTTTTATCAGCATAATTCTTTTCCACTCGAATATTCTTTCCTGAACTTCTAGTCTGATGGTGATCAACATGCTTTCTATTATATCTTCTCTTTCGATGATTTCTTTCAGGAGATGATTCTAACGAGCTATAACGAGAATAATCAATTGACTCAGAAGACTCATGGTGACGTTTTTCCTTTCTCTTCGGAAAATAACGACCATGCCCCCTATACCTATCATCCTTGCCCTATAATGATGATAAGTTTCACACTCGACCTTTTCATTCTCATTTTCCCTTTGGATTTTGAAACTAAGATATCCCAGTGTCGTTTCTTTTTCAGCTTTTAATTTCATGATTTCCTCCAACAACTCATTTCTTCGAGCTACTAAAATCGACTCCTCTAAAATTCACCCAGCACACTGATCATCATGTTGGCCCTCGAAATCCATATTACTTCGATAATTTTTGCCTACGAGATTCTCCTCGCAATTGTTCATGTCTAACTCCCCATGTTGTTCCATCACTTTTCTTTCATAAATTTAGGTTTTGGAAAATAATTATGGGTACCAATCGTTGAATTCCCACAGACAACACCAATGAAGTGGCTAGAAGTGTTTGAGGGGGGTTTTAGAGTCAAACAACGTTTTAAGGACTTAATTCGTATTAATGATTACTTAGCTAATTGTTTTAGAAACATAATTAATATTATTTCCTAATAAACTTTATTTATTAAATAAACTCCCTCATCTTTCATTCTCCCTTATCAGTGATAAATCAAAATTTTAAAAAATATAAGTTTTCGTCAGTATAAGATTTATACTTTGACTATATATGACATGGAAGTAGGATTTTGAGGACTAAGTTGTAAATAATATAAATTTAAGGATTTAATTATAACTAATGTAAGTTTTGTCCTTCAATTGTAATTGGTGTAAGTTTTAGAGAGTATTTGTAACTATGTATAATTGTTAAGGACCAAACATCAATTAGTCCTCTTTTGTAACAGATTTCAATTTAAGATTAAGTCTTGGCTCCTCTATATAAAGGGCAAGGCTACTATAATAAAGGGGTTGAACATTTTTTCTCTATAACTCATTTGTACTTGAACTTTCTCTCTCTAAAACTCTCGAACTCTTTCACTCTCTAAATTTCTCTCTTAACAATTGACTAAGGCAAAATATTAACTCATATATATATATATATATATATATTGGCTGTGATTTAATTTTTTATATTTACTTTTTGGGTGGAACCATATAGTTCTTGGTTCGAGTGACATTTCACCTTGAACCATAAATCATATGTCGGTTTGGACCTCTATCCAGTTTCACCCAAACTTCATTAACATCATAGCTTTATCAATTAGGTTTAGGTCCATAAGTGGTGACAGTTTTGATGTGATTTTTTTACTACGATTCTGATGGATTATTTTAATCAAACCATTATCTATAAATCGATGACTCATTTTTCATCAAGCACACAATCATAACCCAAGACTCATTCCACTCATTGGGAGCTTACAACTCTATGTTCTAATTC
Organism: Limnanthes douglasii subsp. nivea; assembly: GCA_036936605.1. Lineage (NCBI taxonomy): Eukaryota > Viridiplantae > Streptophyta > Magnoliopsida > Brassicales > Limnanthaceae > Limnanthes > Limnanthes douglasii. The sequence continues at coordinate 15,722,629 of JAUPFV010000003.1, read as the reverse complement.
ACTAAATAATAAGATATCTTCCACTTTCACTTAGGGTACTAATTTTCTATCAGTTACTCAAAAGTATTTAGCCTTAGTGATTCTTGTTGTGTCACACGAGACTCGACATGCTACATTTTACTCGGGTAAAAACATAATATATTCATATTTTGAGCTACTAGAAGCTTTATATCTAGTGTGAAACACTGTAACATTTTATCTAGAAATATGATGTTTTTACTTCCCTCTCACAACTCTATTTGCACAGTTTAGATTGCTCTCACTTTACTCGCCGCTACCAAGAGAATCATTTGTGATTTTTTTTATGCCTACTGATATGTTTTAGTTTTTCAGGTTGTTCTACTTTTTCTTTAAATTCGACAACAATTTCAAACGTTGACCTATTCAAAATCTCTACCTTTATGTTTCTTTTTTAATTCTTCCAATATTTCGATATTTATTAACCATCAAGTGTCTATGAGTGTTTAGGTATCCACCGTAAATTATTTTTCTGTAAACATTTTAAAATAAAATTACATGATCTATATTAAGAATAAAATTATTTTGTTTATTTGAAAAAGTTTATTTATATATTATTATTATATGATTAAACCAGTTTTTAAAACAAAATCCGATTAATAACCATTAATGAATTAGATTTACTTAACAACAAATTTTTATTTATCTCAACTCGCTAAATAATTCTTTTAGTTGTTTCTATAAGTGCAATTGCTATGGGCCTTATGGTTCATAAAAATAAACTTTATATACTAAGCGAAACATGTCTCACAATGTTTTTTTGTCACGCCAGTCCTTGAGTTACGGGAATCTCAAATGACAGTATTCTATTGGGTTATAAGTTAAGTGTCATAGACTTATATGTACATGATTTTTTGTCTATTTCGCTGTGAAAAAATTACATAAAATATTTAGATTTAAATTTAAATTTTATGTTTTATGTATTTTTTGTATTGGTGTCGTTTTTTATTGAAAAAAATTATATGTACTTTTTGTTAATAAAAATATGTAAATTGAAAAAAAAATTAAAACACAAAAAGTATAAATAAATAATTTTCAATAGAAAGGGAAACCAACGACAAAAAAATCACCAAACATAAAACATAAAATTTAAATTTAACCTAAATAATTTATGTAATTTCCAGACAAGGAAATAATATAAATAGTGTACATGTAAGCCTATTACACTTAACATATGGACCCAATAAAATAATATCACGTAGGATAGTCGTAACTCATGTAGTGACGTGGCAAAAGAGTATCGTTTTCTCTTTCAAGCGGTACCTCAATTTGTATTACAAATGTGTGATACTAATATCATATTTTGAAGTCATTTATAGTATTCACACTTTACCTTATTTGGGATTGTTCTCGTGTATCACACCAAAATTATGATTTACCCTTAGATGTTTAGTCAATTGATACACCTTAACGCATTTTGGGTAAAACCATCTAGTTCTGGGTTCGAGTGATATTTGACCTTGAACCATAAACAATTTGTCAGTTTGGACCGCCACTAAGTTTCACCCAAACTACATCAACATCACAGATGATCAACTCGGTTTAGGTTTATAAATGGTGACAATTTTAATGTGAAAACTTACTTTTACTACGACTCTGATGAATTCTCTTAATCAAGCCATTGTCTATAAGTCGATGACTTGTTTTTTTCATCGATCACGCATTCATAACCCAAAACTCATCCCGCTCATTGGGAGCTTACAACTTTATGTTATAATTCACTAAATTGTTATAATTCACTAAATGATAAGATGTTTTTCATTTTTCACTTAATGTACTACTTTGCTATCGGTTACTTGAAAGTATTTAGCCTTGGTCTTGTTATGCACACGAGATTCTCCATGCTACATGTTACTCGGGTTAAAACATAAGTTATTGATGTTTTGAGCTACTAGACTCTTCCCATATAATGTGTAACACTTTATCGTTTCGTCTATAAACACGACTTTTTCATTACTTACGCACAACTTTATTTGCACAATTTATGTTGCTCTCATTTCATTCACCGCTATTACGAAAATCATTTATGACTTATTTTTGGTTATGCATACTAAACTCTTTCAGTTTCCATGTAGTTTTTTCGATAATAATGTAAAATGTTGGCATATTTAAAATTTATATTTCTATGCTTATTATTTCAATTCTCCAAATTATTTTGATAGTTACTTATCCTCTACTGTCATCGAGTGTATAAATATCCACTATAAAAAAACATTTGAACCTCTTACTTTTTATTTTTTTCGGAGGAAATCCGCAACCGCTACTCAATGAGTACACACAAGGTAAACACTCAGTCTGACGCAATAACCTACAAACCAAGGCCAGAAGATAAACATGTAGAAGGACTCGATACTCGACCACTCATTATAAACTAAAATTTAATTAATTTGAACCATTCTATATAAATATACGTGGTCGATATTGAGAATAAAATTACTTTATTGATTTACAATTTTTTTACAGATCATAAATATACAATTAAACTAGACTTCTTAAAACAATCTAATTAGTAACGGTTAATAAATTAAATTTATTAATAACAAATCTTTATTTATTTGAACTCGTTTAAAAATTATTTTATTTGTTCCTATAAATGCAACGGTTATGATTCATAAAAATAAACTTTCTATACTAAGCGAACATATCACATAAATACTTTCTGAAAGTGAAATCTGTATTTTCTTGCCACGTCAGTAGTTACAAATATTTCTTACAACAATATTTTATTGGATTATAAGTGAAAAGTATCATAAAATTACATATACATGATTTAGACTTTTTCGCTATAGAAAAATTACATAAATTATTTGAACAAATATAAATCATTAGAGATTAAAAATTTAATTAATTTGAACATTTTATATAAATATACGTGGTCGATATTGAGAATAAAATTACTTTATTGATTTACAATTTTTTTACAGATCATAAATATACAATTAAACTAGACTTCTTAAAACAATCTAATTAGTAACGGTTAATAAATTAAATTTATTAATAACAAATCTTTATTTATTTGAACTCGTTTAAAAATTATTTTATTTGTTCCTATAAATGCAACGATTATGATTCATAAAAATAAACTTTCTATACTAAGCGAACATATCACATAAATACTTTCTGAAAGTGAAATCTGTATTTTCTTGCCACGTCAGTAGTTACGAATATTTCTTACAACAATATTTTATTGGATTATAAGTGAAAAGTATCATAAAATTACATATACACGATTTAGACTTTTTCGCTATAGAAAAATTACATAAATTATTTGAACAAATATAAATCATTAGAGATTAAAAATTTAATTAATTTGAACATTTTATATAAATATACGTGATCGATATTGAGAATAAAATTACTTTATTGATTTACAATTTTTTACTAATCATAATTATAACAAATCTGATTAGTAACGGTAATAAATTAAATTTATTTATAACAAATCTTTATTTATTTCAACTCGTTTAAAAATTATTTTATTTGTTTCTATAAGAGCAACTGTTATTATTCATAAAAATAAACTTTCTATAATAAACGAACATATTACATAAATAGAAATCTGTATTTTCTTGCTATCGTCAGTAGTTACGAATTCTTACAACAATATTTTATTGGATTATAAGTGAAAAGTATCATAAAATTACATATACATGATTTAGACTATTTCTATATAGAAATATACATAAATTATTTGGGTTAAATTTAAATTTATGTTTGTTTCTTTTGTATTGGTGTGACTTTTTATTGAAAAATATTATACACATAGAAAGTATAAATAAATTTTGTCAATAAAAAGTAAAACTAACGACTAAAAAACGAGCATAAAAAACAAAATTCAAATGGAATCCAAATAATTTATTAATTTTCCGACAAAGCAATAGTATAAATCGGGTGTACATAAGCCTATCACATTTAACATATTGACCCAATAAAATAGTGTCCCGTGAGATACTCCTAGCACCATGGCCGGCAAACGAAGAAGAAGAAAGCTTAAACTGTAAGCTCTACTCTTTATACCAAAGATTCGAACTCTATCGATTCCTTTGTAATTTCAATTTGTTGAAGTGATTGTTGCTAGTGTGTTTTGTGGTAGAAATATTTCTGAGTTTTAGGGATCAGAACAAATTAGGGTTTATAATGTGTTTTATGATCATGAATTGGTTGATTACATAAATTGGAGCATGTATGAGTCGAATGCTTGCATTGTGTGAATCGAATTTTGATAAGTTGGCCAGTTAAAATCATGCTAGGGTTTCAAATCTTTTTAAATAATATTTGGGATATGAACTTGTGGAGATTTTTATTGGGTTGGTCTAAATTTGTATTGAAAGAGTTCCTAATGGTGTTGCTGTCCCTTGAATTTTAGATGATGATCTTGATGATGAACTGTGTTTTGTTGGATCAACAGTTTGAAGAATTTCTGGGTTTTTATTTGATGATAGAAGTACTGTATAGCTCCCTTTTAGTAGCAAATTTGTATTGATTTTTTTGGTAATACTGCAGTAATCTATGTGATTCTGGGTTTTAAGAATCAGATCTATTAGGGTTTATTGTGGAGTGCTGATTTGTGTCTCGTCAGATATGATTCTAATGGTATAAATTAAAGTAAACTGCTAAGCAAATTAGGGTTTATAGTGGGATTGATGAAGCTAAAACCTAGTGAAACACCAAATAAGTTTACAATCGAGAGGAGAATATAATCGTTTTTCTGTATAAAATATGATTCGATTTATACTAGTTAGAGAAGACCCCCACATTTATTATTTATTCGTTACATGTTAAACTTTCTATTGTGCCTTAAATTTTGGTACGTTTTCTGTTCCTTGTGTTTTTTCAACATCCGGGTATTATAGACCGAATATAGCCGTAGGTATTATAGACTTAGTATAGCCGTATTACTAATGGATCTAACTGTATAAATTGGGATTAAGTGTGATTCTGATGAGTTTTTAGACTCAAAAACAGATTAGATTGGAGTAAAGCTTGAAACTTTGGTCTTTTAATTGTGTGAATCGACTTTGGTTTTGACATATTAGCTAATATGGTGAGAGTAGGCTGTTTACAAGTTCCTTTCTAGTGCTAAATTGGACAGAAGTTGAATACTTTAGTGCTTTGACTGTCCGGATTAATTTTGGGTCTAGCTTATTTAGCAAATTAAGTCTTATTTGGTTCTTGATTACTTTATTTTATGCCTCTACAGGTTAACGGACACAGTAAGAAACAATGAAGAATCCAACTCAAATTCTAAAAAGGAAAAACCTGAATACCATACTTGGTCCGATCTTCCTACAGAACTCCTTGAGATTATTATCTCTCCTCTACCATTTGCTGATAACATTCGTGCATCCGCTGTTTGCAAAAGATGGAATTCGGCTTCGGTTTCCGTTCGAGTACAAAATCAACCACCATGGCTTATGTACTTTCCTAAATCCGGAAATTTTCACGAAGTCTATGACCCGTCAGAACGTAAAACATATTTGCTCGAGTTACCAAAATTAGAAGGCTCGAGAATTTGTTACTCAAAAGATGGTTGGTTATTGTTGTACTGACCCCGAACACACCATGTGTTTTTCTTTAACCCGTTCACTCGGGAATTAATGGAACTCCCAAGATTCGAGATGGTGCATCAAATCACAGGCTTTTCTTGTCCGCCAAACAAGAGTAATAACTGATATATCATATTTACTATTAAACACATTAGCCCTACTAATGTTGGTGTAAGCACCTGCGAACTCGGGGCCACCGTGTGGACCACTACCAATTATCAAAACCGGTTACCGTTCGTAAGCAGTAACTGGAATAAACTTGTTTACTCAAACGGATCGTTTTACTGTCTAAGTCTAACCGGCTGGCTCGGTGTGTTTGACTCTATAGCTGGCACGTGGAATGTACTTCCGGTCACCCGCCGCAATGCCCAGATAATTTTTTCGCCAAAAACTGGTGGAAAGGTAAATTTATGGCAGAATTGCGAAGTCTCTCACCTAAACGGGCCGAGTCTCTCACATTCCACGTGCGAGCTACAGAGTCAAACACACCGAGCTAGAGCTAGAGTAAACAAGTTTATTCCATTCCAGTTACTGCTTACGAACGGTAACCGGTTTTGATAATTGGTAGTGGTCCACACGGTCGCCCCGAGTTCGCAGGTGCTTACACCAACAATAGTAGGGCTAATGTGTTTAATAGTAAATATGATACATCTGTTATTACTTTGTTTGGCGGACAAGAAAAGCCTTCGATTTGATGCACCATCTCGAATCTTGGGAGTTCGATTAATTCCCGAGTGAACGGGTTAAAGAAAAACACATGGTGTGTTCGGATTGGTACAACAATAACCAACCATCTTTTGAGTAACAAAAATGTTTAGCTTTATAGATAAAAACATAATCAATTTCTCCCTCAAATCAAATGAAATATTTATTCCAATTTTTAAAACTCTTTCCCATTTAGGTATACGTAATTTTCACAATTGTCATCAAGCACTAAAAGTTAGGGGACTCCCTCGGATCGTCGAAACGCGTTGTTTTTTAAGTCCCCTTCAATTGCTATGATTTTTTTTGTCTCATAACCCAGAACTTGCTTTGAGGACAAAACAATCTGATAGCACTCTCTAGCCATCTTTTGGCTACTCCTTGTTATTCCAACATTATTTTCCATAACATACTTTAAACATTGATGAACCGTTGAAAACATACTTTAAACATTGATGACACTGGTGTGGTTTATTTTTGTTTGAGGGTAAGTTTGTAATTTTTGTTTAGAGTTTTGTGGATGTTTTAGCTATTCGTGAGTTATATTAACTACAACTTGTATACTATATAAAATATCGTCTTGAATATCAAAGACTAAGTTTTCTCGTTTTAAATTATAAGCAAGAGTAAAAGTTGTATGTCATTTTCTATTGTCTACTATTTTCTTCTCTTAAATTTTGATAACTAAACATATACTCTAGTTTGAAGCTGAATACGATATAATATATTGTACCTATTGGCATAAGCCTACACAACAATTACTATGAAACATACCTGAAGGACTAGACTCAAGTTGCTTTAAGGCATGGTAGGTTTTGCCGCTGTTTGTCGGGCCAACGTGCAAAACAACCTTGCGTTTTTTCTTTCGAGCATTGGGATACCACATATGAGGACGGCTGAATTTTCATAACAAGAAAAATACAAACATGACATTATACTTAGAAATATACTTTAGCACCGCAATACTATAGTCAAATACCAGAACTAAAATAATAAACGGAACATAAGACAAGAATTAGTCAACGAAATATATCTAAATCTATATATGAACACCATTTCTCTTACGTTAAGTCAGTAAAATCGAACTTTGCTGAACTCGCGCCTGAGCCTACAAAATCAAACTTCTTAGAGCTTGAGCCGTGACTGTAATTCCTTATAGTAGCATGGTTACTAGTAAAAGCCCTGAAGTTGAATTCCAAGCACAACTGCCATGACTTCCCATAATCTGCTCGGTATTAGAGGTAGAATTCTAAATAATTCGCCATTCAGAAAAACAACGACGACAAGATTCGAAATTGAGCGAGTTTGCACTATAATTCACAGTCAGTTTTCATCAGCTGATCTAACAACAAAACTTCGGAAAAAGGTTCAAGTAACAATCACCAAAAATACATACATTTCCTCTCTTTCTTGAAACATAGTTTATAATTCAATGTTCAACAATAAATCATCATTAGTCCTTCGAATATTAGGGTTTCGAGAAATTATTTCTCGAAAATCAAAAGTACCACCACTACTCTCGGGCAGGACTAGTCATGTACTATACCGGGTCATAATAGGAGGACTAACAAGCATTCAAAATACACTAAAATTCTTACAATTTGTAAAGGACAAAACTTTTCATCCACTAATCAAATGCTCATATTTTCCACACACACAAAAAAAACTAACTTTTCAAGCTTTCTACTTTATTTATACAGTTCCTTGGCTCTAACTTATACAAAGGACCAGAAAAGTAAGAACACCCAATTTCCTAAACATTAAGCTATAAAATCAAACTCAAGTTCAACAAAAACCTAATTCTATACCAAAGAGAGAGAGAGATAGTAAGTAATGATCGAACCTCGGAGAACACGAGAAATCCCAAAAGCTGAAGCTTTTCGACGTCCAATGGTACCAATACTCATTTTGACTTAGCAAAAAGGATTGGATTAATATCTTTGTAGAAGGGAGAAAATACCCATTAGTCTATCGCCCAATCCAACAGAGAGGTATTACTGGACAGCGCAATCGAAGGACAATATGCGGTGATGGATTAACGAATCGCGGGTTTCAAACGCGAGTCTTATGATATAGATATGAGAGGGAAAAGTCTGAAGTTGCTTGAATCGTTGAAGACCAGAACATAAATGTGGTAGTTTTGTAAAATTTTAGGGACTAACTTTGACTTTTATGATTAAACCCTAGAATTTCTAGTAGAACCTATGCTAATTGCAAATGCATCTCGGGTTAGAAAATAGTATCTAATTCGTGTCCGGATCCGAACGGGACTTGTATTTCTCGGGTTCAAAAAATCTCTTTCATTCTCCAATAAATTTTTGATAGTTTTTAATTTTTTTAATCATCAAATATAAATTAAATATTTTTAATAATAATAATTATTATTATTATAATAATAATAACAAATAAAATTGTAAAATAATCAAGTGATACTCGGACATTTCTTGTTCGGCGTATTCGTGGTACGAAGGATCCTTTTATTTTAATCATCTATTTTATTAAACGGTTTAAAATTTTAAAATTTTAAAATTAAAAAAGAAATTAAAAATAATATTTAAAACTATAAAAAAAAATTATTATTTTCTACTAGAAATTAAAAAAAGGTGAGATATTGATTTTTAAAATTTTCACGTCTTTTAGCAGAGTTGGTCACCTTAAGGAGTAGTACTACTACTACCTTGTTCGTTCGTAATCCTCTCAAGGGAGTTTGAAAATAGGTCCCCGATGCGAGGATAATTGATTGCTCATGTGAGTAGAGTCTATATAAAGAAGTAAAAGGAGGGTTTGGCTTAACGAGTCTCTTGATTTAGGCTATTTTCGTGAAACTAGGGTTTAAGCTCCTGAGCTTATTGAGTTGATAGAAGCTTGGAAAAGATGGTGAAAATGTTTGAAGCTGGTCCTAAAGGAGCCACAAGTAGGTGTATACCTCTCCTTAAGAGGTTGGTCAAAGTTAAGGATGTTCAACTCATTCGGAATGCAATAGTAAGCAAAAAATACCCAAAGATGACTTCGATTTCCAAAGATACGTCTGTATCTTTACGTCTATCCCTAGCGACAAAAGGAAAAATTTGTAGCAGCTCGTGTGAGAAGTCGCAATCTCATAAAAAGAAAAAGAAGTTGCTAGTCGCTCCATCCAAATCAGCTTCAGATATTCCTGCATATTGTGACGTAAAGACACAATCTGATAAAAAGAAGCCATCCAAATCAGCTGATATTCCTGCACATTGTGACATAAAGAGAGCAGCGCGGCCTATGGCCCAACTGATTCTAAAGGCGCAGAAGAAAAGAATCGAAATTGAAAGGGAACGGGCAAGAATCGCAATCAATAAGATTGTCAAAGCCGTTTCATTTGATGGTGATATGGAAGCCGAAAGAGTTCAATAGGATGTGCCCCGATCTAATGCTAGCTCGGAACAATCCAAAACCAGAGGAAAGAGAAGAAGGAGAGATCTTCTACTTCTAGTCGTATTTGGTTAGATACTTAGATATATTGTATAATCAATACTAACACTAACAGTATATAATAAATACTTGGACAAATATAATATACTACTTATTTTGTTTCTTTCATTTTCATTTTCATTATAATATACTTGTAGAAATATAATATACTTATACTTGGAGAAATATAATATAGACATCTAATTCACGTTATATACCACAAGGTGCTCTCTCCTGCTTTCCTGCTATTTCCTTTTTTTTATAGTGATCTAATATAGTATGTTTTTCAGTATTTAGACTTTAATAAGCTTCTCATACTTGACCATAATCTTGTTTGTTTGAGTTGCTCTACTTATTATATAAATTTAGCAATATATTTAAGACAAATGTTTCCTTTTGTAGAGCATCTAAGCAACTTTCTTAAAGCATTTATGTTTCTTAAAGAAATGAATGAATCTCAAAACACTCAGAGAGAGATAGGAGATTTTACTAAATTATACGTGCTTTAGCTCCACTTTTAATTCAATATTGCACTTTCCTCATTTGGCTACTTGTGCCAGCGAATTGCTTGTTTCAATTAGTTCCAATCACCCTGGATGACAATGGTCTTCTTCTGGATTCTTTAGGTGATACCCAGCTGAAAATGCGTGATTACATATCTCTTGCCACGAGAATGATGAGAATTGAAGTGCAGAGCGCTGATACATCCATCCAAGACGCCAAGATTGCGCTGATATAAGGTTGGTGGTGTTGTTCTGACGTATCATCGTCCCTATTATCTGATGTTGACGCTCCACCTCATAATCGTGGATCCACATTAGAACCATTAGAATTGTTAGACCCACTATTAATCGATTTGCTTCAAGTACCAGTTGTTTACTCACAAATGATCATGATTCAGCAATTTCCTCAATAATATTATTTTGATTGTCTAGCGAAGCACACTCATTAAAACTCATGTCCTTACGAATGAGAAAACTTGGAGACTTATGAGTGATACATTATTACTTATATCCCTCCATACTGGTAGCGTATCTTGTAAATATGCAACTTTTTCTTTTGGCTCAAGATTACCATCTCTCACGTGAGCCTACGTTGCACAACTGAATACCCTCAATTTTTTTGTAATCAACCGATGATCGAGATCAAATCTCAAAATAATTCTTACATCATTCCAGTAGCATATCCTAGGTAATAGACTGGTACATCATTACCTATATACATCCACTCCATTAGCATATCATAGAAATATGCAAGTTTTTCTCATTGGTTCAAGTCTACCATATCTCACGTGAGTGTACGCGTGACATTTTGAACATCTTCAAACGTTTGTAATAAACCAACGATCCAAACCAAATCTCAAAAGGAAGTATTACAACCAATAGTTATTGATGAAGACCAATTCACTAAGTAACACGTCGTATTGATAATTTCGGCCCAAAAACCATTTCTCATATCAAAATGTGAGAGCATGTTTTGTGCCTTGTCACAAAACGTTTTATTCATCGACTAAACAAAATCCATATTTAGTCCCTTGACTATCCATTTTGATTATATATAGTCCACCAACTAAAAAATATTTCGATTTACTCATTTGACTATCCATTTTGGATAAAGTTATCCCTGCACATATTTTTTTAAAGGACTAACTTTATCGAAAATGGAAAGTCGAATGACTAACTTTATCAAAAATAAATACTTAAGAGACTTTATGTCATGAAAATGGATAGTCAACACCGTGGAGGACTAAATTTATCCAAAATACATAGTCAATAAACTAAATCCAACGGGACTATCTATCACGGAAATGGATAGTTAAGGGATTTATTCATGTTTAAAGCTTTTTTATATAAAGTTTAAATATGTCCCATCTTTAAATAATCATCGATCAGATTATATAGAATATGGCTTCACTATTCGATGAAGTTTTATTTTAGCCGCAAAGATCTAAGTGAATGTAATACACTTAGATCTTTAATATTTTTTATAGTCGACGTGATAGATGTCATTGATTATGAACTTGTTGATTCCATGTTTAGCAATCCATTAGTGGATGTCATTGTTGATGATGTTGGGGATGGGGAGAGAGAGGATGGGATTGTTTAACTCCTAAATTAGCAGGCCAGTTCCAAACCTCATTTAAAATTATGTCAGAGACTTTGAGGTTTATGTCCAATATTGAATCTCTGATGATCCCAAGCCCATATTGGGTAACAAATTAAGTATATATAAGCCAAGTTTTAAACTCGAATGAAGTTTTTTCCTTGTTTCCAATAGACATCATATGAAGATTGCTAGCCAAAGGCCTAATATATAATTATTTCTCAAAGTCAAAGAAAAATAGAAACTAATATTTAAAATCTCGTAAATTTTTATTTTTAATCTTTTTAGATTTGATCCAGTCACATCAGATAAAGTTTTTATTTTACTTATTAAGGACCGTGTGAGTTTAAGGACGATCGACTGTTTCTAGATTTTTAGATTAAGAATCCCATGGTCGCCCTCATTTCTGGGAAATGTAAATGTAGACCAGACTACCTTAGCCTAATAAATTTTTAACTTGTGGCCATACCAAAGTAATCAACGAAGATACTGGAAAAAATCTTTAAGAATCCTATAAAAGATGATGAAAATCGAAGACTATTAAAACTAGCCAATAAAAATAACTAATTTGATTAGTTGAAGCCAACCAACATAAGATATATGCTTGAAAGTATAAGAACCTATAAGCGAAGTAAGGTTGTGAAGAAGAGGTCATCATTATAAGATAGTAGACCCAAAATTAGAGGGACTCCCAAGTATTTTACTAGAATTGAGCTTACTTTATACCCAAAAATAAGAGAGTGGGTCTCCCTGTCTAAGTATACCCTAGAAATTACCATACGTATCTTCATTAACATTGATATTGTAAGAAGAATTTTTGATACATTAAATAATCCAAGATATCACTAATTTCGGAAGTCCTGGATACTAGGATGTCCAAAATGAGATGCCAGCGAACCTTGTAAAAACATGAGGTCAAGTTTTAAAGAAACACGTTTGCCTTTGTTATTGGTAGGCTAGCCTTGAGAAGTTCTTGGAAATGTAGAACATTATCTGAGATGCTTCGTCCGGATACAAATGTTGATTGTGATTTATTAATTAAATAAGGGAAATATTCATCGATCCTATAGGCAAAATTTTTAGAGATAATCTTGTAAACGATATTACATTGGGGTCTTCTGCTATAAGTGACTGAGCATGAAAGAAATATTTTGGGATAGTAAAAACACGACTGTCGATGTCACTATATTCTTGGCGATTAATATCACGAAGAGTAAATTAGATTTCAAATAAGTTTTTGAGAGACATCGTTTGTACCATGAGATTGAGTAGGTAGGTTTCAATTTATGGAGATAATATCTTTGATATTTGGGTAAGCTTGTTACATACTGAAGAATTTGAAAGTTTTTTTCATATGTCTCCTAGTGATGCCCAAGTTAAGGGTGACATTGGTGTGATTAGAGGATCATAGAAAGCTTTAGTGAACATAAGATTGAGAAAAGAATCATCCATCTTATCGTTAATAAAGATAAAATTAGTACTTTAAACTATATGTTTAATGAGATTCTTGTTTATTTATGTAAAGAATAATACCGTAAATGGTGGTCGTCAGGGTAACCCAAGAAGTCCCATGATCTTCAGCCAAAATGAAGTCAAGCTCAACCTCAAAGAGATATATATTCAGGACCCTCATTAAATGCATAGATAGTCGTAAAACAAATGGGAAATAAAGGTATTATGAATTTTAGCTTTGCAGTGAATGTATTACATAAAACAAAATAACGTAGATATGGTGATATACTATGGTTCCATATTATACAAGTTCGACCAAAGAGATGCAAGTTATGATTAGTAACCAAATGCGAGAAGGGGCCATAATTCTGATGATGAATTCGACATTATGAATGGGGACTTTAGTTTTAATACGGATCATGATGGAAACACTATTAAAAATTATAAAATCTATAGCGTTTTTCTATATAACAGAGATTCTTAGACCACATACATTCTGAAAAGAAATAAATATATAAAAAATACTTACAAAGGGTCAGGTCGTGGTCATGTATGAGGAAAAACTCAATATACCAGTAGCGGCCTCGATAGAGGGACGAGTCTTGCTTGGCGGGTAATCCACTTCTTTACCGGTTCCTTCCGCGACTAAGTCAGTCTTAAGAATATAAGGGAACAACTTTTTATCTAACAGATCAGCTTCCATTGAAAATACGGAAATAAAAAGGTAAACCCAAATGGGTGAGAATATGAACATGTAGGAGAATAATATTTGGGGGCTCATCACACTGCCTAGAGTTGTGGCTAAATATAATACAATTAAAACATTATGGAGGAAGACCCTCGTATTCAATTTTGATATAGGTAACTTTATTTAAGCATTCAACATTGATCTTCGTAGGTAACTCGGATCCCGCTTTAACCATCACACAAATACGGGCTTACTTTATCTTTTCTTTTATTTTAGTATGCATGTCCTCGTAAAAATGAGTATCAAGCACCATGTTATGCTACTAAGGACTTTTGAGGTCTAAAATTCAACTGGAAACTTGATATTTTTTATCCAAACCATAATTTCAAAGACCGATTCCTTATACAGGTTGGCCATCAGCTCCCATTGCCTAAGAATCAAGAGTTAGCACTTAAAATACCAAAAGTATTTTTTGAGGATATGTTTATCATGCTTTTATGTTTAGAATTTGAAATAAAAATATATTTTTTAATCGACTTAAATTCTTATAGTACAAGTCTCCCCCAAATGGCCACAATATTATATTTCAATAACATCAACTTTGGGGTTTGACAAAAAAAATATCTTGATAGGCAAGAACATTAATAGTTATATGACCCAATAATGGCTTATTGCTCAATCACCAAATATTTTCCTTTGAACTCATTTTGATGAGCTCATAAAACTACTGAAGTTTGGTTAACTTTATGCCTCAATACGACATCGATCCATGATGGGGGGTGAGAAATAATGAGGTAGATTTATACGTTGAGGTAGATTTATGGGAAGATGCGTAAGAATTGAAAAATCTAGAGTCTGTGACGATTTTTGTTGAGTTGATGAGAGTGGAGACAAAGGGGAGTGATATAGGGGATTTAGAAGAGGGGTTAACAAATTGGGAGGTTCTATTTTTTTGATAATATAGGTTATCTTTGACTTTTCCTCATTTGACCTCTATCACCATTTTTGTGATGAGAGAGCAAAGAGGTGCATTGAGAATTATTAGAGTTAGTTCGGGAGACTATTAGTTTGTATGTAGATGGTAGGTTTGAGGAAGAGGTATTTCAATATGAAGGTACAGATAATAATGGATTAGAGTGTGCATAAAATGAACTCATTTTGGGAATATTTTTTGGGAAAAAAATAGGTTGGATGAGTGTTTAAAAAACTTGTATTTTGAGAGAAGATAAATGAGATAATTATATGCCCAAACCCAACCGATAGTTCAACATCCTTTATTGAGTTAAGATGATATGTAGGCTACTAAAAATATGAGGTAAAGAATACATGACTTCACAATAGGATTAGAAATGACCACGAGGCCCAAATGAAAGAAATTGGCCTTGGAGGCCATTATGTCCCAAATGGGACACATAGAGGTATCGATTTATAATGAACTAGAAGTACGTATTAAAACTTCAAGGTTTGGTAAAAGAAAAGTATTTATTGGCGACGGTAGTGCAAAGAGGAGGAAAGCTTCCTGAGAAACTTCGTCAGAGCCAAACAGATCCATGGGGATTTTATTAGGGTACATGCTACATTAAAAACTAAATTTAATTCAAAAGTTTATGAAATCAAATAAGAAATTTATGATTCCTGAATGACGGAGAAGGGCGAACATAGTAGACTTTAGAGAGGGATTGAATCAGATAAGTGAGAGGTATGAGCTTTGGTATAAGCATGAGATGATGGGACCGATGAGATAGAGATCGTGTAGCTATCATTAGGAAAATGCTTCAAAAGATACTGAGCTTTGAGAGCATATTCCACTGAAAGTTTTTGATTATCAACTCTTGACAAAATCCCCTAAGAGTTCGAGGTTCATAAAGTTAACACCTTAACGGTGGTGAACATGCTATAGTATAAAAAAAACCATATTCAACAGAACAGTCAGTGGCGTAGCCAGGATTGAAATATAATGGTGTCCTGGACCTTGTGATCATTATCAAATAAACATATATATATATATATATCAAAATATATTAAAATAAGATACAAAATGGTTATAACAAATATGGTTTATATTAAAATCTGAAATATGGTGTCATAACATAATATATTTTAAACAAATAACTAAAATGTGAATAAAAAAACTAAAATAAAAACATAATTCTAAGCTAGTTTTACTTGTACTTTCCTCTTACTCATAGCTTAAAAATGTTGAAGGATATTTGTGTTACTAATCGTGGTAAATACCTATTTTTTTCCATAAATATCACCAAACAATCATTAAGTTAAGTCATGGATTGTTCGTTATATTTCTCAATTCATTCTTTACATAATTCAAACCTGAGAAAACTCGCTCAACACTCGTCGTTTCTACGGGTAAAAGCAAAGCCAACTTCAAAAGCTCATAAATCCAATTAAGGATTTTATGTTTTTTGTATTTACAATAATCCTATAAAATTTCGCAAGTCCTTTTATATTGTGCCTCTCTGCGGTTAACTTCGGTAATTTAATTAGAGACATTTTTATTTACTTCTTTATATTTATGAGTTTTTTTAAAATATGTATGCATCATATAATAACAAACATAAAAAACTCAATCAACAATAAAATTTAAACTTAAGTAAGGAAATATAAAAATTATGATTTATGCACGTGTATTTGCTCTTAAATTGAACTATACAACTCTCTATCTTAAGAAAAAGCATAGATCAACCAATGTTATTCTTGAATAGTAACATGGTAACATAAGACATGTAGCAAAACTTCGATTTTGAGAATTAATAACATTGAGACATATAGATAACTTAGTGTTTGAAGCTGAAAATGAGAAGAAAGCATAAAAATAATTTGAAGCTTGTAGTTATAATTTTCTAATTTATGGTAGAAGAACAATGGTTCTAAAAGAATGTATCTTGTAGTTATGTTTTCATACTAACATTATCAAATTTATATAAATTTATATTATTTTTAAAATAAATATATCTATTTATAGTAAAAAAATAAAAATCTATTTGAATCTGTATGATAAAAGTAATAAAAAAGTCTAATTCTTTGGTATATAGATACAAGGTTGTGTTGGGTCTCGATCCAGAGATCGATGGGTTCCTAACGTTGGTGTTTGCCAACAAGACTAATGGCTCTTGCGGCTCAGTGTTTACTTATCATATTATTTAAAGAACCATGTGGAATCTTGGGACCCCACAGGCACCCACCTGGCTCCGCCTCTGAGAATAGTTATCCACCATTAGCGAATCTTCAAACAAACGATAAGACAAATGAAGGATTAAAAAATATTGGTTTTTTTTACAAGAATTGCAAAGGGTAGATGGCTGATGAGATATCCAAAAATATGGTGTCATGTCATGATTCCAGGTGGCGAATAACAATTGTTAACGTCTATTTAACAACTACCTTAATGGTTAAAGTGGTTGGTAAGGCTAAATAAAATGATTTGGAAGCATATATAGTTCCACAAGGGCCTTTAGGAATCGAAACCCGAGCTTTATGATCCAGGTTGGGTGAGAATGAGACTAAACCAACACCAAGAGGATGAAAACCATGGCAGAAGAGAGATCGTCCAACTTTTCTGAGGATAAATACCTACGGATCCTCATAGGTTTATTGTGCCTCAAAAAGACAGTGTTGGAGGGTTTCATAGAATTTGAGGAAGAGTCATGAACCGAAGATCTATGAATTTAGAGAAATATATATTTGATAAGTCTGTTTTAGTATAATATGTAGAGGTAATGTTGTTAAGAATAACTCGAGGGTTTGTGAGTAACTTGTAATTGTTTTTGTTTTTTATAACAACCAAGAGATTGTATCTTATATTAGGTTTAGAAGTGTTTGAGAGAAATTTGGTGTTGTTTGTTAGGTTTTAAATATACTTGGTATACATATGAGTTTTAGGAAGCTTTTGGTGAGATGTTTTCCTTGGGTAAAGTTTTGTTGTAGGATTTTTTATGATGAAAAAGGAAAAATGGTTGGTTATAATTTGGGAAAGCATGGGGATACCTTTTTCTCGTTCTATTTTTGTGCAGGATTTTTGATAGGGCAATATGACATTGTGAACAAGTCACGTGCAAAATGTTAAATGAGGTATTATTAAAATTTCCAAGGGAAATGAGACAAAAAAACTATATGACTTTTAGCAGGCCACATAAACTTTAAAAAAGAGAAAATTTGGATGCTTCCACTTTTTGAGAGCCAATGTATATCATGAAACAATAAATTATCCATAAAATGAGTAAAATTAGGACCATATTCCATTGATATATAAACCTTAACAACATGCTATTACATTCATAAAGACAAAAAGTTTCTCTGTCACCTTAGGTCTATAACAATATATCCAATACAGATTTTTGTCTAATGACCTAAACACCATGAGACGGGCTAAAGACAAATGTTGAAGCTTGAAAATAAAGGACACTAAAATTGGTATCGTTAATTTATTTTAGAAAATTTTATCGTTTTAACTAGTGAGGGAATGAAGCTTCTCTCACTATATTTTCCCCATAATATAGTTTAATTTTAACTAATCAAATTTAACCTTTTTTTATAGTTTTTATTTTATTTTTATATATAATAAAAACCAATTAAAAGATTTAGTAAAATAAAACGAGTATATAATAACTATATATATATATAGTTATATTGATTTGAATTGTATATTAAAAATAGTTAATAAAAACATATTCACTTAAATAGATATCCGAGTATAATTGAAAAATTATGGCATTATTTCGTACAACAAAATACAAAGATAGTTAATTGGATATGATTTAAAATTTAATCATCAAATAATACACCATATATAAAGTCACACTAAATACTAGCATTGGCCCACTCATTAGTTTATATATAATTAATACATATATGTTAAAATATAATAAAAAAGTAAATTACAATAAGCGTCCGATTCGTTTTTCAAATTCAAATTGTAGGTAGCAAAATATAAAATTTTAAAACAAACTATTTAAATTGTCATATCGATAATAAAATTGTGATATATTGAATATTTAGATGTTTTCTCATCAAACAAACATAATTTGTAATCATAAATTAACAAATATATTTTAATATTTTAATTATATGGTTTGTATAAATTAAGTGGTGATTGAAGTGGCTAAAAGTCTTTTGAGAAGGTTTTTAGAGTCAAACAACGTTTTGAGGACTTAATCACTTATCTAACTATTTTAGAGAGAAAAAATATATTTGTTTATCAATCACATTTTTTACAGAATAAGGTGATGCTTTTATAGTACAAAAGTAGGTTCCACAAGTCTAACAACTTGCTAATTGCATGATCAGTCTTTAATTCTATTGTTTGCTTTAAATTAGTCATTTTCTATTACATAATTAACAATTTTTCCTAAATAAACTTTCTTTATTAAATAAACTCCATCATCTTTTATTCTCCCTTATCAGTAGCCCCCCAGTCCTTGTGAAAATATTTTTGGCAAAGACTGTTAGGCATCCTTCGAATCTTATTCCTTGTTTTACCGCCAAATTATGACCAGATTCCAAATTCTGACCAGATTCCAAATTCTATCGACTTCGTACGATCATTTTAGCCTCGAATTTGGAGATAACAACTGTTTTTTAGCTTTGGGTTTCTTCGGAAATTTCAATATGAAACTGCTTTTTAGCTTTGGTATTCTTCAGCTATTTCAATATGAAACTGCTTCTTAGCTTTGGATCTCTTCGAAAATTTCAATATGAATCCCTATATGTAGCCCCAGTCTTTGTAAAAAAGAATGTTGACAAAGACTGCTAACATCTAAGAAAAAAGTTCTCCCCCGAATAATTCTCTCCCCATGAATTTTGGACCAAATGCTCTTCGAACCTCGATATTCGAAAGCCTGCCCAAAATTTTCAACAGATCTCTTCGAACTTTGTAAAAATATTTCAACCCATACCAAACATTTCCCCACCTTTTATTTAGTAATGACATCACAAAAAGAATACTCTGACCATTCCAAAGAACACTTTCCTGTCACATCACAAATTGGTTCAACTTCTTTGGCTTGCCTCTTTTCATGACAAGGATTTTTAGCCAAACTTTTCCACTTCCCCATGCTATTTTTGCACCTACTTCACCCATTATGCCCCCAGAAAAACAAGTCATGCGTCTCAGGGCCTTAACATTTCTTGAAGCCCAACGTTTCTCTATAAAATCTCTTTCTCCCTTCATTCCCGAGATACACTTCTTAAAGGGATAAATTTCCGTCCAAATATTTGTAAAGAGAGAGTACAAATTATGCCCCCTAAAATCCGTCGGATTCCTGAGTGGCTGCTTATTAGTTAAAAGTTCAGAGAGAAAATAGCTGATGGTACCTACATCCATCCTACACCCGAGCCACCTGCACCATTTTTTACGGTACTTGGCCTCCCCCGGAAAATTGTTCTGTTGTTATTCCTTTTAATATCTGCTCTCAGTCCCTCAACACCAATTGTTCAACCCTTAACAATAATTGCCTTGGATTAATGGGGAAGGATAAGCATAAAAAAGCTCTTCCGCCAAAAGAAAAATGCTTCATGAAGATAAAAAGAACATTTCAGGGAACACAAACACTCGAAAGGCTCGCCTTCCGATGTTCGCAACCCCACTGTCCAGCCCCAGGTTGATAATCAACCTCAACAACATAAAGCCGAAGGCTCCGGGTCGGATTTAACTGCCACTCCCTCCATAACTGCTCAAGGAAGTCCCAGGTTCACCACGGACGTTCCTCCTCGAAGTTTAACCTAGGAATAAATTGCACAATTGCCAAAAGTTACAGTGACTGACGAAGAAGTTCAGTCGGTTAAATCAGATGCCACTAGATCAAAAGGCAAAATGAAATTAGTTGAGTCTTCCAATTCAGACCAACTAGAAGCCCCCAAACGAGTTGAGAAAAACACTGGTGAGCCTTCATTAGCCTCAACAAGCTTGGAGACTGCCAACCCTCTTGAAACTATCGAGGAGCAGTCTTTAAGAAAAGCTACAAAATCTAAAGAGGACATCACCCTTCCCCTCGAACTTAGTACCATAGTTGGCAACAATATTCGAGGCATAAAAAACAAGCATCCAGTAATTCTTCACAACATCAAATACAAATATTTTCAGCCACTTGAAGAGACTATGCCGAGGACTCGGTAGGGGATTCCTTCCTATATAACAATCAGATTTCCGAGCCAAGGAGAAATACTTTTGTCCGTAAAAGACGACGAATTGGTCGTGTATACCGAAGTAATGAACTGAGGGGGTTAAGGTATTCTTCATATCCATTTTTATCGAATACTTTTCCAAAATCAATCTTTGCCCCACACAAGTAGGTCCCAACATGTGGTACACACTTATGTCGTGTATCATGGCATCAAGGATTTATGGGAATGGATTTTCTTTGGAAGAGCTCATCGGGATGTCTGGTCTGGCCAACAATCTATTCTTCCCATTTTACTGGCTCACATTTGGCCGAGGTAAAAAATTAGTGAAATACTTACTTGAAGATGAAAAGAAGTGGAAACGACAGTTCTTTTTCTTCTTAGGACATTGGGAGACATGCTCTGAATCATCTTCTTTGAATCCACACAAACTCTCTCTTTTATGGACCAATAAAGATATGTACTCCTTAAAAACAATTATATAGTTGTAGCTATCTCAAAAAAATTAATTCCTTAGAATTCTATGTAGTTATGAACGACGTCTCCAAGCCCTATATTGACTTTGTCTTGTGTGTCACAATCGTCTTTACTAAGTTAAATAAATGGGCCAAAGAAGCTTGGGAAAACAAATTATGACTCTACTTTATGAATACCAATTTGGCTAAAATCGATTGTGGAGATTGAACCTTTCGGAGAGGTTATCATTGGAAGAATTGATTACTCCTCCCTCTCAACAAGAAGTCCCCGAACGACTTGAAGTTAAAGATATTGCCATATATCTTCGGAAGCGCTCTCGAGCTAAAAGTCATCTAGATAAGAATTCTGAGGAGGAGGTTACAGTAAAAGATCAAAACTCTGATTCTGAAGGAGTAAATACTATTCGGAAAGTGACTATTCCCCCGAAAAACGTTGACACAGCTAAAGCCTCTACTTCCACTCCTCGAAAAGCTCATATTCACCTGGTCAAGATAAAAGAATCGAAGAAGAAACAAATTATTCTAGAGCCTATCCAAGAAATATCCAAAGGTGGCGGAGACCAAGAGGGAACCAATTATGGCCAAACACAAAATTCCCAACCAAGTTCTCAACCAAACAACAACTTTTCTCCAAAACTGGCTCCTCTTCCTATTACTAGTAATCAACCGCCCCAAGCTTTTGATACACTTATTCTGACAGGAGAAACCTTGAGCTTTAACTCGGCTAAAATGCGTTCACCTAATAGTTCATTTGAAGTTCCTCAAAGAGACGACTTTTCCCATAGAACTTTCGAAAAAAAATGCTTTAAAGAGTGCCTCGAATATGTTGAGAGGATAGTGGAAGAGAAAAAATATCGAACACTGTTGTAGAAGCATACGCTGCTAAATGCGTGGACAAGGTGAATACAAGGGATACTACCATCTGATCAGGGCTAATCACAGAAATTCACGAATGCTACCTTGATTACGACTTGGGTAGTTTTTGGAAACTTGTCTCTCTAAAAAATCGTCCACCTGGTATTGTCGTCAGTGAAAGTGAAGCATCAGACTCCGAAGATGTGATTCTTCCAAAAGCTCTAAGTAGTTAATCTTATTTTTTCTACTTTTTGTACAAGTCCTCATAATTTTCGAGGTTTTTTGTATAAGACCTCTCATCATCCGAGGCGATTTTTGAATCACTCCCAATGCTTTCCGGGGGTGTTTACTTACTCAAATGAACTTTGTATGACTTTATATGCTATACTTTTTGTAAACCAACTGTTGTGGAATCTGATAATATTTTTGTACCAACTTTTGTTGGATATGATAATAGTTGTTTGCCAACTTTTTGTTGGACATGACAATAGTTGTATGCCAACTTTCGTTGGATATGATAATAGTTGTATGCCAACTTTCATTGGACATGATAATAGTTGTATGCCAACTTTAGTTGGATAATACTTTAAGCTCAAAACCAAAACTTAAAGGCAAAAACTTCATATGCATAAATCAGCTAAAATGGCACCTCGTTAAAACCCTCCTGTGCCTATCAGGGTAGGAAGTAATGTGTCGCCGTTGTATTACAAAGAAAAAGACAAGATAAAACATTAAAGCATTCTCATCCTTACTCAAGATAAAGTTTTTGATGTTCTATATTCCAATGATGCTTGAGGCTTCTTCTCTTTTTTTCATTCAAACGATATGTCTCATGCTTAACTTTTCGTGTTACTTCATAGGGGCCTTCCCAGTTGGGTCCTAATTTTCTGAGGCTCTTTTCCTTGGTGTGAGGAAAAATATTTTGTATCATTCTATCCCCCTCCTTAAATTCCTTTTGCTTCACTCGTGAAGTATACCTACTTCTCATTAGCGTTTGGTAGTGTAAGATTTTAGCTGTGCAAGCCTTCTTTTTTCTTCCACCAAATCAAGCTCTACTACTCTACCTTGATCATTTAATTTCTCAGTATACGCTTCCACTCGATAAGATGGGAAAATAACTACCGAAGAAACCACTGCATCCATTCCATAGACCAAAGCAAATGGAGATTATGAAGTCTATATCTAAGGGGTTGTTCTGTAGGACCAAAGTACTTCTTGTAGATAATCTGGCAACTTCCCAGCATTTCCTTCCAAAATCTTATTTAAACCGTCAAGGATCGTCCTATTAGTAACCTCCACCTACCCATTATCTTGTGGATGAAAATGAGCAGAAAAACATTGTTGTATGCCCTTGGCATCACAAAAATTATTGAATTCTTTGTTATCAATTTGGGGTCCATTATCTGTTATAACCTTCATTCGTACCCCAAAGCGACAGCAAATGTTTGAAACGACAAACTTGATCACATCATTTGCCTATTGGTAACGGGCCAACCAAGTCAATACCCCACCGATCGAATGATAATGTCTCGGAGATACTTTCAAGGGGAACCCTAGGTTTATGAATTATATTAGTGTACCTCTGACATGTATCACATCTTTTCACCAATTATTTTGTATCATTAGATATAGTTGGCCAGTAATACCAAGCTAAAAATACGTTTTGAATCAAAGCTTTATGCCCACAATGCGCAGACCCTTCTCCGTCATGTAATTCTGACAAAACGATCTGTGATTCATTCTTAGACAAACACCTGAGTAAATTTATACTCAACGATTTCTTGTACAGAACTCATCCTAGGACTATGTAACCATGAGATTTGAAACGTATTTTCCTTGCCATCAACTTATCTGTAGGTAACACATCTTTTCCAAGAACTTTACAATTTCCGACCTCCAATCATCAGCCATAACACTACTTGTCCCTTGAAAATTTTCCTCAACTATCATCGACGATTGCACTGTATATTTGGTAATCGAAGGAAACTCATGCGTAATCAATCATGGATAATCCTCCAAACATGAAGCAGCTTCTAAAGAAGTTGGCAACAAATTTTCTTCCATTCGAACATGTTTATATCTAATTCTTTAAAAAACAAGTGCTAAATCTTTCAATGCCTTCAAGTATTTGACTAAATGATATTTTTGTGCCTCAGAATGTCCCGATGCATGATTAATCAGAAGTGTTGAATCACTCAAAAATTTAACCTTTCTTGCTCCACATATCTGAGCCACTCTTAAACCTGCTAAAGTCGCTTCATATTATGCCTAATTGTTTGTCGCTTTAAAGCCAAATCGTATGGCCTGGAACATTGCTACCCCATTCAGGGAAATTAACTGTACTCCAGCTCCACTTCCAGATATGTTTGACACTCCATTTGTTCGAATTAACTATTGTGCTCATCAATCTCCATGTATGAACGCTCCGAATGAAATTCTACTAAGATATCCGCCAAAGTTTGAGCTTTAATAATCGTTCGAGGCTCAAATAGATATCAAAATCTCCTAACTCAACCGACCACTTTGTCATTCTCTCGGAGATAGCCGGCCTGTGTAGCAATCTTTTAAGTGGGAATGTTGTTCGAACTACTATAGAATGCGCCTGAAAGTATGGTCTCATTTTTCGAGCAGCTGTCACCAAAGCAAGAGCCAATTTTTCCAGTTTCAAATATCATTTTTCTGTATCTAACAAACTCTTACTGATGTAATATACTGGCCTCGAAACATTTTATTCTTCTCGAACTAACACAACACTGACTGCACAATATGAAACTGTTATATAGATAACCAATTTCTCCCTCAACAATGGTTTAGAAAGTATTTATGGGGATGAAAGGTACTCTTGAATCTGAATAAACGCTTCAGAACATTAGTTTGTCCAAGTAAACTTGTTTGCATTCCTAATTAATTGAAAGAAATGTGCACACTTGTCCAAGGATCGAGAAATAAATTTTTTCAACGTTGCCAACCTTCCCGTTAATATCTGAACTTCCTTGATATTTCGAGGAGTAGTCATTGTTGTTAGAGATTTTATCTGTAGCGGGTCTGCCTCAATTCCTCTTTCACTCACCATATATCCGAGGAATTTTCCGGATTCAACGGCAAACGTACATTTTTCTGGATTTAACTTCAAATTGACTTTTCTCAAGTTGTTAAATAAAAAAAGTGATATTCATCTTTCAAACTCTTAACCAACATATCATCAATGTAAACTTCCACATTTTGCCTAATTTGGTCTGTAAAAGTTTTATTTACCAAGCGCTGATAAGTTTTCCCCGCATTATTCAGACCAAATGGCATCACCTTGTAACAATACAATCCTCTCATAGTAATAAACGAAGTATTTTATTCATCTTGCGGATCCAACCTGATCCAGTTATATCCCGCATAAGCATCCATAAACGATAGCAAGCGGTTTCCTGATGTAAAATCCACTAGTTGATCAATCTGAGGCACTGGGAATGGATCATTTGGGCAAGCTCTATTCAGATATATGAAATCTACACACATTCACCATTTGCTATTCTTCTTCTTTACCAACATTGGATTTGATTCCCACATAGGATATTGCGAATCTCGAATGTGACCTATCCTTAACAGACGCTCTACTTCTGCAAGTATCGTCTCAGATTTCTCATGAGAAAAAGGTTTTCTTTTTTGTATGATAGGCCTTACATTGTTTCTGACCAAAAACTTATGACAAATTATCTCCAGGAGCACCCGTGTTACATCTTCTGCACACCAAGAAAACATTTTTAGCTTTGTAGATAAAAACATAATCTATTTCTCCCTTAACTCCAAAGAGAGATGTGTTCCAATATTTAAAACTTTCCCATCATGGTATTCGTAATCTTCATAATTGCCATCAGGCACCAAAAGTCTGGGGGATTCTCTCGGATCATAAAAAAGAGTTATTTTTTAGAGAGTCCCCTTTAACTGCTATGCTTTCTCTGCCTCACTCCCCCAAACTTTCATTAAAGACAAAACAATCTGGTAACATTCTCTAGCCATCTTATGACTACTCCTTATCATTCCAATATTATTTCCCACGACATACTTTAAACATTGATAAACTGCGGAAATAACACCATGCATCTTTGACAACCATGACTTTCCTAGAATAACATTGTAAGAAGTTGGCGCATCAACCACTATAAACAAAATTTCGACCTCTTTTCTGAAAGGCCCTCGGCCAAACTCTACTATACTCTCGACTTATCCGATAACTTTTGTTGTCACCCCCGTGAAACCTCCGATAATTCTATATCGTCGAAATATAGGGGAAAAAATTCTCTTGTAAGTATTCATAAAACAATATTTATAGAACTACCAGTGTCAACCAAGATCTTCTCCACATGATCACCAGCTATTCTCGCAGAAATTACCACTGCATCTTCATGTGGATCTGCCATATTTCTCATGTCATCGTCATCAAAGAAAATAACCGGGGAGGGAAGATGGTGCATCTGTGCCGAGGCTCCTACTTCCAACTAGGTAGTCAAATTAACAATGTGCCTCTTCCGGGAGCTGTTTGAATTCCCTGCAATAGTATCACCTCCAAAAATAGCCAACGACTCAAAAAATGCTCATAGATCACTAATATTTCCCCTCGGATTAACATCATATACAAAATTAATATCATTTTCTGTAGCAATATCAAAAGCGTTAACTTCTTTGGAAATAACCATCGTTGTATCAACACTTTTTGGAACAACCTTTGCCTTCAGAATTCTCTGGGAGTGCTTTTTTTACAAAGTCTGTCAACTTACCATTTTCAATTAACGACTGCACTTCTTTTTTCAAGGCAATGCACTCTTTTGTATCATGTCTAATATCTTCATGATATTTACAGTTTTTGCTACTAATTTTATTTTCCCTTAGAGTTTGAATATGAAAAGGCTTCCAGAATTGTACTGTATCATTGGCTTTGTCAAATATTGTTGCCACAAACTCAGTCAATTATGCAAAGTACTTTGGACGAATCCATTTATTTGATATAGGTCTTGTTCCCTATTGCGTATTGTAAGTCTCTCATTCTTTGGCTCTGAGGATATTGATTAACTTCTTTAGGTTGCCGATTCGTGCGAGGCGTTTGGTTGCTGGATTCAAATCTTTGGAACTGATTCTGCTCTAACTGATCACTTGATCCTTTTTACGAAGCTTGAGTTTCTTCTACCACAATCCTCTTTTCGACTTGGTCAAGAAGAGGTCTGAAAGTCATTTCCTGACTCTCAACCACAATATCATTTTAAAATTTTGGGGAGAAGTCCTATTCTAAAAGCTATCAATGCCACTGAATCTTTAAAATATTCCATATCAGTTTTGTCTTCACAAAACGATTGGTAAAGTTCTTCAAACTCTCTCCAACCCTTTTCCTGTATCATATCTCCATTAACTCTAAATTTCTGGCTTCCTACAAAATGTTGCCGAAAAATGTTCCAAAACATATCAAAAAATTTAATGTAACCCTGCGGAAGCATGTTACCACTTGGAAGCTACCTTTATGAATGTTTGAGAAAAAATCTTACACAACAATTTATCATCATCATCAAAATTGATTATAATTTTTTTAAATTGCTCAATATGGTTATCAGGATTTTGCTTTCTATCAAACTTTTCCAACTTAGAGATTTCAAAATGCTTTGGGAGGTTGACAAAAAGAATTTCGAAGACAAAGTAGAATATTTCCAGTTGTGATATGTCCTGTAAACATTAGCCCTCGAACTTATATTTTTAAGAGCATATAGACCTTCTTCGGAAGGTAAAGTGTTCTGTTGTTTCCATTCAAACTTCAGCTGCTTAGACTTCTGGTTTACCGCTGGAAAACTCCTCTGGTTATAAACTTGCTCATCAACTTTGCTTTTATCAGCATAATTATTTTCCACGTGAATCTTCTTTCCTGAACTTCTAGTCCGATGGTGATGTACATGCTTTTTATTATATCTTCTCATTCGATGATTTTTTTTCAGGAGATGATTCCAACGAGCTATAACGAGAATAATCACTTGACTCGGAAGACTCATGGTGACGTTTTCCCTTATCTTTGGAAAATAACGACCCTTCCCCCTATACCTATCATCCTTGCCCTAGAATGATGATAAGTTTCACACTCGACCTTTTCATTCTCATTTTCCCTTCGAATTTCGAAACTAAGATTTCCCAGTGTCGCTTCTTTTTCAGCTTTTAATTTCGCTTCTTTTTCAGTTTTTAATTTCGCTTCTTTTTCAGTTTTTAATTTCTCGATTTCCTCCAACAACTCATTTCTTCCAGCTAATAATCGACTCCTCTAAAATTCACCCAGCACACGAATCATCATGTTGGCCCTCGGCATCCATATTACTTCGATAATTGTTGCCTACGAGATTATCTTCGCAATTGTTCATGTCTAACTCCTCATGTTGTTCCATCACTTTTCTTTCGTAAATTTAGGTTTTGGAAAATAATTCCAGGTACCAATCGTTGAATTCCCATAGACAACGCCAATGAAGTGACTATAAGTCTTTGAGGAGGGGGGGGGGGGTTGAGTCAAACAACGTTTTGAGGACTTAGTTCGTATTAATAATTACTTAGCTAATTGTTTTAAAAAGAGAAACTCAACACTTTTAGAGAGAGAAAATATATTTCTTTATCAATCACCTTTTTTCCGAGAATATGGTGGTGCTTTTATAGTACATAAGTAGGTCTCACAAGTCTAACAACTTGTTAATTGCATGACCAGTCCTTAAGTCTATTGTTTGCTTTAAATTAGTCTTTTTATATTACATAATTAACATTATTTCATAAATAAACTTTCTATATTAAATAAAATCCCTCATCTTTCACTCTCCCTTATCAGTGATAAATCAAAAAATTTAAAAATATAAGTTTTCGTCAAAGTATAAGATTTATACTTTGAATACATATGATATGGAAGTAGGATTTTGAGGACTAAGTTGTAAATAATGTAAGTTTAAGGATTTAATCATAAGTAATGTAAGTTTTGTCCTTAAATTGTAATTTGTGTAAGTTTTAGAGAGTATTTCTAACTATGTATAATTGTTAAGGACTAAACATCAATTAGTCCTCTTTTGTAACAGATTTCAATTTAAGATTAAGTCTTGGCTACTTTATATATAGGGCAAGGCTACTCTAATAAAGGGGTTGCACACTTTTTCAATGTAACTCATTTGTACTTGAACTTTCTCTCTCTAAAAACTCTCGAACTCTTTAACTCTCTAGATTTCTCTCTTAACAATTTACTAAGGCAAAATATTAACTCATTAATATATATATATATATATACATATTGGTTGTGATTTAATTTTTTATATTTATTTTTTGTTTTGTTATATAAAAGTGTTGTCGTGGACGATTTTCCTATCTTCGTATCATTGTTTTTTTCTTGATAATATATAAGTGTGAGTTCATACACATGGTTATATGATTTTGTGCGTATCTGTAATTTCGATACATGGTGTTCAGATATTGTCTTTATGGTCCCATTATGAAATTTTTTTGTGGTACAAAATTATATGGTTATTCTTTGAATTATGTAAACAGAGTTGCATACAACTCATTTTTGTTGGTTTTGGATACATATATCTTTTTGTTGAAGGTTGTTTGAGTTTTTATGAGAATATTTCATGATTTGGTTAAACATTAGTACGTTTTCTTACTTTGGAAATGCAAGGAAACTTTGTGTCCTTAAACCAATAACAATCTATTAGGTAAACTAGTCTTATTTATCTCTAAAATCCAATAAAGATAATATTGCAATATTCACATGTTGTCCATCATTTAGTAAGTTATCGTGCATTTTTTCAAGGGTGTATACTTTTAGGCAACCCTACTGGTTATCTATGTATCCTTACATATATTATCACATAAGAGTTACTTAAGGACCTTTGCTAATGATTTAAATTGTTTCCTTATCACCGATGAAGTTTATCACTTATTATCTTACTCATAAATCTTAGCCTATGTTATTTTTCAAGTCATATATAGTATTCATAGTCCATATTAATTTGGTATTGTTCTCGTGTACCGCACCAAAATAATGTTTTAATCTTAGATGTCTAGTCAAATGATACACCTAAACGCATTTTGGGTGGAACCATATAGTTCTTGGTTCGAGTGACATTTCACCTTGAACCATAAGTCATATGTCGGTTTGGACCTCCATTCAGTTTCACCCAAACTTCATCAACATCATAGCTTTATCAATTAGGTTTAGGTATATAAATGGTGACAGTTTTGATGTGATTTTTTTACTACGATTCTGATGGATTATTTTAATCAAACCATTATCAACAAATCAATGACTCGTTTTTCATCAAGCACACAGTCATAACCCAAGACTCATTACACTCATTGGGAGCTTACAACTCTATGTTCTAATTCACTAAATGATAAGATATTTTCCACTTTCACTTAGGTTACTAATTTGCTATCAGTTACTCAAAAGTATTTAGCCTTGGTGATTCTTGTTGTGTCAGACGAGACCCGACATGCTACATTTTACTCGGGTAAAAACATAATATATTCATGTTTTGAGCTACTAGAAGCTTTATATCTAGTGTGAAACACTATACCATTTTATCTAGAAATATGATGTTTTTACTTCCCTCTCACAACTCTATTTGCACAGTTTAGATTGCTCTCACTTTACTCACCGCTACCAAGAGAATCATTTATGATTTTTTATGCCTACTGATATGTTTTAGTTTTTCAGGTTGTTTCTACTTTTTCTTTAAATTCGACAACAATTTCAAACGTTGACCTATTCAAAATATCTACCTTTATGTTTCTTTTTTAATTCTTCCAATATTTCGATATTTATTAACCATCAATTGTCTATGAGTGTTTAGATATCCACCGTAAAGTATTTTTATTTATACATTTTGAAATAAAATTATCCGATCTATATTAAGAATAAAATTATTTTGTTTATTTGTAAAAGTTTATTTATATATTATTATTATATCATTAAACGAGTTTTTAAAATAAAATCCAATTAATAACCATTAATGAATTAGATTTACTTAACAATAAATTTTTATTTATCTCAACTCCTTCAATAATTCTTTTAGTTGTTTCTATATGTGCAATTGCTATGGGCCTTATGGTTCATAAAAATAAACTTTCTATACTAAGCCAAACATGTCTCACAATACTTTTTTTGTAAATTGAGTTAAGGGAATCTCAAATGACAGTATTGGGTTATAAGTTAAGTGTCATAGACTTATATGTACATGATTTTTAGTCTATTTCGCTGTGAAAAAATTACATAAATTATTTAGATTTAAATTTAAATTTTATGTTTTATGTTTTTTTTGTATTGGTGTCATTTTTTATTGAAAAAAATTATATGTACTTTTTATTAATAAAAATATGTAAATTGAAAAAAAACAAAAATTTAAAACACAAAAAGTATAAATAAATAATTTTCAATAGAAAGTGAAACCAACGATAAAAAAATCACCAAATAAAACATAAAATTTAAATTTAATCCAAATAATTTATTTAATTTTCCAACAAGGAAATAATATAAATCGTGTACATGTAAGCCTATGAGACTTAACATATAGACCCAATAAAATAATATCGCGTAGGATAGTCGTAACTCA
Source organism: Limnanthes douglasii subsp. nivea (assembly GCA_036936605.1). NCBI lineage: Eukaryota > Viridiplantae > Streptophyta > Magnoliopsida > Brassicales > Limnanthaceae > Limnanthes > Limnanthes douglasii. Next base: position 15,690,609 of record JAUPFV010000003.1, on the reverse strand, counting down.
TATAGTGACATGGCAAAAGAGTATCGTTTTCTCTTTCAAGCAGTACCTCAATTTGAATTACAAATGTGTGATACTGATATCGTATTTTGAAGTCATTTATAGTATTCACACTTTACCTTATTTGGGATTGTTCTCGTGTATCGCACCAAAATTATGATTTACCCTTAGATGTCTAGTCAATTGATACACCTTAACACATTTTGGGTAAAACCATCTAGTTCTGGGTTCGAGTGATATTTGACCATGAACCATAAACAATTTTTCAGTTTGGACCGCCACTCAGTTTCACCCAAACTACATCAATATCATAAATTGATCAATTAGGTTTAGGTTTATAAATGGTGACAATTTTAATGTGAAAACTTATTTTTACTACGACTCTGATGAATTCTCTTAATCAAGCCATTGTCTACTCTTTTCTTCTCTTAAGTTTTGATAACTAAACATATACTTTAGTTTGAAGCTGAATATGATATAATATATTGTACCTATTGGCATAAGCCTACACAACAATTAGTATGAAACATACCTGAAGGACTAGACTCAAGTTGCTTTAAGGCATGGTAGGTTTTGCCGCTGTTTGTCGGGCCAACGTGCAAAACAACCTTGCGTTTTTTCTTTCGAGCATTGGGATACCACATATGAGGACGGCTGAATTTTCATAACAAGAAAAATACAAACATGACATTATACTTAGAAATATACTTTAGCACCGCAATACTATAGTCAAATACCAGAACTAAAATAATAAACGGAACATAAGACAAGAATTAGTCAACGAAATATATCTAAATCTATATATGAACACCATTTCTCTTACGTTAAGTCAGTAAAATCGAACTTTGCTGAACTCGCGCCTGAGCCTACAAAATCAAACTTCTTAGAGCTTGAGCCGTGACTGTAATTCCTTATAGTAGCATGGTTACTAGTAAAAGCCCTGAAGTTGAATTCCAAGCACAACTGCCATGACTTCCCATAATCTGCTCGGTATTAGAGGTAGAATTCTAAATAATTCGCCATTCAGAAAAACAACGACGACAAGATTCGAAATTGAGCGAGTTTGCACTATAATTCACAGTCAGTTTTCATCAGCTGATCTAACAACAAAACTTCGGAAAAAGGTTCAAGTAACAATCACCAAAAATACATACATTTCCTCTCTTTCTTGAAACATAGTTTATAATTCAATGTTCAACAAGAAATCATCATTAGTCCTTCGAATATTAGGGTTTCGAGAAATTATTTCTCGAAAATCAAAAGTACCACCACTACTCTCGGGCAGGACTAGTCATGTACTATACCGGGTCATAATGGGAGGACTAACAAGCATTCAAAATACACTAAAATTCTTACAATTTGTAAAGGACAAAACTTTTCATCCACTAATCAAATGCTCATATTTTCCACACACACAAAAAAAACTAACTTTTCAAGCTTTCTACTTTATTTATACAGTTCCTTGGCTCTAACTTATACAAAGGACCAGAAAAGTAAGAACACCCAATTTCCTAAACATTAAGCTATAAAATCAAACTCAAGTTCAACAAAAACCTAATTCTATACCAAAGAGAGAGAGAGATAGTAAGTAATGATCGAACCTCGGAGAACACGAGAAATCCCAAAAGCTGAAGCTTTTCGACGTCCAATGGTACCAATACTCATTTTGACTTAGCAAAAAGGATTGGATTAATATCTTTGTAGAAGGGAGAAAATACCCATTAGTCTATCGCCCAATCCAACAGAGAGGTATTACTGGACAGCGCAATCGAAGGACAATATGCGGTGATGGATTAACGAATCGCGGGTTTCAAACGCGAGTCTTATGATAGAGATATGAGAGGGAAAAGTCTGAAGTTGCTTACGCGGGTTAAAAAAATCTCTTTCATTCTCCAATAAATTTTTGCTTACACGCATCTTTCACCTCTAGTCTAGTTGCTTAAACTATGAGTATTGTAAAACTATGGTTAATAAGATCCGAGTCGAATTGTATTTAACTATTGCTTTAGCACTCAATTTTGCTTTGAATTGAAATGCTTTAACTTGTAGATTACCTTTCATTTTTTTTTATAACTCATTTGCTTCGTACTACATTTATGTTAGTTAGACAAATCAACAAGTTTTCATGTATCATTTTTATGAATAGATTTAACATTTTTCTCCATAGCATTGATCGACCAATCTGCTTATGAACTCGATATAGCTTTTTTATAGCTACCGGAATCATGCATCTCAATTTTTTTAGCAACTGAAAGAGTATATGCAACTAGGTTCGCATACTTTTTTGGTGGTCTAATCTATCTTATTTTTTTATTTAATGTTATAAGGTTGGTGTTGTGTTCTGACGTATCATCGTCCCTATTATCTGATGTTGACACTCCACCTCATAATCGTAGATCCACATTGGAACCATTAGAATTGTTAGACCCACTATTAATCGATTTGCTTCAAGTACCAGTTGTTTACTCACAATCGATCATGATTCAGCAATTTCCTCAATATCATTCTGATTGTCTAACGAAGCACACTCATTAAAACTCATGTCCTTACGAATGAGAAAACTTGGAGACTTATGAGTGATACATTATTACTTATATCCCTCCATACTAGTAGCGTATCTTATAAATATGCAACTTTTTCTTTTGGCTCAAGATTACCATCTCTCACGTGAGCCTACGTTGCACAACTGAATACCCTCAAATTTTTTGTAATCAGCCGACGATCCAGATCAAATCTCAGAATAATTCTTACATCATTCCAGTAGCATATCCTAGGTAAAGGACTATCCCCTTTGACTATCCATTTTGGATAAAGTTATCCCTGCACATATTTTTTTTAAAGGACTAGTTTTATCGAAAATAGAAAGTCAAATGACTAACTTTATCAAAAATAAATACTTAAGAGACTTTATGTCATGAAAATGGATAGTCAACACCGTGGGGGACTAAATTTATCCAAAGTACATAGTCAATAAACTAAATCCAACGAGACTATCTATCACGAAAATGGATAGTTAAGGGATTTATTCATGTTTAAAGCCTTTTTATATAAAGTTTAAATATGTCCCATCTTTAAATAATCATCGATCAGATTATATAGAATATGGCTTCACTATTCGATGAAGTTTTATTTTAGCCGCAAAGATCTAAATGAATGTAATACACTTAGATCTTTAATATTTTTTATAGTCGACGTGATAGACGTCATTGATTATGAACTTGTTGATTCCATGTTTAGCAATCCAGTAGTGGATGTCATTGTTGATGATATTGGGGATGGGGAGAGAGAGGATGGGATTGTTTGACTCCTAAATTAGCAGGCCAGTTCCAAACCTCATTTAAAATTATGTCAGAGACTTTGAGGTTTATGTCCAATATTGAATCTCTAATGATGCCAAGCCCATATTGGGTAACAAGTTAAGTATATATAAGCCAAGGTTTAAACTCGAATGAAGTTTTTTCCTTGTTTCCAATAGACATCATATAAAGATTGCTAGCCAAAAGCCAACTATATAATTATTTCTCAAATTCAAAGATAAATGGAAACTAATATGTAAAATCTCGTAAATTTTTATTTTTAATATTTTTAGATTTGATCCAGTCACATCTAGATAAAGTTTTTATTTTACTTATTAAGGACCGCGTGAGTTTAAGGACGATCGACTGATTCTAGATTTTTTAGATCGAGAATCCCATGGTCACCCTCATTTGTGGGAAATGTAACTATAGACCAGGCTACCTTAGCCTAATAAATTTTTAACTTGTGGCCATACCAAAGTAATCAACGAATATACTGGAAAACCTCTTTAAGAATCCTATAAAAGATGATGAAAATTGAAGACTATTAAAACTAGCCAATGAAAATAACTAATTTGATTAGTTGAAGCCAACCAACATAAGATATATGCTTGAAAGTATAGGAACCTATAACCGAAGTAAGGTTGTGAAGAAGAGGTCATCATTATAAGATAGTAGACCTAAAATTAGAGGGACTCCCAAGTATTTTACTAGAATTGAGCTTACTTTATACCCAAAAATGTTGAGAATGTCGTTTTTGAGAGAAATATTTACACTTGAAAGAAAAATATGGCTTTTGTCCAGACTAACTTGGAGACTCAAAAGCGTAAAAAAAGCTTCCAATCCTTTTTTATAAGAATAATGAAGTTGAGATCGACATGACATAGAATCATTAAATCATCAACAAAACATAGGTTCATTATTTTTGAGCTTATAACACTTCCAGTAAAATTTGAATTTTATGTTTTTGTTTTTGTCTTTAAGAATAAAAGACAACATTTACATTACACGAACGAATAGAAAATAAGAGAGTGGGTCTCCCTGTCTAAGTATACCCTATAAATTACCATACGTATCTTCATTAACATTGATATTGTAAGAAGAATTTTTGATACATTAAATAATCCAAGATATCACTAATTTCGGAAGTCCATGGATACTAGGATGTTCAAAATGAGATGCCAGCGTACCTTGTAAAAAACATGAGGTCGAGTTTTAAAGAAACACGTTTGCCTTTGTTAGTGGTAGGCTAGCCTTGAGAAGTTCGTGGAAATGTAGAACATTATCTGAGATGCTTCGTCCGGATACAAATGTTGATTGTGATTTATTAATTAAATAAGGGAAATATTCATCGATCCTATAGACAAAAATTCTAGAGATAATCTTGTAAACGATATTACATTGGGGTCTTTTGCGATAAGTGACTGAGCATGAAAGAAATATTTTGGGATAGTAAAAACACGACTGTCGATGTCACTATATTCTTGGCGATTAAGATCACGAAGAGTAAATTAGATTTCAAATAAGTTTTTGAGAGACCTCGTTCATACCATGAGATGGAGTAGGTAGGTTTCAATTTATGGAGATAATATCTTTGATATTTGGGTAAGTTTGTTACATACTGAAGAATTTGAAAGTTTTTTTCATATGCCTCCTAGTGATGCCCAAGTTAATGATGACATTGGTGTGATTAGAGGATCAGAGAAAGCTTTAGTGAACATAAGATTGAGAAAAGAATCATCCATGTTATCGTTAATAAAGACAAAATTAGTACTTTAAACTATATGTTTAATGAGATTCTTGTTTATTTATGTAAAGAATAATACCGTAAATGGTGGTCGTCAGGGTAACCCAAGAAGTCCCATGATCTTAAGCCAAAATGAAGTCAAGCTCAACCTCAAAGAGATATATATTCAGGACCCTCATTAAATGCATAGATGGTCGTAAAACAAATGGGAAATAAAAGTATTATGAATTTTAGCTTTGCAGTGATTGTATTACATAGAACAAAATAACGTAGATATGGTGATATATTATGGTTCCATATTATACAAGTTCGACCAAAGAGATGCAAGTTATGATTAGTAACCAAATACGAAAAGGGGCCATAATTCTGATGATGAATTCGACATTATGAATGGGGACTTTAGTTTTAATACGGATCATGATGGAAATATTATTAAGAATTATAAAATCTATAGTGTTTTTCTATATAGCAGAGATTCTTAGACCACAGACATTCTGAAAAGAAATAAATATATAAAAAATACTTACAAAGGGTCAGGTCGTGGTCATGTATGAGGAAAAACTCAATATACCAGTAGCGGCCTCGATAGAGGGACGAGTCTTGCTTGGCGGGTAATCCACTTCTTTACCGGTTCCTTCCGCGACTAAGTCAGTCTTAAGAATATAAGGGAACAACTTTTTATCTAACGGATCAGCCTCCATTGAAAATATGGAAATAAGAAGGTAAACCCAAATGGGTGAGAATATGAACATGAAGGAGAATAATATTTGGGGCCCCATTACACTGCCTAGAGTTGTGGCTAGATATAATACAATTAAAACATTATGGAGGAAGACCCTCGTATTCAATTTTGATATAGGTAACTTTATTTAAGCATTCAGCATTGATCTTCGTGGGTAACTCGGATCCCGCTTTAACCATCACACAAATAAGGGCTTACTTTATCTTTTCTATTATTTTAGTATGTTTGTCCTTGTAAAAATGAGTGTCAAGCACCATGTTATGCTACTAAGGACTTTTGAAGTCTAAAATTCAACTGGAAACCTGATTTTTTTTACCCAAACCATAATTTCAAAAACCGATTCCTTATACAGGTTGGCCATCAGCTCCCATTGCCTAAGAATCAACAGTTAGCACTTAAAATACCAAAATGATTTTTTGATTATATGTTTATCATGCTTTTATGTTTAGAAATTAAATAAAAATAAAAATGAATTAATCGACTTAAATTCTTATAGTACAAGTCTCCCCCAAATGGCCACAATATTATATTTCAATAACATCAACTTTGGGGTTTGACAAAAACAATATCTCGATAGGCAAGAACACTAATAGTTATATGACCCAATAATGGCTTATTGATCAATCACCAAATATTTTCCTTTGAACTCATTTTGACGAGCTCATAAAACTACTGAAGTTTGGTTAACTTTATGCCTCAATACGACATCGATCCATGATGGAGGGTGAGAAATAATGAGGTAGTTCTATACATTGAGGTAGATTTATGGGAAGATGCGTAAGAATTGAAGAATCTAGAGTTTGTGATGATTTTCGTTGAGTTGATGAGAGTGGAGACAAAGGGGAGTGATATAGGGGATTTAGAAGAGGGGTTAACGAATTGGGAGGTTCTAATTTTTTGATAATATAGGTTATCTTTGATTTTTCCTCATTTGACCTCTATCACCATTTTTGTGATGAGAGAGCAAAGAGGTGCATTGAGAATTATTAGAGTTAGTTCAGGAGACTATTAGCTTGTATGTAGATGGTAGGTTTGAGGAAGAGGTATTTCAATATAAAAGTATAGATAATAATGGATTAGAGTGTGCATAAAATGAATTCATTTTGGGAATATTTTTTGGGAAAAAATAGGTTGGATGAGTGTTTAAAAAACTTGTATTTTGAGAGAAGATAAATGAGATAATTATATGCCCAAACCCAACCGATAATTCAACATCCTTTATTGAGTTAAGATGATATGTAGGCTACTGAAAATATGAGGTAAAGAATACATGACTTCACAATAGGATTAGAAATGACCATGAGGCCCAAATAAAAGAAATTGGCCTTGGAGGCCATTATGTCCCAAATGGGACACATAGAGGTATCGATTTACAATGAACTAGAAGTACGTATTAAAACTTCAAGGTTTGGTAAAAGAAAATTATTTATTGGCGACGGTAGTGCAAAGAGGAGGAAGGCTTCCTGAGAAACTTCGTCAGAGCCAAACAGATCCATAGGGATTTTATTAGGGGTACATGCTACATTAATATCTAAATTTAATTCAAAAGTTTATGAAATCAAAGAAGCAATTTATGATTCCTGAATGACGGAGCAGGGCGAACATAGTGGACTTTAGAGAGGGATTGAATCAGATAAGTGAGAGGTATGAGCTTTGGTATAAGTATGAGATGATGGGACCAATGAGATAGAGATCGTGTAGCTATCATTAGGAAAATGCTTCAAAAGATACTGAGCTTTGAGAGCATATTCCACCGAAAGTTTTTGATTATCAACTCTTGACAAAAGCCCACGAGAGTTCGAGGTTCATAAAGTTAACACCTCAACGGTGGTGAACATGTTATAGTATAAAAAAACCATATTCAACAGAACAGTCAGTGGCGTAGCCATGATTGAAATATAATGGTGTCATGGACCTTGTGATCATTATCAAATAAACATATATATATATATATATATATATATATATATATATATATATATATATCAAAATATATTAAAATAAGATACAAAATGGTTATAACAAATATGGTTTATATTAAAATCTGAAATATGGTGTCATAACATAATATATGTTAAACAAATAACTAAAATGTGAATTAAAAAACTAAAATAAAAACATAAATCTAAGTTAGTTTTACTTGTACTTTCCTCTTACTCATAGCTTAAAAATGTTAAAGGATATTTGTGTTACTAATCGTGGTAAATACCTATTTTTCCATAAATGTCATCAAACAATCATTAAGTTAAGTCATGGATTGTTCGTTATATTTCTCAATTCATTCTTTACATAATTCAAACCTGAGAAAACTCGCTCAACACTCGTCGTTGCTACGGGTAAAAGCAAAGCCAACTTCAAAAGCTCATAAATCCAATTGAGGATTTTATGTTTTTTGTATTTACAATAATCCTATAAAATTTCGCAAGTCCTTTCATATTGTGCCTATCTGTGGTTAACTTCAGTAATTTAATTAGAGACATTTGTATTTACTTCTTTATATCTATGAGTTTTTTTAAAATATGTGTGCATCGTATAATAACAAACATAAAAAACTCAATCAACAATAAAATTTAAACTTAAGTAAGGAAAAATAAAAATTATGATTTATGCAGGTGTATTTGCTCTTAAATTGAACTATACAACTCTCTATCTTAAGAAAAAACATAGATCAACCAATGTTATTCTTGAATAGTAACATGGTAACATAAGACATGTAGCAAAACTTCAATTTTGAGAATTAATAACATTGAGACATATAGATAACTTAGTGTTTGAAGCTGAAAATGAGAAGAAAGCATGAAAATAATTTGAAGCTTGTAGTTATAATTTTCTAATTTATGGTAGAAGAACAATGGTTCCAAAAGATTGTATCTTGTAGTTATGTTTTTCATACTATATCTTGTATGATAAAAGTAATAAAAAAGTCTAATTATTTGGTATATAGATACAAGGTTGTGTTGGGTCTCGATCCAGAGATCGATGGGTTCCTAACGTTGGTGTTTGCCAACAAGACTAATGGCTCTTGCGGCTCAGTGTTTACTTATCATATTATTTAAAGAACCATGTGGAATCTTGGGACCCCTCAGGCACCCACCTGGCTCCGCCTCTGAGAATAGTTATCCACCATTAGCGAATCTTCAAACAAACGATAAGACAAATGAAGGATAAAAAAACTGGTTTTTTTACAAAAATTGCAAAGGGTAGATGGCTGATGAGATATCCAAAAATATGGTGTCATGTCATGATTCCAGGTGGCGAATAACAATTGTTAACGTCTTCTTTAACGACTACCTTAATGGTTGAAGTGGTTGATAAGGCTAAATAAAATGATTTGGAAGCATATATAGTTCCACAAGGGCCTTTAGGAATCGAAACCCGAGCTTTATGAGCCAGGTTGGGTGAGAATGAGACTAAACCAACACCAAGAGGATGAAAACCATGGCAGAAGAGAGATTGTCCAACTTTTCTGAGGAGAAATACCTACGGATCCTTATAGGTTTATTGTGCCTCAAAAAGACAGTGTTGGAGGGTTTAATAGAATTTGAGGAAGAGTCATGAACCGAAGAGCTATGAATTTAGAGAAAGATATATTTGATAAGTCTGTTTTAGTATAATATGTAGAGGTAATGCAGTTAAGAATAACTCAAGGGTTTTTGAGTAACTTGTAATTGTTTTTGTTTTTTATAACAACCAAGAGATTGTATCTTATATTAGATTTAGAAGTGTTTGAGATAAATTTGGTGTTGTTTGTTATGTTTTAAATATACTTGGTATACATATGAGTTTTAGGAAGCTTTTGGTTAGATGCTTTCCTTAGGTAAAGTTTTGTTGTAGGATTTTTGATGATGAAAAAGGCAAAATGGTTGGTTATAATTTGGGAAAGCACGGGGATACCTTTTTCTCGTTCTATTTTTGTGCAGGATTTTTGATAGGGCAATATGACATTGTGAACAAGTCACATGCAAAATGTTAAATGAGGTATTCTTAAAATTTCCAAGGGAAATGAGACAAAAAAACTATATGACTTTTGGCATGCCACATAAACTTTATAAAAAGAGAAAATTTGGATGCTTCCACTTTTTGAGAGCCAATGTACATCAGGAAACAATAAATTGTCCATAAAATGAGTAAAATTAGGACCATATTCCATTGATATATAAACCTTAATAGCATGCTATTACATTCATAAAGACAAAAAGTTTCTCTTTCACCTTAGGTCTATAAGATATATCCAATACAGATTTTTGTCTAGTGACCTAAACACCATGAGACGGGCTAAAGACAAATGTTGAAGCTTGAAAATAAAGGACACTAAAATTGGTATCGTTAATTTATTTTAGAAAATTTTATCGTTTTAACTAGTGAGGGAATGAAGCTTCTCTCACTATATTTTCCCCAAAATATAGTTTAATTTTAACTAATCAAATTTAACCTTTTTTATAGTTTTTATTTTAGTTATATATATAATAAAAACCAATTAAAAGATTTAGTAAAATAAAACGAGTATATAATAACTATATATATATATATAGTTATATTGATTTGAATTGTATATTAAAAATAGTTAGTAAAAAAGTATTCACTTAAATAGATATCCGAGTATAATTGAAAAATTATGGTATTATTTCGTACAACAAAATACAAAGATAGTTAATTGGATATGATTTAAAATTTAATCATCAAATAATACACCATATATAAAGTCACACTAAATACTAGCATTGGCCCACCCATTAGTTTATAAATAATTAATACATATATGTTAAAATAAAATAAAAAAAGTAAATTACAATAAGCAGCCGATTCGTTTTTCCAATTCAAATTGTAGGTAACAAAATATAAAATTTTAAAACAAACTATTTAAATTGTCATATCGATAATAAAATTGTGATATATTATATATTTAGATGTTTTCTCATCAAACAAATATAATTTGTAATCATAAATTAACAAATACATTTTAATATTTTATCGGATCTATAATTATATGGTTTGTATATATTAAGTGGTGACTGAAGTGGCTAGAAATCTTTTGAGGAGGTTTTTAAAGTCAAACAACGTTTTGAGGACTTAATCACTTAGCTAACTGTTTCAGAGAGATAAATTCAACACTTTTAGAGAGAAAAAATATATTTGTCCCCTTTTAGAGAGAAAAAATATATTTGTTTATCAATCACATTTTTTATAGAATAATAGAATAAGGTGGTGCTTTTATTGTACAAAAATAGGTTCCACAAGTCTAACAACTTGCTAATTGCATGGCCAATCCTTAATTCTATTGTTTGCTTTAAATTAGTCATTTTCTATTACATAATTAACAATTTTTCCTAAATAAACTTTCTTTATTAAATAAACTCAATCATCTTTTATTCTCCCTTGTCAGTAGCCCCCCAGTCCTTGTGAAAATATTTTTGGCAAAGACTGTTAGGCATCCTTCGAATCTTATTCCTTGTTTTACCGCCAAATTCTGACCATATTCCAAATTCTATTGACTTCGTACGATCATTTTAGCCTCGAATTTGGAGATAACAACTGTTTTTTAGCTTTGGGTCTCTTCGGAAATTTCAATATGAAACTGCTTCTTAGCTTTGGGTCTCTTCGAAACTTTCAATATGAATCCCTATATGTAGCCCCCAGTCTTTGTAAAAAAGAATGTTGACAAAGACTGCTAACATCTAAGGAAAAAGTTCTCCCCCGAATAATTCTCTCCCCATAAATTTTGGACCAAATGCTCTTCGAACCTCGATATTCGAAGGCCTGCCCAAAATTTTCAACATATCTCTTCGAACTTTGTAAAAATCTTTCAACCCATACCAAACATTTTTCCACCTTTTATTTAGTAATGACGTCACAAAAAGAATACTCTGACCATTCCAAAGAACACTTTTCTGTCACATCACAAATCGGTTCAACTTCGTTGGCGTGCCTCTTTTCATGACAAGGATTTTTAGCCAAACTTTTCCACTTCCCCAGGCTATTTTTGCACCTACTTCACCCATTATGCCCCTAGAATAACAAGTCATGCGTCTCTGGGCCTTAACATTTCTTGAAGCCCAACGTTTCTCTAGAAAATCTTTTCCCCCCTTCATTCCCGAGATACACTTCTTAAAGAGATAAAGTTCTGTCCAAATATTTGTAGAGAGAGAGTACAAATTATGCCCCCTAAAATCCGTCGGAACCCTGAGTGGCTACTTATTAGATAAAAGTTCAGAGAGAAAATAGTTGATGGTACCTACATCCATCCTACACCCGAGCCACCTGCACCCCTTTTTACGGTACTTGGCCTCCCCCGGAAAATTATTCTGTTGTTATTCCTTTTAATATCTTCTCTCAGTCCCTCAACACCAACTGTTCAACCCTTAACAATAATTGCCTCGGATTAATGGGAAGGATAAGCATAAAAAAAGCTCTTCCGCCAAAAGAAAAATGCATCATAAAGATAAAAAGAACATTTCAGGGAACACAAACACTCGAAAGGCTCTCATTTCGATGTTCGCAACCCCACTGTCCAGCCCCAGGTTGATACTCAACCTCGACAACATAAAGCCGAAGGCTCCGGGTCGGATTTACCTGCCACTCCCTCCATAACTGCTCAAGGAAGTCCCAGGTTCACCCCGAACATTCCTCCTCGAAGTTTAACCTAGGAATAAATTGCACAATTGCCAAAAGTTACAGTGACTGACGAAGAAGTTCAGTCGGTTAAATCAGATGCCACTAGATCAAAAGGCAAAATGAAATTAGTTGAGTCTTCCAATTTAGACCAACTAGAAGCCCCCAAACCAGTTGAGAAAAACACTGGTGAGCCTTTATTAGCCTCAACAAGCTTGGAGACTGCCAACCCTCTTGAAACTATCGAGGAGCAGTCTTTAAGAAAAGCTAGAAAATCTAAAGGGGACATCACCCTTCCCCTCAAACTTAGTGCCATAGTTGGTAACAATATTCGAGGCATAGAAAACAAGCATCCAGTAATTCTTCACAACATCAAATAAAAATATTTTCAGCCACTCGAAGAGACTATGCTGAGGACTTGGTAGGGGATTCCTTCCTATATAACAATCAGATTTCCGAGCCAAGGAGAAACATTTTTATCCGTAAAAGACGACGAATTGGTCGTGTATACCGAAGTAATGAACTGGGGGTTAAGGTATCCTTCATATCCATTTTTATCGAATACTTTTCCAAAATCAATCTTTGCCCCACACAAGCAGGTCCCAACATGTGGTACACACTTATGTCGTGTATCATGGCATCAAGGATTTATGGGAATAGATTTTCTTTGGAAGAGCTCATCGGGATGTCTGGTCTGGCCAAAAATCCATTCTTCCCATTTTACTGGCTCACATTTGGCCGAGGTAAAAAATTAGTGAAATACTTACTTGAAGATGATAAGAAGTGGAAACGACAGTTCTTTTTCTTCTCAGGATATTGGGAGACAGGCTCTGAATCATCTCCTTTGAATCCACACAAACTCTCTATTTTATGGACCAATAAAGATATGTACTCCTTAAAAACAATTATATAGTTTTAGCTATCTTAAATATTAATTCCTCATAATTCTATGTAGCTATGCACGATGTTTCCAAGCCCTATATTGACTTTGTCTTGTGTGTCACAACCGTCTTTACTAAATTAAATGAATGGGCCAAAGAAGCTTGGGAAAATAAATTCTGACTCTACTTTATGAATACCAATTTGGCTAAAAGCGATTGTGGAGATTGAACCTTTCGGAGAGGTTATCATTGGAAGAATTGATGACTCCTCCCTCTCAACAAGAAGTCCTCGAACGACTTGAAGTTAAAGATATTGTCATATATGTTCGGAAGCGCTCCCAAGCTAAAAGTCATCTAGATAAGAATTCTGAGGAGGAGGTTACAGTAAAAGATCAAAAATCTGATTCTGAAGGAGTAAATACTCTTCCGAAAGTGACTATTCCCCCGAAAAACGTTGAAACAACTAAAGCCTCTACTTCCACTCCTCGAAAAGCTCCTATTTACATGGTGAAGAAAAAAGAGTCGAAGAAGAAACAAATTATTCTAGAGCCTATCTAAGAAATATCCAAAGATGGCGGAGACCAAGAGGGAACCAATTATGGCAAAGCACAATACTCCCAACCAAGTCCTCAACCAAACAACAACTTTTCTCCAAAACTGGCTCATCTTCCTATTACCAATAATCAACTGCCCCAAGCTGTTGATACACTTATTCTGACGGGAGAAACCTTGAGCTTTAACTCGGCTGAAATGCGTTCACCTAATAGTTCATTTGAAGTTCCTCAAGGAGACGAAGTTTCCCATAGTGTTCGAAGACTGCTTCACGCCTCAGTCACAATGGGGAAAAAGATGCAACATCTAGAAAATAGGAAAATCATTACAAATTCAAGGCTTCACTTGCTTCCTCCAAGTTCGAAGAGATCAAACATCAACATTCTATTTTAGAAAAACAGGCTGACGCTCTCTTCGAAAAGATGGTTGCCTCATAAAATTATGTTATACTTCTGGAGAAATGTTGTCAAGAGGAACGAGACCTCTATAGTAAGAAAACTGGTGCCCAAGAAAAACTCATTGTGTCTCTTAAGCAAGCACATGAACTTTCAAAAAAATACTTTAAAGAGTGCCTCGAATATATTGAGAGGATAGTGGAAGAGAAACAATATCGAACACTGTTGTAGAAACATACGCTGCTAAATGTGTGGACAAGCTGAATACAAGGGATACTACCATCTGATCAGGGCTAATCTCAGAAATTCACGAATGCTATCTTGATTACGACTTGGGTAGTTTTTGGAAACTTGTCCCTCTAAAAAATCATCCACCTGGTATTGTCGTCAGTGAAAGTGAAGCATCCGACTCCAAAGAAAGTGATTCTTCCAAAAGCTCTAAGTTCAAGGTTTTTTGTATAAGACCTCTCATCATCCGAGGCGATTTTTGAAGCACTCCTAATGCTTTCCGGGGGGTGTTTACTTACTCAAATGAACTTTTTATGACTTTATTTGCTATACTTTTTGTAAACCAACTGTTGTGGAATTTGATAATATTTTTGTACCAACTTTTGTTGGATTTGATAATAGTTGTTTGCCAAATTTTTGTTGGACATGACAATAGTTGTATGCCAACTTTCGTTGGATATGATAATAGTTGTATGCCAACTTTCATTGGACATGATAGTAGTTGTATGCCAACTTTAGTTGGATAATACTTTAAGCTCAAAACCAAAACTTTAAGGAAAAAACTTCATATGCATAAATCAGCTAAACTGGCACCTTGTTAAAACCCTCCCGTGCCTATCAGGGTAGGAAGTAGTGTGTCGCCGTTGTATTACAAAGAAAAAGACAAGATAAAACATTAAAGCATTCTCATACTTACTGAAGATACAGTTTTTGATGTTCTATATTCCAATGATGCTTGAGGCTTCTTCTTTTTTTATCATTCAAACGATACGTCTCATGTTTAACTTTTCGTGTTACTTGATAGGGGCCTTCCCAGTTGGGTCTTTATTTTCTGAGGCTCTTTTTCTTGGTGCGAGGAAAAATATTTCGTATCATTCTATCCCCCTCCTTAAATTCCTTTTGCTTTACTCGTGAAGTATACCTACTTCTCATTAGAGTTTGGTAGTGTCAGATTTTAGCTGTGCAAGCCTTCTTTTTTCTTCCACCAAATCAAGCTCTACTACTCTACCTTGATCATTTAATTCCTCAGTATACGATTTCACTCGATAAGATGGGAAAATAACTACCGAAGGAACCACTGCGTCCATTCCATAAACCAAAGCAAATGGATATTCTGAAGTCGATATCCGAGGGGTTGTTCTGTAGGACCAAAGTACTTCTTGTAGATAATCTGGCAACTTCCCAGCCTTTCCTTCCAAAATCTTATTTAAACCGTCAAGGATCGTCCTATTAGTAACCTCCACCTACCCATTAGTTTGTGGATGAAAATGAGCAGAAAAACATTGTTGTATGCCCTTGGCATCACAAAAATTATTGAATTCTTTGTTATCAATTTGGGGCCCATTATGTGTTGTAACCTTCATTCGTACCCCAAAGCGACAACAAATGTTTGAAACGACAAACTTGATCACATCATTTTCCTTTGTTTGCGCTAAAGGCTCTGCTTCCACCCATTTAGAAAAAATAATCAACATCCACTATTATTATCTTCCTTCCCCCAGTTGCCATTGGTAACGGGCCAACCAAGTCAATACCCCACCGATCGAATGACAATATCTCGGAGATACTTTCAAGGGGAACCCTAGGTTTATGAATTATATTAGTGTACCTCTGACATGTATCACATCTTTTCACCAATTATTTTGCATCATTAGATATAGTTGGCCAGTAATACCAAGCTAAAAATACCCTTTGAATCAAAGCTTTATACCCACAATGCGCAGACCCTTCTCCGTCATGTAATTCTGACAAAACAATCTGTAATTCATTCTTAGACTAACACCTGAGTAAATTTCTACTCAACGATTTCTTGTACAAAACTCATCCTAGGACTATGTAACCATGAGATTTGAAACGTATTTTCCTTGCCATCAACTTATCTGTAGGTAACACATCTTTTCCAAGAACTTAACAATTTCCGACCTCCAATCATCAGCCATAACACTACTTGTCCCTTGAAATTTTTCCTCAACTATCATCGAAGATTGCTCTGTATCTTTGGTAATCGAAGGAAACTCTTGCGTAATCACTCATGGATAATCCTCCAAACATAAAGCAGTTGCTAAAGAAGCTGGCAACAAATTTTCTTCCATTCGAACATGTTTATATCTAATTCTTTCAAAAACAAGTGCTAAATCTTTCAATGCCTTCAAGTATTTGACTAAATGATATTTTTGTGCCTCAGAATGTCCCGATGCATGATTAATCAGAAGTTGTGAATCACTCAAAAATTTAACCTTTCTTGCTCCACATATCTAAGCCAGCCTTAAACCTGCTTAAGCCGCTTCATATTCTGCCTAATTGTTTGTCGCTTTAAAGCCAAATCGTATGGCCTGGAACATTGCTACCCCATCCAGGGAAATTAACTGTACTCCAGCTTCACTTCCAGATATGTTTGACACTCCATTTGTTTGAATTAACTATTATACTCATCAATCTCCATGTCTGAACGCTCCGAATGAAATTCTACTAAGACATCCGCCAAAGTTTGAACTTTAATAGTCGTTCGAGGCTCAAATAGATATCAAAATCTCCTAACTCGACCGACCACTTTGTCATTCTCTCGGAGATAGCCGGCCTCTGTAGCAATCTCTTAAGTGGGAATGCTGTTCGAACTACTATAGAATGCGCCTGAAAGTATGGTCTCATTTTTCGAGCAACTGTCACCAAAGCGAGAGCCAATTTTTCCAGTTTCAAATATCATTTTTTCTGTATCTAACAAACTCTTACTGATGTAATATACTGGCCTTAAAACATTTTATTCTTCTCGAACTAACACAACACTTACTGCACAATATGAAACTGTTATATAGATAAGCAATTTCTCCCTCAACAATGGTTTAGAAAGTATTTCCGGGGATGAAAGGTACTCTTGAATATGAATAAACGCTTCAGAACATTCTTTTGTCCAAGT
This sequence comes from Limnanthes douglasii subsp. nivea, assembly GCA_036936605.1. Taxonomy (NCBI): domain Eukaryota; kingdom Viridiplantae; phylum Streptophyta; class Magnoliopsida; order Brassicales; family Limnanthaceae; genus Limnanthes; species Limnanthes douglasii. The sequence goes on along the minus strand of JAUPFV010000003.1, from coordinate 15,673,248 downwards.
AAACTTGTTTACATTCCTAATTAATTGAAAGAAATGTGCACACTTGTCCAAGGATCGAGAAATAAATTTGTTCAACGTTGCCAACCTTCCCGTTAATATCTGAACTTCCTTGATATTTCGGGGAGTAGTCATTGTTGTTGGAGCTTTTATCTGTAACGGGTCTGCCTCAATTTCTTTTTCACTCACCATATATCTGAGGAACTTTCCGGATCTAACGTCAAACGTATATTTTTTTGGATTTAACTTCAAATTGACTTTTCTCAAGTTGTTAAAAGTCTCTTCCAAATAAAAAAAGTGATATTCATCTTTCAAACTCTTAACCAACATATCATCAATGTAAACTTCCTATTTTTCCCAATTTGGTATGTAAAAGTTTTATTTACCAAACGCTGATAAGTTGTCCCCGCATTCTTCAGACCAAATGGCATCACCTTGTAACAATACAATCCTCTCATAGTAATAAACGAAGTATTTTATTTATCTTGCGGATCCAACCTGATCCAGTTATATCCCGCATAAGAATCCATAAACGATAGCAAGCAGTTTCCTGATGTAAAATCTACTAGTTGATCAATTTGAGGCACTGGGAATGGATCATTTGGGCAAGCTCTATTCAGATATATGAAATCTACACACATTCGCCATTTGCTATTCTTCTTCTTTACCAACATTGGATTTGATGCCCACATAGGATATTGCGAATCTCGAATTTGGCCTATCCTTAACAGACGCTCTACTTCTGCAAGTATCGTCTCAGATTTCTCATGAGAAAAATGTTTTCTTTTTTGTATGATAGGCCTTACATTGTTCCTGACCAAAAACTTATGACAAATTATCTCTGGGGGCACCCGTGTTACATCTTCTGCACACCAAGAAAACATGTTTAGCTTTGTAGATAAAAACATAATCTATTTCTCCCTTAACTCCAAAGAGAGGTGTGTTCCAATCTTTAAAACTTTCCCATCAGGGTATTCGTAATCTTCATAATCGCCATCAGGCACCAAAAGTCTGGGGGATTCTTTCGGATCATCAAAAAGAGTTATTTTTTTAGAGAGTCCTCTTTAACTGCTATGCTTTCTCTGCCTCACTCCTCCGAACTTTCATTAAAGACAAAACAATCCGGTAACATTCTCTAGCCATCTTATGGCTACTCCTTATCGTTCCAATATTATTTCCCACAACATACTTTAAACATTGATGAACTGTGGAAATAACACCATGCATCTTTGACAACCATGAATTTCCTAGAATAATATTGTAAGACGTTGGCGCATCAACCACTATAAACAAAATTTTGACCTCTTTTCTGAAAGGCCCTCGGCCAAACACTAACATACTCTCGACTTATCCGATAACTTTTGTTTTTGCCCCCGTGAAACCCACGATAATTCTATACCGTCGAAATACAGGGGGATACAAAATTCTCTTGTAAGTATTCATAAAACAATATTTATAGAACTACCAGTGTCAACCAAGATCTTCTCCACATAATCACCAGCTATTCTTGCAGAAATTACCACTGTATCTTCATGTGGATCTGCCACATTTCTCATGTCATCGTCATCAAAGAAAATAATCGGGAAGGGAAGGTGGTGCATATGTGTTGAGGATCCTACTTCCAACTAGGTAGTCAAATTAACAATGTGCCTCTTCCGGGAGCTGTTTGAATTCCCTGCAAATGGTATCACCTCCAAAAATAGCCAACGACTCAAAAAATGCGTATAGATCACTAACCTTTCCCCTCGGATTAACCTCATACACAAAATTAATATCATTCTTTCACTCTTTTGGGTCTAAGTATTCTGTAGCAATATCAAAAGTGTTAATTTCTTTGGAAATAACCATCGTTGTATCAACACTTTTTGGAACAACCTTTGCCTTCAAAATTCTATGAGAGTGCTTTTTTTACAAAGTCTGTCAACTTACCATTTTCATTTAACGACTGCACTTCTTTTTTCAAGGCAATGCACTCTTTTGTATCATGTCCAATATCTTCATGATATTTCCAGTACCTGCTACTACTTTTATTTTCCCTCAGAGTTTGAATATGAAAAGGCTTCCGGAATTGTACTGTATCATTGGCTTTGTCAAATATTGTTGCCACAAACTCAGTCAATTATGCAAAGTACTTTGGACGAATCCATTTATTTGATATAGGTCTTGTTCCCTGTTGCGTATTGTAAGTCTCTCATTCTCCGGCTTTGAGGATATTGATTAACTTCTTTAGGCTGCCGATTCGTGCGAGACGTTTGGTTGCTGGATTCAAATCTTTGGAACTGATTCTGCTTAAACTGATCACTTGATCCTTTTTACGAAGCCTGAGTTTCTTCTACCACAATCCTCTTTTCGACTTGGTCAAGAAGAGGTCTGAAAGTCATTTCCTGACTCTCAACCACAATATCCTTTTAAAGGTTTAGGGAGAAGTCCTATTCTAAAAGCTGTCAATGCCACTGAATCTTTAAAATATTCTATATTAGTTTTTGTCTTCACAAAACGATTGGTAGAGTTCTTCAAACTCTCTCCAACCCTTTGCATGTATAATATCTCCATTAACTATAAATTTCTTGCTTCCTACAAAATGTTGCCGAAAAATGTTCCAAAACATATCAAATTTTTTAATGTAACCATGCGGAAGCATGTTACCACTTGGAAGCTACCTCTTTGAATGCTTGAGAAAAAATCCTACACAACAATTTTTTTAATTTTCCAACTTAGAGATTTCAAAATGCTTTGGAAGGTTGACAAAAAGAATTTCGAAGACAAAGAAGAATATTTCCAGTTGTGATATGTCCTGTAAACATTAGCCCTCGAACTTATATTTTTAAGAGCATAGAGACCTTCTTTGGAAGGTAAAGTGTACTGCTGTTTCCATTCAAAATTCAGCTGCTTAGACTTCTGGTTTACCGTTGGAAAATTCCTCTGGTTATAAACTTGCTCATCAACTTTGCTTTTATCAGCATAATTATTTTCCACCTAAATCTTATTTCCTTAACTTCTAGTCCGATGGTGATGTACATGCTTTTTATTATATCTTCTCATTCGATGATTGTTTTTCAGGAGATGATTCTAACGAGCTATAACGAGAATAATCACTTGATTCAGAAGACTCATGGTGACGTTTTCCCTTCTCTTTGGAAAATAACGACCATGCCCCCTATACATATCATCCTTACCCTAGAATGATGATAAGTTTCACACTCAACCTTTTCATTCTCATTTTCCCTTCGGATTTCGAAACTAAGATTTCCCAGTGTCGCTTCTTTTTCAACTTTTAATTTCGCTTCTTTTTCAGTTTTTAATTTCTCGATTTCCTCCAACAACTCATTTCTTCGAGCTACCAAAATCGACTCTTCTAAAATTCACCTAGCACACGGATCATCATGTTGGCCCTCGAAATCCATATTACTTCGATAATTGTTGCCTACGGGATTTTGTTCGCAATTGTTCATGTCTAACTCCCCATGTTGTTCTATCACTTTTCTTTCGTAAATTTAGGTTTTGGAAAATAATTCCGGGTACCAATCATCGAATTCCCATAGACAACGCCAATGAAGTGGCTATAAGTCTTTGAGGAGGGGGGGGGGGGGGGGGGTGAGTCAAACAACGTTTTGAGGACTTAGTTCTTATTAATGATTACTTAGCTAATTGTTTTAAAAAGAGAAACTCAACACTTTTAGAGAGAGAAAATATATTTCTTTATCAATCACCTTTTTCCCTAGAATATGGTGGTGCTTTTATAATACATAAGTATGTCCCCCAAGTCTAACAACTTCTTAATTGCATGACCAGTTCTTAAGTCTATTGTTTGCTTTAAATTAGTCTTTTTATATTACATAGTTAACATTATTTCCTAAATAAACTTTCTTTATTAAATAAACTCCCTCATCTTTCACTCTCCCTTATCAGTGATAAATCAAAATTTTAAAAAATATAAGTTTTCGTCAAAGTATAAGATTTATACTTTGAATACATATGATATGGAAGTAAGATTTTGAGGACTAGGTTGTAAATAATGTAAGTTTAAGGATTTAATCATAAGTAATGTAAGTGTGTAAGTTTTAGAGAGTATTTGTAACTATGTATAATTGTTAAGGACTAAACATCAATTAGTCCTCTTTTGTAACAGATTTCAATTTAAGATTAAGTCTTGGCTACTTTATATAAAGGGCAAGGCTACTCTAATAAAGGGGTTGCACACTTTTTCTTTGTAACTCACTTGTACTTGAACTTTCTCTCTCTAAAAACTCTCGAACTCTTTAACTCTCTAGATCTCTCTCTTAACAATTTATCAAGGCAAAATATTAACTCAATAATATGTATATATATATATTGGTTGTGATTTAGATTTTTTTATTTACTTTTTGTTTTGTTATATAAGAGTGTTGTCGTGGACGATTTTCTTATCTTCGTATCATTGTTTTTTTCTTGATAATATATAAGTGTGAGTTCATACACATGGTTATATGATTTTGTGCATATCTATAATTTTGATACATGATGTTCAGATATTGTCTTTATGGTCCCATTATGAAAGATTTTTGTGGTACAAAATTATATGGTTATTCTTTGAATTATGTAAACAGAGTTGCATACAACTCATTTTTGTTGGTTTTGGATACATATATGTTTTTGTTGAAGGTTGTTTGAGTTTTTATGAGAATATTTCATGATTTGGTTAAACACTTGTACGTTTTCTTACTTTGGAAATGCAAGGAAACTTTGTGTCCTTAAACCAATAACAATCGATCAGGTAAACTAGTCTTATTTATCTCTAAAATCCAATAAAGATAATATTGCAATATTCACATGTTGTCCATAATTTAGTAAGTTATCGTGCATTTTTTCAAGGGTGTATACTTTTAGGCAACCCTACTGGTTATCTATCTATCCTTACATATATTATCACATAACAGTTACTTAAGGACCTTTGCTAATGATTTAAATTGTTTCCTTATCACCGATGAAGTTTATCACTTATTATCTTACTCATAAATCTTAGTCTATGTTATTTTTCAAGTCATATATAGTATTCATAGTCCACATTAATTTGGTATTGTTCTCGTGTACCGCACCAAAATAATGTTTTAATCTTAGATGTCTAGTCAAATGATACACCTGAATGCATTTTGGGTGGAACCATATAGTTCTTGGTTCGAGTGACATTTCACCTTGAACCATAAATCATATGTCGGTTTGGACCTCCATTCAGTTTCACCCAAACTTCATCAACATCATAGCTTTATCAATTAGGTTTAGGTCCATAAATGGTGACAGTTTTGATGTGATATTTTACTACGATTCTGATGGATTATTTTAATCAAACCATTATCTACAAATCGATGATTCGTTTTCATCAAGCACACAGTCATAACCCAAGACTCGTTACACTCATTGGGAGCTTACAACTCTATGTTCTAATTCACTAAATGATAAGATATTTTCCACTTTCACTTAGGGTACTAATTTGCTATCAGTTACTCAAAAGTATTTAGCCTTTGTGATTCTTATTGTGTCACACGAGACTCAACATGCTACATTTTACTCGGGTAAAAACATAATATATTCATGTTTTGAGCTACTAGAAGCTTTATATCTAGTGTGAAACACTATACCATTTTATCTAGAAATATGATGTTTTTACTTCCCTCTCACAACTCTATTTGCACAGTTTAGATTACTCTCACTTTACTCGCCGCTACCAAGAGAATCATTTATGATTTTTTATGCTTACTGATATGTTTTAGTTTTTCAGGTTGTTTCTACTTTTTCTTTAAATTCGACAACAATTTCAAACGTTGACCTATTCAAAATATCTACCTTTATGTTTCTTTTTTAATTCTTCCAATATTTCGATATTTATTAACCATCAATTGTCTATGAGTGTTTAGATATCCACCGTAAATTATTTTTATTTATACATTTTGAAATAAAAGTATCTGATCTATATTAAGAATAAAATTATTTTGTTTATTTGAAAAAGTTTATTTATATATTATTATTATATCATTAAACGAGTTTTTAAAACAAAATCCAATTAATAACCATTAATGAATTAGATTTACTTAACAATAAATTTTTATTTATCTCAACTCCTTCAATAATTCTTTTAGTTGTTTCTATAGGTGCAATTGCTATGGGGCCTTATGGTTCATAAAAATAAACTTTCTATACTAAGCGAAACATGTCTCACAATGCTTTTTTGTCACGTCAGTCCATGAGTTAAGGGAATCTCAAATGACAGTATTCTATTGGGTTATAAGTTAAGTGTCATGTACATGATTTTTAGTCTATTTCGCTGTGAAAAAATTACATAAATTATTTGGATTTAGATTTAAATTTTATGTTTTATGTTTTTTTTGTATTGGTGTCATTTTTTATTGAAAAAATTATATGTACTTTTTATTAATAAAAATATGTAAATTGAAAAAAACAAAAATTTAAAACACAAAAAGTATAAATAAATAATTTTCAATAGAAAGTGAAACCAACGATAAAAAAATCACCAAATAAAACATAAAATTTAAATTTAACCCAAATAATTTATTTAATTTTACGACAAGGAAATAATATAAATTGTGTACATGTAAGCCTATGAGACTTAACATATAGACCCAATAAAATAATATCGCGTAGGATAGTCGTAACTCATATAGTGACGTGGCAAAAGAGTATCGTTTTCTCTTTCAAGCAGTACCTCAATTTGGATTACAAATGTGTGATACTGATATCGTATTTTGAAGTCATTTATAGTATTCACACTTTACCTTATTTGGGATTGTTCTCGTGTATCGCACCAAAATTATGATTTACCCTTAGATGTCTAGTCAATTGATACACCTTAACACATTTTGGGTAAAACCATCTAGTTCTGGGTTCGAGTGATATTTGACCATGAACCATAAACAATTTTTCAGTTTGGACCGCCACTCAGTTTCACCCAAACTACATCAATATCATAAATTGATCAATTAGGTTTAGGTTTATAAATGGTGACAATTTTAATGTGAAAACTTATTTTTACTACGACTCTGATGAATTCTCTTAATCAAGCCATTGTCTATTGAAGAGTTAAAAGATGGTCCGAGGGTGATTTTGTTATGTGAAGATTCGTTGATAGAGGATTAGGAGGTAGAAGAATATTTGAGTGTTAGATCTAGAGAGAGAAAATGCTAAAAGAGTAGAGAGAGAAAGTCGTACTATTCATCTCGATATTCGTGAAGCGTGTGTGGTCCTTTTATAGTACAATTGCGGACCCCACACGCTTTAATTTGGCTTAATTACAACTTTTGGTCCCCGTTTTAAGGTTCCTTCCTATTTTAGCTATATCTTTACAATTCATGCATTTTGGCCCTTACACATTTATTTCTATGCATTTTGGCCCTTATACATTTATTTCTATGCATTTTGGCCCTTACACATTTATTTCTATGCATTTTGGCCCTTGTCTTTTATTCTTCCTCATCAGTAGCCCCCCAGTCTTAGTAAAAATCGTTTTGTTAAGACTGAATAATTCTCCTGACAGGCCAAAATTATTCCTTCTTCGAACTTCATGAGTCCTTCGAAAAGTGGCTCCACAAACCCCTCGGCATTGTCGAGGCCATGAACAGTCAAAAGGTCGCTCCACAAAACCTCTTCGACAAAACACCTCTTCGAACCGTTTGTAACCTCCTCGAATATCTGAAAAAGGGCCTCTTCGAACTTCTACTATACCGAGTAGCCCCCTCAATCCTTGCAACATTTTAAGCAAAATAGTCGTCGGATAATTATGTACTTAGGCGAAAAATGGTGCTAGGATTGATGACATCACTGCACAAACACCGGTGTCAGCATACTTTTGAAGAAACGGTACCAATTCTTTTGTCAGAAAACTCTTCCACTTCCCATGACAATCTCTGACACAAAACTCTTCATCTTCTGCTATAGCTAGGTTGCCATACAATGTCCACCTATATGGACCATCATACCCCTAGGAAAACAACATGAAAATGTCCCCGGGCTTCATTTGCCAAGAAAGCCCACTAATCTTCTATAAATACCAACCTTTTCCTTCATTAACGCAACTTTTGTTCAATTATTTCTAGAGAGATAAAGCTGGCGAACAAGCCCCGTCGAATTCCTGAGTGGTTGTTGATTAGTAAGCGGTTCGAAGAGAGGGTTACTGCTGGTGAAGACGTAAGGCCTCATCCCCCACCATTGACTACAACCTTTTTTGGTGCCTGGCCTCCTTCGAACAACTCGACCGCCATTATACCTCGTGAAGTAGCTCGTCAAAGCTTGCTCAACGAAACAAACCCTCCTAGAGAAATGGGTAAAGAGAGATCACACAAGCATTCATCAGGTTCGAAGAGGAAGAAATCCCATAGAGATAGAAAAAGTTCGCATGATCGAAAACGGGCCAAGGAAGCTCCCTTAACAATTCGAGAACCACCTGCCCCAATTAATGTTGAAAACCTTCCCCAGAGATCTTCAAGTCCTCGAAGGACTTCGAGGAGTCCTCCTCGAAACCCAACTAGACTTCCTCAAAACCAAGACCAACATAATTCTGCTAGTCCTCCTCGAAACCAAAATCAGCAACAGAATTCTGTAAGTCCTCCTCGAAATCAAGATCAGCAACAAAATTCTGTAAGTCCTCCTCGAAATCAAGACCGTCACCGTGATGCTGGCAGTCCTCCTCGAAGACATGGAACAGATGTTTCTAGTCTGCCCTCCACGCCATCCATGACCATTCATGGAACTCAATTCTCCCCCTTGAGGACGCTTATTACCGATGAAAACATGCGTATCTTACATGAACAAACTTTAGACCCCAAAATTACAAAACCTCTCAATAAGCCCTTCAGACAGAAATTGCCCATTATTCCTTCCTCAGGCCCTACGAACGGTGCAACATCTTCTTCGACAATATCCGAGGAGCAAGCTCGCCGGATCGCTCCAAAATTGAAGGGGGATGTTGTGCTGCCCTTGGAGTTGGACAGCATCGCTGGCAACAACATTCGGGGTATTGAGAATAAACACATGGTAGCCCTTGCCAACATCAAATATAAATACTTTTCAAGGGAGGAGGAGACGATGCTGAGGGCTCGATGGGGCATCCCCACTTATATTAATATCAGATTTCCTGCTGAGGGAGAAACACCCTTATCTGTGAGGGATCACGAGGTGGTGGTCTACACAGAATTCATGAATTGGGGGCTAAGGTATCCCTTAGACCCCTTTTTTATTGAATATCTCTCGAAGATAGATCTTTGCCCATCCCAGGTTGGGCCCAATATGTGGTTCACGTTAATGGCTTGCATAATGGCCTCAAGGCTCTCAGGCCAAGAATTTTCTCTGGAGAAAATCATTGGTCTTGCTGGTCTTGCCCGAAATCCTTACTTCCCCTTCTATTCATTAACATTCAATCGGGGGCAAAAAATACTGAAAGATCTGTTGGAGGCCGATAAAAAATGGAGGCAACAGTTCCTCTTTTTCTCTGGCTGCTGGGAGACTGGATCAGAAGCCACTCCTTCGAATCCTCACAAACTTTCACTAAAATGGACAATGAAATGTAAGTATTCCACCAACTTTTACTCTTCGAACTTAAGCCTTCGAATTTGATGCTTTCTCTTAAGCCTCCTCGAATACTTTTATGTCTTCGAAGTAATATGTTCCCTCGAGATTGTATGTTGTGTTTAATATTTACTTTCTTGCTTCAGCTATGACTGGAGTGTCCAAACCCTACACCGACTATGTCGAAGGAGCTACCACTACTTTTACCAACCTTCGCTTGTGGGCAAAGGAGCAGTGGGACAATCGCTTTCGCCGTTGTTTTGTTGACGACAACTTGGCTAGGAGTCGACTCTGGAGGCTTAATCCCCAAGATCGTATAAGTATGAGGGGACTGATGACTCCTCCTTCGGAACGGGAAGTGTTAGAGCGATGTAGCCAACAGGATGTCACAATCTATCTGCCCAAGCGCTCTCGCTCACAAAGTCACCTGAATGAACCTCCAGAAGATGAAGCAACACCAACTCAACCAATAAATCCCAAAACATCTACGAACAAACAAAAAGCACCCTCCTCGAAGAATGCAGGGGCCTCGAACTCCAATGATCTTCGAACAACTGAAGCCCTCCGAACAAGTGAAGCTCCCCGAACAAGTGTTATTACTTCAACAAATCCCACTCCTCCTCCCCCTGCCCCCATCCTTCCACCAAAGAAAGATGGCAAGAAAAAAGACTTGAAGGGGAAGGGTATTCTTCTTGAACCCATCGAAGAACAGTCTGAGGGAGGAGAAACTCCTGACAATAATGAAGGGACTAACTTCGAAAGAGAAGTCCATGATGATGTCATTGATGCTGAAAATAGGGGTGGCCAATCACCCAAGGAAACTTCCTACCAATCTTTGCACTCTCCTCTGACTGAGGCTTCTCACCCAGCTTCCTTCGAAGACAATCCAAGGCTGGCTCCTATCCCTGCTCCTCGAACAAACCCTCCACTATTCGTTCACCCAGACGTTGCTTGTGGTAATTTCTCTGAATTCAATTCTGCAGATTTATGGTCTCCTTTGAGCTCCTTCGAGGTCCCCTTGGATGATGAGTTTTCGATGAGTTTGCGGAGGCTGCTGCATACTTCAGTGAATCGAGGAAAGAAGATGCGCCATCTTGAAAAGCGTAAAAATTACTACAAGTTCAAAGCATCACTAGTAGCCTCTCAACTCGATGAGGCCAAGAAGGAGTATGCAGTGATCGAGGGCCAAGCTGATGCCTTGTACGAGCGTATTTCTGCCTCTGAGAATTATGTGACAATGCTAGAGAGGTGTTGCCAGCAAGAAAGGGATTTGTACAAGGCGAAGACTGATGCCCAGGAGCTGATGATATCTGAATACAAAAAGGGGCATCGCAAGGCTTGCGATGGATTCGAGCAGTGCACTGAAGCTCTTCGAAAAGTAGTTGGAGAACGCGATAACTTGGAGAGAAAGATCAGAGGCTTCCCAGTAGAAATTGAAGAAGCGAAAGAAAAGGCTGCGGATGCCTATGCAGCAACATGTTTGAAGACCTTACAGGCCCGCGATGCTGCTACTCGAGCTGGCTTGTTGACCCAGATATATGCCGAGCACCCTTAATATGACCTGGGGCCTTTTTGGAAGCTTGTCCCCCCAGAACTTCGCCCTCCCCAAATAGTTGTAAGTGAGAGTGAAGACTCAGAGGGTGAGGGGAGTGATTCCTCGAAAAATGCAGATTGAGTAAAAGTACTTATGTAATTCTGTTTTTTGTATATGGCCTAAAAAAGGCATGTTTTTGTAATGATTTGAACTTGTTGTGCTACTTTAACTGTGTAAGAGCACTGAATATTTAACTTGTCAATGTACTATATTTGGAACAAGTTCATAATGATTAGCAGTGAGATAAATTGTTCTTCGAATTATGAGTTTATTAGTCCTTCGAATAATTAGCACTTGGATAAAGTCACAAATTTTATCGGCCTTCGAACAACTAGTGTTAAGGTTGTAATAAGGCCATAGAACTCCAAAATTTATTAGCCTTCAAATAATTATTGATGTTTTTAATAAGGTCTTCGAATTCCGACTCACTTGGCCTTCGAACACTTCTTACTTTAATAAATTTAACAAGTTTTATACTTGCAACGTCATCAGCCCTTCGAATAACTAGTCTTCGAATAAATTTAACAAGTTTTATACTTGCAATAGTCTTCGAATTCCACCTTACGTGGCCTTCAAATAATTCGTACTTGAATAAATTGGACAAGTTTTATACTTGCAATAAAGTCTTCGAATTCCAACTTACGTGGCCTTCGAACAATGTTTAGGGTCTCTGAAAACAATTTCAGGGAACAAATGCTCTGATTCATAACTGAGAGTTGCTTCGAGGCACACCTTAATGTGACCCGAAGAATAGTTCGAAGGTCCCAAAACATCGTGGCACACCTTAATATGACCAGATGAATAGTTCGAAGGTCCCTAAATATCGTGGCACACCTTAATGTGACCCGATGAATAGTTTATAATGATGCTAAAAAATAGTACGAGGGACAATAATTCGAGGCACATATTACTGTGGCTCAAAAAATAATTCGAAGAGAAGCAATTCGAGGCACATGTTACTGTGACCCAAAAAATTGTGTGAGGGACAACAATTCGAGGCACATGTTACTGTGACTCAAAAAATAGTTTAAAGGCAAAGAAACTTTGTATTGAAGGGGATCACTGAAACACCTCATTAAAACCTTCCTGTGCCTAACAGGGTAGGAAAGAGTGTGTCCTCACCAAAATTTTTCCCAAGGGATACATAGAAAATGAAAAGAAATACAATGTCATCTCCGAACTCTGCTAATCAAGGTACAACTTTAAATGCTCAATACTCCAAGGTAAGCGGAGATATCGTCCATCTTTATCTTTCAGCCGATATGTGCCTGGTTTCATCCTTTCGGTGATTTCATAAGGGCCTTCCCAGTTAGGTCCCAACTTCCCCAAACTCTTGTCTTTAGTGTGCAAGAAAACTTTGCGTAGGACCTTGTCTCCCACCTGAAAATCTCTACAGTTGACTTTGGATGCATATCGACTCCTCATAAGAGTTTGATAGTGAAGGGAAGTCAGCTGCGCCCGCTGTCTCTTTTCCTCCACCAGATCTAAAGCCAATGCTCTATGCTGGTCATTTGTGTCTGAGTCATAAGTTGCTATTCGATGGGAAGGGAAGAGGATCTCCGGAGGGACCACAACATCCATCCCATAAACTAAGGCAAATGGGGATACGGCGGTGGCTGTTCGTGGGGTCGTTCGATATGCCCACAACACCTCCTGTAAATAGTCGGGCCATTTCCCCGCCTTACCTTCCAAGTTCTTTCTTAAACCGTCGAGGATGGTGCGATTAGTTACTTCCACCTGCCCATTTGTCTGGGGGTGAAATGGTGCCGAAAAACGTTGTCGTATGCCTCTTGACGCACAAAAACTCTGGAATTCTTTGTTATCAAATTGTGGTCCATTGTCCGTGGTAATCTGCAACGGTACACCAAAACGACAACAAATATTAGATAAAACAAATTTGATCACATCTTTGGCCTTTGTGCCCGCGAGTGGTTCAGCTTCCACCCACTTAGAAAAATAATCGACGGCCACAATTATCGTTTGTCTGCCCCCAAAGGCCATCGGTAGGGGTCCAACCAAGTCAATGCCCCACCTGTCAAAAGGAACTGCCTCTGAGATGCTTTCCATCAACACTCCCGGTTTGTGAATTACATTAGCATAACGCTGGCACGTGTCACAGCGTTTAACCAAATCTTTTGCATCAGCCGAGATAGTTGGCCAATAATAGCCTGCCAAGAATACCCTGCGTATCAAAGCCTTATATCCACAGTGAGCGGATCCTTCGCCGTCATGCAACTCAGAAAGGATAATTTGTGATTCAGGCCCACTCAAGCACCTTAGCAATGGCCGACTCAAAGATTTTTTATACAACAATCCTCTCAGCAGAATGTAACCATGAGACTTGAATCTAACTTTTCTGGCTTCATATTTGTCGACGGGCAAAATGTCATGAGCCAAAAAATCAATGAGGACTGTTCTCCAATCAGGTGTGATCGCGTGGCTTTCCTCGGAGATGTCCATCACATGGTCTTTACTAATTGAGATCGACGGGCATGTCTGGACCAGAACCTAGGGATAGCCCTCTGTCCGTGAAGCAGAGGCGAGAGAATCCGGGACAGTATTCAACACTCGTCGGACATGCTCGAACTTGACATCCTCAAAACCCGACGCCAAATCTTTCACCAGCTTCAAATATTGTATAAGTGTTTCCTTCCTTGCCTCAGACTCCCCCGAAGCCTGATTTATCACCAGCTGAGAATCACTGATCAATTTTATCCGTCGAGCCCCACAGATTTGAGCTAAACGCAAGCCGGCTAAAGCTGCCTCATACTCAGCCTCATTATTAGTAGCTTTGAAACCAAAACGAATGGCTTGGAACATAGCTACCCCCTGCGAGGATATTAACTGAACACCTGCTCCGCTGCCGGAGATGTTCGACCCACCATCCGTCCGTATTACCCACTCTTCCTCGGCGACTATATCTGGCACCTCCTGCTCTTCCCTGTCTGAGTGGAACTCGACCAAAAAATCTGCCAAAACCTGTGCTTTTATCGCCGTTCGAGGCTCAAATGTGATGTCAAAGTCTCCCAGCTCTACGGACCACTTAGTCATCCTGCCAGAGATGTCTGGTCTTTGTAATAAACTTTTCAGGGGAAATGTCGTTCGAACCACAATGGGATGGGCTTGAAAATAAGGCTGCATCTTTCGCGCCGCTGTCACCAACGCCAAAGCCACCTTTTCCAAAGTAAGATACCGCTTCTCTGCGTCCAACAAACTCTTACTGACATAATAAATCGGCCTTAGGAAAGAGTTGTCTTCTCGAAGGAGAACAGCACTAACAGCACACTCGGATACCGCTACGTAGATGATCAATGTCTCCCCCATCAAAGGTTTAGACAAAACTTCCGGAGAGGTTAAATACTCCTGAATTTAACGAAAAGCCGTCGAACATTCCTCGGTCCAACAGAATTGCTTCGCATGTCGCAATATTTTAAAGAACGGGGCACATTTATCCGACGAGCGAGAAATGAATCGATTCAGAGCAGCTAATCGTCCTGTCAGGATTTGCACCTCTTTAATGTTTCAAGGAGGAGTCATAGTAATCAAAGCTCTTAGCTGCTCAGGGTCAGCCTCAATGCCTTTTTCACTGATCATATAACCAAGGAATTTACCGGACCGTACACCAAAAATGCACTTTTCCGGATTGAGTTTGAGATTGACTCTACTCAAGTTATGAAATGTCTTCGCGAGGTCAGCAAAATGTTCTTCGTCATACTTGCTCTTAACCAACATATCGTCGATATAGGCTTCCAAATTCCGCCCAATCTGCTCTTCGAAGGTTTTATTGACCAGTCGCTGGTAAGTCGCCCCCGCATTTTTTTAACCCCAACGACATGACCTTGTAACAATACAAACCTCGCCCATTAATGAAAGAAGTACTTTCTTCATCTGTAGCTGCCAGTCGGATTTGATTGTATCCCGAGTAAGCGTCCATAAAAGATAGCAATCGGTTTCCAGAAGTCGAGTCCACTAATTGATCAATGCGAGGGACAGGAAAAGGATCTTTAGGACAAGCCCGGTTCAAGTCTGTGAAGTCGATACACATTCTCCACTTGCCATTTTTCTTTCTCACCAACACTGGATTCGGCGCCCATATAGGATAATGTGATTCGCGAATATGACCTATGCTTAGCAACCGTTCGACCTCCGACAAAATCGCTGAAGCTTTTTCCGGGGAAACAGGCCTTCTTTTTTGGACTATTGGTCGGACATCTGATCGTATCGCGAGCTTGTGGCATATAATCTCCTCCAGCACACCAGTGACATCCTGTGCACACCAAGCGAACATATCAAGCTTATCAGACAAAAAAGCAATTAACCTCCCTCTAAATTCGGGGGAGAGGTGGACTCCTATTTTCAGAACTTTGCCAGCCGCGAACTCGTGTGTCGCAGAATCTTCTTCTGGGACTTGAAATCCGGGGGCCTCCCTCGGATCATCGCAAGGGATGGCCCCGGGGGGTGCCCCCTTTAATTGCTATGCTGGGTCAGAGGGCCCTCCTCGAACCCCTTTGGAAGACAGGGCTATCTGGTAGCATTCTCGCGCCATCTTCTGGCTACTTCTGACCGTTCCAATGTTGTTTCCGATCACATATTCCAGGCATTGATGCACCGTGGAGATGACGCCGTGCATCCGAGATAACCAAGAGCGTCCCAGGATGGCGTTATAAGACGTTGGTGCGTCAACCACAATGAAGAGTACCTCTACCTCTTTTTTGAATGGTCCGCGACCCAACTCCACCATACATTGAAATTCCCCCACAACAACTGTTGTGGCACCAGTGAAACCCACGATTGTCCTGTCGGATCTTTGGATGACCGGTGGGTCAGAAATGCGGCGGTAAGTGCTCATAAACAAAATGTTCGCAGAGCTTCCTGTATCAATGAGTATTTTTTGAACCTGATCCCCAGCGATGCCCGCCGCGATTACTACAGCGTCCTCATGAGGGCCTGCAACATTACGCATATCATCATCATCAAAACAAATAATAGGAGAAGGCGAGCGATGCATTTGTGCGGAGACTCCAGCTTCAATCTGAGTGGTTAGATTCACCATGTGCCTTTTGCTAGAGCTATTAGAATTTCCTGCGATTGTGTCTCCACCGAAAATTGCTAAAGAATCGAAAAATGCACAAAGGTTGTCGACCCTCCCCC
This sequence comes from Limnanthes douglasii subsp. nivea, assembly GCA_036936605.1. NCBI lineage: Eukaryota > Viridiplantae > Streptophyta > Magnoliopsida > Brassicales > Limnanthaceae > Limnanthes > Limnanthes douglasii. The sequence continues at coordinate 15,656,954 of JAUPFV010000003.1, read as the reverse complement.
TCGGAATTTCTTCCTCTACCAGGTTTACATTGTTCCTCCCAACTTTGGGGTCCAAATACTCTTGTTCGATGTCAAAATCGTCAACCCCTTCGGAAATTACCATGGCTGTGTCAGTATTCTTCGAGACAACTTTTACCACGGCATTTTTCTGGGTGTGTTTCTTGACATACTCCAACAACATTCCATTCTCAATGAGGGCCTGCACCTCCTTCTTCAAGGCTATGCAATCCTTGGTATCATGGCCCACATCCTCATGATATTTGCAATATTTGTTGACACTTCTGCTTTCCTTTGGAGTTTGTATGAGGAAAGGCTTCCTGAACGTGACCGAAGACTTGGCCTTATCAAAAACTGCAGCGATATTTTCTGTTAACTCCGCATAGTAGTCGGGTCGAGTCCATTTGTTTGACATGTATCTCCCCCCTTGATTATGGTTTGACTGATTGCCATAGTACTGCGGGTTTGATTTTTGCCTCGGAGGATATTGACCCGTACTTTTAGCTTGAACGTTTGATCGAGGACCTTGAGAGCTTGGCTCAATCCTTTGAAATTGATTGTGATCCAGTTGTTCTCCGGAACCTTTCTCTGAGGCTTGGGTTTCTTCTACCAAGATTCTCTTCTCAACTTGATCTAGCAATGCTCCGAAGGTCATCGCCTGACTTTCTGCCACCGTGTCTTTGAGCAACCCGGGGAGCAAGCCCATCCTGAACGCTGCAAGCGCCACCGAATCCTTACAGTACTCCATATCTGTTTTGGTTTTGACAAAGCGATTGGTATAGTTTTTGAGGCTCTCCCCCACTTTTTGTCGACAGTAGATTATGGTGTCCCCGTTGGCCCGAAACTTCTTGCTTCCGACGAAGTGTTGTCTAAAGATGTTCCAGAACATGTCAAAGTTCTTAATGGAGCCCTGAGGTAGCCTGTTGTACCATTTAGATGCCACTCCCTTGAAAGTTTGAGAGAATGCTCTGCACAAAAGCTTATCATCGTCGTCGAAGTTTATCATAAAGTTCTTAAACTGCTCGATGTGATTATCTGGATCCTGAGTCCCATCGAACTTTTCAAGCTTCGAAATGTCAAAATGCTTTGGGAGGTTCCCCACTAAGATCTCCGACGATAGGGGAGAGCTCTCCAATTATGCCCTGTACGATAAACGTTGGACCTCAAATTATCGTTGTTTGAAAAGTACAGACCCTCCTCGGAGGGCAAAGTGTACTGCTGCTGCCATTCTGAATTTCGAGGGCCCATATCATCCTTCCCAAGGCACTTTGCCTGCTCATGAGAACGATCACCAACTCGGTCGCGGCGACTCTTCTCCCGCGAGGATTTCCTCTCCGAACTCCTTCCCCTTCGGGCACCAGTTCGCCTCTGGTCACGTTTTTTCCTCCTGTGGTATCTCCGGGGAGATGACTCAGAAGTACTATACCGTGAGTAGTCACTTGAAGTTGCCGAGTCCGAACGGTACTTTTCTCTCCTCCTCGGAGACCTTCGCTCACGCCTCCGATATTTATAATCTCTTTTCTTGGGACGAATTTCGACATCCCGTTCCTCCCTTTGTTCGACGGGCTCTCTTCTTATCTCAGATCGAACATTTTTCTGAGCGGCTTCTTTCTCCGCCTTCAACCTCTCGATTTCCAACAACAGTTCATTCCTCTGAGCCAAGAGGGCGGAGTCATCGAAAGCGTTCTCGACTCGCCTACCTCTTTCTCCTTCGGATTCCAAGTCGTCCTGAAAGTCGTCCGCCTCCATGTTTTCCTCGCAATGATCAACCAAATCGTCCCCTGGGCCTTCCATGGTTCTCCTCGAAACGGGAATTATTTCTAGGAAGTGATTATCGTCGGAGCGATTTTCGTTTCCCACAGACGGCGCCACTGAAGAGTTAAAAGATGGTCCGAGGGTGATTTTGTTATGAGAAGATTCGTTGATAGAGGATTAGGAGGTAGAAGAATATTTGAGTGTTAGATCTAGAGAGAGAAAATGCTAAAAGAGTAGAGAGAGAGTCGTACTATTCATCTCGATATTCGTGAAGCGTGTGTGGTCCTTTTATAGTACAATTGCGGACCCCACACGCTTTAATTTGGCTTAATTACAACTTTTGGTCCCCGTTTTAAGGTTCCTTCCTATTTTAGCTATATCTTTAAAATTCATGCATTTTGGCCCTTACACATTTATTTCTATGCATTTTGGCCCTTATACATTTATTTCTATGCATTTTGGCCCTTACACATTTATTTCTATGCATTTTGGCCCTTGTCTTTTATTCTTCCTCATCATCTATAAGTCGATGACTTGTTTTTTCATCAATCACGCATTCATAACCCAAAACTCATTCCACTCATTGGGAGCTTACAATTTTATGTTATAATTCACTAAATTCTTATAATTCACTAAATGATAAGATGTTTTCATTTTTCACTTAGGGTGCTACTTTGCTATCAGTTATTCAAAAGTATTTAGTATTGGTCTTGTTATGCACACGGGATTCTACATGCTACATGTTACTCGGGTCAAAATATAAGTTATTGATGTTTTGAGCTACTAGACTCTTCCCATATAATGTGTAACACTCTACTGTTTCGTCTATAAACATGACTTTTTCATTACTTACGCACAACTTTATTTGCACAATTTATGTTGCTCTCATCTCATTCACCGCTATTATGAAAATCATTTATGACTTAATTTTGGTTATGCATACTAAACTGTTTTAGTTTCTAGGTAGTTTCTTCGACAATAATGTAAAATGACATATTTAAATTTTCCATTTCTATGTTTATTATTTCAATTCTCAAAATTATTTTGATATCTACTTATCTTCTATTGTCTTCGAGTGTTTAAATATCCACTACAAAAAAAAATTCATTTGAACCTTTTACCTTTTATTTTTTTCGGATGAAACCCGTAGCCGCTACTCAATGAGTACGCACAAGGTAAACCCTCAGTCTAACGCAATAACCTACAAACCAACGCTAGAAGATAAACCTGTACAAAGACTCAAACTCATGACATTTAGTCATGAACATGTCTTACTCACTACTCATTAGAGACTAAAACTTTAATTAATTTGAGCATTTTATATAAATATACGTGATCGATATTGAGAATAAAATTACTTTATTGATTTACAATTTTTTTACTAATCATAGTTATAACAAATCTGATTAGTAACGGTTAATAAATTAAATTTATTTATAAAAAATCTTTATTTATTTGAACTCGTTTAAAAATTATTTTATTTGTTTTCATAAGAGCAACGGTTATTATTCATAATAATAAACTTTTTATAATAAGCGAACATATGACATAAATAGAAATCTGTATTTTCTTGCCACGTCAGTAGTTACGAATTCTTACAACAATATTTTATTGGATTATAAGTGAAAAGTATCATAAAATTACAAATACATGATTTAGACTATTTCGATATAGAAAAATTACATAAATTATTTGGGTTAAATTTAAATTTTTGGGTTAAATTTTAATTTATGTTTGTTTCTTTTGTATTGGTGTGACTTTTTATTGAAAAATATTATTTATACTTTTTGTGTAAACTAACACAAAAAGAAAACACATAGAAAGTATAAATAAATTTTGTCAATAAAAAGTAAAACTAACGACTAAAAAAACAAACATAAAAAACAAAATTCAAATTGAATCCAAATAATTTATTAATTTTCCGACATAGCAATAGTATAAATCTGGTGTACATAAGCCTATCACATTTAACATATTGACCCAATAAAATAGTATCCCGTGAGATACTCCTAACTAGGGGTGTTCAAAGCTGACAACCTGCTTAAGAACTGACGGTTTACCTGCGAAACTGGCCCATTAGGACTGCAAACTGGCAGGACCGCAACCCGCGAGGACCGCAAACCATTAGGACCGCCAGACCGCCATGACCACATAAGGAGTAAACTGGCAGGACCGTAACCCGCCAGGACCGTAACCCGCCAGGACTGCAACCCGCTAGGACTGCGAAACCACGGTTTATTTGTAAAAAACCGCGGTTTATTGGTAAATATTATAAATGTTTTATTTATTTTATAACCAAAATGTTATATTTAAAAAATATTGAGATATTGCATATTATTATAGAATTATTATTATATTTTTGTTAATGTTAATTTGTTTTGGTTATTAATATTTTAAGTGTTGTAATTATTATATAGTTCAAAATTTTAAATATTACTTATGTTATTACTTATTATCACATTTTGAATATTATTATTATGTTTTTAGATCTAATACAAACCAAAACTATATCTTATCATGTTAAAAAATTACAAATTTTATGGTTATAACCAAAATGTTATATTTAAAAAATATTGAGATATTGCATATTATTATTGAATATTATTATTACATTTTTGTTAATATTAATTTGTTTTGGTTATTAATATTTTAAGTGTTGTAATTATTATATAGTCCAAAATTTTAAATATTACTTATGTTATTACTTATTATCACATTTTGAATATTATTATTATGTTTTTAGATCTAATACAAACCAAAACTATATCTTATCATGTTAAAATATTACAAATTTTATGGTTATAATTTTAATATTACATTTTGATTATTATTGTGATTTGGTTTTAAACTTTACAAGTGTTTGTTATTATTTTTAAAACCAAAATTAGATCTTATGAAGTTATAAGTATTTCATAATACAGTTGTTGTTATTATAATAAAAGGTAAAGTCATTTTTGGATAATTTAGCCGTTCACAGTTTATACTCTTGCGGGCCAGGAGTTGTACAAATGTTTTCAAATTACAATACAAAATAGCAAAAAACTATTACAAACATCATTCATCTCCAGCTTCGTCTTCTTCGTAAGTAAAATCTTCGTCTTCGTCCTCACTTGATCCACCTTCAGCTTCGTTTTCTTCCGCAATTTCTTGTTCAAGTGTATCTTCGTAATCATCTGGATAATCTTCGAAGATGTCGTCTACGTTCACTTCGTCTCTAAACTCTTCGTCTTGCATCCTTTTATCCGCCGCTGTCTAATCCTTAACTGCCACAAGCACTCCAAGTGCTTTGCCCGTCAATCTTGTTCTCTTAGTCATGTATTGCAACCTCGCTTGGCTAAAAGCACACTCACTTGTAACTGTAGACATAGGTATAACATAAATCTTTTTAACAATCCTGCAAAGAATAGGAAACTCTTCAGTTTTGGTACCCCACCATCTTATGATATCTTCAATACCTTGGTTTTGATAATTCGTAAAATCAAACCTAGTGCTCCAATATCTAGACAACTCATTATCAGATTGAGGGGTTTCTGTAACATTGCTTCGTAACATTTCCAATTGAACATAGTTAGTAGAAGATCTCCCTCTACCCCTATTGTTACTACTCCTTACATTTGTAGATGTATTTGATCTATATCTTGCAGCATACTTATCATAGATATTATACAAACAATCATATATACCGATAATATACCCTTCAGGGTCAATTGGTTCCTTCGGTGGTTTAACTATAGAAAACCGTACAGATTGATAAAAACATCTAACTAACAATTCAAATTTTTCTTTTCGTGAAAAAGGATCTAAAAGGCAAGTAAATGAATAAATATCAGGGATTGGATGAAAATACTTTGTGAACTTATATTCCATTCCGGGCACCATGTCTATGCACACATAATTTGATCTAAATTCATTCATATGCGTGGCAAGATTAGTAATCGTGAAAAGGGCCAAATGAGCATTAGGTTGATTTTGTGAAGAAAAGGTTAGAGTGTTTTCTTTAAAAAGTCTTAAAAATCTTAACATGTGTGCACAATATTTCCAATGATCTGGTTTAATTGGTGTTTCACGATAAGATGCATTATAAAGCGTCATAATCTCTTCTTTAAAAACATGCGCATGTGCAAGCATTGTGTAAGTAGAATTCCATCTAGTTTCGACATCTAATATAAGTTTCTTATATTTTTTCCCATTTGAAGTAACAAGTGTTTTAAAAGCTCTTTTTTTAGCAGCGGATGTCGAGAAAAATAGGACCCTATTTTTTATAGGGGTAATATAATCACCGAGAACCTTACGTATTCCTTATTTCGAAATTAATTGAAGTACGTGGCATAAACATTTGGTGTGAAACAATTTTGGAAAATGGGGATTGCAATCTTCTATAAGCATTTTTAATGCAGATGCATTATCCAACGAAATAGACATAATCTTGTTTTTAAAGCCATAAACATCCATGCATTCAATCATACTCTCCCTAATTATTTGTGCGTTATGCTTCCCAATTGATTCAAACCATATAATTATCCTTTGGAGGACCCATTCGGCATCCATCCAATGAAGGGTAACACATATCATATCAAAATCAGTAAAAGTAGCTATGTCACTAGTAATCGAAACATTCCATGGCAAAGTCTGCATAGTTTGAATAATGCCTTTTTTTTCTTTTTAAATAATATTTAAAGGCTAGCGATTATAAAGAGCTACGTGGAATGTGTTTTGCGTGTGGGTTTACCCCAGCTTGCATCCAATTTTCGTATCTCCAAGAATCCCCAAAACTAAATGGTTGTAAACTACCGACTGCATAAATCATTGTTTCTTCCCTATACGTATCGTGGTTAAACTCAAAAGGAAGACTTGTTTGAGGGTTCATGCAAATATTAGTTGGGTTAGGTTTTGTAGGATCATATATTTCATGTTTAAATAAATGTTTTACCATAGTGCTAGTGCCCATATTTCTAGCTCCACTTACGTGAAGATGATTTTTTTTGCACACGTTAGAAATACAAGAATAACCATCTTCTGATAGAGTATAGTGTTTCCAAATCCAAGATGTTTTCTTACGAGATCTCGACCCACCACTAGTACTTCCACCACCACTTTCGTGGGAGGAGAGTGTGTCAACGTGAGGGAGTTCTGTAGAAAATTCCTCTATGGTATTGAGATCCACATTAGATGGTGGGTTTATCCTAGTATTTCTACGTTTTGAATTTATTTTAAAACTAATAACAGTTTTTTTTTAAATATGCAATAAAATACTAATAATAAAATCTAAATTTAGACTAATAACAAGATAGAACAACTAAATTTAGACTAATAACAAGATAGAACAACTAAATTTAGACTAATAACAACTAAGAAACAATTTGCGGAAAAACAAAAATCAAACAATTTCGAACGTAGGAGTAGAATATGTAAAATAAGTAATTATAGTTTTCTAGAATTTTTCGAACAAGTAGATAGATTTAGAGAGAAGTAGAGAGTTGTTTGAGAGGTGTGAGTATTGGTGTTGGGGTCTCCTCTATTTATAGGGGAGACCCAAAAAAAACGAAAAAAAAAATATATATTCGTCCGGGGCATCCAGATATCGATCCGGACAGATAATTCGGACCATCCAGATATCGATCCGGATGCCCCGGAGCCAACGGCTAGTTGAACTTCAACTAGCCGTTGGCAATTTAAAGCTGCGGACCATCCGGACGCCTGGCCGGATGGTCCGCACGATGACGTCATCATGACGTAATCTAACGGCTAGTATGGAAAAATAAAAAATAAAAAATAAAAAAAATTCCCTATAAATACAACCTACCTCCTACTCTATTTTTCACTCCAACTCCACTACAAATCTATCCCCTCTCTCCCTCTCCACTACAAATCTATCCCCTCTCTCTACTACACTTCTCTTAAAAAAATTATATTTTTCAAACTCTATTTAAATTTCAGGTTTCGCTAAATGTCTTCGAAAAAATCAAAGCATGCCCGTCAAGGTGGATGTAGTGAATCAACCTCGAGACGAGTGAAACAGGTGGCATATATGTTGTTTGAAGATATGGAGCTAACGGAGAGCGAGACTATCAAACATCGCGGCGAAGGGGAGCTTCGCATCCGTAATCAGGAAGGAGGTCGAGGTGTAACCAAAATTTGGTCTGGTATGTATCTGGACTATAAGGAACTGATCCAAATAGAGGGTATGCAAAAAAATTTCAAACTTATTGAACCAAATAATGGCCTAGGTTGGATGACACTAGCTAGATTCAAATGTGATTGGTATCAAGAACTAGTACGCAAGTTTTATGCCACCGCAAAATTAATCGAAAATGATCCAAGAGGTTTAAGAATGAATTGTTTGGTTGATGGTAAACCCTATACTTTTTTTGAAACTGATTTCGAAGATCTTTTTTCCGTTCCAACCCATGATATGTATACCGGTAATAAATTATCTTCCATTAGTTATCGCCCTACGATCTGGAGTGCTGATCGGCCTATGTCTTACGAAAAAGCAGTAGAGCTTCTTACTTGTCCTGGTGCGGAAGCTCCGAAAATTAGCGGTAAATTTCGAGCCATGCGGGGTAATTTGGATGCTAATGGGAAATTAGCTTTGAAATTGGTAAATAGTATATTTCTTCCCCCTAGTAACAATGATATGCAGCTTTCATATATTCAAACATTTGTTACTGCTTTTATCGTTCGAAATCAGGGAATAATTAATTTACCTAGCTTGATGATTCGAAATATGGCTACGAGGTGTGGTACGGATAAACTACCTTATGGGATGATAGTGAGTAACTTGCTTGTTTCGAAATGAGCTGATGTGAGTATGTACACTCCGATGAAGGTGAGGCCGACTAGTGCTATAGGTAGAAACTCTTTGCGTTTGCAGGAAATATACTCTTGGGATGGAGAGTTGATTTCGAAATTGGAGGCATGGAACCACCATAGACAAGACTTGAATCAGATATATACTGCGAACGGTCTTACAAAACCTCCAAATCCACCTACTCAGTATCGAGTTGAGGCTGAAGCGTCTTTCGATCCAAATGCTAGTGGTTCTTCTGGAGTACCGCCACAAGAAAGACGAACCGATCGCGAATTTGCTGAGTTTTCGCATCAGCAGCATATGGATTATATGAAATTTGCGCATACTCAACAAAATGAATGACATGATGATTTTACAAAATGGCAAAGTGAATTTCAAAATTGGCAGGGGGGGTAAATGACCAGCTTAGCCAGATACAGCAGTGGCAAGTAGGGGTGAATGATCAACTTGGTCACCTCCAGTAGTGGCATGGTCAATACGAGCAGTGGCATCATGGACAAGATCAATGGAATGAGCGATTTGCAAACTCTCAAGCCGAACAGTCGGAGTATATGCGACAGATGATGGAGAACATGCATTTGCAAGGTCCACCGCCTAACAACAACAACAACGATGAAGCTCCTTAGTTTTTTGCATTTGATTTTCATTATCGTTGTAGTGTTTTTCTTTTTTATTTGATTGAACAACTATGTTACTTGTTTGGTTTTTATTTTTAATGAATTGTTTGTTTTGCTTCTATTTTTTATTAAATGTTATTTAAATCACTTTCGCTTTCAATTTTTATTTTGTTCTTTACAACTTACAAGTAATTTATGTTTATGCATATAAACTTCTAATATTGAATAGTTCGAAAATACAATAAACTATATAATTCATCTAACCATAAACACTTCAAGCTTGAAAGAATCTAAAGAATCACCTAATAATTTAAAATTTGAATACAATTATATGTCTAATAGGTATATATTATTTAATATGTACATAATATTAAATATAACATCTTAAATATCTAGTATGTTCAAACAATATACAAATCATCTTAAATATCTACATAATATTAAATAAAATATCTTAAATACATAAATATATAATCAAACGTATCAAAATCAAATTACAATTATTTTTTTAGAATGTAATTGATGATTATAAAATTTCGATTAAAATGATAACATATTTAAATTAAAATACATGAAATAGAATAATTAACTCGTGTATATGGTATCTCAATTATTGAAATTAGATTCAATTAACACTTACAAATTAATTTTAAATAACATTATAAAATATTCTGATAAACGGTTCTTAAATGGTTTGGCTGATGGTTTGAATTGATAAACGGTTCTTAAATGGTTCGTCTGGTGGTTTGAACTGGTCGTTTAACTGCGAAACTGGCCCATTAGGACTGCAAACTGGCAGGACCGCAACCCGCCAGGACCGCATAAGGAGCAAAGTGGCAGGACCGCAACTCGCCAGGACCGCAACCCGTGGTTCTGATTTAAACGGGTCGGACGGTTCGCGGTTCAGACCGTTCAGTAATCTATGTGATTCTGGGTTTTAGGAATCAGATCTATTAGGGTTTGTTGTGGAGTGCTGATTTGTGTCTCACCAGATATGATTCTAATGGTATAAATTAGAGTAAACTGCCAAGCAAATTAGGGTTTATAGTGGGATTGATGAGGCTAAAACCTAGTGAAACACCAAATAAGTTTACAATCGAGAGGAGAATATAATCGTTTTTCTGTATAAAATATGATTCGACTTTACACACGAGCTCTACAATTATTTATACCAGTTAGAGAAGACCCCGCATTTATTATTCATTCGTTACATGTTAAACTTTCTATTGTGCCTTAAATGTTGGTACGTTTTCTGTTCCTTGTTTTCTGTTCCTTGTGTTTTATCAACATCCGGGTATTATAGACCGAATATAGCCGTAGGTATTATAGACCGAATATAGCCGTAGGTATTATAGACCGAATATAGCCGTATTACTGATGGATCTAACTGTATAAATTGGGATGACGTGTGATTCTGATGAGTTTTTAGACTCAAAAACAAATTAGATTGGAGTAAAGCTTGAAACTTTGGTCTTTTAATTGTGTGAATCGACTTTGGTTTTGACATATTAGCTAATATGGTGAGAGTAGGCTCTTTACAAGTTCCTTTCTAGTGCTTAATTGGACAGAAGTTGAATACTTTTTAGTGCTTTGACTGTGCGGATTAATTTTGGGTCTAGCTTATTTAGCAAATTAAGTCTTATTTGGTTCTTGATTACTTTATTTTATGCCTCTACAGGTTAACGGACACAGTAAGAAACAATGAAGAATCCAACTCAAATTCTAAAAAGGAAAAACCTGAATACCATACTTGGTCCGATCTTCCTACAGAACTCCTTGAGATTATTATCTCTCCTCTACCATTTGCTGATAACATTCGTGCATCCGCTGTTTGCAAAAGATGGAATTCGGCTTCGGTTTCCGTTCGAGTACAAAATCAACCACCATGGCTTATGTACTTTCCTAAATCCGGAAATTTTCACGAAGTCTATGACCCGTCAGAACGTAAAACATATTTGCTCGAGTTACCAGAATTAGAAGGCTCGAAAAATTTGTTACTCAAAAGATGGTTGGTTATTGTTGTACCGACCCCGAACACACCATGTGTTTTTCTTTAACCCGTTCACTCGGGAATTAATCGAACTCCCAAGATTCGAGATGGTGCATCAAATCGCAGGCTTTTCTTGTCCGCCAAACAAGAGTAATAACAGATGTATCATATGTACTATTAAACACACTAGCCCTACTATTGTTGGTGTAAGCACTTGCGAACTCGGGGCCACCGTGTGGACCACTACCAATTATCAAAACCGGTTACCGTTCGTAAGCAGTAACTGGAATAAACTTGTTTACTCAAACGGATCGTTTTACTGTCTAAGTCTAACCGGCTGGCTCGGTGTGTTTGACTCTATAGCTCGCACATGGAATGTACTTCCGGTCACCCCGCCGCAATGCCCAGATAATTTTTTCGCAAAAAACTGGTGGAAAGGTAAATTTATGGCAGAATTGCGAAGTCTCTCACCTAAACGGGCCGAGTCTCTCACATTCCACGTGCGAGCTATAGAGTAGAGTAAACAAGTTTATTCCAGTTACTGCTTACGAACGGTAAGCAGTTTTGATAATTGGTAGTGGTCCACACGGTCTCCCCGAGTTCGCAGGTGCTTACACCAACAATAGTAGGGTTAATGTAATAGTAAATATGATACATCTTTTATTACTCTTGTTTGGCGGACAAGAAAAGCCTGCGCGATTTGATGCACCATCTCGAATCTTGAGAGTTCGATTAATTCCCGAGTGAACGGGTTAAAGAAAAACACATGGTGTGTTCGGGGTCGGTACATCAATAACCAACCATCTTTTGAGTAACAAAAATGTTTAGCTTTATAGATAAAAACATAATCAATTTCTCCCTCAAATCAAAAGAAATATTTATTCCAATTTTTAAAACTTTCCCATCCATCATAATTTTCACAATTGTCATCAAGCACTAAAAGTTAGGGGACTCCCTCGGATCGTCGAAACGCGTTGTTTTTTAGAGTCCCCTTTAATTGCTATGATTTTTTTGTCTCATAATCCCGAACTTGCTTTGAGGACAAAGCAATCTGATAGCACTCTCTAGCCATCTTTTGGCTACTCCTTATTATTCCAACATTATTTTCCACAATATACTTTAAACATTGATGAACCGTTGAAATAACACTAGTGAGGTTTATTTTTGTCTGGGGGTAAGTTTGTAATTTTTGTTTAGAATTTTGTGGATGTTTTAGCTATTCGTGAGTTATATTAAGTACAGCTTGTATACTATATAAAATATCGTCTTGAATATCAAAGACTAAGTTTTCTCGTTTTAAATTATAAGCAAGAGTAAAAGTTGTATGTCATTTTCTATTGTCTACTATTTTCTTCTCTTAAATTTTGATAACTAAACATATACTCTAGTTTGAAGCTGAATACGATATAATATATTGTACCTATTGGCATAAGCCTACACAACAATTACTATGAAACATACCTGAAGGACTAGACTCAAGTTGCTTTAAGGCATGGTAGGTTTTGCCGCTATTTGTCGGGCCAACGTGCAAAACAACGTTGCGTTTTTTCTTTCGAGCATTGGGATACCACATATGAGGACGGCTGAAATTTCATAACAAGAAAAAATACAAACATGACACTAATACTTAGAAATATACTTTAGCAACACAATACTATAGTCAAATACCAGAACTAAAACGGAACATAAGACAAGAATTTAGTCAACGAAATATATCAAAATCTATATATGAACACCATTTCTCTTACGTTAAGTCAGTATAATCGAACTTTGCTGAACTCGCGCCTGAGCCTACAAAATCAAACTTCTTAAAGCTTGAGCCGTGACTGTAATTCCTTATAGTATCATGGTTACTAGTAAAAGCCCTGAAGTTGAATTCCAAGCACAACTGCCATGACTTCCCATCATCTGCTCGGTATTAGAGGTAGAATTCTAAATAATTCGCCATTCAGAAAAACAACGACAACAATATTCGAAATTGAGCGAGTTTGCACTATAATTCACAGTCAGTTTTTATCAGCTGATCTAACAACAAAACTTCGGAAAAAGTTTCAAGTAACAATCACCAAAAATATATACATTTCCTCTCTTTCTTAAAAGACATACTTTATAATTCAATGTTCAACAAGAAATCATCATTAGTCCTTCGAATATTAGGGTTTCAAGAAATTATTTCTGGAAAATCAAAAGTACCATCACTACTCTTGGGCAGGACTAGTCGTGTACTCTACTGTGTCATAATGGGAGGACTAACAAGCATTCAAAACACACTAAAATTCTTACAATTTGTAAAGGACATAACTTTTCATCCACTAATCAAATGCTCATATTTTCCACACACACAAAAAAACTAACTTTTCAAGCTTTCTACTTTATTTATACAATTCCTTGGCTCTAACGTATAAAGAGGACCATCAAAATAAGAACACCCAATTTCCTAAACATTAAGCTAGAAAATCAAACTCAAGTTCAACAAAAACCTAATTCTAAAATAACAAAGCCCACAATCACCCTAGAAAAAAAATACAAAGACTTTATACCATAGAGAGAGAGAGAGATAGTAAGTAATGATCGAACCTCGGAGAACACGAGAAATCCCAAAAGCTGAAGCTTTTCGACGTCCAATGGAACCAACACTCATTTTGACTTAGCGAAAAGGATTGGATTAATATCTTTGTAGAAGGGAGAAAATACCCATTAGTCTATCGCCCAATTCAACAGAGAAGTATTACTGGACAGCGCAATCGAAGGACAATATGCGAGATTAACGAATCGCGGGTTTCAAACGCGAGTCTTATGGTAGAGATATGAGAGGGAAAAGTCTGAAGTTGCTTGAATCGTTGAAGACCAGAACATAAATGTGGTAGTTTTGTAAAATTTTAGGGACTAACTTTGACTTTTATGATTAAACCCTAGAATTTCTAGTAGAAGCTAATTGCAAATGCATCTCGGGTTAGAAAATAGTATCTAATTCGTGTCCGGATCCGAACGGGACTTGTATTTTTCGGGTTCAAAAAATCTATTTTTTTTAAGCAAAATCGGATATGTATTGACATTAAGTGTACCAATTGAGGATTTACAAAATTATTCCACAATTTAAATATTTGTAAAAGTTTAGGGATCAAAACGAAATGATCTCATTTTTTGTTCGCATCCCAAATGATTGAGATGAAAGCCTGCCTTCGATTAAACTACCACATTCAGAGACGATTCTTTCATTGGAGAAGAACACCAGGATCTTCATGTTTATGATTCGATTGCTAATCAGGAGAGATCAGAATCGAGATACAGTGTTGCTCCTTTTTTTTAATTCCACATACAGTGTTGGTCGAGTAAGTCTAATCCCTTCTCTATCTTTTTCAGAACCTTTTTTTATATGATGCTCCTTCTTGTAACTCCATCATTGGTTGAGAGGTTCCATTGATTGTTGAACCAATATTTGTTAACTTGTTCAGGGGTGTACCAACTGTTGTTTATATTGCTGTCAAGGGTTAGGAGAGGGGTTCAATAAATCTCTTTCGTTGTCTTCAATAAAAAATTTGTCTTTTTTATTCACATTCTTCACCTCCAATTGCTTAAGCTATAAGTCCTCTAAAATTATATGTGGCAAATAAGATCTGAATCGAATTGTGTCTCACCATTGCATAAAACGACTCACTCAGATCTATTTTTTACTTTTGAGTAAAACCCTTAGCGATCAGCCTTGCTTTGAAGTGGGGTGCCTTAACTTATTGATTACCTTCATTTTTTCTTGATAACTCATTTGCATCATACTACACTTATGTCATTTAGACAAATCAACAAGCTTGCATGCCTCAATCTTATGAATGAATTCAACCTCTTCCCCCATAGCATTGAGCGACCAATCTGCTTCTGAACTTGATATAGCTTTCCTATAGCTACCAGAATCATGCATCTCAATTTTTTCAGCAACTGACAGAGTATATGAAACTAGGTTCGCATACCCTTTTGGTGGTATGATTTATCTTTTTTCTTTGTTAATGTTATGTTATGAGGTTTGTGTTATTGTTCTCGCGTATCATTGTCCCTATCATCCGATGTTGACGTTCCACCTCCTAATCGTAGATCCACCTTGGAACCATTAGAATTGTTAGACCAATTATTAATCGATTTGCTTCAATTACCACTTGTTTACTCACAACCGATCATGATTCGCCCATTTCCCCAATATCATTGTGATTGTCTAGCGAAGAACACTCATTAAAATTCATGTCTTTACGAATCAGAAAACTTGGAGAATTATGAGCGATACATTATTACTTATATATCTCCACAGTAGTAGCGTATCTTATAAATATGCAACTCTTTTCTTTTTACTCAATTTTACCATATCTCACGTGATCTTACGTCGGACAACTGAATACCCTCAAATTTTTGTAATCAGTCGACGATCCAGACCACATCTCAAAATAATTCTTACATCATTCCAATGGTATATCCTAGGTAATAAACTGGTATATCATTACTTATTTACATCCACTTCATTAGCATATCCTAGAAATATGCACCTTTTTCCCATTGGCTCAAGTCTACCATCTCTCACGTGAGTGTACGCGTGACAAATAAACACCTTCAAACATTTGTAATCAACCAATGATCCAAACCAAATCTCAAAAGAAGTCTTACAACCAATAGTCATTGACAAAGACCAATTTACCAACTAACACGTCGTATTGATAACTTCGGCCCAAAAACACTTTCTCATATCGGAATGTGAGAGCATGCTTCGTGCCTTGTCATATAGCGATTTGTTCATTATTTTTGTAGCCCTATTTTATTGTGGTGTTTTAGAACAGGTGTAATGACGTATAATTCCCTCACTATTACAAAACTCTTTGAACTCACGACTGTAAAATTATAACTCATTATATGTCTAAAGATGTTTGGGTTTTTTTCATGTTTGTTTCTCAATTATTATTTTATTGTTTTTTTTCTTTAAACATAAATTAGTTCATTGACTATCCATTTTCGTGACAAATAGTCCATCGACTAAACAAAGTATATATTTAGTCCCTTGACTATCCATTTTGATGACATATAGTCCACAAACTAAAAAATATCTTGAGTTACTCCTTTGACTATTCATTTTAGATAAAGTTAGTCCTTGCACATATTTTTTTTAAAGGACTAAATTTATCGAAAAATGGAAAGTCAAAGGACTAACTTTATCGAAAATAAATACTTAAGAGACTTTATGTCATGAAAATATATAGTCAACACCGTGGGGGACTAAATTTATCCAAAAATAAAAAGTCAATAAACTAAATATGGTGGGACTATCTATCACAAAAATAGATAGTTAAGGGATTAATTCATGTTTAAAACCTTTTTATATAAAGGTTCAATATGTTTTATCTTTAAATAATCATCGATCAGATTATATAGAATCCGGCTTCACTATTCAATGGAGTTTTATTTTAGCCGCAAAGATCTAAGTGAATGTAATACACTTAGATTTTTAATATTTTTTATAGTCGCCGTGATAGGTGTCATTGATTATGAAATTGTTGATTATATGTTTAACAATCTAGTAGTGGATGTCGTTGTTGATGATGTTGGGGGTGGGGAGGGAGATGGTGGGATTGTTTAACTCCTAAATTAGCACGCTAGTTCTAAACCTCACTTAAAATTATTTCAGAGACTTTGAGGTTCATATCCAATCTTGAATCTTTGATGATCTCAACCCCATAGTGGGTAACAAGTTAAGTATATATAAGTTAACGTTTAAACTCGAATGAAGTTTTTTCCTTGTTTCCAAATGACATCATATAAAGATTGCTAGCCAAAGGCCTCATATATAATTATTTCTCAAAGTCAAAGAGAGAGGGAAACTAATATTTAAAAATCGTAATCTTTTATTTTTAATCTTTTTAGATTTGATCCAGTCACATTAAATAAAGTTTTTATTTTTACTTATTAAGGATCACGTGAGTTTAAGGGTGATCGACTGATTCCAGATTTTTAGATCGAGAATCACATGGTTACCCTTCTTTGTGGGAAATGTAACTGTAGACCATGCTACCTTAGCCTGATAAATTTTTAACTTGTGGCCAGACTAGAGGAATCGACGAAGATATTGAATCAACTCTTTAAGAATCTTATAAAAAGGACGAAAATTGAAGACAATTAAACGTGGTTAATGAAAAAACTATTTTGATTAGTAGAAGCCAACCAACATAAGAAATATGCTTGAAAGTACAAGAACCTATAAACGAAGTAAGGTTATGATAAAGAGGTCATCAATATAGCATAGTAGACCCAAAATTAGAGGGGATCCCAGGTATTTCATTAGAATTGAGCTTACCTTATACCCAAGAATGTTGAGAATGTCGTTTTTAGGGAAATAATGACACTTGAAAGAAAAATATGGATTTTGTCCGGACTGACTTGAAGACCCAAAAGCGTAAAAAAAAAATCAATCCTTTTTATGAGAATAATGAAGTTGAGATCGACATGACATAGAATTATTGAATCATCAACAAAACATGGTTTCATTATTTTGAGCTTATGACACTTCCAGTAAAATTTGAATTTTATGTTTTTGTTTTTGTCTTCTAAGAATAAAGGACAAAACTTGCATTACACAAACGAATAGGAAATAAGAGAGTGGGTCTCCCTGTCTAAGTATACCCTAAAAATTACCATACGGATCTTCATTAACATTGATATTGTAAGAAGGATTTGTGATACATTGGATGATCCAAGAAATCACTAACTCTGGAAAGTCCATGGTTACTAGGATGTCAAAAATGAGATGCTAGCGAACGTTGTCAAAAGATTTCATGTTAAAGAAATTTTTTTGCCTTTGCTATTGGTAGGCTAGCCTTAAGAAGTTCTTGGAAAAATAGAAAATTATTTGAGATGCTTTGTCCGGATACAAATATTTATTGTGATTTATTAATTAAATAAGAGATATATTCATCGATCTTATTGACCAAGATTCTAGAGATAATCTTGTAAATGACATTGCATTGGGGGATTCCGCTATAAGTGACTAAGCATGAAAGAAATATTTCGGGATACTAAAAACACGATTGTCAATATCACTATATTCTTTGTGATTAAGATCACGAAGAGAAAATTAGATTCAGAGAAGTTTTTGATAAACCTGGTTCATACCATGAGATGGAGTGGGTAGGTTCCAGTTTATGAAGATAATATATTTGATATTTGGGTAAGCTTACTAGATACTGAAGAACTTGAAAGTTTTTTTCATATGCCTCCTAGAGATGCCTAAGTTATGTGTGATTAGAGGATCAGAGAAAGCTTTAGTGAACATAAAACATGAGTAAATAATCATCCATGTTATTGTTAATAAAGACAAGATTAGTACTTTAAACCATAGGTTTAATGAGATTTTTGTTTATTCATGTAAAGAATAATCTCGTAAAGGGTGGTCGTTAAGATCACAATGAAAAAAACAATGATTAAATTCATCGATAGAAGGAGACCAACTATCTAAGGATCCTATACACTTTTTTGGGTTATGATATAGGTAAACTCTCGTAGGGTAACCCGGGACGTTTCCTAATCTTAAGCCAAAATGAAGTCAAGCTCAAATTAACGTATATATGGTAATAATACTATGGTTCCATATTATACAAGTTCGACTAACAAGATGTGAGTTATGATTAGTAACAAAATGCAAGAAGGGGCCATAATTCTGATGATGAATTCGACATTATGAATGGGGACTTTAGTTTTAATAGGGATCATGATGAAAATACTATTAAAAATTATAAAATATATAGTGTTTTTCTATGAAACAGAGATTCTTATACCACATACCTTCTGAAAAGCAATAAATATATAAAAAATACTTACAAAGGGTCAGGTTGTGGTCCTATATGAGGAAAAAATCAATATACCAATAGCGGCCTTGATAGAGGGACGAGTCATGCTTGGCGAGGAATCCACTTCTTTATCGTTTCTTTTTGTGAATAAGTTGGCCTTAAGAATATAAAGGAACAACATTCCATCTAAGGGATCAACCTTCATTGAAAATATGGAAAGAATAAGGTAAACCCAAATGGATGAGTGTAGGAACATGAAAAGGAATTATTTTTAGGGCCCCATTACACTGCCCAGAGTTGTGGCTAAATATAATAAAATGAAACATTATGGAGGAAGACCCTCGTATTCAATTTTGATCTAGGTAACTTTATTTAAGCATTCAATCTTGATATCCGTGGGTAACTTTGATCCCGTTTTAACCATCACACAAATACGAGCTTACTTTATTTTATCTTTTATTTTAGTATGCTTGTCCTCGAAAAAATGAGTGCCAAGCACCATGCTATGCTACTAAGGACTTTTGAAGTACAAAGTTCCACTAGAAGCTTGATTTTTAATTTACCCAAACCATAATTTCAGAGACCGATTCCTTATACAGGTTGGCCATCAGCTCCCGTTGCCTAAGAATCAAGAGTTAACCCCTAAGATACCAAATAGGTTTTTTGATGATATGTTTATCATGCTTTTATGCTTAGTATTTGAAATAAAAATACTATTTTAAAATATACTTCAATTTCTATAGTACAAGTCTCCCTCAAATGTCCACAACATTAGATTTCAATAGCACTAACTTTGGGGTTTGACAAAAAATATCTCTAGAGACAAGAACACTAAGAGTTATATGAACCAACAATGGCTTATTGATCAATCACCAAATATTTTCCTTTGAACTCATTTTGATGAGCTCGTAAAACTAATGAAGTTCGTGCCTCAATACGACATTGATCCATGACAGGGGGGGGGGGGAATAATGATTAATAAAATAGGTAGTTCTATACGTTGAGGTAGATTTATGGGAAGATGCGTAAGAATTGAAGAATCTAAAGTCTGTGATGATTTTTGCTGAGCTGATGAGAATGGAGGCAGAGGGGAGTGGTATAGGGGATTTAGAAGTAGGGTTAACAAATTGGGAGGCTCTAATTTTATTGATAATATAGGTTATCTTTGATTTTTCCCATTTGACCTCTATCACGATTTTTTGGAGAAGAGAGCAAAAAGATGCATTGAGAATTATTAGAGTTAGGTCAAGAGACTATTATTTTATATGTAGATGATAGGTTTGAGGAATAGGTATTTCAATATGAAGGTATAGAGAATAATGGATTAGAGGGTGTAGAAAATGAACTCTTTTTGGAAAAAAAATAGGCTGGATGATTGTTTAAAAAACTTGTATTTGGAGAGAAGATAAATGAGATAATTATATGCCCAAACCCAACCGATAATTCAACACCCTTTATTAAGTTAAAATGATATGTAGGCTACTGAAAATAAGAGGTAAAGAAGATATAACTTCACAATATGATTAGAAATACATGTATCGATTTACAATGAACTAGAAGTACGCAACCAAACTTTAAGGTTTGGTAAAAGAAAAGTATTTACTGGCGACGGTAGTGGAAGGAGGAAGAAGGCTTCCTGAGAAACTTTGTCAGAGCCAAACAGATCCATGGGGATTTTTTGAGGGGTACATACTACATTAATATCCAAATTTATTCAAAAGCCTATGAAATCAAGAAACCAATTTATGATTCATGAATGACGGAGCAGGGCGAAAAGAGTGTACTTTAGAGAGGGACTAAATCAAATAAGTAAGAGGTATTATCTTTGGTATGAGCATGAGATGATGAGACCGATAAGATAAAGATCGTGTGGCTATCATTAAGAAAATACTTCAAAAGATACTGAGCTTTGAGAGCATATTCCACCAAAGGGTTTTGAGTATCAACTCTTGACAAAACCCCTGAGAGTTCGAGGTTTGTAAAGGTAACCCCTCTAATAGAAAGTGAAACCAACGACAAAAAAAACACCAAACATAAAACATAAAATTTAAATTTAACCCAAATAATTAGGTAATTTTCTGAAAGGAAATAATATAAATCGTGTACATGTAAGCATGACACTTAACATATAGACCCAATAGAATAATATCGCGTAGGATACTCGTAACTCATGTAGTGACGTGGCAAAATAGTATCGTTTTCTCTTTGAAGAAGTACCTTAATTTGTATCACAATTGTGTGATACTGATATCCTATTTTGAAGTCATTTATAGTATTCACACTTTACCTTATTGGGATTGTTGTCGTGTACCACACTAAAATTATGATTTACCTTTAGATGTCTAGTCAACTGATACACCTTAACTCATTTTGGGTGAAACCATCTAGTTCTGCGTTCAAGTGATATTTGACCTTGAACCATAAACAATTTGTCAGTTTGGACCGTCATTCAGTTTCACCCAAACTACATCAACATCATGGATTGATCAATTAAGTTTAGGTTTATAAATGGTGACAATTTTAATGAGTTCTCATTTTTATTACAACTCTAATGTATTATCTTAATCAAGTCATTGCTTATAAGTCGATAGCTCGTTTTTTCATCAAGCACGCATTCATAACCCAAAACTCATTCCGCTCATTGGGAGCTTACAACTTTATGTTATAATTCACTAAATGATAAGATGTTTTTCATTTTTCACTTAGGGTACTACTTTGCTATCGGTTACTCAAAAGTATTTAACTTTGGTCTTGTTGTGTCACATGAGATTTGACATGCTATATGTTACTCGAGTCAAAACATAAGTTATTGATGTTTTGAGCTACTAGACTCTTCCCATACAATGTGCAACACTCTACTGTTTCTTATAAAAACACGATTTTTTTATTACTTACGTACAACTCTATTTGCATCGTTTAGGTTGCTCTCATTTTATTCACCACTATTACGAAAATCATTTATGATATATATTTGTTTATGCATATTAAAGTTTTTCAGTTGTCCACGTAGTTTCTTCGACAATAAGGTAAAAAATTAGCATATTTAAAATTCCCATTTCTATGTTTATTTTTCAACCCTCCAAAATATTTTGATATTTATTTATCCTCTATTGTCTTCGCGTTTTAAATATCCTTTATAAAAAAATTCATTTGAACTTTATATATAAATATATTTGGTCAACATTGAGAATAAAATTACTTCATTGATTTACGATTTCTTTTACTAATTATTGTTATACGATTAAACCAAATTTATAAATAAAATCCGATTAGTATCGGTTAATAAATTCGATTTATTAATAACAAATCTTTATTTATTTGAACTCGATTAAAATATATTTTATTTGTTTCTATAGGTGCAATGATTATCGTTCATAGAAGTAGACTTTATGTACTAAGCGATACATATCCCATATTTATAATACAAATGCAAATATTTGTTTGAAAGTAAAATCCATATTTTCTTGTTATATCGTTCATGAGTTATGAATATCTCACACGACAATATTCTATTAGATTATATGTGAAAGAGTTATAAAACTAGACGTAGATGATTTAGAATATTTCACTATTAAAAAATCACATAAATTACTTGGGTTACATTTAAATATAAAACTGTTTGGTTTCTTTTGTATTAGTGTGACTTTTTATTGAAAAATATTATTTATATTTTTTGTGTAAACTAACACAATCTATTTATGTTTCTTTTTTAGGTATCCACCGTAAATTATTACTTAGGTATTTTTCGACAACAATTTCAAACGTTGACCTATTCAAAATCTCTACCTTTATGTTTCTTTTTTAATTCTTCCAATATTTCGATACTTATTAACCATCAAGTGTCTATGAGGTTTAGGTATCCACCGTAAATTATTTTTATTTAAACATTTTAAAATAAAAGTATCTGATCTATATTAAGAATAAAATTATTTTGTTTATTTGAAAAAGTTTATCTATATATAATTATTATATGACTAGACCAGTTTTTAAAATAAAATCCGATTAATAACCATTAATGAATTAGATTTACTTAACAACAAATTTTTATTTATCTCAACTCGTTCAATAATTTTTTTAGTTGTTTCTATAGGTGCAATTTCTATGGGCCTTATGGTTCATAAAAATAAACTTTCTATACTAAACGAAACATGTCTCACAATGCTTTTTTGTCATGTTAGTCCACGAGTTACGGGAATCTCAAATGACAATATTCTATTGGGTTATAAGTTAAGTGTCATAGACTTATATGTTCATGATTTGAAAAAATTATATGTACTTTTTGTTAATAAAAATATGTAAATTGAAAAAAAATTAAAACACAAAAAGTATAAATAAATAATTTTCAATAGAAAGTGAAACCAACGACAAAAAAATCACCAAACATAAAACATAAAATTTAAATTTAACCTAAATAATTTATGTATTTTTCTGACAAGCAAAGAATATAAATCGTGTACATGTAAGCCTATTACACTTAACATATGGACCCAATAAAATAATGTCGCGTAAGATAGTCGTAACTCATGTAGTGAAGTTGCAAAAGATTATCGTTTTCTCTTTCAAGCAATACCTCAATTTGTATTACAAATGTGTGATACTGATATCATATTTTGAAGTCATTTATAGTATTCACACTTTACCTTATTTGGGATTGTTCTCGTGTATCGTACCAAAATTATGATTTACCCTTACATGTCTAGTCAATTGATACACCTTAACGCATTTTGGGTAAAACCATCTAGTTCTGGGTTCGAGTGATATTTGACCTTGAACCATAAACAATTTGTCAGTTTGGACCGCCACTAAGTTTCACCCAAACTACATCAACATCATAGATGATCAACTCGGTTTAGGTTTATAAATGGTGACAATTTTAATGTGAAAACTTATTTTTACTACGACTCTGATGAATTCTCTTAATCAAGCCATTGTCTATAAGTCGATGACTTGTTTTTTTCATCGATCACGCATTCATAACCCAAAACTCATCCCGCTCATTGGGAGCTTACAACTTTATGTTATAATTCACTAAATTGTTATAATTCACTAAATGATAAGATGTTTTTCATTTTTCACTTAATGTACTACTTTGCTATCGGTTACTTGAAAGTATTTAGCCTTGGTCTTGTTATGCACACGGGATTCTCCATGCTACATGTTACTCGGGTTAAAACATAAGTTATTGATGTTTTGAGCTACTAGACTCTTCCCATATAATGTGTAACACTTTATCGTTTTGTCTATAAACACGACTTTTTCATTACTTACGCACAACTTTATTTGCACAATTTATGTTGCTCTCATTTCATTCACCGCTATTACGAAAATCATTTATGACTTATTTTTGGTTATGCATACTAAACTGTTTCAGTTTCCAGGTAGTTTTTTCGATAATAATGTAAAATGTTGGCATATTTAAAATTTCTATTTCTATTCTTATTATTTCAATTCTCCAAATTATTTTGATAGTTACTTATCCTCTACTGTCTTCGAGTGTTTAAATATCCACTATAAAAAAACATTTGAACCTCTTACTTTTTATTTTTTTCGGAGGAAATCCGCAACCGCTACTCAATGAGTACACACAAGGTAAACACTTAGTCTGACGCAATAACCTACAA
Source organism: Limnanthes douglasii subsp. nivea (assembly GCA_036936605.1). Taxonomy (NCBI): domain Eukaryota; kingdom Viridiplantae; phylum Streptophyta; class Magnoliopsida; order Brassicales; family Limnanthaceae; genus Limnanthes; species Limnanthes douglasii. Next base: position 15,632,349 of record JAUPFV010000003.1, on the reverse strand, counting down.
ACCAACGCCACAAGATAAACATGTAGAAGGACTCGATACTGGACCACTCATTATAAACTAAAAATTTAATTAATTTGAACCATTCTATATAAATATACGTGGTCGATATTGAGAATAAAATTACTTTATTAATTTACAATTTTTTTACGGATCATAAATATACAATTAAACTAGACTTTTTAAAACAATCTGATTAGTAACGGTTAATAAATTAAATTTATTAATAACAAATCTTTATTTATTTGAACTCGTTTAAAAATTATTTTATTTGTTCCTATAAATGCAACGGTTATGATTCATAAAAATAAACTTTCTATACTAAGCGAACATATCACATAAATACTTTCTGAAAGTGAAATCTGTATTTTCTTGCCACGTCAGTAGTTAAGAATATATCTTACAACAAAATTTTATTGGATTATAAGTGAAAAGTATCATAAAACTACATATACATGATTTAGACTTTTTCGCTATAGAAAAATTACATAAATTATTTGAACAAATATAAATCATTAGAGATTACATAAATTATTTGAACAAATATAAATCATTAGAGATTAAAAATTTAATTAATTTGAACATTTTATATAAATATACGTGATCGATATTGAGAATAAAATTACTTTATTGATTTACAATTTTTTTACTAATCATAATTATAACAAATCAGATTAGTAACAGTTAATAAATTAAATTTATTTATAACAAATCGAACTCGTTTAAAAATTATTTTATTTGTTTCTATAAGAGCAACTGTTATTATTCATAAAAATAAACGAACATATGACATATTTTCTTGCTATCGTCAGTAGTTACGAATTCTTACAACAATATTTTATTGGATTATAAGTGAAAAGTATCGTAAAATTACATATACATGATTTAGACTATTTCTATATAGAAAAATACATAAATTATTTGGGTTAAATTTAAATTTATGTTTGTTTCTTTTGTATTGGTGTGACTTTTTATTGAAAAATATTATTACTTTTTGTGTAAACTAACACAAAAAGAAAACACATATGTCAATAAAAAGTAAAACTAACGACTCAAAAAACGAGCATAAAAAACAAAATTCAAATTGAATCCAAATAATTTATTAATTTTCCGACAAAGCAATAGTATAAATCGGGTGTACATAGGCCTATCACATTTAACATATTGATCTCGTGAGATACTCCTAACCCATATAATGACGTGGCAAAAGAGTACTGGTTCCCTTTCAAGTTGTACGTCCATTTGTCTCACAAGTGTGATACTCATATGTTTCGCTTACAAATAGCTGTTTCAAGTTGTACGTCCATTTGTCTCACAAGTGTGATACTGATATGTTTCGCTTACAAATAGCTGTCTTGTCATTGAGTGCTTTCTAGTTTTCAATCAATTTTCTCCGTGCGGTCTCTCTCTGATGATACCACCATGGCCGGCAAACGAAGAAGAAGAAGAAAGCTTAAACTGTAGGCTCTACTCTTTCAATACAACTTAACCCATATAATAACTTTTAAATTTGTATTGAAAGAGTAGAGCCTACAGTTTAAGCTTTCTTCTTCTTCGTTTGCGGTGGTATCATCAGAGAGAGACCGCACGGAGAAAATTGATTGAAAACTAGAAAGCACTCAAAGACAAGACAGCTATTTGTAAGCGAAACATATCAGTATCACACTTGTGAGACAAATGGACGTACAACTTGAAACAGCTATTTGTAAGCGAAACATATCAGTATCACACTTGATGATTGCAGATATTATCCGCGGAAACAATGTTACGATTGGGGTGAGCAAGAACCGTATGAGAATATATGGATAGAACCGCCTCGGGACGTTATGGATCTTATCTGAAAGACTTTCAGTAGTCGGAAAATATCTGCATCATGATTCGGGAGTGGAGTGTTAGTTTCTCTTTTTGTATAAGCGGTGTTTGGTTTGTTGAATAAGGTTATGGAACAGCAATCCGAACAATCGGATACTTTTGATGTCATGTTCTTTTTTCATGTGTTATGATAAACTTGTCTTGGTATTAGAATTACTTTCTGTGATAATTGGAAGCAACTTTTAAGGCTTGTTGATGTTTCAGCTTGCTTTCCCATGCTCTGGAGAGATTTAGTAGTGTTTCTTTGAAATCTCGACTCAGACATAAATGCCTTACTTTATCTAGCAGGTTTCTCTAAGTGTTGGTCTACTGTCAAAACTATTATAATTAATTATTAATTATTATTATTATTACATACCTTTTTAGAAAACACGATGAGTCAAAAATTAGAAAAATCATTAAAAACTAAAAATATATCTAGCATTTTCATTAAATTTAAATATATTTGTTGTTTTTTATTAGACTATGAATATATTTATATAATATTTAGTTTAAATTTATTTAATACATATTTATTATGTAATATTTATTTTTTAATTTTTTTTACATATTTAAAAATATATATTGCATAGTTATTATGCAATATTTATTTTTTGAATTTTTTATTCTAGTTTAAAATACTCAAAGAAATATATTATATATTTATTATTTGATATTTATTTTCTAAATCTTTTTATAGTTTAAACTAGTCAAAATATATATTGTATTATTTTTATTATGCAATATTTATTTTTTAAATCTTTTTCATTCTAGTTTAAGAGAGTCAAATAAATATATTATATTTTAAATTTTTTATTCTAGTTTAAGAGAGTCAAATATATATATATATATATATATATATATATATATATATATATATATATATATTTGTTTTCGAAGTATTTTTATTATAGTTTAAGAAACTCAAATAGATATATAACATATTTAATTTTTTTGTTACATATTAATTATGTAATATTTAATTTCTAAATCTTTTCATTCTAATTTAAAATATTTAAAGAATATATTAGATTTATTAAAGAAATAAAGACAAAAAGAACTAAACTTTGTCAATAGAACAACGGAATATGTAAAATTAAAAACAATGTTTTTAATATATATACTTCATTTGTAAGAGCGAACCATCGCTGAAAAAATAAAAAATAAATCATCTGTTTAATATAGTAATTAATAGACTAGTACAAATCACACATAATTGGATAAGTAACGAAATAATAAATTATAACTATATATTCACATTTAATTAAAAAATAATTAATGGCTAAATCGCGCATTGGCTGAGCCTGAATGTCGTGTATGCTGTGTGAGAGACATGCTAAAATACAACGAAAATAAAATCATTAATAAATTTGGGAATAAAAACATCATAAATTTGGGAATAAAAACATCACAAATTTGAAAAAAAAAATTGGACTTTTTCCTGTTTTGGTGAAATTGCGAACACACCAAAATTGGGAACTAGCTACTTGTGATTTTGCACGGGTTGCGAGGTGCTTGTTCGCAATTTGCAGCCCCAAACCCTAGATCTGAAAATCGAACCAAAAACTCACAAAAACAACCCAAATTCAACAACTATGGTACCAAAACGTTCCTAATGCATCGACTAACACGAATCTACAACTATTTTTTCAAAAAAACAACAACATATACATGAAAATCAGACTTTTTAGACAGAACCCTAAACTCTAAATATCACTAAAAATACTAAAGTAAATTGCTTAAAAATTACATGAATATGTAAAAGATTCGTACCTTAAGGTGTTTGTAATGTCGGATTTGAGAAATCTTGCCTTTTTTCCGGGATTTTGAGAGGTTTTGCTAGAGAGAAGAGAGAAGAGAGAAGAAGAGAGAAAAGAGGTTTTTGGGCTGAAAATACAACTTTTATATCAGGAGTAAATTTGTCTTTTTTGGGTCTCATTATAGCCAAATGGGGTCTCATTATAGAAGGATCTCATTATAGCCAAATGGGGTCTCAATTTAGCCTTGTCCAACCAATAATCATACTTTATTGCTTTTACAAAACAAACCCTAAAAAAATCAATTCTCAACATCTTAGCCCCAATTAATGGTGAAACTAACCAAGAATCCTTATCCCCAATTAATGGTGAAACTAACCAGGAATCTTGCTACCATAAATAGGTACGGTTTTTACCGACTAAAAAAACTAATCAAAACCAAGAGATCCAAGCATCCAATTTATGGCGAAACCAACTAAGAATTCGACAACCCTTTTTTCACAGGCCACTAACTAATCAAAACAAAAATTACAGGTCAAATTCTGCAAATATTATTAATGTGCGAACTCAATTTTTGTAATATTTGGGATAACAACCAACTCCTTAGTTGATGCTTTTGAGAAAACCTAATTTCCGAAACAACATTAAGAACTCGATGAAATATTTAAAGATTTTATACGTCAGACTACTTTCATGAAAGTGAGGAAAACTGAGACTTACTATGTATAAAAAAACAATGGCTTTAGATGGTCAAACATGGTAAGAGTAGGGTCTCTCGATTTGGAATAGTTGGACTTCCACTAGAAAAATAAAAGAATGTTCACAGACTAGTCTATAAAAATAATATGTGTATATATTTTCTTGAATTTTTGTAATGTTTACAATAATTATATATATATATATATATCAACATTAGTCATATACAAATTTGTTAAGCGGAACAATATTAGTTATTTACAAGTTTGTTAAGTGTAACAATATATTGTTTGGTGTACAACAGTTTTATGTGTATCTTTTAGTTCTTGGATTTAGACTTGCTTAATTAAATGTTGAAGTCGAGTCTAATACTCTAACCCATTTGTTAAAATTAGTAGGTCAATAGTACTGCATCTTCCTCACTTCGTCTCTTTTCCAGTATATTGCCAACATTTTTCTTATTTTAACTGCTTAATTTCATCTCTTCAGTATTTACTTTATCATTCTCCCTCAAACTAAACAGAGGAACATGAAGTCCAAGTTTGTATATAAGAAGTAGAAACCGAAATTGAGACAAGGTTTTAGTGTAAATATTAGCTGTTTGCTTAGTCGTTGGTATAAATCGAATATCTAAAGCTCATTGAATCACATCGTCACGAACGAAATGAACATACACTTCAATATGTTTCGTTTGTAGAAGACTAGGTTTAAAGCTAACGAGTCGGCTCCCATGTTATCACACCAGATAACAAGAGATCGAGGTAAGAGTACTTGGAGCTCGCGAAGAACAGACTTGAGCCAGACGAGCTCAGAAGAAAGGTTAGCCAAGGCTATGTACTATGACTCAATACTAGAGCGAGCAACAACCGGTTGCGTTTTGGAAGACCAAGAGACTAAATATGCACGAAAAAGACACAATACCCACCAATGGAGCGCCTGTTATCAATCGAGCTTGTCCAATTTGCATATGAAAACTCAATCAATGTTTGTTGAGCAGAGAGTTTCAGATAAGTCCTAAGTCTTCGAGTACCAGATAAGTAACATAAAACCTATTTTGCACTATGAAAACCCAGTCAATGCTAGTTGTATATTTGTTGGAGCTTGTAGGAATTGTGATACTTTGTTGACTGCAAAAGCTATATCTGGCCTTATATCTAGTAAGTACTGCAAAGAGACTAATAAACTCCGGTATATTGTAGGATCATGGAGGAGACCACCATCACTAATAGATAACGACTGGCCAACAGACATGAGAGTAACATAAGGTGTGAACATAGTTCATTCCAATGTTTTCAAGTAAGTGATTTACATACTGATGTTGAGTAATGTATAGACATGTATTGTCTATAGTGACCTTAATTCCTAAGAATATATGAAGATCACCTATATCATTTAGAGAAAATATGTTATTGAGTCTAATAACAAATTGTTGGAGAGCTTTAGGTATGTTTCCTGTCGCAATGATGCCATCTACATAGATTAAAATAATAAGAGTGACCCGTTCTGTAATGAAAAAGAACATTGAGTTGTCAACTTTAGAGTTAAGAAATCTCCAATTAAGTTGAACATCCACGAGTTAAGAAAACCAAGCTCGGTGGAGCCCGATTAAGCCCGTAAAGAGCTTTATGTAGCCTGCAGACGTGATGAGGTTTGAGAGGATCCTCAAAACCCCGTGGTTGAGACATATGGACAACCTCATGTATATTTCCATTTAAAAATGCATTATTTATATTTAACTAACGTATGTCCCAATTATTAGAGACAACAATAGTTAAGACAAGTCTAATCGTGGAAGACTTGATCACATGACTAAAGGTCTCCCTAAAATCAATTCCAGGGGATTGATGAAAGCCTTTTTCATCAAATCTTGCTTTGTACCTTTCTAAGTAGCCATTAGCCCTATATTTTAGTCTATAGACCCACTTGTTTCCAACAGTATTCATGTTATGATGCCAAGAAGTGAAAGACTATATAGAGTTAAGTTCTAGAGCCTGAAACTCATCAAACATAGCCTTAGCCCAGTGTGGATTGTACATAGCTTGTTTGAAATATTTTGGATCTTTAGGTTATTCCATACTTGTGTTAACTAAACCTATAAACACGTGTTATGGTTTTGAGATAAAAGTATCTCCTATGGTATTCATAGGATGTGTGTTTGTTATAGAAGGTAAGACACTTGTATTTTCTGTCAGAATAAGAATAACAGAAATAGGGTTGTTTGAGGTTGGTTTATCTGGTAAATCATGATGAATATGAAGCTTAAGACTATGACCAATAATTTGGGTAAGAGGAGATATAGCTTCTGAGTGAAAATGATTTTGTTGTGTACTAGTGTCTAAATTATTTGAAGGGATCAAATGTATTGAAGTTGTGTTTGACAAATTTGATATATGTGATGCAAGAACATGTAGAAGATAAGATATGTATAATAACTGATTCTTAGGTGGATGATAAGATTCGGGATGAGATACCTCTTTTTGTTAAAACAATATATGTAGGTCTGCGCTGCATTACATTAGCTGTAGAATGATTAACCCTTAGATACTTAAGAAATGTGTTATACCAATTAGAAATTGGTAGTGATTCTAACAACTTAAGTTGGATAATGTTGAAAATATGCTAGCACAAGGGAATTCTTCTTCATTGAAATACAAAATGTCTTGAAATGATGAGTTTTCATGTAGGTGTAATGCATTGATATCTCTTTTGAGTAGCAAAATATCCCAAAAATACACATTTGATTGAGTGAAAACTCACTTTATGATTTTGATAGGTTCTGATGTGAGGATAACAGGCTAAACCAATCACTTTGAGAAGTGAATAATCAGGTTTTCTGTGATATACTAGCTCATATAGTGACTGATTTTCTAGGACAATAGTAGGTAATCTATTAATGAGGTAGGTAATAGTGCTGAAAGCATATGACCAGTAAGATAGATACAGTTGAGACTGAGCCAATAGGGTGAGGCCAGTCTAAAAAATATGTCCATGTTTTCTTTGTGTCCTATCATTCTGGGTAAAAATATAGTTACATGACATCCTTAGTTTAATTCCACAGTTTTTAATAAAAGAAAGAAAAGATTGATATCCACCCCTCCATCAGTTTGTAGAATTTTGATTTTTCTTTTAAAATGTTTTCAACTAATTTTTTGAATTATAGAAAGACAAAGAAAGCTTCACTCTTTTTCTTGAGGGGAAGCAACTCTACTGTAATTATCTAGAAACAAATTGTAATACCAACCATTTTCATTGTTCAAGTTTTGTGTAACAATATAAGCATTTGGATCTGATCTAGAATATTGGTTTTATGTAGGTGGTTGAGTGAAGGCATTAGAATCATCACGAAGATAGCAAGTCAGGGAAACATGACCATACTTGCTACACAGCTGGCAAGTTGACTTATTTGGAGAATATCTACCTCGTTTACCTCTGTAATTGTAATTCCCCATTCAGATGTAGTTGTTATTGTTGTTTGATCTCTATCTATAATTTATGCATTAGACCATGAAATAGTTCTCATTTTCTCTTTATCTTTGAGTGTTACTAAACTGCTATTTGTCTTTCTTATTGCTGTTACTATTATATAGCAACAACTCCCTCTATGTCACAGAGTTGCTCTACTATGCTCTCAAATGTTAAGAGAGAAGACTGTAAACTTGTACAGCTTAAAACCTTATTATCAACAAGACTAACTACAATGAGAGTTTAGTCTCAGTTCAGACCAGATAACACTTATTATATTAGATAAACCATAGATATATGTGCACTAGAAATGGCCAAGTTATCAACAATATCTCTATTTTGGCTGGATACTAAATCATTGTAGAAGTATATTTTCTTTTACTTTGAAATCCTCATTTAAAATAATGGATCCTAGCTCTTGTTTCTGAGCCTGAAAACTCTATTACAACATCCCAGAGCTTCTTTGAAAACTCATGTTCTAAGAGTTGTGTTGCTATTTCAGGATCAATGGTTGTGAACAACCATCCTAGAAGTAATTGATCATTGGAATGCCAATCTTCATAAGCTACATTCTCAACCAAGTTTCCAGTGTAATCAGGCAGAAAGTTTGGTGGACATGGAGTTTCTCCATAAATGTAACCAAACAGCCTATTCCAGTTGATTACAGGAATGATCATCGGCTTCCATAGTAGGTAATTTGTTCTATCTAGCTTTGATGAGTTCGGATATTACAGACATAGCCTACCAATTAATCCGGACAGGGGTAATTCGGACCATATCACACCACTATAAATCCGAAAAGGATAAATGTGAACACCTTTTGACTAAGCTATTTTCTAATCTACTTAAAAACTAATGGGCCTTTAAACTTGACCCGGTTTCACAACTTGACCCGGTAAGCCCATGAGTCATTAATTAAAAGTATAAATACCCAAAGCACTCTCATTAATGAAGGTGATCAACATTTAATACAAGAAGGTTGCTTAATTATCTCACTACTCCTCATACTAAACACAAAACACCCCAAACTTACTAAAACACTTTACAAAACTACCCCAATCCCAACATAAACCAAACAAAATTGGTGACCACAATGGGATCACGAAGGTGCCTGAATTTTACATTCAAAACTAGTAAGAAAAAAAGTTCGGATGGATCCGAACGAGCAAGGTACTCCACCTCCTGTGGTGGAGATGGTAAGGGAAAATAAGGAATACACTATTGAGGAGCGAGATCAGCTGAGAGTAGAAATAGAGGCACTAAGGGCCATAAAAAAGCAGAGAAATGTATCAGGGAGAAATCAGGGACGTCAGCTATTCACCATACTGACAATCCTGGGGAGAATGAGCCATCACTAAAGACTCATCTTAGTCACCCGGCGGGTGAAAACTTAAAAATAAATAATTTAGTTTTCACCCGCCGGGTGGTGAATCGGGGTCCACCCGGCGGGGACCAAGAACAAACCTGGGTTTTCCTAGGTTTTTTCTTGGTCCCCGCCGGGTGAATGGCCTACACCCCGGCGAGTGAACAAGAACACCTGCAAAAAAAAAAGGTTCCCCCGTCGGGTATTAGGTCATTCACCCGGCGGGGGAACCACGATACAGCCATTGAAGACAACCCAATACCTCGAAAAACTACCTAAATCAGCCACAAACAACCTAACCTAGCATACCCTAGCATTACTAGACAACTATAAACAACATATAACACCAAATCAGCCACAAACAAACCTAACCTAGCATCAAAATCAAAAAACCTAACCTAAACCAAATATAGAAAGAAAGTACATTTAAGAGTAAAAACTTACTCTTTTCCTTTGCCCATTGTAGTTCTTGAGTTGTTGTTGATGTGTAGAGATCTTCGGATTTGAATTTGGGGGCTCATTGTGCAAGATTGTAGAAGTTTGGAGTTTGGAGAGGTTTTAGGGTTTGGGGGCTGATTTTGGGTTGGGGCTGATTTTGAAGTGGGAATGGTTAGTGTTTAGGGTTTTAGCTTAGTAAAAAAACGAAGGGTTTTTTGGGTATTAGTTTGGGACTACTTATATTTTTTATGGGTATCGTTAAAATTGGGGCTGGTTAGCCAATTGTGTCCCAATTTAGCCATACCCAACTCAAATTTCTTATTTTACATATTGTAGTCCTACTTTCGGAATTGTTTGATTTTTTTTTTCACAAATTGTTTCTATTTGATAAAAACACTTAAATAACGTTTGGATAACATTATAATAGCTCAATTAAGAGCTTCGTATAATTTATCAAGTTATTTAATTGTTATAGTAATTTAAATTAGTTCTTTTAATTCTAATTTTATTAGTTGTTGTTAGTTGTTATTGCTTGTTATTAGTTGTATTAGTTGGTATTAGTCTAAATTTAGTTTTTATTATTTGCGATATTAATTAGTTTCGATTAGTATTTTATTGCATATTTAAAAAAAAACGTTGTTTTAAGTTTTAAAATGTCTATAAATCGTAGACTTACTAATACTCACCAATCCGCTAATTTTCACTTGTAATGAATGATGTTTGTGATAACCAAAACAAATTAATAGTGACCAAAATGTAATAATAATTTTATAATCATTATTAAAATTACAATAATAAAATTCAAAATTTAATATTAGAATTATAACAATATAACTTGTAATCTTTTACCATGATAAAATATGATTTTGGTTTAAAAAATAATAACTAACATTTGTAATATTTAAAACCAAATCACAATAATAATATTCAAAATGTAATATTAAAATTATAACAATATAACTTAAAAATAATAAATAACACTTGTAATATTTAAAACCAAATCACAATAATAAAATTCAAAATGTAATATTAAAATTATAAAAATATAACTTAAAAATAATAAATAACACTTGTAATATTTAAAACCAAATCACAATAATAAAATTCAAAATGTAATTTTAAAATTATAACAATATAACTTGTAATATTTTTGCAAGATAAAATATGATTTTGGTTTAAAAAATAATATATAACACTTGTAATATTCAAAACCAAATCACAATAATAAAATTCAAAATGTATTATTAAAATTATAACCATAGAATTTGTAATATTTTAACATGATAAGATATAGTTTTGCTTTGTATTAGATCTAAAAACATAATAATAATAATAATAATAATCAAAATATGATAATAACATAAGTAATATTTAAAATTTTGGACTATATAATAATTACAACACTTAAAATATTAATAACCAAAACAAATTAATATTAACAAAAATGTAATAATAATTCTATAATAATATGCAATATCTCAATATTTTTTAAATATAACATTTTGGTTATAAAATAAATAAAATCAGCATAATATTTACCAATAAACCGCCGGTTTTTTACAAATAAACCGTGGTTTCGCAGTCCTGTCGGGTTGCAGTCCTGCCGGGTTGCTCCTTATGCGGTCCTGGCGGGTTGCGGTCCTGACAGCTTGCGGTCCTGCCAGGTTCCAGTCCTAATGGGCCAGTTTCGCAGTTAAACCGCTAGTTCTTAAGCAGGTTGTCAGCTTTGAACCGTGGTTCCGGAACCATTAGACACCTCTACTCCTAACCCATATAGTAAAAGAGTACTGGTTCCCTTTCAAGCTGTACGTCCATTTGTCTCACAAGTGTGATACTCATATGTTTCGCTTACAAATAGCTGTCTTGTCCTTGAGTGTTTTCTAGTTTTCAATCAATTTTCTCCGTGCGGTCTCTCTCTTATGATAGCACCATGGCCGGCAAACGAAGAAGAAGAAAGCTTAAACTGTAAGCTCTACTCTTTATATGAAAGATTCGAACTTTATCATTATTTTGTAATTTCAATTCGTTGAAGTGATTGTTGCTAGTGTGTTTTGTGGTAGAAATATTTCTGGGTTTTAGGGATCAGAACAAATTAGGGTTTATAATGCGTGTATTATGATCAGGAATTGGTTAATTACATAAATTGGAGTATGAGTCAGAATGATTGCATTGTGTGAATCGAATTTTGATAAGTTAGCCAGTTAAATCATGTTAGGGTTTCAAATCTTTTTAAATGATATTTGGGATATGAACTTGTGGAGATTTTTATTGGGTTGGTCTAAATTTGTATTGAAAGAGTTCCTAATGGTGTTGCGGTCCCTTGAATTTTAGATGGTGATCTTGATGATGAATTGTGTTTTGTTGGATCAACAGTTTGAAGAATTTCTGGGTTTTTATTTGATGATAGAAGTACCGTATAGGTGCCTTTTAGTGGCTAATTTGTATTGATTTTTTTGGTAATACTGCAGTAATCTATGTGATTCTGGGTTTTAGGAATCAGATCTATTAGGGTTTGTTGTGGAGTGGATTTGTGTCTCACCCGATATGATTCTAATGGTATAAATTAGAGTAAACTGCCAAGCAAATTAGGGTTTATAGTGGGATTGATGAGGCTAAAACCCTAGTGAAACACAAAATAAGTTTACAATCGAGAGGAGAATATAATCGTTTTTCTGTATAAAATATGATTCGACTTTACACACGAGCTCTACAATTATTTATACTAGTTAGAGAAGACCCCCGCATTTATTATTTATTCGTTACATGTTAAACTTTCTATTGTCCCTTAAATTTTAGTACGTTTTCAGTTCCTTGTGTTTTATCAACATCCGGATGTTAAACAAGTTTATTCCAGTTACTGCTTACGAACGGTAACAGGTTTTGATAATTGGTAGTGGTCCACACGGTCGCCCCGAGTTCGCAGGGGCTTACACCAACAATAGTAGGGCTAATGTAATAGTAAATATGATACATCTGTTATTACTTTGTTTGGCGGATAAGAAAAGCCTTCGATTTGATGCACCATCTCGAATCTTGGGAGTTCGATTAATTCGCGAGTGAACGGGTTAAAGAAAAACACATGGTGTGTTCGGGGTCGGTACAGCAATAACCAACCATCTTTTGAGTAACAAAAATGTTTAGCTTTATAGATAAAAACATAATCAATTTCTCCCTCAAATCAAATGAAATATTTATTCCAATTTTTAAAACTTTCCCATTTAGGTATACGTAATTTTCACAATTGTCATCAAGCACTAAAAGTTAGGGGACTCCCTCGGATCGTCGAAACGCGTTGTTTTTTAGAGTCCCCTTCAATTGCTATGATTTTTTTGTCTCATAACCCCGAACTTGCTTTGAGGACAAAACAATCTGATAGCACTCTCTAGCCATCTTTTGGCTACTCCTTATTATTCCAACATTATTTCCCATAACATACTTTAAACATTGATGAACCGTTGAAAACATACTTTAAACATTGATGACACTCGTGTGGTTTATTTTTGTTTGAGGGTAAGTTTGTAATTTTTGTTTAGAGTTTTGTAGATGTTTTAGCTATTCGTGAGTTATATTAACTACAACTTGTATACTATATAAAATATAATATCAAAGACTAAGTTTTCTCGTTTTAAATTATAAGCAAGAGTAAAAGTTGTATGTCATTTTCTATTGTCTCCTATTTTCTTCTCTTAAATTTTGATAACTAAACATATACTCTAGTTTGGAGCTGAATACGATATAATATATTGTACCTATTGGCATAAGCCTACACAACAATTACTATGAAACATACCTGAAGGACTAAACTCAAGTTGCTTTAAGGCATGGTAGGTTTTGCCGCTATTTGTCGGGCCAACGTGCAAAACAACCTTGCGTTTTTTCTTTCGAGCATTGGGATACCACATATGAGGACGGCTGAAATTTCATAACAAGAAAAAATACAAACATGACACTAATACTTAAAAATATACTTCAGCAACACAATACTATAGTCAAATACCAGAACTAAAACGGAACATAAGACAAGAATTAGTCAACGAAATATATCTTAATCTATATATGAACACCATTTCTCTTACGTTAAGTCAGTAAAATCGAATGCTCATATTTTCCACACACACAAAAAAACTAATTTTTCAAGCTTTCTACTTTATTTATACAGTTCCAAAAAGGACCAGACAAATAAGAACACCCAATTTCCTAAACATTAAGCTAGAACATCAAACTCAAGTTCAACAAAAACCTAATTCTTAAATAACAAAGTGCACAATCACCATAGAAAAAAAAATACAAAGACTTTATACCATAGAGAGAGAGAGATAGTAAGTAATGATCGAACCTCGGAGAACACGAGAAATCCCAAAAGCTGAAGCTTTTCGATGTCCAATGGTACCAATACTCATTTTGACTTAGCGAAAAGGATTGGATTAATATCTTTGTAGAAGGGAGAAAATACCCATTAGTCTATCGCCCAATTCAACAGAGAGGTATTACTGGGCAGCGCAATCGAAGGACAATATGCGGTGATGGATTAAGGAATCGCGGGTTTCAAACGCGAGTCTTATGGTAGAGATATGAGAGGGAAAAGTCTGAAGTTGCTTGAATCGTTGAAGACCAGAACATAAATGTGGTAGTTTTGTAAAATTTTAGGGACTAGCTTTGACTTTTATGATGAAACCCTAGAATTTCTAGTAGAACCTATGCTAATTGCAAATGCATCTCGGGTTAGAAAATAGTATCTAATTCGTGTCCGGATCCGAACGGGACTTGTATTTTTCAGGTTCAAAAAATCTATTTTTTTTTGTAAGCAAAATCGGATATGTATTGACATTAAGTGTACCAATTGAGGATTTACAAAATTATTCCACAATTTAAACATTTGTAAAAGTTTAGGGATCAAAACGAAATGATCTCATTTTTGGTTCGCATCCCAAATGATTGAGATGAAAGCCCGCCTTCGATTAAACTACCACATTAAGAGACGATTCTTTCATTGGAGAAGAACACCAGGATCTTCATGTTTATGATTCGATTGCTAATCAGGAGAGATCAGAATCGAGATACAGTGTTGCTCCTTTTTTTTAACTCTACATACAGTGTTGGTCGAGTAAGTTTAATCCCTTCTCTATCTTTTTCAGAACCTTTTTTATATGCTGCTCCTTCTTGTAACTCCATCATTGGTTGAGGTTTTAAAGAATACTTTTCAGTTGGAGGATACCTGCAATACTGGAGATTGACTAAGGAGAAAGGTACAAACGTGCAACTTAAATAAGAGTCAGGAGGTCCTGCTCCTTGAAAAACAAGGTTAGTGAGAAAATTCATTATTGATGTATGCAAGTCCTAGGCTTTCAAGGGTTAGAATAGGTTTTAGATTAATATGGGTTGACCGAGAGTCGACGACTTGTCTCATTTTACAGTTCAGAGTCCAGCGAGCAAGCTAGTCGGCTACTCTGTTCTGGTCTCTGAAGATATGATTGATGACCATGATAGGTGCTATTAGTCTTCCACAACAGTTAAGGATGGGTTTTAGGACCCAAAGGTAGATAGGTAGTTGACAAGAAGCAAGGAGTCAGTTTATATATCAAGATTATTCCATTCATTCTTATGACAGACGAGAAGCCCATCCAGCCGAGCAAAAGCTTACGCCATTAGAGGAGAAAGTTTTCCATACAAGTAGACAGCTCCACAAATAAGGTTTTTATTGTCATTTCTAATGATAATGCCAGAACTGGCTGCCCCACTTAGGTTAACAGAGGCGTCAGTGTTTAGCTTTAGTCTTCCTATAGCAGGGTGAATCCATTTTAAGACAGCAGGCCTGGTTTTAGTCTCTTTAAAGAAGTTATAGAAACCAAAATATTTAGTCACAGTCAAGTCATTATACCAATGCTTGGTAGTAAAAGTACCAGCAAAGTGAATATTATGAAGAATTTTGTAGACAATAGAAATTACCATTTGAGAAGTAGAAATAATTCATTTGAATTTCGAATAATTCCTGTATTTTCATAAGACACTATATATAAGAGATGGAATTACCAGTCTCACATGAGTGTTCTTAGTAGTGGACCAGAACCACGTCCTTGACATGTGAATAATTTTCACGTGTCTGAAGATATGAAGGTTGAATATGCTTGCAAAGTGACACCAAGTATGCCAAGCTAGATCACAAGCTATAAAAAGATGATTAGTTGTTTCACAATTCTTGCAAAATTGGCATTTGGAAACTATAGTCATATGTCTGTGCTTAAGGACAAAATCAGTATGGATGTATTTATTGATGAGTTTCTAATGAAGGAAAAAGTGCTCTTTAGGAGTTAAAGGGTTCCATATCTTAGAAAAAATAGTGGAATTGTCGTGGTGAGTTCTCAAAGATTCCCAAGTGTCTTTAAGATTAAAAGTACCATAAGAGGATAGGTTCCAAATGATTTCGTTATCTCCACCTTTATTGATGAAATACTCTTAAATACGGCTTATGTCAGAGGGATTGAGAAGGTCTTTAACACTAGAGAGGTTCCATTGATTGTTGAACCAATATTTGTTAACTTGTTCAGGGGTGTACCAACTGTTGTTTATATTGCTGTCAAGGGTTAGGAGAGGGGTTCAATAAATCTCTTTCGTTGTCTTCAATAAAAAATTTGTCTTTTTTATTCATTATGTAGAAGCTCATTATTCACCTCCAATTGCTTAAGCTATAAGTCCTTTAAAATTATATGTGGCAAATAAGATCTGAATCGAATTGTGTCTCACCATTGCAAAAAACGACTCACTGAGATCTATTTTTTACTTTTGAGTAAAACCCTTAGCGATCAGCCTTGCTTTGAAGTGGGGTGCCTTAACGTATTGATTAGCTTCATTTTTTCTTGATAACTCATTTGCATTATACTACACTTATGTCATTTAAACAAATCAACAAGCTTGCATGCCTCATTCTTATGAATGAATTCAACCTCTTCCCCCATAGCATTGAGCGACCAATCTGCTTCTGAACTTGATATAGCTTTCCTATAGCTACCAGAATCATGCATCTCAATTTTTTCAGCAACTGACAGAGTATATGAAACTAGGTTCGCATACCCTTTTGGTGGTATGATTTATCTTTTTTCTTTGTTAATGTTATGTTATGAGGTTTGTGTTATTGTTCTCGCGTATCATTGTCCCTATCATCCGATGTTGACGTTCCACCTCCTAATCGTAGATCCACCTTGGAACCATTAGAATTGTTAGACCAATTATTAATCGATTTGCTTCAATTACCACTTGTTTACTCACAACCGATCATGATTCGCCCATTTCCCCAATATCATTGTGATTGTCTAGCGAAGAACACTCATTAAAATTCATGTCTTTACGAATCAGAAAACTTGGAGAATTATGAGCGATACATTATTACTTATATATCTCCACATTAGTAGTGTATCTTATAAATATGCAACTCTTTTCTTTTGGCTCAATTTTACCATATCTCACGTGATCTTACGTCGGAAAATTGAATACCCTCAAATTTTTGTAATCAGTCGACGATCCAGACCACATCTCAAAATAATTCTTACATCATTCCAATGGTATATCCTAGGTAATAAACTGGTATATCATTACTTATTTACATCCACTTCATTAGCATATCCTAGAAATATGCACCTTTTTCCCATTGGCTCAAGTCTACCATCTCTCATGTGAGTGTACGCGTGACAAATAAACACCTTCAAATATTTGTAATCAACCAATGATCCAAACCAAATCTCAAAAGAAGTCTTACAACCAATAGTCATTGACAAAGACCAATTTACCAAGTAACACGTCGTATTGATAACTTCGGCCCAAAAATACTTTCTCATATCGGAATGTGAGAGCATGCTTCGTGCCTTGTCATATAACGATTTGTTCATTATTTTTGTAGCCCTATTTTATTGTGGTGTTTTAGAACAGGTGTAATGACGTATAATTCCCTCACTATTACAAAACTCTTTGAACTCACGACTGTAAAATTATAACTCATTACATGTCTAAAGATGTTTGGGTTTTTTTCATGTTTGTTTCTCAATTATTATTTTATTGTTTTTTTTCCTTTAAACATAAATTAGTTCATTGACTATCCATTTTCGTGACAAATAGTCCATCGACTAAACAAAGTATATATTTAGTCCCTTGACTATCCATTTTGATGACATATAGTCCACAAACTAAAAAATATATGGAGTTACTCCTTTGACTATTCATTTTGGATAAAGTTAGTCCTTGTACATATTTTTTTAAAGGACTAAATTTATCGAAAAATGGAAAGTCAAAGGACTAACTTTATCGAAAATAAATACTTAAGAGACTTTCTGTCATGAAAATATATAGTCAACACCGTGGGGGACTAAATTTATCCAAAAATAAAAAGTCAATAAACTAAATATGGTGGGACTATCTATCACGAAAATAGGGATTAATTCATGTTTAAAACCTTTTTATATAAAGGTTCAATATGTTTTATCTTTAAATAATCATCGATCAGATTATATAGAATCCGGCTTCACTATTCTATGGAATTTTATTTTAGCCGCAAAGATCTAATTGAATGTAATACACTTAGATCTTTAATATTTTTTATAGTCGCCGTGATAGGTGTCATTGATTATGAACTTGTTGATTATATGTTTAACAATCTAGTAGTGGATGTCGTTGTTGATGATGTTGGGGGTGGGGAGGGAGATGGCGGGATTGTTTAACTCCTAAATTAGCACGCTAGTTCCAAGCCTCACTTAAAATTATTTCAGAGACTTTGAGGTTCATATCCAATCTTGAATCTTTGATGATCTCAACCCCATAGTGGGTAACAAGTTAAGTATATATAAGTTAACGTTTAAACTCGAATGAAGTTTTTTCCTTGTTTCCAAATGACATCATATAAAGATTGCTAGCCAAAGGCCTCATATATAATTATTTCTCAAAGTCAAAGAGAGAGGGAAACTAATATTTAAAAATCGTGATTTTTTATTTTTAATCTTTTTAGATTTGATCCAGTCACATTAAATAAAGTTTTTATTTTTACTTATTAAGGATCACGTGAGTTTAAGGGTGATCGACTGATTCAGATTTTTAGATCGAGAATCACATGGTTACCCTCATTTGTGGGAAATGTAACTGTATACCATGCTACCTTAGCGTGATAAATTTTTAACTTGTGGCCAGACCAGAGGAATCGATGAATATATTGAAAAAACTCTTTAAGAATCTTATAAAAAGGACGAAAATTGAAGACAATTAAACCTGGTTAATGAAAAAACTATTTTGATTAGTAGAAGCCAACCAACATAATAAATATGCTTGAAAGTACAAGAACCTATAAAACGAAGTAAGGTTATGATAAAGAGGTCATCAATATGACATAGTAGACCCAAAATTAGAGGGGATCCCAGGTATTTCATTAGAATTGAGCTTACCTTATACCCAAGAATGTTGAGAATGTCGTTTTTAGGGAAATAATGACACTTGAAAGAAAAATATGGATTTTGTCCGGACTTACTTGAAGACCCAAAAGCGTAAAAAAAATCAATCCTTTTTATGAGAATAATGAAGTTGAGATCGACATGACATAGAATTATTGAATCATCAACAAAACATGGTTTCATTATTTTGAGCTTATGACACTTCCAGTAAAATTTGAATTTTATGTTTTTGTTTTTGTCTTCTAAGAATAAAGGACAAAACTTGCATTACACAAACGAATAAGAAATGAGAGAGTGGGTCTCCCTGTCTAAGTATACCCTAAAAATTACCATACGGATCTTCATTAACATTGATATTGTAAGAAGGATTTGTGAGACATTGGATGATCCAAGAAATCACTAACTCTGGAAAGTCCATGGTTACTAGGATGTCCAAAATGAGATGCTAGCGAACGTTGTCAAAAGATTTCACGTTAAAGAAACAATTTTGCCTTTGGTATTGGTAGGTTAGCCTTAAGAAGTTCTTGGAAAAATAGAAAATTATTTGAGATGCTTTGTCCGGATACAAATATTTATTGTGATTTATTAATTAAATAAGAGATATATTTATCGATCTTATTGACCAAGATTCTAAAGATAATCTTGTAAATGACATTGCATTGGGGGATTCCGCTATAAGTGACTAAGCATGAAAGAAATATTTTGGGATACTAAAAACACGATTGTCAATATCACTATATTCTTTGTGATTAAGATCACGAAGAGAAAATTAGATTCAGAGAAGTTTTTGATAAACCTGGTTCATACCATGAGATGGAGTGGGTAGGTTCCAGTTTATGAAGATAATATATTTGATATTTGGGTAAGCTTACTAAATACTGAAGAACTTGAAAGTTTTTTTTCATATGCCTCCCAGAGATGCCTAAGTTATGTGTGATTAGAGGATCAGAGAAAGCTTTAGTGAACATAAGACATGAGTAAATAATCATCCATGTTATTGTTAATAAAGACAAGATTAGTACTTTAAACCATAGGTTTAATGAGATTTTTGTTTATTCATGTAAAGAATAATCTCGTAAAGGGTGGTCGTTAAGATCACAATGAAAAAAAAATGATTAAATTCATCGATAAAAGGAAACCAACTATCTAAGGATCCTATACACTTTTTTGGGTTATGATATAGGTAAACTCTCGTAGGGTAACCCGGGACGTTTCCTAATCTTAAGCCAAAATGAAGTCAAGCTCAAATTAACGTATATATGGTAATAATACTATGGTTCCATATTATACAAGTTCGACTAACAAGATGCGAGTTATGATTAGTAACAAAATGCAAGAAGGGGCCATAATTCTGATGATGAATTCGACATTATGAATGGGGACTTTAGTTTTAATAGGGATCATGATGAAAATACTAATAAAAATTATAAAATATATAGTGTTTTTCTATGAAACAGATATTCTTATACCACAGACCTTCTGAAAAGCAATAAATATATAAAAAATACTTACAAAGGGTCAGGTTGTGGTCCTATATGAGAAAAAAATCAATATACCAATAGCGGCCTTGATAGAGGGACGAGTCATGCTTGGCGAGGAATCCACTTCTTTATCGCTTCTTTTTGTGACTAAGTTGGTCTTAAGAATATAAAGGAACAACATTCCATCTAAGGGATTAACCTTCATTGAAAATATGGAAAGAATAAGGTAAACGCAAATGGATGAGAGTATGAACATGAAAAGGAATTATTTTTAGGGCCCCATTACACTGCCCATAGTTGTGGCTAAATATAATAAAATGAAACATTATGGAGGAAGACCCTCATATTCAATTTTGATCTAGGTAACTTTATTTAAGCATTCAATCTTGATATCCACAGGTAATTTCGATCCCGTTTTAACCATCACACAAATACGAGCTTACTTTATTTTATCTTTTATTTTAGTATGCTTGTCCTCGAAAAAATTAGTGCCAAGCACCATGCTATGCTACTAAGGACTTTTGAAGTCCAAAGTTCCACTAGAAGCTTGATTTTTAATTTACCCAAACCATAATTTCAAAGACCGATTCCTTATACAGGTTGGCCATCAGCTTCCGTTGCTTAAGAATCAAGAGTTAACCCCTAAGATACCAAATAGGTTTTTTGATGATATGTTTAGCATGCTTTTATGCTTAGTATTTGAAATAAAAATATGATTTTAAAATATACTTCAATTTCTATAGTACAAGTCTCCCTCAAATGTCCACAACATTAGATTTCAATAGCACTAACTTTGGGGTTTGACAAAAAATATCTCGAGAGACAAGAACACTAAGAGTTATATGAACCAACAATGGCTTATTGATCAATCACCAAATATTTTCTTTTGAACTCATTTTGATGAGCTCGTAAAACTAATGAAGTTTGTGCCTCAATACGACATTGATCCATGACAGGGGGGAGAAATAATGATTAATAAAATAGGTAGTTCTATACGTTGAGGTAGATTTATGGGAAGATGCGTAAGAATTGAAGAATCTAAAGTCTGTGATGATTTTTGTTGAGCTGATGAGAATGGAGGCAGAGGGGAGTGGTATAGGGGATTTAGAAGTAGGGTTAACAAATTGGGAGGCTCTAATTTTTTTGATAATATATGTTATCTTTGATTTTTCCCATTTGACCTCTATCACGATTTTTTGGAGAAGAGAGCAAAAATGTGCATTGAGAATTATTAGAGTTAGGTCAAGAGACTATTATTTTATATGTAGATGGTAGGTTTGAGGAAGAGGTATTTCAATATGAAGGTATAGAGAATAATGGATTAAAGGGTGTAGAAAATGAACTCATTTTGGAAAAAAAATAGGTTGGATGATTGTTTAAAAAACTTGTATTTGGAGATAAGATAAATGAGATAATTATATGCCCAAACCAACCGATAATTCAACACCCTTTATTAAGTTAAAATGATATGTAGGCTACTGAAAATACGAGGTAAAGAAGATATAACTTCACAATAAGATAAGAAATACATGTATCGATTTACAATGAACTAGAAGTACGCAACCAAACTTTAAGGTTTAGTAAAAGAAAATTATTTACTGGTGACGGTAGTGGAAGGAGGAAGAAGGCTTCCTGAGAAACTTTGTCAGAGCCAAACAGATCCATGGGGATTTTCTGAGGGGTACATACTACATTAATATCCAAATTTATTCAAAAGCCTATGAAATCAAGAAACCAATTTATGATTCATGAATGACGGAGCAGGGCGAAAAGAGTGGACTTTAGAGAGGGACTAAATCAAATAAGTAAGAGGTATTATCTTTGGTATGAGCATGAGATGATGAGACCGATAAGATAAAGATCGCGTGGCTATCATTAAGAAAATACTTCAAAATATACTGAGCTTTGAGAGCATATTCCACAAAAGAGTTTTGAGTATCAACTCTTGACAAAACCCCTGAGAGTTCGAGGTTTGTAAAGGTAACCCCTCTAATAGAAAGTGAAACCAACGACAAAAAAAACACCAAACATAAAACATAAAATTTAAATTTAACCCAAATAATTAGGTAATTTTCTGAAAGGAAATAATATAAATCGTGTACATGTAAGCCTATGACACTTAACATATAGACCCAATAGAATAATATCGCGTAGGATACTCGTAACTCATGTAGTGACGTGGCAAAATAGTATCGTTTTCTTTTTCAAGAAGTACCTTAATTTGTATCACAATTGTGTGATACTAATATCATGTTTTGAAGTCATTTATAGTATTCACACTTTACCTTATTTGGATTGTTGTCGTGTACCACACTAAAATTATGATTTACCTTTAGATGTCTAGTCAACTGATACACCTTAACTCATTTTGGGTGAAACCATCTAGTTCTGCGTTCGAGTGATATTTGACATTGAACCATAAACAATTTGTCAGTTTGGACCGTCATTCACTTTCACCCAAACTACATCAACATCATAGATTTATCAATTAAGTTTAGGTTTATAAATGGTGACAATTTTAATGAGTTTTCATTTTTATTACAACTCTAATGGATTATCTTAATCAAGTCATTGCTTATAAGTCGATAGCTCGTTTTTTCATCAAGCACGCATTCATAACCCAAAACTCATTCCGCTTATTGGGAGCTTACAACTTTATGTTATAATTCACTAAATGATAAGATGTTTTTCATTTTTCACTTAGGGTACTACTTTGCTATCGGTTACTCAAAAGTATTTAACTTTGGTCTTGTTGTGTCACATGAGATTTGACATGCTATATGTTACTCGAGTCAAAACATAAGTTATTGATGTTTTGAGCTACTAGACTCTTCCCATACAATATGCAACACTCTACTGTTTCTTATAAAAACACGATTTTTTTATTACTTACGTACAACTCTATTTGCACCGTTTAGGTTGCTCTCATTTCATTCACCACTATTACGAAAATCATTTATGATATATATTTGTTTATGCATATTAAAGTTTTTCAGTTGTCCACGTAGTTTCTTCGACAATAATGTAAAAAATTAGCATACTTAAAATTCCCATTTCTATGTTTATTTTTCAACCCTCCAAAATATTTTGATATTTATTTATCCTCCGTTGTCTTCGAGTTTTAAATATCCTTTATAAAAAAAATCATTTGAACTTTATATATAAATATATTTGGTCGACATTGAGAATAAAATTACTTCATTGATTTACGATTTCTTTTACTAATTATTTATATACGATTAAACCAAATTTATAAATAAAATCCGATTAGTATCGGTTAATAAATTCGATTTATTAATAACAAATCTTTATTTATTTGAACTCGATTAAAATATATTTTATTTGTTTCTATAGGTGCAATGATTATCGTTCATATAAATAGACTTTATGTACTAAGCGATACATATCCCATATTTATAATACAAATGCAAATATTTTTTTGAAAGTAAAATCTATATTTTCTTGTTATATCGTTCATGAGTTATGAATATCTCACACAACAATATTCTATTAGATTATATGTAAAAGAGTTATAAAACTAGACGTAGATGATTTAGAATATTTCACTATTAAAAAATCCCATAAATTACTTGGGTTACATTTAAATATAAAACTGTTTGGTTTCTTTTGTATTAGTGTGACTTTTTATTGAAAAATATTATTTATATTTTTTGTGTAAACTAACACAAAAAGAAAACATATAGAAAGTATAAATAAATTTTGTCAATAAAAAGTAAAACTAACGACTAAAAAAACAAACATAAATCCAAATAATTTATTAATTTTGGACAAAGAAACAGTATGAATCGGGTGTACATAAGCCTATCACATTTAACATATTGAATCATTTATGATTTTTTTATGCCTACTGATATGTTTTAGTTTTTCAAGTTGTTTATACTTTTTCATTAAATTCGACAACAATTTGAAACGTTGACCTATTTAAAATCTCTATCTTTATGTTTCTTTTTTAATTCTTCCAATATTTCGATATTTATTAACCATCAAGTGTCTATGAGTGTTTAGGTATTCACCATAAATTATTTTTATTTAAACATTTTAAAATAAAAGTATCTGATCTATATTAAGAATAAAATTATTTTGTTTATTTGAAAAAGTTTATCTATATATAATTATTATATGACTAGACCAGTTTTTAAAATAAAATCCGATTAATAACCATTAATGAATTAGATTTACTTAACAACAAATTTTTTATTTATCTCAACTCGTTCAATAATTCTTTTAGTTGTTTCTATAGGTGCAATTTCTATGGGCCTTATGGTTCATAAAAATAAACTTTCTATACTAAACGAAACATGTCTCACAATGCTTTTTTGTCACGTCAGTCCATGAGTTACGGGAATCTCAAATGACAATATTCTATTGGGTTATAAGTTAAGTGTCATAGACTTATATGTACATGATTTGAAAAAATTATATGTACTTTTTGTTAATAAAAATATGTAAATTGAAAAAAAATTAAAACACAAAAAATATAAATAAATAATTTTCAATAGAAAGTGAAACCAACGACAAAAAATCACCAAACATAAAACATAAAATTTAAATTTAACCTAAATAATTTATGTATTTTTCTGACAAGCAAATAATATAAATCGTCTACGGGTGGAGCTATTTCCTCCATAAGATCTATTATTTCCACCATTTTAAATTTTTAATAAAACACTAAACATTTGTTTTTACCTTATTGCCCTTTATTTACAATCTAATTTATAATTGGCCAAAGCTATTTCCTCCATGTTATTTTTTATTTTCTCCATCTTTCAAATTTTTAAAAACACTAGTGACTTGCTTTTACCAAATTACCCTTATTTTTATTTCAAATTTATCACTAGATGCCATTTATCTAATATATAGTCTTATATGAAAAAACACAACATTAACCTAACTTTAATCCAAGATATATATGAAAACTGAAGAAACCCAAACAAAGCCGGACACAGTGAAAGACTTGCTATCGCTTTTGGATTGTTAAATACAGAAACAGGAACTCGACTGCAGGTAATGAAGAACCTTCGTGTTTGTTCTGAATTTTTTTTTGAACACTCAGCATGTGATTCCGAGTGGCCTACTTGGAATCACATGCTGAGTGTTCAAAAAAAATTCAGAATAGTAGGATATCCCAAGGCGAACCTAAGATCAAACCATAATCGATTCTAACAATGAAATCAAACCCCAAATGAAACCCTAATCGAATCTAACATAGAAATCTAACTTCAAACCCTAATTGAAATCGAACAACAAAATCTAACTACAAACCCTAATCGAATCTAACATAGAAATCTAACTTCAAACCCTAACCGAAATCGAACAACAAAATCTAACTACAAACCCTAATCGAAAAATGAAGAAGCAAAGAAGATGATTTCGTTATCTTACCCTCGGCTACTCTCTCTCGGAATTTGTTTTGTAATGGGGAAGAACCTAGAATTTCTTTCTCCAAGCTTTCTCTATCTTCGAATCAGCTGTTGTAAGGTTGTGTGAAGAAAAAATGGGTAAAAGGGAAATTTTGTAACTTCTTTTATGGAGGAAATAACATCATGGAAGATTTTTCAAAAGATGGAGGAAATAAAAAATAACATGGAGAAAATAGCTTTGGCCTTTATAATTTGATGCAACTATCCACTATTAAACCTTTATTACAACAAAAACATCATTGAGATAAATTACAACCAACATATATGATTTACTTCTAAAATTAAATCCTAAGAACATAAAAACTCAATCATTTTTAAGATTAGTCACAAAATTACATGTTTTTTCAGAAAGAAAACATGTAGTTCCGACATGTAGTTCCGAGACAACCACTCCGAATAACATATATTTTTTAAAAGCATGTGATTCTGAGTTAGGAATTCAGAATCACATATAATATTTAAAAAAAGAACCCAATCAACACACATTAATCAAACCATAAAAAATTTATATTTTGAAATATACATGAAAGAAACAATTAAACTAGAAATTGATATTAAAAAACAATTAAACTAGTATTTCATATGCAGGAACTCGATTAAACGACGAACAAGTTTTTTTTTCCTGCATATACAGTTCTTTTAACTCATTATGCAAAAAATCATAGATTTAAATAGAGATATTATTCGATATGTCAATCCATATATTTAAAGTAGAAATAAGATTAACGATAGATTTTTATCTTTGGAACTCCATAAACTATTCAAAATTGTTTGGTGCCTAGGGTTTTTTAGTGTTAGAAGAGAAGATGTGAATGTGGATAGTTACTGTAGAAATTTGGGTTTTTTGGTGTAAAATTAAAACAAGGATAAATTAGGATTTTCCTTTATGGAAGAAATAAAGGATGGGGTTTGTTTATGAATGATGGAGGAAATAATAAATTTAATGGAGGAAATAGCTTCACCCATCGTGTACATGTAAGCCTGTTACACTTAACATATGGACCCAATAAAATAATATCGCGTAAGATAGTCGTAACTCATGTAGTGACGTTGCAAAAGAGTATCGTTTTCTCTTTCAAGAAGTACCTCAATTTGTATTACAAATGTGTGATACTGATATCATATTTTGAAGTCATTTATAGTATTCACACTTTACCTTATTTGGGATTGTTCTCGTGTATCGTACCAAAATTATGATTTACCCTTACATGTCTAGTCAATTGATACACCTTAACGCATTTTGGGTAAAACCATCTAGTTCTGGGTTCGAGTGATATTTGACCTTGAACCATAAACAATTTGTCAGTTTGGACCGCCACTAAGTTTCACCCAAACTACATCAACATCACAGATGATCAACTCGGTTTAGGTTTATAAATGGTGACAATTTTAATGTGAAAACTTATTTTTACTACGACTCTGATGAATTCTCTTAATCAAGCCATTGTCTATAAGTCGATGACTTGTTTTTTTCATCGATCACGCATTCATAACCCAAAACTCATCCCGCTCATTGGGAGCTTACAACTTTATGTTATAATTCACTAAATTGTTATAATTCACTAAATGATAAGATGTTTTTCATTTTTCACTTAATGTACTACTTTGCTATCGGTTACTTGAAAGTATTTAACCTTGGTCTTGTTATGCACACGAGATTCTCCATGCTACATGTTACTCGGGTTAAAACATAAGTTATTGATGTTTTGAGCTACTAGACTCTTCCCATATAATGTGTAACACTTTATCGTTTCGTCTATAAACACGACTTTTTCATTACTTACGCACAACTTTATTTGCACAATTTATGTTGCTCTCATTTCATTCACCGCTATTACGAAAATCATTTATGACTTATTTTTGGTTATGCATACTAAACTGTTTCAGTTTCCATGTAGTTTTTTCGATAATAATGTAAAATGTTGGCATATTTAAAATTTATATTTCTATGCTTATTATTTCAATTCTCCAAATTATTTTGATAGTTACTTATCCTCTACTGTCATCGAGTGTATAAATATCCACTATAAAAAAACATTTGAACCTCTTACTTTTTATTTTTTTCGGAGGAAATCCGCAACCGCTACTCAATGAGTACACACAAGGTAAACACTCAGTCTGACGCAATAACCTACAAACCAATGCCAGAAGATAAACACCCTCAGTCTGACGCAATAATCTACAAACCAAGGCCAGAAGATAAACATGTAGAAGGACTCGATACTCGACCACTCATTATAAACTAAAATTTAATTAATTTGATCCATTCTATATAAATATACGTGGTCGATATTGAGAATAAAATTACTTTATTGATTTACAATTTTTTTACAGATCATAAATATACAATTAAACTAGACTTCTTAAAACAATCTAATTAGTAACGGTTAATAAATTAAATTTATTAATAACAAATCTTTATTTATTTGAACTCGTTTAAAAATTATTTTATTTGTTCCTATAAATGCAACGGTTATGATTCATAAAAATAAACTTTCTATACTAAGCGAACATATCACATAAATACTTTCTGAAAGTGAAATCTGTATTTTCTTGCCACGTCAGTAGTTACGAATATTTCTTACAACAATATTTTATTGGATTATAAGTGAAAAGTATCATAAAATTACATATACATGATTTAGACTTTTTCGCTATAGAAAAATTACATAAATTATTTGAACAAATATAAATCATTAGAGATTAAAAATTTAATTAATTTGAACATTTTATATAAATATACGTGATCGATATTGAGAATAAAATTACTTTATTGATTTACAATTTCTTTACTAATCATAATTATAACAAATCTGATTAGTAACGGTTAATAAATTAAATTTATTTATAACAAATCTTTATTTATTTCAACTGGTTTAAAAATTATTTTATTTGTTTCTATAAGAGCAACTGTTATTATTCATAAAAATAAACTTTCTATAATAAACGAACATATTACATAAATAGAAATCTGTATTTTCTTGCTATCGTCAGTAGTTACGAATTCTTACAACAATATTTTATTGGATTATAAGTGAAAACTATCATAAAATTACATATACATGATTTAGACTATTTCTATATAGAAATAAAACTAACGACTAAAAAAACAAACATAAAAAACAAAATTCAAATTGAATCCAAATAATTTATTAATTTTCCGACAAAGCAATAGTATAAATCGGGTGTACATAAGCCTATCACATGTAACATATTGACCCAATAAAATAGTGTCTCCTGAGATACTCCTAACCCATATAGTGACGTGGCAGAAAAGTACTGGTTCCCTTTGAAGTTGTACGTCCATTTGTCTCACAAGTGTGATACTCATAGTCATATGTTTCTCCTACAAATAGCTGTCTTGTCTTTGAGTGCTTTCTAGTTTTCAATCAATTTTCTCCGTGCGGTCTCTCTCTGATGATAGCACCATGGCCGGCAAACGAAGAAGAAGAAAGCTTAAACTGTAAGCTCTACTCTTTATACCAAAGATTCGAACTTTATCATTCTTTTGTAATTTCAATTCGTTGAAGTGATTGTTGCTAGTGTGTTTTGTGGTAGAAATATTTCTGGGTTTTAGGGATCAGAACAAATTAGGGGTTTATAATGTGTGTCATGATCAGGAATTGGTTGATTACATAAATTGGAGTATGTATGAGTCGAATGCTTGCATTGTGTGAATCGAATTTTGATAAGTTAGCAAGTTAAAATCATGCTAGGGTTTCAAATCTTTCTAAATGATATTTGGGATATGAACTTGTAGAGATTTGTATTGGGTTGGTCTAAATTTGTATTGAAAGAGTTCCTAATGGTGTTGCTGTCCCTTGAATTTTAGATGATGATCTTGATGATGAACTGTGTTTTGTTGGATTAACAGTTTAAAGAATTGCTGGGTTTTTATTTGATGATAGAAGTACTGTATAGGTTCCTTTTAGTAGCGAATTTGTATTGATTTTTTTGGTAATACTGCAGTAATCTATGTGATTCTGGGTTTTAAGAATCAGATCTACTAGGGTTTATTGTGGAGTGCTGATTAGTGTCTCATCAGATATGATTCTAATGGTATAGATTAGAGTAAAGTGCCATAGGCTTTTAAGTAGCAAAGCAAATTAAGGTCTACAATGGGATTGATGATTTATATCCTAATTGATAAGGCTAAAACCTAGTGAAACACCAAATAAGTTACAATCGAGAGGAGAATATAATCGTTTTTCTGTATAAAATATGATTCGATTTTACACCGGAGCTCTACAATTATTTATACTAGTTAGAGAAGACCCCACATTTATTATTTATTTGTTACATGTTAAACTTTCTATTGTGTTTCTATTGTGTCTTTAATGTTGGTACGTTTTCTGTTCCTTGTGTTTTATAAACATCCGGCCGGTATTATAGACTGAATATAGCCGTATTACTAATGGATCTAACTCTATAAATTGGGATGACGTGTGATTCTGATGAGTTTTTAGACTCAAAACAAATTAGATTGGAGTAAAGCTTGAAACTTCGGTCTTTTAGTTGTGTGAATCGACTTTGGTTTTGACATATTAGCTAATATGGTGAGAGTAGATTCTTTACATGTTCCTTTCTAGTGCTTAATTGGACAGAGGTTGAATACTTTAGTGCTTTAACTGTGCAGATTAATTTTCGGTCTAGCTTATTTAGCAAATTAATGTCTTTTTTGGTTTTTGATTACTTTATTTTACGCCTCTACAGGTTAACGGACACAGTAAGAAACAATGAAGAATCCAATTCAAATTCTAAAAAGGAAAAACCTGAATACCATACTTGGTCCGATCTTCCTACAGAACTCCTTGAGATTATTATCTCTCCTCTACCATTTGCTGATAACATTCGTGCGTCCGCTGTTTGCAAAAGATGGAATGCGGCTTCGGTTTCCGTTCGAGTACAAAATCAACCACCATGGCTTATGTACTTTCCTAAATCCGGAAATTTTCACGAAGTCTATGACCCGTCAGAACGTAAAACATATTTGCTCGAGTTACCAGAATTAGAAGGCTCGAGAATTTGTTACTCAAAAGATGGTTGGTTATTGTTGTACCGACCCCGAACACACCATGTGTTTTTCTTTAACCCGTTCACTCGGGAATTAATCGAACTCCCAAGATTCGAGATGGTGCATCAAATCGCAGGCTTTTCTTGTCCGCCAAACAAGAGTAATAACAGATGTATCATATTTACTATTAAACACATTAGCCCTACTATTGTTGGTGTAAGCACGTGCGAACTCGGGGCTACCGTGTGGACCACTACCAATTATCAAAACCGGTTACCGTTCGTAAGCAGTAACTGGAATAAACTTGTTTACTCAAACGGATCGTTTTACTGTCTAAGTCTAACCGGCTGGCTTGGTGTGTTTGACTCTATAGCTCGCACATGGAATGTACTTCCGGTCACCCCGCCGCAATGCCCAGATAATTTTTTCGCCAAAAACTGGTGGAAAGGTAAATTTATGGCAGAATATAAAGGTGCAGTCTTCGTTATTTATACATGCTGTAGCGAAAACCCGATCATTTTTAAACTCAATCGGAGGAACATGGTTTGGGTAGAAATGACTAGTCTTGATGGCTTGACGCTTTTTGCTAGTTTTTTGTCTTCACATTTAATGACCGATCTGCCAGGAATAATGCGAAACAATATTTATTTCTCAAAGGTACGTTTTTTTGGAAGACGGTGTATTTCGTACTCGCTTGATGATTGCAGATATTATCCGCGGAAACAATGTTACGATTGGGGTGAGCAAGAACCGTATGAAAATATATGGATAGAACCGCCTCGGGACGTTATGGATCTTATCTGAAAGACTTTCAGTAGTCGGAAAATATCTGCATCATGATTCGGGGGATCGGTTAGTTGTTCAATTGATGTTTTTATAGCTGGAGTGGACTGTTAGTTGTTCAATTGATGTTTTTATAGCTGGAGTGGACTGTTAGTTACTCTCTCTTTTTGTATAAGCGGTGTTTGGTTTGTTGAATAAGGTTATGGAACAGCAATCGGAACAATCGGGTACTTTTGATGTCATGTTCTTTTTTCATGTGTTATGATAAACTTGTCTTGGTATTAGAATTACTTTCTGTGATAATTGGAAGCAACTTTTAGGGCTTGTTGATGTTTCAGCTTGCTTTCCCATGCTCTAGAGATTTAGTATTTACTTTATCATTCTCTTCGTCTCTTTTCCAGTATATTGCCAACATTTTTCTTATTTTAACTGCTTAATTTCATCTCTTCAGTATTTACTTTATCATTCTCCCTCAAACTAAACAGAGGAACACGAAGTCCAAGTTTGTATATAAGAAGTAGAAACCGAAATTGAGACAAGGTTTTAGTCTAAATATCAGCTGTTTGCTCAGTCGTTGGTATAAATCGAATATCCAAAGCTCATTGAATCACATCGTCACGAACGAAATGAACATACACTTCAATATGTTTCGTTTGTAGAAGACTAGGTTTAAAGCTAACGAGTCGGCTCCCATGTTATCACACCAGATAACAAGAGATCGAGGTAAGGGTACTTGGAGCTCGCGAAGAACAGACTTGAGCCAGACGAGCTCAGAAGAAAGGTTAGTCAAGGCTATGTACTATGACTCAATACTAGAGCGAGCAACAACCGGTTGCGTTTTGGAAGACCAAGAGACTAAATATGCACGAAAAAAGACACAATACCCACCAATGGAGCGCCTATTATCAATCGAGCTTGCCCAATTTGCATATGAAAACTCAATCAATGTTTGTTGAGCAGAGAGTTTCAGATAAGTCCTAAGTCTTCGAGTACCATATAAGTTACATAAAACCTATTTTGCACTATGAAAACCCAGTCAATGCTAGTTGTATATTTGTTGGAGCTTGTAGGAATTGTGATACTTTGTTGACGGCAAAAGCTATATCTGGCCTTATATCTAGTAAGTACTGCAAAGAGCCTAATAAACTCTGGTATATTGTAGGATCATGGAGGAGACCACCATCACTAATAGATAACGATTGGCCAACAGACATGAGAGTAACATAAGGTGTGAAATAGTTCATTCCAATGTTTTCAAGTAAGTGATTTACATACTGATGTTGAGTAATGTATAGACCTGTATTGTCTATAGTGACCTTAATTCCTAAGAATATATGAAGATCACCTATATAATTTAGAGAAAATATGTTATTGAGTCTAGTAACAAATTGTTGGAGAGCTTTAGGCATGTTTCCTGTCGTAATGATGCCATCTACATAGATTAAAATAATAAGAGTGACCCGTTCTGTAATGAAAAAGAACATTGAGTTGTCAACTTTAAAGTTAAGAAATCTCCAATTAAGTTGAACATCCACGAGTTAAGAAAACCAAGCTCGGTGGAGCCCGATTAAGCCCGTAAAGAGCTTTATGTAGCCTGCAGACGTGATGAGGTTTGAGAGGATCATCAAAACCCCGTGGTTGAGACATATGGACAACCTTATGTATATTTCCATTTAAAAATGCATTATTTATATTTAACTAACGTATGTCCCAATTATTAGAGACAACAATAGTTAAGACAAGTCTAATAGTGGAAGACTTGATCACATGACTAAATGTCTCCCTAAAATCAATTCCAGGGGATTGATGAAAGCCTTTTGCAACAAGTCTTGCTTTGTACCTTTGTAAGTAGCCATTAGCCCTATATTTTAGTCTATAGACCCACTTGTTTCCAACAGTATTCATGTTATGATGCCAAGAAGTGAAAGACTATGTAGAGTTAAGTTCTAGAGCCTGAAACTCATCAAGCATAGCCTTAGCTCAGTGTGGATTGTACATAGCTTGTTTGAAATCTTTTGGCTCTTTAGGTTATTCCATACTTGTGTTAACTAAACCTATAAACACGTGTTATGGTTTTGAGATACAAGTATCTCCTATGGTATTCATAGGATGTGTGTTTGTTATAGAAGGTAAGACACTTGTATTTTCTGTGAGAATAAGAATAACAGAAATAGGGTTGTTTGAGGTTGGTTTATCTGGTAAATCATGATGAATATGAAGCTTAAGACTATGACCAATAATTTAGGTAAGAGGAGATATAGCTTATGAGTGAAAATGATTTTGTTGTGTACTAGTGTCTAAATTATTTGAAGGGATCAAATGTATTGAAGTTGTGTTTGACAAATCTGATATATGTGATGCAAGAACATGTAGAAGATAATATATGTATGGTAACTGATTCTTAGGTGGATGATAAGATTCGGGATGAGATACCTCTTTTTGTTAAAACAATATATGTAGGTCTGCGCTGCATTACATTAGCTGTAGAATGATTAACCCTTAGAAACTTAAGAAATGTGTTATACCAATTAGAAATTGGTAGTGATTCTAACAACTTAAGTTGGATAATGTTGAAAATATGCTAGCACAAGGGAATTCTTCTTCATTGAAATACAACATCTCTTGAAATGATGAGTTTTCATGTAGGTGTAATGAATTGATATCTCGTTTGAGTAGCAAAATATCCCAAAAATACACATTTGATTGAGTGAAAACTCACTTTATGATTTTGATAGGTTCAGATGTGAGGATAATAGGCTAAACCAATCACTTTGAGAAGTGAATAATCAGGTTTTCTGTGATATACTAGCTCATATGGTGACTGATTTTCTAGGACAATAGTAGGTAATCTATTAATGAGGTAGGTAACAGTGCTGAAAGCATATGACCAGTAAGATAGATACAGTTGAGACTGAGCCAATAGGGTGAGGCCAGTCTAAAAAATATGTCCATGTTTTCTTTGTGTCCTATCATTCTGGGTAAAACTATAGTTACATGACATCCTTAGTTCAATTCCACAGCTTTTAATAAAAGAAAGAAAAGATTGATATCCACCCCTCCATCAGTTTGTAGAATTTTGATTTTTCTTTTAAACTGTTTTCAACTAATTTTTTGAAGTATAGAAAGACAAAGAAAGCTTCACTCTTTTTCTTGAGGGGAAGCAACTCTACTGTAATTATCTAGAAACAACTTGTAATACCAACCATTTTTATTGTTCAAGTTTTGTGTAACAATATAAGCATTTGGATCTGATCTAGAATATTGGTTTTATGTAGGTGGTTGAGTGAAGGCATTAGAATCATCACGAAGATAGCAAGTCAAGGAAACATGACCATACTTGCTACACAGCTGGCAAGTTGGCTTATTTGGAGAATATCTACCCCGTTTACCTCTGTAATTGTAATTCCCCATTCAGATGTAGTTGTTAATGTTGTTTGATCTCTATCTATAATTTATGCATTAGACCATGAAATAGTTCTCATTTTCTCTTTATCTTTGAGTGTTACTAAACTGCCATTTGTCTTTCTTATTGCTGTTACTATTATATAGCAACAACTCCCTCTATGTTAGAGAGTTGCTCTACTATGCTCTCAAATGTTAAGAGAGAAGACTGTAAACTTGTCTAGCTTAAAACCTTATTATCAACAAGACTAACTACAATGAGAGTTTAGTCTGAGTTCAGACCAGATAACACTTATTATATTAGATAAACCATAGATATATGTGAACTAGAAATGGCCAAGTTATCAACAATATCTCTATTTTGGCTGGATACTAAATCATTGTAGAAGTATATTTTCTTTTACTTTGAAATCCTCATTTAAAATAATGGATCCTAGCTCTTGTTTCTGAGCCTGAAAACTCTATTACAACATCCTAGAGCTTCTTTGAAAACTCATGTTCTAAGAGTTGTACTGCTATTTCAGGATCAATGGTTGTGAACAACCATCCTAGAAGTAATTGATCATTGGAATGCCAATCTTCATAAGCTGCATTCTCAACCAAGTTTCCAGTTGAATCAGGCAGAAAGTTTGGTGGACATGGAGTTTCTCCATAAATGTAACCAAACAGCCTATTCCAGTTGATAACAAGAATGATCATCGGCTTCCATAGTAGGTAATTTGTTCTATCTAGCTTTGATGAGTTCAGATATTACAGTCATAGCCAACCAATTAATACAGACAGGGGTAATTCGGACCATATCACACCACTATAAATCCGAAAAGGATAAATGTGAACACCTTTTGACTAAGCTATTTTCTAATCTACTTAAAAACTAATGGGCCTTTGAACTTGACCTGGTTTCACAACTTGACCCAGTAAGCCCATGAGTCATTAATTAAAAGTATAAATACCCCAAGCACTCTCATTAATGAGGGTGATCAACATTTAATACAAGAAGGCTGCTTAATTATCTCACTACTCCTCATACTAAACACAAAACACCCCAAACTTACTAAAACACTTTACAAAACTACCCCCATCCCAACATAAACCAAACCAAATTGGCGACCACAGTGGGAGCACGAAGGTGCCTGAATTTTACATTCAAAACTAGTAAGAAAAAAAGTTCGGATGGATCCGAACGAGCAAGGTACTCCACCTCCTGTGGTGGAGATGGTAAGGGAAAATAAGGAATACACTATTGAGGAGCGAGATCAGCTGAGAGTAGAAATAGAGGCACTAAGGGACATAAAAAAAGCAGAGAAATGTATCAGGGAGAAATCAGAGACGTCAGCTATTCACCATACTGACAATCCTGGGGAGAATGAGCCATCACTAAAGACTCATCTTAGTTCAAAAAATACTCATCTCAGCTCTTAGAAGACACATCGGTCTAAGCCTTTTAAAAGTTCAGAGTCTGAATCCTCCAGTAGCTCTTCGAATGAGGCTGAGCTTGATGAATCTTTTTCATCAAGCAGTGATGAGGGGAGATCTAGAATAAGATGAAGTTAATAAAAAAAGATTCAAGAAAGAGGAATATGCATGGTAGGCTTAAAAGGTATTTGGGCAGAGGGTCATCCCACATGCATGCTGATATATCCTTTTGCTTTTCAGACCGAACCAT
This sequence comes from Limnanthes douglasii subsp. nivea, assembly GCA_036936605.1. Taxonomy (NCBI): domain Eukaryota; kingdom Viridiplantae; phylum Streptophyta; class Magnoliopsida; order Brassicales; family Limnanthaceae; genus Limnanthes; species Limnanthes douglasii. Next base: position 15,595,573 of record JAUPFV010000003.1, on the reverse strand, counting down.
GTATTTTTGCAATGCCTAATGAAGATACAGTCTTGAGTCGTAATAAGAACTGGAGGCAATCACCTTTTTCTGCAAAAATACTTTTTAGAAACCTACCCAAAAGATTTGATAGCTCCAAAATGGAAAAGTATGATATAAGTCGAGATTCAGACAACTATCTGGAGCAATTCAAGAACTTCATGATGAATTTTGATGATGATGACAAATTGTTGTGCAGAGCCTTCTCCCAAATTTTTACAGGAAGTGCTGTTAAATATTATAATAGCTTACCTCAGGGGTGTTGTAGAAACTTTGATACATTCTGGGTTGTCTTCTGAAGACCATTCTTTGGAAGTAAAGAGGTGAAGGGTAATAGGGATACCATTATCCATTTTGCCCAAGAACCAGACGAGTCTTTAAAGGACTACATAAGTAGATTTGTGAATACAAAGAACGGATTAACAAATTCCTTTGAGCAGGTGGAAATTTCTTCTCTAAGACAGGGGTTGAATCCTGGGAACCTAGCTGATTCTGTAACCAGGAAGAAAGCTATGACATGGGGTGGCTTGTTGAATCAAGTGGGAAAGCAGATTAATGTGGAGGAAACAAAGAAAACCAGGGTGCACCGTCAAGTGAGGTCCACCCATAGCAGCTCCTCCAGCCGCTAACCAGTCCGGTTACAAGGCAAAGGAGACCAGACAAGGGTCCAACTGATCTAAACAAACTCATTCCAACCAGAACCAGACCCAGAGCCAACAATCAAGAGGTAAAAGAGGTCATTGGGTTCATCCTGAGTGGTTTGCAAAATTAAGGGAGAATGTAGCCATAATTTATGATAAGACTAAGAATGAAGTCCATTTTCGAAAATCGACGACATTGTAGTCTCCCAGAGAAAGCCGATATACTTGTGTTTGCCAGTATCACAGTGATATAGGCCATAACACTCAAAACTGCGTAGCATTAAAATAGGGAGTTCAGAACCTTATTGAAAGAGGAAAACTGGGAGCATATGTTAAAATAAGAAGTGGAAATAGACCTGACAATGCTCCTCGGACAGGGGCAATGATGATTCTTGAAAGATTCGATCTAGACTCCGAGTATCTGGATCCTGATCCAAATCGGAACAAGTTGGGAGTGATAACAGAACAAACCAAGACAGTGTCCGGATTGATCAGCCTCTTTGAGTCATTGACTATCTTTGGAGGACATATTGCGACTGCACCTACCCATTCCTCAAGGAAGAGACTACTCAATTAGAAGGAGGAATGTCTTCCCATCAATGCCAATCCCCGTTCCCATTTATAGTCTTTGATGAAGATGATTTGAGGAATATTGTTGGGCCTCATGAGGATTCGGTGGTTATAGGAGCATCTATTGTGGGAATGATATACGCCGAATTTTGATCGTTACGAGCAGTTCGGCAAACATCTTATTCTTAAGCTCCTACAAACAGATGAGGAATCCGGCTGTTATTCCACACCCAAACAGAAATTTTGTAGGACTCACAGGGAGCTTTGCGGATGTAATTGGGGAATTTGAAGAAGAAGTGTTGTTGGGCAAGAGGCCTCTTAAAAAGATGGTGAGGGTACTATTCGTTGTGGTAGACTACCCCACATCATACAACGCAATTTTTGGGAGGTCTTGGATTTCCAGAATGCATGTTGTGGCCTGAACACTTCATCAGTGTTTAAAGTATGCAGTTCAAGGACAAGTAGGTGTTGTCCGAAGTAGTTAGAAGATAGCCAGAGAGTGCTATGCAACAACTCTTATTCCTAAGACTTTGGGGGCAGTTCGGATTAATGAAGATTAGCAGTTACTAGAGCCTTATGTTGGGGAAAGTGAGATTAATAACCCCTGAGAGGCTCTCAATGTTATAATACCATTGAAGAAGTTGAAACTCACTCACTTGCAGAGGGTAAGAATATTAAGATTGGTTCCAAGATGGCACCAAAGTTAAAAAAGAAGTTGTTGTCTGTTTTACTAAACAATCAGCATGTGTTTGCTTGGTGCAATAGTGATGTAACCGGAGTACCCGCAAGCGTTATTTCACACAAGTTGTCCATCCGGAGTGATGTCGCACTTGTGTTACAAAAAAAAAGAGCTTTTTCTAAGAAAAAAACAGATGTGATAGTTCAAGAGGTTGATCGGTTGACCAAAATGGGACACATTAAAGAATCTCAATATCTTTTATGGACTGCCAATCCGGTGTTAGTCAAGAAAAAGAACGGGAAATGGCGTATGTGCATTGATTTCACTGACCTTAACAGAGCTTGTCCTAAAGATCTATATCCCGTCCCTCGGATACATCAGTTGGAAGACTCTACGTCTGGAAACAAGTTGTCCTTCATGGACGCTTTCTCCGGGTATAATCAGATACAGGTGGATCCGAAGGATCAAGATCACACTACCTTTATAACAGATAGAGGTCTCCATTGCTACAAGGTGATGCCCTTTGGATTAAATAATGTCGGGGCTACTTATCAGAGGTTGGTGAACAAAAAATTTGCTAATCAGATTGTCAGAAATATGGAAGTATACATAGATGACATTATGGTTAAAAGCCTGGAGGAGGATTTGCACATAATTGATCTTCAAGAAACATTTTCTAATTTAGCAGTTGTGAATTTAAAATTAAATCCAGAGAAATGTGTGTTTGGGGTCCGATCTGGAAAGTTTCTGGGTTATGTAATAAGTGAAAAAGGTATTCAGCCCGATCCAGATCAACTTAATGCACTGTTAAAAATGGATCCTTCTCGATATGTTAAAGAAGTTAAAAGGCTCACCGGAAGGTTGGCTGCCTTAAACGTATTTATTTCAAGGTCATCGAACAAGTGTGCTCCGTTTTTTCAAACCTTGAAAAATACTAAAAGCTTCAACTGGTCCCCACAGTGCAACCAGACCTTTGCTGAGATAAAGAAACACTTATCTTCACCGAAGACTCTTTTCAAGCCCATCCAAGGAGAAACGCTCTATGTATACCTAGATGTATTGGAATGTGCTATAAGTGTTGTCCTGGTAAGAGAAATGGACAATTATCCTCGTCCGGTGTACTATATCAGTAAAAGTTTGTTAGATGCTGAAAAAAGGTATTTAAAGTTGGAAAAGTTGGTACTAGCCTTAGTGATTGCCAGAAAGAAAGATGAGGTTGTATTTCCAATCTCATTCTATTATTGTCTGGACGTCTATCCTGCTAAAAAATGTTCTTCAAAAGGCAGATATATCAAGCAGAATGACCAAGTGATCAGTAGAATTGGGCGATTATGACATTGATTTTGCCCCCCGAACAGCTATTAAAGCTCAATCAGTGGCTGATTTTTTTAGTAGAATTCCATGCGGATATGAACTCTAAACAAACTTCATAAGGTAAAACCAAGAAATAATGGATAGTCCGAACTGATGGTGGATCGAACACTATGGGTCGTGAAGCTAGAGTTTATTTAACCTCTCTGTATGGTGATAAAATGTATAAAGCTATATGCTTTGGGTTCAGTGCTTCTAACAGTGGGTCCGAATATGAAGCAGTTATAGTTGGTCTTAAATTGGCTCTCCTGTATGGGGCTAAGAGAGTTCGGTTAATGGGTGACTCTCAATTGCTCATACACCACGCTCAAGGTCAGTCCGAGGCCAAGAATGAGCAACTGATCAAGTACCTCCTCGCTTTGAAAGAGGTGGTAGCAGACTTCAAAAATGTTTGTTATGAGCATATTCCCAGATCGGAGAATACACTGACAGACTCTTTAGCAACTATAACATATTCTGAGTCCTACCCTTGGATTCACATACAAGAATGCCTGTCCATACAGCTAAGTCAAAACAAATAAGATGGGGAAAGTATGAGCATACATGTGATTCAACCTAAAGACTGGAGATATACCCTCATTCAATATATTTCTGATGGGGCTTTGCCTTGAGACAAAGCTGTGGCAAAAAAGATTAAGTACAAGGCACGTTGGTTTTTGATGATAAGGGGAATTGTCTATAAGAAATCTTTCAGTAAACCTCTCCTATGTTGTTTGGGGTTTGAAGAATTCTAAGTTGTTTTGTCTGAACTGCATGATGGGGAGGGCTCAGCAGATTGTGGGTATAGGGCACTAACCCGAAGAGTTTTATTAGCTGAATACTATTGGCCATCCATAATGGCAGATGCTAAAGAAATGGTGAAGAAATGTGATCCATGCCAAAGGTATGGGAATGAAATTCACGTGCCAGCAGTACCTATGGAGTCTATTTCTGATCCAATACCTTTTTCCAGACGGGGGATGGACTTAGTTGGACCTCTACCTATGGCATCCGAGAGGTGCATAACTATTATAGTTTCCATTGACTACTTCTCAAAATGGATAGAGGCAGCTGTGTTGGTAGGGAACAAATCTAAGGCTATCATTAAATTTATCTTATCCTATATATGTTGCAGATTTGGGGTCCCCCAAAAGATTACTACCGACAATGGGCCACAGTTTGATAACAAAGATATAAAGGATTTTTGTGCCTGTAGAGGTATTCGACATTGTTTTTCTTTTCATTTCCATCCACAAGAGAATGAACAAGTTGAAGTTTCCAACATGACCATTTTGTCTGGATTAAAAAAGAATTTAGAAGGTGCTGCGGGAAAGTGGCCAAGCTATTTACAAGAAGTATCGTGGGCCTACCGAACTACTCATCCGGCTGCCACACAAGAGTCTCATTTTACCTTGGTGTATGGGATGGATGCAATTACCCCCATAGAAGCGAAATTACCATCATACATAGTCCATAACTATTCCGAACAGGCTAATGAGATAACAATTAGAAATCAGTCGGACTTAGTAGAAGAAAGAAGGGTTAAAGCAGACTTAAGAACAACACACTATCAAGGTTTGACGAGGAGTAGGTTTGCCTCCAAGGTCAAAAGAAGAGATTTTCAACCAGGCGATAAGGTACTAAGGAAAGATTTCTTACATACCAAGGAAAAGCAGTTCGGTAAGTTGGCTCCAAACTGAGAAGGCCCCTATGAGGTCTGTGAAAAGCTCAAACCTGGGACTTATAGGATTCAAGACAAAGAAGGGAGAGCTTTGAAGCACCCATGATATGTTGAGCATCTCAGGTTATATTTAGAGTAAACTTTTTATGTAAATATTTACTTGTTAAATATCAATGTAAATATTATGGGGCATACTCTTTCCTACCCTGGTGGCGCGGGGAGGTTTTAATGAGGTGTCCGGTTTCTTCTTCAATAATATATAATTCCTTCTTCAAAAAATTTGGAGTGATTTTACTAAAATTCAATTCAAGTATAAATCACTTATTCAATACCATGAATTTTTTATAGATCAGATAAACGTGTTGGTTGGTCATGACTATTAAATACATGTTATTGGAGATATTTAACACTCTCACTTCAATACTTCTGAAGTTCTAGGGGCTACTTAAATATTAGCCATGAAAGATTTAAATTAAAGTCTTAAATAAAAATAAAGTTGGATGAATTAAACCTGTTCGGACTTAAACCGAACAATAATACAAAACATGCCTTGGCCACCCAAGGACTTTGGTTGTTCGAAGGACCTATTCGGATTCAACCAAACAGTAATACAAAATGTGCCTTAGCCATCCAAGGAATTTGATTGTTCACAAAACAAAAAATGATATATGATAAAACCTTAGGGTTGGTTCCCTTCAGAAGTTCCTTCACCACCACCTTTTTTGGGAATTTTGAGTTCAGCACTTGAACTCTCACCCGTACCTTCTTCATCATCAATGGATTCGAATACACTAGAGTAATTGTGCTTGTCCCCATCGACCAATATATGAAATGGGATTTCCTCGTACTCCACATACTTCCATAAGGGACCAATGGTCCTCTTAGGGAAGGTCTCATCGAACAACAACACCATGTCAGACTTTATCCCATCATCTCTTTTTTCGAAGGAGTGTACTCTTCAATACCTGCCTTGATAGCTTGCTTTTACTGACTCTTCAGGGCCACATTTTCCTTGGTCATCTCCGAAACAATGCCTTCCAACTTAGTCTTCTCGTTGGTTAGGGTTTGAATAGCAATATCCTTAGTCTTCAGCTGCTCTTCCAACGTTGTGAGGCTTTGTGAGGAAGAAGTCTCCAGGTTGGAGTACTTGGTTTGGATCTCAGTTTTGGCTGCTTCCGATGCGGTTAACTTGATTGCCAAATCCTTTTTCTTTTTCTTCAGCGCCTCTATACTTTACTGAGCATTTAGAAGACTATTTGACAGAGATTGCTTGTCAGAAGTAAGAGAGTTGATAAGGTTGGTCTGAAATTTTACTTGCCTCTCCAAATCGAGTACTGGCCGGATATAACCAATGAGGGAATAACTTAAGACATCATGTTCTTCAGATATGGAGAATTATTTCCCGTTGACCCTCCAGCTTCCCTCATTGTTTTGATCTCTACTGCTTTGAGCAGAGCCGCATCAATACCCCCTGATTCCCCGAACCAGTCCCTTCTGTAGCTGTTTGAGCTAGCAAGGTTGTAGTCTTCATCTTTTTGTTCTTTATTTTGCTGGGAGCTTAGCCCTGGAAGACAAGAACAGCTTGACGCTTTTGGCTTCTGTTCTTTTTAGAATCACATCGGCAGAATGAGGGGTGGTTAGATCTTCCCATGAAAGGTCTCTCCGGCATGTGGTGTTCCACAGGTGAAACCTCAAGAATAGTTTCCTTGCTATTTCTAACTCCAATAAATTCAACCAGCCACCTTTAACTAAAGTGTTTCTGGCTGTGAACATATAATCCCTCAAGAATAGTTTGAAGATGAACATGTTAGTCTCTCTGAGAAAGTTTTGAGTGTGAAAGAAAATGGAATAGTAATATATATATATATATATATATATATATATATATATGGTGAGGTTAATTTATGTCTGAGGGTAATTGGGTAATTTGTTCAGAGTTTTGTGGAAGTTTATGGGTATTTAATATTTTGAGTAGAGAGTAGAGGGAGAATTAAGCTGTCTGGTTGCAGTTAATTTTCATTACCCATAGTTAATGCAGGTGGTTGGGTATTTCTACCTTTACATTTGGGCTGTATGGGTTTTCGGGTCATCTTTAATGGATCCTAGTCATGTTTAAAGACCCATGAGCTCTAAGTAGGAGAGCAAGTAGCTTAGTCAAGAAGTGTTTAGGCTTTTTAGTACTTTTGTCATAGTTCGAACAGTCCAATGGGCTAAGTGTTCGAAGTGGTCTGTCTGGTCCGGAGGCCTTGGTCCGATCTGTCCCTGTCCGGTGAGTAAGCAGAATTCAGACTCATTAGGAGCCCCTTTTTTAGGTGTTTGTTCAAATACTTTTGTCAAAAACCTGAAAAACAGTCCGATGTCAGGGGTAGTTTTTCCCGGGCAGGTCTCTCAACTTGGGCTATGGCTTTATCCGGACTGATAAAGCTTTGTGAATCCAAACCGTTTTTTGCCAGAGTTTATGGGACACGTGTCACTTTCTGGTTGGTTGCTTCAGTCGTTTTTTCACCTTGAATTTCGAACCAACCTTCTTCGAAAAGCAACCTCTTTATTAAAGATGGTGACATCAGCGCCGTCTTTAATCATTACCAATCTTTTCGAATTCTCCTAGGAATCAAACTCCTTTCTCAGATTTACTATAAATTAAAACACTTTCTACTGTTTCACTATCACTCTCATTTTTACTCTGCAACTTTTTAAACCTTTTTCTCTCAAAAATAAACCTTTACCCAGATTGTTTATGTTTACAGCGAGGAACGCTTTGATCAAAGGTGGGTGGCTCAACCTCTCTGAACTAGAAAAGGCGCAAAAGGTCGAAAGGGAAATGCAGATTGCAGCAGGATTACCTGTTTCGCCCATCGACAAGCCAGTGACTTCAGCCACAGAATCATATCAAGGTTCTTCTTCCTCTAAAGGCATTAAACCGAAAAGGTTATTTCAAACCAACCTCTCACCCATCATCTCAGGTTCTTCGGTTCAAGAATCGGAACCTGTTGTTGAGCCAGGAGTAACTGTTACTAGCTTCAAAAAACCCTCCCCCTTCTTAACTATGGGGTCAGACACTGAAACCTCCCCTCAAAAATTAGTTGACCGGAGAAAAGGCCGGCTGGTCAAGGGTCAGGCTTCTAAGAGCACTCCTTCAAAATCGGGTGCCAAGGACAGCAACATTGGGTCAGAAGTGCCCATCAGAGCTCCCAAGGACAGACTCTCCGGTCCGGAGGGTAGTAGTCCAAGTCTTCGAAGAGAAACATTTGCATCAGAGCCCCAACCGGAGGCCAGAAACCAAGGAAACACTGAAGCTCAACAGTCCGGAAACCAGACTGAGCCAAATCTAAACCCTCCCCTTGGCACTGCTACCGAAAACCCCTCATCGATCATGGAGGAAGTAATGGAGGACTCTATCGAAGAGGCTCCATTTGAGTCTGAGCCCTCCGGACAGACCAGTAGTGCTGTTGTTGCCAAAAAAGACAAAGGCAAAGAGAAGTGGTGTTTGAGGCATCCGGATCTGCCGGAGAGTCTTGAAGGAAGAGTGGGGCCTTGTTTTCACAAGGTCAATGTCAAGTACCTCATCGCTCTACAAAAAATCAATTACGCATTCATCCACATAGCTGAATTGGGCCGGATGCGTACGAAGTGGGGAATTCCGGAGAACGTGAAGATAAGGATCCCTATAAATCCAGAAACCCCCATGGATCGAAAATTGAGCGAAATAGTCATCTTCACGGAGCTGTTTAATTGGGGGCTCAGATTCCCCTTAGACCCTGAAATCGTCAGATACTTTCATCTGATAAAGCTCTGCCCAAGCCAGCTGAGTCCCAATGCCTGGTACACCCTTATGGTCTGCATTATGGCCTCTAGGCTCTCCGGGATCCCTCTGCCAATGGAGGAATTTGCTGCTGTGGCCAGCCTCTGTAAAAACCACCACATCCCCTTTTGCCACTTCAACATGGGGGATGACTTCAAGGCTGTGGATGATTTGCTGGAGTCAGAGAGGAATTAGAGGACTCAATTTCTCTTCGTAAGTGGCGCTTGGGAGAACGGGAAGAAAATCAAGGCCGAAGTCAACCCCAGTCTCCTCACCAGTAGATGGAGGAGTGATGGTAAGGCTCATACCTTATATTTTTATCTCTTCTTTTATCAAATTCGTTTAAACTAATTAACTTTGTCTTCTTCTTATTAGTACTGCCCAAGGAATTCAATGACTATGTAAAGTCCGGGCAAGCCACTTGCTCCAAGATCAATGCTTGGACTGCTGAAAGGTGGGGAAATCGGTTCCACGATGCCTTCACGGCGGGCAACTTAGCAAGATCTCATCTTTGGAACACCACAGGTCGGAGAGACTTGACTTGGGAAGAGCTCACCACCCAGCCTCCTCCGGATGTAGTGCTTAAAAGGACGTATGAACCGGACGGGACACTCCTACTTGCCAGGTCAGGCCAAGGCCCCGAGCAAAATGAAGGGCAAAAAGAAGAAATGCAAGAAAGTGGCAGGTGGTACGGACCCTGCTGAGGTGGAGGAAGCGGCTTTTTCAAATCCGGAGGGGTCAGCCCCAAGCCGGATTGATACTGCTCTCTTGGAAGCGGTAGAGCAGGAGAGTGTCAGGCAAGAGGTTCACTCCCCAAATCCTCCAAGGGCTTCGAAGAGAGACCGTAAACGGGGAGCTGAAAGCAAAGATAGGGAGGCCAAAAAGAAAAAGACCTCTAAGGGTGACGCACTCTCTCTCCGTCCTCCGGAGCCTCTTCCCCAAGCTGATCCCACAGATCCAACACAGGCAGAGGAGATACCTGGTGACTTCCAAACCGATGAGGTCGAATGGGGAGATCTTAGCATTGATGGGGTAGACATCACTGGTCTAGGTGGGCTTGGTGAGTACTTCATCAATCTTCCCAGAGATGATTTTGCTGGGCCTTATCTCCCTCCGAGCACTTCGAACACAGTCACTTTTAATGGTAAGACTTTTACTGTTTCAAGTGAAAGGGATATTATAGCTCATTCTCTGTTAAGCAATGTTCAGCCGGTGCTCGCGTTGGAAAAGCAAGTTCGGAATTAGGAAGACATTATTAAAGACCTCAAGTCTGACAAAGAGAGGTTGTCCGATGACCTTCGCACTGCCACTTCAAATGCTGCCATTCTAAAGGGGGAGAATGAAGAGCTGAAGAAAAACCAAGAGGCAAGTTCCACAAAAGTCGCCACTCTAGAGAACACTATCACAGAGCTCCGGGAGAGGCTGTCCGGATTGGAGAAAGATCTTGCCACTTCAAAGGGGGAGACCAAGGCCAAGGACCAAATTATCACCATTTTGACCAGTGACAAAATCGCTATTGAAAACGCAGTGTCCCAAGCTGCAGGGGAGAAAGCTGATCTGCTAAGGGAGCAGGAGGCCAAAATCCAGGCCAAGATTGATGCTTATGCCAACCACGTGATAGATACTCAAAAGCAGATGTATGCCAAGGTGAAATCAGACATGGTCCTGCTCTTCCATGAGAAGTTCCCGAAGAGGAACTTGGGTGATTTGTGGCTTCACGTAGAGCCTGAAGACCTCCCATATCACACGATAGCCGAAGGCGATAGGCTTGGCTACTCCAGCGCATCCTCATCCGATGACGAAGGGAACACCGGGGAGAGTCCAAACGAAGAGAAAGATGATCCTAATGGGAAGAAGAAGGTAGATGAAGCTGAGCCATCCTCAAAGGCTCAGTCTTAAATTATGAATTACTCTTTACTTTTCATGTTATCTGAACTAAAGTCCTTAGAGGCCAAGGCACTCTTTTTGTAAGTGTGTCCGGTATCTGACCGGATAGATCCTTTACTCTGTTTTGACAATTTGAAAGTCCTTGGAAGGCCAAGGCACTTAAGTTATTTTAATGAATATCCTTGTTTTGCACAATTCTCACCTTCTTTCATAGTCTGTTCCAATTTTAATGGCTAGTGTTTAAATATCCCTTAGTTATTTCATAGTGAGAGTGTTTAAATTCTCCGATGACGAATGTTTAAGTGGTCATCACTCATTTATTTTAGTCCGGATGGTGTGACGTAAGAACACTTCGAATTTTTTTAAGAAGGCATCAAATTTTATTTAAAACCCGGACACCTCATTAAAACCTCCTCGCGCCACCAGGATAGGAAAGAGTATGCCCCCAAATATTTGCATGGATGTTTAAACAAGTAAATATTTACACAGATGTTACTCCAAGTACATCCGGAGATGTTCGATATTCCAAGGGTGGGTCAGGACTCTTCCATCCTTGTCTTCCAGCCAATATGTCCCAGGTTTAAGCCTTTCAACAACCACATAAGGTCCTTCCCAAGTTGAGGCCAATTTTCCAAGCAACTTTTCTTTGGTGTGTAAGAAGACTTTGCTCAATACTTTGTCCCCCGGCTGGAAATCTCTTCTTTTAACTTTAGAAGCAAATCTGCTTCTCATCAAACCCTGATAGTGTGCAACTCTAAGGTGAGCTTTAACTCGTCTTTCTTCCACTAGATCGAGCTGACCTCTTATTGCCACTTCGTTAGCACATTCAGAGAAGTGGTGAACACGAAATGATGGGAGAGTTGCTTCTATGGGAGCTACTGCATCCATCCCATAGAACAAAGCAAAGGGTGACGCCTGAGTTGCAGCCCCAGGTGTCATCCGGTAGGCCCACAAGACCTCTTGTAAATAACTAGGCCACTTCCCAGCAGCCCCTTCCAAAATTTTCTTTAAACCGGACAGAAAAGTTCTGTTAGCTACTTCAACCTGGCCATTTGCTTGTGGGTGGAAAGGTGAAGATAAAAAATGTTGTATACCCCTTGAGGCACAGAAACTCTCCATTTCCCTATTGTCGAACTGTGGCCCATTGTCTGTTGTTATCTTTTGTGGGACACCAAATCTGCAAAAGATGTTGGATATAATGAATTTTATGAAAGATTTTGATGTTGTTCCTGCTAGAGGGGCTGCTTCAATCCACTTCGAAAAGTAGTATATAGCAACAATTATAGTTCTGCGCCCTCCGGATGCCATAGGGAGAGGTCCCACTAAATCCAACCCCCATCGAGCAAAAGGTATAGGCTCAGAAATTGAATCTAAAGGAATGGCTGGGACACAAATTTCATTGTTGTATCTTTGGCATGGGTCACATCTTCTTACCAGCTCCTTAGCATCTTTCATGATAGATGGCCAATAGTAGCCAGCCAGTAAAACTCTCCTCGTTAAAGCCCTGAATCCAAAATGAGCTGATCCCTCACCATCATGCAATTCGGAGAGGACTACCTGAGACTCATCATCCCCCAAACAACGCAGAAGAGGTTTACTGTAAGACTTTTTATATAGAATGTCTCTCAGTGTGATAAAACCACGAGCCTTGTGTTTCAATTTTCTTGCTAGTGATTTATCCGGAGGCACGACGTCGTCGGAGAGGTATTGCAGGAGAGGAAATCTCCAATCCTGAGGTTGTTTCATTTGTACTTCAAAAATTTCTTCTTCTTTACCCATATCAAGTTGAATGGTGGGGCTCTCCAGCACATGGATCCATGGATACGACTCTGTATATGCTATGGTTGCCAATGAATCTGCTAACTCATTTTCTGTCCGGGGTATATGTTCATAAATAATGTTTTTAAACTTGAGTGCTTCATTTTTAAGGAGAAGTAAATATTTCACTAATTGTCCTTTTTTAGCCTCAGATTGACCCTGAGCATGGTGGATAAGAAGTTGGGAGTCACTCATTAGCTTTACCCTCTTAGCCCCACAAACATAGGCTAACTTTAAACCAACTATAGCTGCTTCGTACTCGGACTCGTTATTGGAAGCACTGAAAGCAAAACATATAGCCTGGTACATTCTTTCACCATATGGAGAAGTCAAACACATCCCTGCACCACATCCCATAGTGCTGGATCCACCATCCGTTCGGATGACCCAAACCTTTTTGTCTTTAACCTCAGTAGCCTGCTCCGAATCTCTGTCGGAGTGAAATTCAACCAAAAAATCAGCCACAGCTTGGGCTTTGACTGCTGTTCGGGGAGAAAAATCTATATCGAAATCCCCCAATTCTACCGACCACTTGGTCATCCTGCTCGAAATCTTTGCCTTTTGGAGAACATTCTTCAAAGGAAAAGATGTCCGGACGATAATAGGATGAGCCTGGAAATAAGGCCTCATCTTTCTAGCAGCTATCACCAGGGCCAATGCTAATTTTTCAAGTTTTAAATAACGATTTTCTGCATCTATCAAGCTTTTGCTGATGTAGTACACTGGATGGGGGTAATTATCTACTTCTCTTACTAACACAGCACTGATTGCACAACTTGAAACTGCCAAATATACGAAGAGTGTCTCCCCATCAACTGGTTTAAACAAGGTTTTAGGGGAAGACATGTGCTTCTTTATCTCATTGAAAGCCTCATCACACTGTGAGGTCCAACCGAATCCCTTCGCACCCTTCAAGGTTTGAAAAAATGGGGCACACCTGTCCAAAGACCTCGAGATAAATCTGTTTAAAGCATCTAAGCTCCCTGTTAGCCGTTGTACTTCTTTAATATTTCAAGGAGGCTCCATTTGGAATAGAGCATTAAGCTGGTCCGGATCGGGCTGTATCCCATGCTCACTTATAATATAGCCTAGAAACTTCCCGGATTGTACTCCGAACACACATTTTTCTGGATTTAACTTTAAATTCACTTTCATCAAGTTGGTAAAAGTTTCTTGGAGGTCAGCCAAGTGAAATTTCTCATCCACACTCTTCACCATCATGTCATCGATGTATACTTCCATATTCCTTCCAATCTGATCAGCAAAGGCTTTGTTTACCAATCTCTGATAAGTAGCCCCAGCATTTTTCAACCCAAATGGCATTACCTTATAGCAATGAAGACCCCTGCCAGTGACAAATATGGTATGCTCTTGATCCTTTAGATCTACTTGGATCTGATTGTATCCGGAGAAAGCATCCATAAAGGATAGTAGCTTGTTCCCAGAGGTGGAGTCTACTAGTTGGTCAATCCGGGGAACTGGATACAAATCTTTTGGGCAAGCTCTATTGAGATCTCTGAAGTCAATGCACATGCGACCTTGCCATTTTTCTTTTTTACCAGGACCGGATTGACAGTCCACAAAGGATATTGAGACTCCTTGATATGCCCCATCTTTGTGAGCCTATCAACCTCTTGTACAATAACATCAACCTTTTCTTTGGAAAAAGCTCTTCTCTTTTGAACCACTGGTGCTATGTCTTTCCGAACGGATAAGTAATGTGATATCACATCTGCTGGAACCCCAGTAACATCAGCATTGCACCAAGCAAAAACGTGCTGATGACTTTTCAAAAACTTTAGCATCTCACTTTTCAGACCAGGTGGCATTTTAGACCCTATCTTGACGCTTTTTCCTTCTTCAAAACAATGTGTCTCTACCTCTTCGACCGATATTAACACTCCATGGGTCTCTCTGGGGTCATCAATTTCACCCTCACCCCCATAAAGCCCCTCAAACTGCTATTGCTCGTTGATACGAACTGCCCCTAACGTCCGGGGAGCCAGGGCTGTAGCATAACATTCTCTTGCAACCTTTTGACTGCTCCGGACAACTCCCATCTGTCCATGAACAGCATATTTCAAATATTGATGGACTGTTGAAGCCACTGTATGCATCCCAGAGAGCCAAGACCTCCCTAAAATAGCATTATAGCAAGTGGGACAATCTACCACAGTAAAAAGTATCCTGACCATCTTCTTGAAAGGGCCCTTGCCCAACAAAACTTCTTCTTTGAACTCTCCGATCACATCTGTCGAGCTGCCAGTAAAGCCCACAATTGATCTGTTCGAACTCTGAATTACAGCTGGATTTTTCATTCTCTTGTATGTGGTTAAGAAAAGGATATTGGCTGAGCTTCCAGTATCCACCAGAATTCGTCTTATGTCATTGCCCCCAATAGGTGCTCCTATGACAACAGCATCTTCATGAGGGCTAGCTATATCTCTTAAATCATCTTCATAAAAAATAATGAAGGGGAATGAAATTTGTGATTGATAGGAAGTCATGCCTCCTTCTAACTGGGTGGCCAAAGTATGAACGTGCCTCTTCCTCGAAGAAGCAGTAGGAGCTGTTATAGTATCTCCTCCGAAAATCGTTAATGACTCAGAAAACTTGGTGAGCCCGGAGACCGTTCTAGAACATTCCTCAATTGCACCCACTCTGTTTCGAGTTGGATCAGGATCCAAGTATTCAGATTCCACATCAAACCTCTCGATTATAACCATGGCTCCCTCCGGAGCAGCATTACTTGGACCAACCCGATGAGTATTGTCAGGCCTGTTACCTCCTCTTCTTTTGACATAAGCCCCCAGTTTTCCCCTTTCGATCAGGTTTTGAACTTCTTGCTTCAAAGCTATACAATCATCAGTGGTATGGCCAGTATCATTGTGATACTGGTAGAAAGAGTTATTACGGTGTTCTCTAGGGGATTGTAGTGTGGCCGGTCTTCTATAGTGCACCTCTTCCTTTGTTTTATCATAAATAGTGGCCACACTTTCTTTCAATTCTGCGAACCACTCCGGTTGAACCCAAGGTCCTCTTTTATTTCTGGATTGCTGACTCTGAGCAGGTGCAGCTGGCTGAGATTGAGCTTTAGCCCTGCCGTGCCCTTGTCCGGTCTCCTTCGCCTTGTTTCCGGATTGATTCTGATTGGGGTTTGGTGCCACCGGGGCAGACCTCACCTGCCACTGCACCCTTGTTTTCTTTGTTTCATCAACGTTAATCTGTTTTCCAACCTGATTCAGTAACCCTCCCCAAGTCATTGCCTTCTTTCTGGTCACCGAATCAGCCAAATTGCCATGGTTCAAGCCCTGTTTTAGAGATGCTATCACAACCTGCTCGAAGCAATCAGCCAACCCATTCTTGGTGTTCACAAAACGACTTATATATTCTTTTAAGGATTCGTTCAGTTCCTGAGCACAATGGATTATTGTGTCTCCATTGCCCTTTAGCTCTTTACTCCCAACGAACTGCCTTCGAAAGGCCACCCAAAAAGTATCGAAATTCTTGATACAACCTTGTGGCAGGCTGTTATACTATTTCAGAGCACTCCCCGTAAATGATTGGGAGAATGCTCTGCAAAGTAGCTTATCATCGTCATCAAAGTTCATCATAAAGTTCTTAAATTGCTCTAAATGGTTGTCCGGATCAGTACTACCATCATACTTTTCCATTTTGGTGCTATCAAACCTCTTAGGGAGGTTTCCGGACAGAATTTTAGAAGACAATGGAGATTGCCTCCAATTCCGACCACGATTGAACACAGTATCTCCATTGGGAGTTGCAAAGATACCTGGTTCATCGTGGAAAGCGAAAGGATCCATCAGCATCCGTTCTACATGCCTCCGGCTGTGAGATGACCCTTTGCCAATATTCTTCTTCATCTTTCCATGTCTATCTCTTTTCCTCGAATATTTTTTGATCTGCTTTTGCTTCTTTTTAGTTCGACCCTCATCGCTGCTAGAGGATAAGGATTCTTCAACTCTCTTATCATCCGAAGAGCTATCAGAAGAATCTGAGTCTGAGTCAGAACTCTCCACTGGCTTAGACCGGTGAGACTTTTTGGAGCTGGCATGAGTCTTTTTGGTACTCACATGAGTCTTTGAAGGCTCATGCTCTCTGGGGTTATCGGTGTGATGAGCAACTGATGCTTTTGACTTTTCTTTCATGCCCATCTTAGCCTTTTCTGCCCTCAGAGCTTCTATTTCACCCTTTAACCTATCGCGCTCTTCGATGGTGTACTCATCGTTTTCACCCACCACTTCGAGCAAAGCTGGTGGTACTTCTGGGGCATCCGGATTCATTCGGACTGACTTTTCTTGCTGGTTTCGAATGCTTGATTCAGGCACCTTCTCCTCCCACTATGGTCGCCAATTTGGTGAGGTTAATTTATGTCTGAGGGTAATTGGGTAATTTGTTCAGAGTTTTATAGAAGTTTATGGGTATTTAATATTTTGAGTAGAGATTAGAGGGAGAATTAAGTTGCCTGGTTGCAGTTAATTTTCATTACCCATAGTTAATGCAGGTGGTTGGGTATATATACCTTTACATTTGGGCTGTCTGGGTTTTCGGGTCATGTTTAATGGACCCGGGTCATGTTTAAAGACCCATGAGCTCTAAGTAGGAGAGCAAGTAGCTTAGTCAAGAAGTGTTTAGGCTTTTTAGTACTTTTGTCATAGTTCGAACAGTCCAATGGGCTAAGTGTTCGAAGTGGTCTGTCCGGTCCGGAGGCCTTGGTTCGATTTGTCCTTGTCCAGTGAGTAAGTAGAATTCGGACTCATCAATATATATATATATATATATATATATATATATATATATATATATATATATATATATATATATAACTAGTAAAAAGCAACGGTTACCACAAAGAAGTTGAACAAGGTCTTTTGCAATGATTAAAGGATGCACAAACATGTGAAAAATCAAAACCTATGTAACTTTCTAGACCTAGTGGGCGTGGCGATCTAGGAGAAATAACGGCTGGTAGGTCAAACCAAATGCTGACACATATCCCACGATTCAAGAAAAAACTCTTAGAATTATGGGAAGAAAAATCAGTCATGATAAATTCGAACTATATTGGTGTTGAAAATAAGCTTCTCAGTTCGGGCAATGCAAACAAATCGGACGGAATTGATATTGACTTGGTAGATTTTTTAACCCTTCCAAAGATACTTTGCAAGGCCTAAAAAATGGGCTACTGATGAGTTCGGCTGTTACAATTACAACCTACCAATTAATCCGGACAGGGGTAATTCAGACCATATCACACCACTATAAATCCAAATAGGAGAAATGTGAACACTTTTTAACTAAGCTATTTTCTAATATACTTAAAAACTAATGGGCATTTGAATTCGACCCTGTTTCACAACTTGACCCGGTAAGCCCATGGGTTATTAATTAAAAGTATAAATACCCCAACCACTCTCATTAATGAGGGTGATCAACATTTAATACAAGCATGCTGCTTAATTATCTCACTATTCCTCACACTAAACACAAAACACCCCAAACTTACTAAAATACTTTACAAAACTACCCCCAGCCCAAAATAAACCAAACCAAGATTGACATTGTTGTTGGAATTACTTACTTGCAAAATTTGACTCTTGTTGTTTATGAAGATTTCAGGTAATGAACAACTAGATACTGTTGTGTCTGAGGAATTTGAAAGAGAGTTGGCATTAGCCATTATTATACTCTGATACCAAGTTGAAGTTTCAATAGAAAACTAGAATAATTTCAGAGAATGATCTATGAGAATAATATATGTTTGTATTTTTATTAAATTTTGTAATGTGTGCAATAGTTAAATATATACACAGTTCAACATTAGTTAGTAAGTTTTTTAAGCGTAACAGTATTATGTTTGGTGTACAACAACTTTAGGTGTATTCTTTAGTTCTTGGACTTGGGCTTGCTTAATCAAATGTTCAGGCTCAGTCCACTACTCTGACCCGTCTTGTTCAAATCAGTAGGTCAAGACTACTGAGGCCGCCTCTTCTTACATTAAACCATTTTCCTCACTTTGTCTCTTCTCCACTATATTGACAACAATTTTCTTACTTCATGATGTTACTTTCCTCTCTTCAGTATTTACTATATCAAGAATAAGGTTTGAAGTGGCTGGTCTTTTGGTGTTGACTGAATTAGTAAAGCTTTTATATTTTGGATTCTTGTCTTGGACTGGGTTGAGAGCCTTCAACAAATCAAGCCCAAACAAGTCCATTGCACATCCTATTTCATATATAAAATAAATGTAACAATACACATGATTAATAACTGAATGTTGTTATACATGTAACAAATCTTCCACTAACTCTAAATGAGTATAAATACGTGTAACACAATTAAACAAATTAGTAGATTGAGTTACAAGAAACATTTTACATTGTAAAACTGTACAAGCTACTCTTCATCTTATTCTGACTTGGTATCAGAGCTCTTTTTGCTTCAATATTTAGTATAGAATCTGCAAGTTCTGGGTACTCTCCAACTGAAAGTTTCATGACTACCAAACACATGCAAATCAATCAGATTAACATTTTCAATAGCTTGAGGTTGGATCGAAATATTTTTTTATTTTGGAAAATTATGGTTTTACCTATCATAAGAGGGAAAAAGCTTGAAGGCTTCATCAATGGTGAAAAAGTATGTTCTCTTAAGCTGATTAGTGAAGCTGATGGATCCATTATTGAGAATGTTGAATATGATAACTCGATTGCTTTATAAAACAATGATCCCTGAAGTAGCAACACATTTATTAGAGGAAGAAACCTCCATAGGGCTGTGGGATGCCATAGTGAGACTATCAGGTTCATAAACCAAATCTAGAGTTACTTTTTTCAAATCTGAATTTTAGAGAACAAGAAAGGGAACCTACACAATGAAGGAATACTTAGGGAAGATGAAACATATAGTAAACAGTCTGACCTTAGCTGGATCCCATATTACTCTAGATGATTTGGTCTCTCAGGTTTTAGCAGGGTTAGATACTGAGTACACACCTATAAATATTTATTTAGCTGACAAATATATGAAGAACTGGTTGGATCTTCAAGCTAAAATCTTAACATTCGAGAGTAGAATTGATCAACTAGGCAAGCTACAAATTTCTATTGCCAACATGAATCTGACTTCAATAAACAAATCATATCATAAATCATCTAACGACAACAATCACAACATTATGACAAGGAACCATAATATGGGACAAAGTAGAGGTCTCAGAGGAAGGTACTCTAGTAACTATCCTAATAACTACAGGGGTAGAGGAAGTTTTAGAGGCAAAAGTGGTAGTTTTAATAACAACAGCAAAACTACTTGCCAGATTTATGGTAAATATGAGCATACTGGTGCATATTGCTATTTTAAGGATGATTCTAATGTAATGGGTCAAATTTCTAATGATCAGAACATGACTAATCAGGACCAAAATGCTCTTATGGTGTCACGGGACATTGAAGGTGGTGAAAACAACTGGTACCTAGACAGTGTTACTAGCCACTATGTAACTAACTCATCAAGGATAATCACTCAAAAAAAATTATACAGGTACCAAATCAGTAATAATAGGGAATGGTAATAAATTAAGTATAAAAAGTTTAGGTAAATCTATCATACCAACCAAAACAAACAGACATATTAACCTAACAATGTCCTACATGCACCACAAATCAGTAATTTTTTTTTTCTGTTTATCAACTAACCCTACACAATAATATATTTTCTTGAATTTCACAGTTTTGGGTGTTTTGTGAAGGAAAAGGCAACATGGAAGACCTTATTTACAGGGAGAATTGAGAATAGTTTGTACAAACTGGAAGAACCATCTATTTTCAATCTTCCTAAAGCTAATTTTTTTAGTTTTCAACCTAGTGTTTCTAATGTTTCAATATTTCATAGTAAAGCTCTGATTCCCTAAAAAAAAGTGGCACATGAAACTGGGTCATCCCTCAAGTAGAATCGTGTCTATTATTTAAAAGAGTTGTAATCTCCCTGCTTTGTCTGTTAATGAAAAAATATATCTTGTGATAATTTCCGATTGGGCAAACCACATTTTATTCCATATTCTAACTCTTCCTCTCACTCAATTAATATCTTAGATCTTATTCACTATGATTTATGGAGACCTACCCCCTTAGAATCCCAGTCAGGCTATAAGTACTATATCTTGTTTCCGGATGATCATACAAGGTATACTTGGCTGTATCATTTGAAAAACAAAAGTGAAGTTGTAACTGTTTTTTAAAGATTTTAAAATATAAGTGAAAAATCAGTTTGATAGAAAAATAAAATAATTTCATTCTAACTAAAGGAAGGGGGTGAGTTTAGGCCTTTTGTTTCAATAGCTAAAGAATCAGGTATACAGCTCATGACATTATGTCCTTACACGTCTGCTCAAAATAGGAGAATCGAAAGGAAGTACAGACATGTGACTGAGACTGGCATGACTCTTTTAGCTCAATCTAATCTTTCCTATAAGTACTGGAATGCGGCTTTTCTGACAACTTTTTACCTAGTCAATAGGTTACCTATTGTTGTGCTACAAGATCAGTCACCTTTTGAGAGATTACTTGGTCACAAACCTAATTATTTGTTGCTAAAAAGCTTTAAGTGTGCTAGTTTTATGTGTCTAAGATCCTATAAGAGCAATACATTTTAATTCCATTATGTCAAATGCATTTTTCTAGGTTATAGTTGATAGGGTCGGATTTTGTTGGAGGTTAAAACGATAAGAGAGTCAGATTTTTCTTAGAGGGGCAATTTAGACCTAGAAACTAAATCGTGATGAGTAAACAATATGCCTAGTGACTCAGTTAAGTGCCTAGTTCACTTAATTTTGGGCCTTGAGGCTTATTAGGCTAACCTAATTAAATGATCCGATCAGAATGACCCATGGATCTAAAAAGATTATAAATTGTTCGACAAACATCATTAAATGGGTGAGACTTTTTATCTCTCTAAATATTAAATACAAGAATATCTATTCTCTATCTACCCTCCACCTTAAAATTAGTACACAACTTAAATATATTCCAAATATAACCTCAGATAATTTTTTAGCATCACCAAATTGGCGTCCACGGTGGGAGCGTGAGGTTCCCGAATAACATCTTTCAAAATATGACTTATAAACTGCACGTCGGATTTCTTTGAGGCGTGGCTCTTAATATGCAAGAAGTAACCTCTCTTGAGAATGAATGGATAAAAGATGATAATGAACACGCGAACACATCTCATATAAATCATAATATAGAAGAAAGATATATCATGTAAGAAGAGCGTGATCAGCTGAGGGCCGAGATCGAAGCTTTGAAAGCCCAAAGACATGCTGAAAAATAGCTAAAAAAGAAATATCTTGTTAGAGGTCCAGACTCTGATGAGCCAGACAACAACCACAAATATGATGAAAGTGATCAGTCCCCAAAGGCTCCTAAAGGAAAACAAAAATAGATGTCGGGCCAAACAATTGTTAAACACATCAGATTCTATTGGAAATTCTACCACATAATCAGAGTCATATATTTATTCTTCCTCGTCAAGTAGTGATCATGGCTGTCAGAATAAGAATGAGAGATTAACTAAAAAACATACTAAAAAAGGGATAGAAAGGACAGAAGAAAAAATAAAAGATATTAAAGCAAAGTGAAAGGGTCGGCAAACTACAATATTGATCATTTATTAAGCGATCAATTTGTTATCCAGCCTTAACCATGTATTTTTGCCACTCCCAATGAGGATCATATGTTTAACCAAGGCCACAATTGGAGGCAATCACCATTTTCTTCGAAGATTCTTTTTGGGCATCTACCAATGCGGGTTGATAGCTCCAAAATGGATAAATATGATGGAAGTCAAGAACCTTATAATCACCTTAAAAAGTTTATAAACTTTATGATGAATTTTAATAATGATGATAAACTGTTGTGTCGGGCCTTTTCACAGACTTTCAAGGGGAGTGCATTAAAATGGTATAACATATTTCCACAATGATCTATAAAAAAACTTTGATTTGTTCCGGATGGCTTTTTGAAGGCAGTTTGTGGGGAGTAAAGAGCTCAAAGGGAACATTGACACCATCATTCATTGCACACAAGAAACAATAATTATTTAAAGGACTACATCAACCATTTCGCGAACACAAAGAATAGATTAACTTATTGTTTTGAGCAAGTAGCACATCATTTCTCTACGGTAGGGCTTAATGCCAGGCAATTTGGTTGATTCATTTACTCGGAAGAAAACAATGACCTGGGAAGGATTATTGAATAAGGTCGGAAAACAAATCAAAGTGGAGGAAACTAAAAAATCTAGAGTACTGCATCAGAATATATCTACTCATACAATTTATATCTCACGGGCTAGTACTCAATCCCAAGCTACAATTAATTTTTCTGCTAAGGAGTTCAGACGTTTGCATCAGCCTAGACCGAGTGAGCCCAATCAGAGCCAACAGTCTAGACCAATGAGGAATAAATGGGTCTAACCTGAATGGTTTGCAAAGTTAGGTGAAAATATAACCACTATTTATGATAAAAACAAGAATTTTATACAATTTTGAAGGCCAACACCAATTCAATCCCTTAGATTAAACCGGAACACACGCTCCATGATACCCATGATTGCATTTCCCTGAAACAAGAAGTGAAAATGTTGATTGAAATTGGGAAGCTGTCTGCTTTTGTTAAAAACCAGGGGGCAACATGAAAATTAAGACGCGTGCCCAACCTAGCGCAAGTGCAACCCAGGTTACATCACCAAACGCTCAAAGTAAAATTATGTAAACATCTAAACAAGAAAATGTTATGGTAATTATTTAATGATTTGATGTAGATTTAGAATATTTAAACCATTATCCAGATCAGAATCAAGTTGGGGTGATAACAGAAAAAACAAGAAAATTATCTGATATGTGCAGCTACTTTGAATCTTTAAGCATTTTCGGGGGATATACTGTAACTGCACCATCAAGATGCTCCAAGAAAGACATCTGAACGGTCTAACAACTCAGTTGGGATGGAAAATATCTACATATCTTTATCAGAATCCTGCTCTTCTTATTATTTTTGATGAGGATGACTTGAGGGTAATTATGGGCCCTTATAAAGATGTCTTGGTGATAAGAGATTATATTAAAGGTAATGAATACAAAGAATCCTGATTGATACAGGTAGTTCGATAGATATTTTATTCCTATCAACCTATAAGCGAATGAAAAACCCTTCAATTATTGAATGTTGGAATAGAACCATAATGGATTTTACTTGCAGTTCTCCTGATGTAATTAGGGAGTTTGAATGAAAGGCCTTGCTAGGAAAAGGATCATTAAAAAAAATGGTGAGGGTTTTATTTGTAGCATTTTTTTGTCCGACGTCTTACAATGCGATATTTGGTAGATCTTAGCTATCTAGAATGCATACTGTAGCATCTAATTTTCACCAATGTTTGAAGTATGAAATGTGAGGTCAAGTAGGTATTGTCTGAAGTAACCAAAAGGTGGAAAATGAATGTTATGTTGCTACTCTCGCTCCAAAATCATTGGAAGTAGTGAAAATTGGAATAAAAATCAGTAGAGTCTTCTGCAGAATCAAATTAGATAAATGATGCTAGGGGGGCTCCTAGTATTGTAATCCCAATTGAAGAAGTTGAAATTCATAAGTTGGCAGAAGGGAAAAGCATCATGGTCGGATCCAAATTACCCTCAAACTTGAAGGATAAATTATTGTTCTTTTTATTTAACAATTTACATTTGTTTTCTTGGTGCAATGAGGATGTAACATGAGTATCAGCAAGTGTTATCAGCAACAAACTATCTGTTAGATTCGATGTGCGTCCCGTAGTGCAAAGAAGAAGATTTTTTTCTGAAGAAAAATCAAAAGCCCTAATCTAGGAAGTGGATCGGTTAACTAAGGTAAGGCATATTAAAGAATCCCAGTATTCTCTTTGGACCATTAATCAGGTCATTGTCAAGAAAAAAAATTGAAAATGGTGTATGTCTATTGATTGTATAGATCTTAATAAAGCTTGTCCAAAAGATTTATTTCTAGTGCCCCGAATAGGTCAGTTGGTAGATTCCACATCGGGAAATAATTTATTATCTTTCATAAATGCGTTTTCCAGGTATAATCAGATATAAATGGATCTGAATGATCAAGATCATACTACTTTATCACTGATAGGGGGCTTCATTGCTACAAATCAAAGTTTTTTGGGTTAAAAAAAATACTAGATCCACTTATCAACGATTGGTTAATACGTCATTTGCCAACCAAATCGGAAGAAATATGGAAGTTTATATTGATGATATGATGGTCAAAATCGCCAAAGAGAAGGATCGCATCTTCGACCTCCAAGAAACCTTTTCTAACTTAGAAGCCAACAACGTGAAATTAAATCTTAAAAAAATATACTTTTGGTGTTCGATCCGGTAAATTTTTGGGTTACATCATAAGTGAGAAATAGATTCAAGCTGGCCCATACCAATTGAATGCTTTGTTGGCTATGGATCCACCTCAGACTACTAAAGAAGTTCAAATATTTGCTGGAAGTTTAGCAGCATTGTACATGTTTATTTCGAGATCATCAGATAAGTGTATCTAGCAGTATCATAATATGTCATGAGTGCAGTATTAGTATGAGAATTTGATAACTATCCCACCCTGTTTATTATATAAACAAGATCTTGTTGGAGGCTGAGAAAATATACTTAAAATTAGAAACATTGCCTTGGCATTGGTCATAGTAGCCAGAAAAATGAGACCATATTTTCAAGAACACTCGATCGCAATTCGAACTTCTTTTCCCTTGAAGAATGTGTTACAAAAAGTTGATATATCGGGACAAATGACCAAGTGATCAGTTGAGCTTGAAGATTATGATATTGACTTTGCATCCTGAACTACAATAAAAGCTCAAGTTGTGGCTGATTGTCTAGTTGAGTTTCACTCCTAAAGGCCTCATGAAGAAGCTCAAACCAGTAATCCTAAAAAGGAATGGGTGATTCAGATTGATGGTGGATCTAGTACAATGGGATGTGGTGCTGGTATTTTCATAATCTCCCCATTTGGGGATTCAATGTACCAAGTAATACGTGAGGACCCAATTTAATGATGAATCTAATCTAGAGAGTAAAATTGTTGATAGTTCTATCGAAGATGATTGAGGACCTGGTCCAGCTTCGGCTCACACAAAGAAAATTCAATTACTATATGTGTCTGAAGATGGCCAAGTTCATGGTATTCTAGGTACTTTCGATGATCAGTTTGGAGAGCAACATGGGCTAAAAATTATCAATTAGAGAGGGAGATGTTCTTGAACCAAGCAAATTGTCCCCAAGTTATGTTTTTTCTGATATAATGTTTATGTTTTATCTATTGAAACATGGGGAGATGTTCTTGAACCATAAATCTACCATGATGCTCTTAAGAGTATTGATAGATAATATTTTTTTACTACAACATGAGGAGATGGCACGTGGAATACTTGGAAGCAATCGAAGGGTCAAAAGCTTGTTGGAATTAAATGTATATTCAAAAGGAAGCCAAATATTCATAGTGTTAAGTTACCCAAATACAAGACTAGACTGATGGTTAAGGCTTTACACAAAAATAGGATGTTGATTTCAATGATATATTTTCGACGGTTGTAAATGAAACCTCAATAAGGGTTTGTTTGTAAATTATTTCTAAATTTATTTTGGAGTTAGAAGATAATAATTACATTTTTTAAATGAAATTATTTGAAAAAGGGAAGTAATATGATGTGTGTTTGTTGAAAATACCTCTCTATGAGTTGAAACGATTTGTGAGGCAGTGAAATAAAAAATTTGATTCTTGTATGAGATCCATCAAGTATGTACATTGAGAGATAAATTATTTTCCATTGTATATAGATTATTTCTAATAGTTGGAAAAAAGATGAAGATGATTGAAACGATGAAAACTTAGCTGAAAGCTGTGTATGAGATGAAGGATATGGGAAAGGCTAGAATGATACTTGGTATTAATATCATGAGGAACATGTCAAGTGGGTATTTATTCTTATCTCAATAAGAATATATATACCAAAAGGTCCTAAAAAAGTACTTTATGTCTGACGTCAAAGAGGTAGGAAATCCCATTAGTTCTGAAGTGCTGCTTAAGCACCAACCAAAGCTTCAGATAAGAAGTATATGTTAGAGATTCCTTATGGTTGTACTATTGGTAAGATTGTGTATGTTATAATTTACACGAGACACGATCTTTCCAACACATTAAGTGGTTTGAGAAGATTTGTCTAATACATGAAGGCCACATTAACATGTACTCAAGTAGCTGATGAGATAATTGAAGGGTTTGACTACTTTATGGTTGTGTTACAGTTAGAAAGATACGACTGATAATGATGAGAGGGCATGTGAACTCCGATTATGTAGGTTACCTTGACACAAGCGAGTCTACTTCGGTTTATTTGTTTATTGTTCTTAAAGGAGAGGTTAGCTAGAATTCTTGTATACAGAAGTTCGTTACACTATATTCAAATGATCCAGATATATGGTTATTACATAAGCCATGAATGAATTTATTTGGCTCAAGGGATTGTTGAGTGAAATCACTGGTATGAAGCAAGATATGATTCTGTTATATGATAATATTATTGTCCTTTATTTAATGAAGAATTTGCAGTTTAATGAGAAATTTAAACATGTAGATATCAAGCAGTACTTCATTCCGTACGTGGTGCAAAGGTGACTAATATTGCTAGTGAATAAAATCATTTAGATGCTTTGAAAAAGGTATTACCGATTCAAATCTCCTAAACTGAATAAGACTTATGCAAGTCTGAGATGCAGGTGAGATGGTATATAAAAAGTCGAATATTAGATGCAACAAATGTTGGAGTTACTATAAGACTATGTAGATAATTGTTAGGTTTAGGCTAGAAGTAAATAGTCAATAGAGGTATTGGCGGAGGACTACATGGGCCAAAGATGGATCAATCAAAGATATACATGTGCAGAAACTGTAGGATTCTCTCAAGGCAGAGTTATGGCCAAAATTTAGGTGCAAAAACAATTGTTGGAACATAAAGGAAAGCTTGACCGAAGATATGTTGGTTGTTTTCTACTAGGCCAAAAACGTGGGTCGAATGAGTAAGGACTGAGCTAAACCATGTTTGGTGATGATCTGATTCGAAGCAGCCTACCAAATCTACATTGGCCGAAGCTTCAACACTGTTTCATTTTGTTCTTTGTTGGAACTAGGCTTCTTCATAAGGGATTCTAAGTATTGTATCAATCACAACCGTTGATTAAAAGATATAATTTAAAGTCTCTATTATATTAGCGTTTTATTATAATTGTCGATTAAAGTGATTTAATTTGCAGTGTTTATTGTATTAAGGTTTTATTATAGGCCTTAATTAAAGTGATTCATCTAGACCTTATGAACTATTAACGTTTTATCTACATTATCTAATCTGAGGTGAAACTAGGGATTTGCTTCTAAAGTCTATAAATTGAATAATCAAGACAAGGTTTCAGAGTGTGGTGAGACGTGTGATGTGGCGTGAGTGGCGAGCGGAAAGACGATTTTGTATTCCCTAGTGTAAGAAAACTATGGTTTTACGGGGAGAAATCTTACAGCGTTGGTGATAGTTGAGGATAACGATAAACAATTGAATATGCATTCTTATATTAACATTTCTTTTGTAAGCCAAGAAGAGAGATTTGTAATATAATTGAGTGATTGAGTGTTTAATGTTTGAAAGTTTCGTTTTAACCTTTTATTGAGATTAAAATAGAGTGTCGATTGTTCGTGGATGTAGGATTTCTTCACAATCTGAACCACGTTAAATACTATATTGTATGCTTGGTTTAGTTTATATTTTCTTTCTTATATTTTTTCCATCATAATAATTATAGTTCTTCTTAGGACAAACGATGCCCCAACACGTATAAATTCTGATTTTTTATTTTATTTTACTATATAATTTATAGGTTGATTATTTGTTATTGAGATTTTTCTATATTTATAATTATAATATGTAATTGTGATTGTAGTATAAATACTTGATATATCTAGAAATTGCTATTATTCAGTGAATATCCTTCAATGAAGTATGTAATCAAACACCAAAAGCCTTCATTAGTGAGCTATATGTTGAAAGTCTAATGCTTCACTTTGAGAATATCTTTTACAATATCTTTTATTATTATTTTTTACATAGACGTTAATACTAGTTGTTGCCTTAACTAGTCGATGTTTTATATTTTCTAAAAGTTTCGGTTAGAACCTCGTCGTTTGGGTTAAATTTTTCATATTTTTTATTTGAATGAGAAAAATAATAAAAACTATGAGAGATTAATATAACTCTTACATCTTTTAAATATCTTATTATCAGAATCGAGATATTTAACATGAACCATAATGGATTTCACCAAAACATTCTCTAAATTTTCAATTAGATATATATGTTCTAGATATGCATAATTGGGCATTTTGGTGAACGTAACCATACTTCTTTAATAAATATTATTTTTCAAATTTTGTTCAGAGTCAAGAAATTGTAAAGTACATAAGAATGTACGTTTATTGCCGAACCTTGAAAATTAATATGATATTTAAACTTCAAAACTCGAATTCTAAAACAATGAAAGACGACATAGACAATGAGACCCAGATTTTGGGAGATCGAGTTCATATTGAACAACAATTTATAATATAAAATTCAAAGTTGAAAATTTTGATGGAAGAACTAATAAAAAGACATAAAAATGTGAGTTATTGGATATACACGTGTAACAAGAACAATACATTTTAAAAAAAGAGAGGATAAATAAAACAATATGACTGAAACTACTTGAACTATGTTGCATGTGGAACGATTCCACTGCACGTTTACTTTTTATAGCATTGTAGAAGAAACTCGAAAAAATTACATAACGAAAAATTTAAAAAATTGTATATATTTGAAGAAATATATTTTTTGTTTTAACTATAAGCATTGTAACTCTATAAATTCTCGCACTTTATTTATCTAATAAATAAATAAATTATTATTTAATTTTAGATAATCAAATTAAATATAAATATAATGTCTTAATATTGTTAATTTTTTATATGAATTGTTCGACCATTTGATTACTCTTCTAATTTATAAAAATGATAATATATGTTACGATGATATTACTAATGTTGAAATGAATGATAAAATGAAAAACAAAATGGAGAATATCACATAATGTTTTTTGAAGCATTAGTTGTGAGAGAGAAGCAACCAAAATCATACAACAAAGTAAATAATTCTTATTCCAAATTGAGGGCGATCATATAAATTAAAAAAATTGTAAAGATGAAATTATTTTCTCATAAAAAATATATTAGAAAAAATAATGTTCGAAGTTGAGAAACATAAAAAATATCTACTAAAAATGTGAAGGTTGCAAGTATATGAAATGATAATAGATTCGCTTATACAATATATATTCGACTCATACTTTACCATGGTAAATTATTATTTAACTCAACCAATTGCAACCTTATGTGTTTGTACAATGAATTGTTTACTTCTGAAGGGTAAGATAATTTTGACGGAAAACTATGTCTTGTGCAAGAATATTAGAATTATAATATTTAAAGTTCAATTGCATGATAGCCTGATTCAGAAGCTTACTAATTTTTGGTATGTTCATGATCTTGAAAATGTATTTGATATTATATTGTGGTGAATACCATTTTAAAAGTGAAATTATGAGTGTTTTATTCATCTGTGATGGTCTAACTCATTTCTCATGGTGGTAGCATTGTTTTTCTCTGTTGTGCACCTTACTCAAAATTTGGCTGCCTCACTTGACGCGTGTTTCGTAAAGTAATTTTGTTGTTTTGTTCTTCGAGTTTTTTCTTGGTCTCACGTGGTAATGTTCCTTTTATTTTTTAAGCCAACATCATATTTTTAGTGTTTGCTTCCCCTCTATAAAATTTAAATATGACTTCTTAACCTATATTTTTATTATGCTCTCATTTTTCTCAAACCGTTTATCAAAAGCCCAATTGAGTAGATTTATCTTATAGAATTCTTTTTTTTCTCTAGTCTCTCAATAAATTCAATTTATATAATTGTTAGTACTTTTACATGAAAAAATTGGGTTTGTTGGAAATCATGTTTGGTAGTTATTATAATAGAGCACGCAATCCTTTTTGAAAGTTTTTCACATATATGACATTATTAGCTTGACCTAGTAGATCAAGATTGTCATAGGTTGTTTACACTTTTTGGGCTCATTCTCAATTGTACCATTTGGTTATCAAGCGCAACAAATTTGACCATAAGTGTTGTTTTGTTTTCAAGCTAATATAATACATAGTATTTTTTTTATCCTCATCAATTACATTATTTTTTCTTGCTATAACTTCAAAGAGTTCATATGCTTCTTCAAGGACTTTGTTATTCATAGACCATCCATTTATTGCGCCACTTATCAACCTATCTCTTGACTTCAACACGTTGTATAATGTCTGAACTATCATCTTTGTTGGTAAGAACAATGAGGGAACATTCTTAGAAATTTATTGTAACTTTTCCAAGAGACAGTGTGAATATTTATCTTGATGCGATAAAATTTAATATCATTTCTAAGGTTTGTAGACTTGATTGATGAGAAGTATTTTTTAAAAAAAGTAACGTTAAGTGGTCCCATATTGGGATACTTCTATGTGACTAAGAAAGTAACCATGTTTTTTTTATATTCCCTTCAAATAAAAAGGAAGATATACAAACTATTACATAATAATAAAAACTTCATTATAATTGCACGTGTTGCAGATCTTGTACAGAATATGGTATCGCACATTCCACCTTTGTATGTAAGTACTTTTACATGAAAAATTGGGTTTGTTGGAAATCATGTTTGGTAGTTATTATAATAGAGCACGCAATCCTTTTTGAAAGTTTTTCACATATATGACATTATTAGCTTGACCTAGTAGATCAATATTGTCATAGGTTGTTTACACTTTTTGGGCTCATTCTCAATTGTACCATTTGGTTATCAAGCGCAACAAATTTGACCATAAGTGTTGTTTTGTTTTCAAGCTAATATATTACATCGTATTTTTTTTATCCTCATCAATTACATTATTTTTTCTTGCTATAACTTCAAAGAGTTCATATGCTTCTTCAAGGACTTTGTTATTCATAGACCATCCATTTATTGCGCCACTTATCAACCTATCTCTTGACTTCAACACGTTGTATAATGTCTGAACTATCATCTTTGTTGGTAAGAACAATGAGGGAACATTTCTTAACTTATATACTGATATTTCTTCTCATGTTTAACCGATGTGGGATGTGGGACTTTGGTCGCACCTAAGAATCCTCCTCTCGAACAAAGTACCATTGTAGCCTCCTTTCAATTGATTTCCATCCGCCTACTCTAGTCAGGTGGAGAGAAGCCTGAACTCTAGAGCTTTAGGGCGGATCTATCTGCTCACACTATTAGATGACACTGTGCCGGTCCTTGATCAAGCCACCTTCTTAATGAGCTATCATGCACTCCATATTTAGATGACATTGTGCCGCTCCTCGATCAAGACACCTATTTGATGAGCCATTAGCTACTCCATCTATAGATGCACTGCATCGCTCCTTGATCAACCCATGCTTGATGAGCCCTCATGCACTCCATCTATAGGTGACATTACGCTGCTCTTTGGTCAAGCCACCTGTTTGATGAGCCATCTGACGCTCCATCTATCCAGCAGATCATTCACCTTGAGTATGAATCCTGGCTGAGCCATCAGGTACTCCATCTATAGATGACACTGCATCGCTCCTTGATCAAGCCATGCTTGATGAGCCATCATGCACTCCATCTATAGATGACATTACGCCGCTCATTGGTCAAGCCACCTGTTTGATGAGCCATCTGACGCTCCATCTATCCAGAAGATCATTCACCTTGAGTATGGCTCCTGGCTTCTGGTAAGATGTTCGACATCTAAGAATTTCACCCATATCACACCCACTACATCGTGTTCCATCTCGGCCTGGTGCTCTGATACCATTTGTATGGAATATTGGGTCTGTATAGTCCTTCTTTGTATATAAGTGAGAATACTCTGATCTCCACACTCCATCTATAGATGACACTACACCGCTCCTGATCTATCCAGCAGATCATTCACCTTGAGTATGGCTCCTGGCTTCTGGTAAGATGTTCGGCATCTGAGAATTTCACCCACATCACACCTACCACATCGTGTTCTATCTCGGCCTGGTGCTCTGATACCATTTGTAGGGAATATTGGGTATGTATAGTCCTTCTTTGTATATAAGTGAGAATACTCCGATCTCCACACTAGTGTGATATTATCCGCTTTGGGCCCACTAGCCGAACGACTTTAATTTTGGTCCACTTCCAAAAGGCCTCACACTAATGGAGATGTATTCTTAACTTATATACGGATCTTTCTTCCCATGTTTAACTGATGTGGGATGTGGGACTATGGTCGCACCTAACATCTCTAATTATTTTTGCTAGGATCATATTCAGCTTAATTTTATATTTATTTACCATCAATGTTAGTTGTATGGTATTCGACGTGAGCCCTGTGAGAGAATGATTCAAAAACTTGCACATCTTGCACATGGTCAAGGTTATTATCTTCCACCATGATTATTGCTTTTTTTTTAATGCTCTCAATCATTTTAAAATTGTTCAATCGATTTTCAGATCAAATAAAAGTACAACTCTGGCACTATATATGTCCATTATCCAACATTGAGACAAAATTAAACAAACGATTAAGTAAAAATGATTAATTGGCATTCAATAAAATTGTATCAATATCAAAATAAATTATCAATTACTCTGCGACAACGACACAAAAACTTGATGCAATAATTTACAAGTTTAATAATACCACTAGTAATGGTAAGTATTCAAATACCTACATATCGAATCCTATGAAATAATTTTAATTCTTTTAATTAAAATTTAGTGCATTTAAATACTATCTAATCAATTGAAATAATCGACGTAAAAAGTCCCAAATATTGGTTATTTTGCATATAAAGGCAATAAAAATAAATAATTAAAAAGGTTGTAAACACCTTTAGAAAGGTTATACAATCTTTGACATTGACAGGCTGAATATTTATATATGTTTATTGGTTAACTAGTTCTCTCTGAAGATAGAATTATTTCGCTGACGGTTAATAATATATCTCGAACATTAGTAAACTAAGTCTCCCAAATATTGGTTATTTTGAATATAAATGTAATAAAAATAAATAATTAAAAAGGTTGTAAATACATTTAGAAAGGTTTTACAATCTTTGACATCGATAGACTGAATATTCATGTATGTTTATTGGTTAACTAGTTCTCTCTTAAGATAGAATTATCTTACTGCCGGTTTATAATACATCTCGAACATTAATAAACTAAGTCTCCTATAGTGTTTAAGTTATTTATAACTTTAGTCATACATATAGTCAAGTAATTATGTTTTGATAATTCTGCAGATTTCATGAAGTTAGTTTCAATATATTTATTTAAACATAAAATCTATGGTTTTATTGTCATGATCTAACTTATATTTTACGTGCTAGAATTTTTGCATTTCTAATTACACGTAAACACCTATAAGTAAGAGTAAACATATAACAAAGCAAAAGAACTTACAGGATGGTGCCATAGTTTCCAGATTTTGAACTTGATGAACTTGTTGATGATCCTTGATCATTTGACACTCCCCTAAGAGATGGAAACCAAATTTTTCTTGTGATAGATTCAGAATGACAAATCAATGAATTTATTAAATGTGTAAATTTTTTTCTATGTTTTAGACCGCGTTTTTCAATTGTGATTGAACTATTCTATTATATCAAAACTAAAAAAGAAATTGTTCTGCATTAAAATTGTAAGCAACCTACGTTATATTAAACGACAAGTAACTTACCTAAATATTATAAGATTTGAATTTGAATTCATACTCAAATATATAAACTAAATAAAGACAACTCCTAATTAATATATCACTCTTATGGACCATAACCAGGTTTTATTTTGTCTTACAAAATAAATCTAATACTTTAGGTTTTGCTTAAGTTGTTTATTTCTGAATCTAATCATTTTTTACAGTGTTCATAATTAAACCTGGTATTTATATACTTATATGCATAATACATATTTTATCTACTACTAATGAGAAAAATCCAACATTTACCTCTCCAACCCATCCTAGATTATGCATAGAAAACTAATGAGCTCTAGGTAACTGAACCATCATGACCAACAAATATAACTAGAAATCACAATTAATTCAATCTGAATACGAGTAATTTATTATAAACTAATTTTTTTACTAATAAAAACCAACCAATGTATGTATAAAAATATCCAAATATGGCCCCAAGGGGGTAGCCGAGTTGGTTGAGTATGGTGTGCTTGTGACCAAAGGTCATGAGTTTGAGTCTCTCTACATACGCTTTCTCGGCTGAGCCTGTCACCTTGTGTGGTGTACCTTCTGGCGTTGGTTTGCAGGCTATCGCGTCAGACTGAGGGTTTACCCTGTACGCACTCATTGCACTCTGAGTAGCGGCTGCGGGTTCCCTCTGAAAAAAAAATCCAATAATCCAAAAATAAAAAAGTTAGTTCACACGACTCGTGAATAAAACTATAATAAAATATAAAAAATACATTATTTATATGTTTGTTGTCTTCTTTATTTTCCCCAAATTCTTAGTAATTATTTCTAATATCAAGAGAATCTGATCCTCAAGCTTGAACCCTAACACCTATTATTTATTAAATATTTAATGGGTCTTATAAAATTATATGCATACTTTATATCCATATTATAAAAATATCATAAAGGTTTCAAGTTGATCCTTCATGTTCTTTTGTACTTTTATTAAATTTTATTTTTTATTTAAACTTCTTTTTAGCTTGTTTTTTTTCCATTAATTCCAATCAACTCTGAATTACCTATTAAATGAACAATTGTGAAAATATGTTATTCGGTTGTAGGATAAATTGTTTTAAACTAATATCCTTAAAAATATTAGTTTTGTTGTGTGAAATTTACATTAATATGCTTTGTTTCTCAAGATATGTTTCGTGTAGGAACTCTAACTGTAGCATCATTTGAGATTTGATTAGTAATTGATCTCACTGTATTTTTTATTATAATTAATTTTAATTCCATATAAGATAAGAACATAAGTAAAATAATTAAATCTGAATGTATTCTACTCCTTTCAAATTAAGTTTAAAACTTCTTTAAGTTCATACAGTATACAAGCTCAATCATCACATTCAATCATTCCTAACATTAATCATCGATTAACCATCAAGTCGTCTATTATGTTACATTATTGGATGACATGATAAAATAAAACTAAACTTGAATTAAGCAAGAACTTGTTCATTCAAACCATGTTTTGATAGCGTGGCAGAAGATTAGAATAGAAAGCAATGATAAAACCCTAACCCTAGGTTAGAGAAATAAGGAGACTCAAAGAAATAATTTTCAAAATTTAATTAATCAAAGTGAGACGATAAAATAGGATATAGGATGCTTTATATAGCACTACCCGAAACCCTAATTCCAAATAAGGGAAATTACATAAATATTTTAAAATAAATAAATAAATAAAATTAACGCTAAAATATTCAAACTAGTTTTCGAAGGCTTTACGGGTCGAATTTGGGTATCAAACTTTGTGACAAAGTCACAGTTTTGATATCTGATGGGCTCGTCGAAATGTTATATTTAAGTACCTATTTGACCCAATTCTGATACATGAGAGAAAAACCAGTCTGTCTGTAGTCTTCGCCACATCATCCTTCCCCGGTTGGGAAGAATTCGACCACGAATTCAAAACGTTGAAACATTGAAAGAACTGCAAAAACATTGACGTTTTCACCTCCGATTGCAACTGGTATTGGCATAAGTGTATGAGAGGTGATAATTAGAATTTTGTCGTTCTTGTCAAGAAGTGGTTTCCCATATTTGTCCATTTTTACCATGTCATCAGCATTACTAAGATCAACAGTAATAAGTTGATATATGTCAGCTTTATCAACTCACTTACTAATCACAGCAGCACCCTTGCGCGTGTAAAAAAATTGTGTCTTTCCAGTTCCAGACTGTGCTTGTCGTATCACATCAAGACCCTTGCAAAAAGGAACAATTACTCTTTGTTAAATATTAGATAGCTTCTCAAGTTCTTCATAGTATATTTATGTCAGCAGATTCAAAACACTACTTCTTATTTTTTCTTTTATTTCCCCAACCATCATCCAAAACTCCTCCAGGTTCTGGTACAAAACCTAATCTTTTATCCATTAAAACACTATGCTTCTCTTTTATCAAGTTATTCATAATATCAAACACAGAAATACCATATTATATTTTTCCAATACGACATTATGTATATACAGAAAACTGAATCAAAGGTTTGATTTTATGATAACATAAAATATGTGGAAGATGTATCTCCACAATAAAAGCTGCTACTTTATAATCCTTATTTAATATAAGGTTTGAAGCGATGTAGTTTGGTGTACTAAATCCTGATACAGTATCTCGATCTACACGTTTCTCTTCAATATCAATTAGATCTTCATCATCCCAGTTATCATCATACTCATCGTAGGCTGCTTTGTCAACTACCGACCCATATACATCTTCAAGATTTTTTTTATCATAAACTGGCTTGTCAAACTTGGACTCAAACACAGTTTTACCATCACAACTTAGATCGGAAGTTGGTGCAATTTGAGCATGAAACT
Source organism: Limnanthes douglasii subsp. nivea (assembly GCA_036936605.1). NCBI lineage: Eukaryota > Viridiplantae > Streptophyta > Magnoliopsida > Brassicales > Limnanthaceae > Limnanthes > Limnanthes douglasii. Next base: position 15,558,334 of record JAUPFV010000003.1, on the reverse strand, counting down.
CCTTAACTGGTGGTGATTTTGGAGACATTTCTCTAGATGACACTAATATAAACATGATACCATCTTTCAGAAAACTATATCGATTTGTTCTGCCATCAAAAGTAGAATTCCTCTTAAATCGCCATGGACGTCCAAAAATTAGATGGTAAACGTCTATAGGAACTACGTCACACAATGTTGTATCTTTGTAATTACCAACATAAAATGCAATTTGACAACATTTAGAAACTGTTACCTCAGTATACTCTATCAGTCCTGAAGTATGTACGGGTATGGAAGAGCTTTAGTCTTCAACGCTAGTTTATGAATAGCCTCATCTAAAATCAGATTCTCATAGATATCTGAATCAATTACAAACTTGCAAATTCTTCCTCCAATTGTGAAGGTGGACTGGATGATGTCGTTCTCTATTCTAGCCTTCAAATCAAGAGGTACCTGAAACATGATTCTTGTATCTGCGTAGCAGGAATTGTTGGGCTCTGATACCAACTGATAGCGTGACGGAAGATTAGAAAAGAAAGCAACGATAAAACCCTAACCCTAGGTTAGAGAAATAAGGAGACTCAGAGAAATAATTCCCAAAATTTAATTAATCAAAGTCTGGCGGTAAAATATGTATAAGATACTTTATATAGCACTACCCAAGACCCTAATTCCAAATAAAGGAAATTACATAAATGTTTTAAAATAAAATAAATAAATAAAATTAACGCTAAAATATTAAAACTGGCTTTCGAAGGCTTTACCTGTCGAATTTGGGTATCAAACTTTATGACAAAATCATAGTTTTGAAATCTGACGGGCTCGTCGAAATCTTCGATTTGAGTACTTGTTTGACTTAATTCCAATACCTGAGAGAGAAACCATTTTGTCCGCAGTCTTCGCTACATCATGTTTCAATATACCAAATTAGAATTGTGTGTCCCTTGAAAATATTTACTAAAAGTTATAATCAAGTTTAATTTCACGCTATTTAAATATTTGTTGTCAAGAATCCTCAATCCTCTACCTTCCCAACCTAAATTTCAGAAAACAAATCATAATTATGCAAACCAATACAAAATAAGACAATAAATTTATCGCGTTGTTTTTTAACAAAGCATTTTTTTAACCTCATACCAAATTAACATACACGATCCCTATTAAGAACCCACTCAAAACTACAAATCCATTTTACTATTTTGGACTCCTATTAACTTACTTTTAATGGAGAAACTAGTATTTAAAATATGTGATAAATATGAATAAATTATGCCAACAAAGTTACAATATATTCAATTTACATCAACGACGTATGTTTAATATATAACACATTACAACACGAAAATCATACATCATTTGGTTGTCTGTATCTTTATAATTCCACCAATTATTCAAAATAAAGTATAAATATGGGCATATTATAAATATACATGTACCTCTAAAATGAATCCATGTCATTTTTGCATAGATAATAGACGAGGAATCAATTCTCTTTGTTTATTTTGTAAACATCATAAGCATTTAGACATTAATGACATATATTTTCTCATAAAATATCCATTTGACGTGCATTCTTTAATAATTTTCATATGTTGAACATATTTTTTAAGAGAATGAAGAGTTTCCATATAAATGGGCTCAATTTGATGATTAAACTTCCTTCTGTTTTTAACATGTTTTTACGGTATAAATTCAACGTTCTTATTGTTTCCGAACCTATTTATCTTTGTAATTTCTAGAGAACATGTATACATATATTACCTAATTTACAATAGATTGATAAAACATAATCTATATATGGCATGGGTTTCAAAAATCAAGTATGAAGACATCTCTTACTAGTAATCTATATGCTTCTTTAGAAATCAAAATTAATCTTGTAATATCACCCGCTTTAGCTGTGCAATTACTCTTCTTTCAAAAGTATAATTTATCTTCACCAATAACTACAAACAAATACTAGTTGACCCAATTTTCTCCTTTAAAATGATTTTTCATGTCAAACTATGTTTGGAGTTCCTCAATTTTGAAGTTCAATTTTTTTATTTCTAATATGTTTTTTCACTTGTGTCATACCAAATCCTTTTTCCAAAAAAAATTATAAATTTTTAATGTAGTATCAAATGAATATTATTTTGATTGTATTTCACTCTTAAAAAAATCTGGAAGATATCATATCCAATTATCGAGGTAATATATTTGGTGGATTGTGCACTAACATGAGAAACTCGACAAACTCTAAAACAACAATTTAATTAGATTCAAGTGTACTTATCATAGTAACCACTTTGATATCAATCAAACAAGTATTTTTTATACATATAATTGAATATGATGAAACTCTACCCTATAAGGTTGAAGACTAACCGAGATATTAAAGTGGTCAAACTCCAATAAATCCAATACTCATCTTTAGGGTCATTATTTTTTATTGAAAGAGTTTATATTGGAAAGTAGACACGAGAATTTTCGAAGGTAATTTTTTTTACTCGATTTAGCTTTATAATTAGATATAAGATGTCTAATCCTTGCAAGATTTAAGTATAAGCCAAATGAGAGATCAATCTGATTCTTGTAAAAAATCATATCAATAGGAGGACATATTTAACATACAATTTAATTCTCAACATAAAAATTTTGCAAATAAAACAAATAGAAAAAAATGTTGATATTCTTTATTCACTCACTTATTAATTGGAACGAAACCCTAATATATAGAATTTGGAATTGCTGATTCACTTTCAAATAATATCTATAAATAATTCTCCAAACCAAGTTTTCTTAACTCAAACCACATAAACTAAATTTATTTTATCTTGTATTTTTTCACATGTTTAATTTTATCATTGCATTGTTTTTTTCACATGTTTAATCATTAATAAACCGTATATTTAATTCTTAATCAATTTTAACAATAATTTAGAAAATTGATTAGTAATAAAACTAAGCTTATATTAAAAATACATCAGCAAATTGTGTGATAATAATCTTCTCAATCTTTTAAAATACTATGTTTTGAGACTAAAATGAGCGAACATATATTTGATCCAACCAAATTTATATAATCATTAAAGAAATAAAAAATCTTGTATATTTTTTCCGAAATTTTGGTTTTGATTTCATTTCAAAACCATACAAGATATACTTACCATCTAAAAACTAACGACCCAACCATCTAGATTTCAGAATAATATCGATAAATTTATTTATCTTTTCTATCTAATTTGTGTCCTATCATTTTTATTGTATTAAAATTTCTCACCAAAATCGTGTTTGTTTAAAAAAAATGTTTTCTTCAATGTGATGGTACCCGTTGGTACCCGATCTGAGCCTAATCAATGCGATGGGTTATGAGTTTTAAATTTTTAATTTAGGTACATATTTGTTGTGGTCTGAAAATTTATTGTCTGTCGAGTTTAGGATGGATTATAGATTTTTTAAAAATTCCACGAAAAATCCAAACCAGATCGACATGAATACATGATATATAATTATTCAATAAATTCTAAATTTATATTATAGTGTAATTCATTTTGTCTTTGATTTTTTTTATAATTTATGTATTTTCTTTTATATTATAATTTTATCAATATTTATATTTTTATTATATTATAAATTAGCTTATATTTAATAATTTAAAAACAATTAAATTAATAAATTTTAATATATATATATATATATATAAATTTTTAAATAAATTTATATATTTAAAAAAATATTAAAAATTAAATAAATGAATTCTAAATGATAAATATTATTTATAATTTGTTACTAAATTTTGTATTTATTATTAAATTTAAGAGTCTATATTTGACATATACTACTACTACTACTATTATTTTAGTATATTAGTTTTATTTTTAATTAATTTTTTATTAGATATTCAATTTAAGAAATATTTTTATAGATAAATATTTTATCAATGGATATAGGGATGGGATATCCGAACACCGGATTTAGATGTATGGAAAAAATATTTTACTCATATACAGGCTCAAAGATAATGTGATTAAAAAATAAAAATGATTAACAATACCTACATTCATTGCTATTTCTATCTATAATTATTTATTTTATGGATATTGGGTTATTTCCAATAAGATATATATACAAATTCTTGTTTAGTGAGCCTTAGTTTGGTTAATTCTAATAAGTGTATGTAGAATATTAGATATAGTGTTAGTAACAAAAATATTATACACTTATTGGAATTATGAAAATATTTTGTATGTAACAAGAATTTTGATATATTTGATGTACCTCTTAAGAACTCACCCATAAAACTTTTAATGAATAGTTTTAATGAAAAAAAAATTATATATTAGATAGTAGTAACAAAATAAAAATTATAAAAGTTTACGAATCAAAAAATATATCAAAATTACAGTGGAGCGAAAGGCCCGATAAAGCGAATAGGCTTTGTTATGGGCTTAAAGTTTATAAATCGAGATCAGTTTGTTACAAATGGGTTTCTATATAAGGTCCAAGACAGGCGGATTTTTTAACGGGCTTTATTATTATCAATAGGACCGCATGGTCATATTAGGCCATCTAATGATTTATAAAGGTGTGCTTCGATCTCCAATTTTGGAGATCCAAAATGCTATTTGGATTCGGTATCAGGTTGGAGGGATAAAAATTGAAAATGTGAAAATATTATTAAACCCTAAACAAAGGGATATAGGAACTCGAATGCGGGATTTGATCACGAACATGCTTTACTCAACCAACTCAACTCTAGTCTCATTGATATTTTAGTTGTGTATTTATTAGGTTTAGAGAGATATAATTTGATTTTTAATTTACGTTTTAAATATTTTAATAAAAATATAAATTTATAATAAAACCTAATTTATAATAAAAATTAATTTATAGTATAAATATAAATATAAATATATTAAAACAACTTCAGTTATAATATCAAACTTAATGTATAATAAAAAAACTAATTATAATAAAAACTAAAATTTAATTTATAATCCAAACTTAAAATTAAATTTATAATATAGATGGTGCTCATTTTAGTAATTTATAATAAAAACTTAATGTATAAATTACGAAAGGCAAGTTCGTAGATATAAATTTTTTCGAAAATAATTTTTTGTATGGTTCGAGAATGTACAAACATAATAACCTATAAAATTAAATTTAAGAGTTACAGAAACATTATAAACTTAAAAAAATAAAATAAATAACATTATTGATATACTTACATGTACGAAATGATGATAAAAACAGTTGTAATCTCTAGAACATAAATATTAATTTATCTTAAATTAAAAGTTAAACAATTAAAATTAAAATAAATAATTATGTAAAAATATATATATTAATATTTATTATTATATAATGAATTATTTATTAATAAAGTTATTAAATTTAAATGTAGAGTTATAATATAAAGATTGAGAAGGTGAGATAAAGTGAGAAAAAAAAAGATTAATACTAAAAAGATAGTGGAATTATTTAAACTGAATTTTGTAAAATTAAAAGTTTTTTTTAAAGAACACGCAACCGCTACTTAAAGTGCAATGAGTGCGCACATGAGTGCGCACAGGATAAACTCTCAGTTTGATGCAATAACCTGCAAACCAACGCTTGAGTGCATACATGGTAAACCCTCTGACGCAATAACTTCCAAACCAACGCCATAAAATAAATCACACAAGATGACAAGCTCAACCAAAAAAGTGTCTCATGACCTTTGGTTACAAATATACCATATTCCGTCAATTATCGATTTTGATTTTTATCACACGAGTTTTATGATAGGAATCATAATTTCGTAAAATAACAAAACAACCTACATAATCAATTATTAGCTTAAAAGATTTAAATCATATTTTTTATCGTGTTCAAATTTAGTTCGATTATTATTTTTAACATTTTTTAGTCCAATTCATTTAATTATATAATCTAAATAATTAGTTTTATCTTTATCATCGGACTATGTCCAAAAAAAATGTTTGAAAATATACATATTAGTCTAAATAATTTTGGATATGTCCAAAAAAAATGTTTGAAAATATACATATTAGTCTAAATAATTTTGGATCTATACATATATATAGTGGTGGCAAATATGTCAATCCACAACCTACCAAACCCATTTAATAATTGTAACCAGGTTACAGATCGGTCAGATTTCATGTATAACAGATCAGATTTACAGATTTTCATTTAAATTTTGACATGGTACTATTTATTTCTCGCAGATCGAAACCTATTAACTACGACTAAGTACATGTATACTCAAATAGTATATTACTAGAGTTAACAATCGAATCATTAAGAGTTTATTCATAAATATCATTTATAGAATTAGAGTTTTCTTGAGGAGCTCTAATCTGATCTGATGATTGGGGTTGGATACAAGTGGATGGGACAGGAGAAGTTGACCCAAAAAGAGCAAAAGTAAAAGCAAAAGGAAAGATTGAATTTGAGAGGAAGTAAGTGGACAAACAAATCACAACACATTGCACCAAATCTACAATTCTATCCGTATCCGTATGATATTTTTACCCAAATAAACACAATCATATTCATACAGAAAAGACCTCGACTAGCCACCACCCTCAACAACAATCATCCATTCACTATCCACGTCGGTCTATTCGATTCTCTCTCGTGAATCTGTATTTCGGAAAAAATGGTTACAATATCTTCGCATAAATTTATATAAGATTCTTACACATTAGTAATCCGTCTCTCTCCAAATATATGTCCTTTTAAAATTATACACATATTAAGGAAGGAAGATAATAATTACTTTTTTTTATATAAAAAGTAAAAAAAGAAAGAGAAGATAATAATAATTATTTTTTTTATAAAAAAATAAAAAAAGAAAAGAATCTAATTTGTTATTGATTATAAATAATATTTAAATTTGTATAGATAAACGACCACTACATATATTATGGGATAGAAAATATTTCCTAAAATGACAAAAATATTGGGACAGAAAATAGATAATAAAAATAATGTTTAAACGACGGAAGGTCATGTGGTGTTGCTTTGTAGGTTTTGTAGATTATTGTTTTGATCGAGGTTTATTTTATGCGTACATTTTAATAGCGGTTTTGATTTTTTTTAAACAAAATATTTTACAGTCAAAATATAATTAAAATAAAATATAATTTGTTTTGGTAATAAGATTACATTCGAGTACAAATAAGATCCAGCCGAACAAATAATAATAATAGACTTAGAAAAAGATTAGTGATTTTTTTATTATTAAAAAAAAATCAGTATAATAATAAGATTTATTCTCGTTTATAAATGGATATGTTTGTTTGTGCGATTTGAATCTTTTGCATCAAATTTTTTATTTTTTATTTAGAAGTTAGACATATTATACATTTTAGGGTAATATTTAAATAAATAAAAAAATATTTGAGTGATATTATAAGTTGTATTTTTTTTATTGTTTATGGTTAAACTAATTTATGTATTTGATTTGTTTTAGTAGTCCAGCAATCATTATGAACGAAGAGAGAGAAATAAATATGAGTTTATACGTGATAGTACCTCTAGAGTCGATTTGTAACTTTTGAGAACAAGTTGCGTAACCTATAATACTAGCTTGGGCATTACTTGTTTTTGTCCATAAAAAATTTGGTTTGGAGTTTTGTCGTACCGTCGAGCCATTGAATTTTGGATTGTTTAATGTGAAGAATTGAGCTTTTAGGGTTTAGCATAATAGGGTATTCGATTTTTTTTTTTAGTTTTTGAACTTCATGGCATATATAGGTGAAGTTATGAGCTTCAATTTGAACGAGTATATGAACTTTGTTGCTTGTGTCCTTTATCAAGCCCAATTACATCTCAAGTCAAAATATCGTGACTCTAGGGAGGTCTGTTTAATATTTCACATGCTCTTGCCTTGATAAAAAAAAACTCTGTTTTGTCGTGTATGTAAAGATTGTACCAGGAGAAGATGAAATTTTGTAGGTTTAAACGACGAGTAGGGGAGCATGTTGAGATAAATGTTTTTACACGTAGCGCGACTTTTTAGGGTTCTTTCTTCTAACTGATTGGGTGTTTGGGCCACCTGTTAGATCACTTGCGTCTAGAAAAATATGATGAGATATGCTCATTTGTTAAATACTAATGTCGACTTAACTTTTACATTTTCCCTTATTTTGTTATATTTTAAGCTTTTACTCTCATCTCGATCCCTTTTGCAAAAACTTATTGTCTCCTATTTTTTTAAGAAATAACCCTAAATCAAGTTAAATTTTACGGGATCATGTTGTGAGATATTAGTTTGTAAGTCATCTACGATAGTGGCTTCTCAAACTATGATAGACCATGAGATACAACCACTAGCCATTAACGCGAAGCCTATCTCGGTTGGTATGCTAGCTAACCCTACTATGGTGTTTACTTTTTTATCTCTCTGGATTCTCTCTCATGTATTTGGTTCTGTTTGTGATGTATCATATCTTATTTTCAAGAACTCTTAAATATCGATTATCGAGTGATATGCTGTTGTGTGTGAGTTAGATGTCCATAATGACCAATTCAAATTCTCAAAACAATCATATGGATATGTTAGACCTTATGATGGAGTAGGTGGTGAGCATAAGAAATGCATTTTTATAAAAGGTGAACTTCATCGACTCCGAGCGTAGTGGAATTTACCGGAATGCACGATGATTAGAATTTCCACCCAATGGGAGAAAACGATATCTCAAGTATTCGTTGGATGTTTTAGATCCTCTAGTCCATGTCTTAAATCTTCTCTGGTAGAAGCATCTCCAGCTTCACTCTCTAAATCAGACTCATCATCAACTTCGCATCTCTTCTTGGCAGTATTAAGTTGAGTATCCACCGCATTTTTCAATACCATGTCATTCTCAATGAGAACTGTATATAGGCTTATCGCAACCTTCTCACGTATACGTTCAATACACCACAACATATACGATTTTACTCATTCCTGATAGTCGATGAACAAACATTTCAATTCTCTCAGTCGAAGCTTATCATGTTTCACATGTGCGTAGGAAGCACAACCAAACACTTTCAAATGTTTTTAGTTAGGTTTCTCTACAAATTAAACCTATTAACGATAAATAAACTTCAACATCACAGATAGAATTTTGTTCATGATATATGCCGCTGTAGCCATAAATACATTTCATCCCATTCCAGCTGTATGAAGCATACACATAACCTTTTCCAACAAGGTTTTGGATCATGCTTTCAGCAAGCTCATCTTGTTAGGGAGCTCCACTCAAATTTTGGTATCTGTAAATGCCAAAATTCGGACAATAGCTAGTAAACTCCTTGTTCTCATATTCCAAGTCATTATTAGTCTGAAGCTTCTTTAGCACTTTTCGTGTCTAATTATCTACCAATGGCTTCTAGTTATTAATGGCGGTAAACGCTTCATCCTTGGTCTTTAAAAGTATACCCCATACTTCCTGGAATAATCATCTATTAGTGATATAAAGTACCTTGCACCATCTATACTAGGTTCCCATGTGGTAACACAGAGATCGAAATGAACATACTTAAGAACTTCACTGGTTGTGGGGTTACTAGGAATAAATTTTACCCTATTTCTCTTACCCAACACATAGTTTTCACAAAAGCTCAACTTATTTACTATAGTACCATCCAACAATCCCAGTTTCCCAAGTTAACTAAGGCTATTTTCACTTACATTCTCAAGGTGAAGATGCCACAATCTAGTATATACTAATACACCATTAGTCTTATAGGCTTTCATAACAAAAATATAGCCTTTCATGACCCTAAATATGTCATCTCCACCCTTATAGGAAAATTTTTCCTCATCTAACATCCCAATAGAAAGAAGGTTACGGTTAACTTCGGGTACATACTTTATGTTGTCAATCACTCTCTCAAATTATGTAGAAAACTTGAGCCAAACGGTTTTTTCCCTTTTGACATCATACGATTCATTATACACGAGGATGGTCATTCCACTTTCAAACGATTCTAGATTTTCAAAAAAATATATATTGGAATTCATGTGTAATGATCCACCCAAATCCAACATTCATTTATCATTGTACTTGTAAGAATAAGAAGTCATTAACCCGTTAGCGTACTCATTATCGTACTTCTGGCATGTCCTTTACACTCAATCAAGGCCCTTCAAAGTAAACTTTTAAAACAATATTCCTTCCAAGATATTTATAGTTGAAGTAAATATTCATTTCGAACACCATAAGAGAGTATTTATTATAGAGCATGGTGTTCAAAAAGATGTTTATACACCTTTGGCAGAGAGCTTAAGATAATAATTTATTGATCATTTTTCCTCCGCCTTTACAGCAGATGCATTCAAGTCGAGTATGATTCTGTTGTAGTCATATAGGTGCCTTTGAATCTCTTTGTTACATTCATTGATAGCGTGTACAAATATTCCTTGAGATACAATATGTTTTCTAAGGATTTTTTTCATGTAAATCACCTCCAACCGACTCCATATCCTCAATATCGTAGGCTATTCAGATACCTCACACAACATTATATCTTCCAAGCTCGGTACGAGGGTTCCATACGCTTTAAACAGTACTATGGTATTAATCCCTGTAGGTTTTTTGTCGATATAAACAACAAATATTTATGTACAAGGTAATCCTTAACCTTAATTCTCCAAAGGTTAAAGTCATCATAATAGTTGATTGTTTCGAGACTAAGCTTTATAGAAATCATCTTTCATGCTTTTCGGGTTCTAAGTGAGATATTTCTCTCCTACTTTTAGATGGCCAATTGATCTACATATCTTGATTATTGCTCCATGCTCACCTTACCACTTGTTAGGAAATATTTCATCATACGCCATAACTTTTAACATGTTTGATATAAACAAAAAATAAAATAAAGTGTAAATAAAACTAAGTGCATAAGATTGTATTTTACGTGATTTGGATTTTAGAAATAATCATATGTCTAAAGGTAACAAATACTCTTTTTTATTATTAAGAAGGTTACAGATTAACTCTCCATATACATAATGCTCAACTACTCTATGTTACAAACATTTCACAGTTTACTAATATTACATGATTCACATAATGCTTTTTTGAATTTTTTTCTCTTACTTTAATTCACTCTCTAAAAGACCAACCATTTTTTTCGTACTTCGAGAATAAACATGTTAATCGAATCGACACTCTTTTCGTTGATCGTCACGCCTCTTCTTTTGTTTTATCTTTCTTATTGTGTTTATAACCTTCATAAGAAAACTCATAGCTTTACTTCATACCGAACCGTTTAGATAAAATCCTAATACTTTAGACACCCCATATCAAATTTCTATATCAATTACTCTAATATATCCCTAATATAATAGACCTTTAAGATTAAATCCCTTTAATAAAAAAATATAATAAAACTCTAATATAGTAGATGTTTCATATTAAATCTTTTAATCAACGACTAATGTTAAAACCATACTTAGAAATCCATATGAAGAAATCCAATTACAACCAGTAAAAAAAGCTAACAGTATTAAAGCTTCGGCCCATGTAGCTTTGGAAAATTATTGTGGCCCATCTCTACGACCATGTGACATATCATTTGTCAACGACATGCTTTTGCCTAGTCTAACTCCACCGTATTATCTACAACAATAGTCTTCCTTATAGTTCTTTTTTTCTTCGACTCAATAGCCACAAGGTTTGAAGTTTGTCTTAACTCTTATATTCGAGCAAATGTCTCTGCATCCAATTCACGGGCCAAACTCTACCCTAAGAGTTTCAACAATTCACGCCTATACAAGTGTTTGACATATCCATCTTTAGCCCATGTAGTCCTTTATTAGTACATTTGTTTACGAGTAACTTCTAGCCTACATCTATATATACGTATTACGATCATGATATTGAATATTTTAGTTGAGTTAGATGTTATCACATTTTGACCATTTTTTTCAACAATTCTCTTTCCAAACTAGAACATAAATAGTTCGAATAAAACATTTAAAATAATTATAGATAATAATAACAATACTTAAATATATGAATATTTTAATTAAATTAACACGTCAATCATATACAAAACTATTCACAAGCTTGAGTTACATTGGAAATATTAACTAAACTAGTTTAAGAATAAATAATAAATAAAATCTCATATTAGTCAATTTCTCATAAATTATTGTTGCGCTTTAAGATTCAAAAGACAAAAACCTCTGATTTGACAAAATTTAAGCTAATAAGCTGTATTCTATATCCATGTTACTTTTTAATATTATAATTTTTAATTTTTAAAACTTATATATAATATACAATATCTTGTAAAATATAAAACAAAATTAAGATATTATATTTAAAAAAATTAAGTCTTTAGTTTTTGTTCCGTATTCTATTTTAAAATTTTTATTCTTTAATTCTTTAATTTACTTTCGATACCTATTAAATTAAGAATAAAAAATTTATGAGGACGTGTTATTCAATGATTAACCAAACTAACAAATAATGTAATATAAAAATATATATCATACATAGATAAATATACACGATCAACATGCTAGTTTAAATGAATACGTAAAACAATATTAGAACTTAAAGTTTCAGTTGAAATGTAAATTTATGATGTTATGTGTATTTTTTTATATATATGTGTGTTACTTTTGTTATAAAATTCTCTTGTTCAGAGATGTTGGAGACCAAATTTTAAAATATATAGAAGATATTATTTCTAACTAGGACCAACGTTTTTTAGAGTGAAGAATAAAATATAATGTTTTTTTATAGAAATCAATAATATTTATCATTATGACCGTGATGAAAAACCCGTTGTCCATTGTGATTAAATGCTAAGGACATGCTTTCTTACACTAAAATATATTTGTGAAATCTCACAAGATCAAGATTAAATGCTTCTATATACTTTATAAACAGAAAATCAAGATCAAAGAGCACATATCCAAATGGATTTATAGCATACTAAGCTTAGAGCTCTTAAGGTCAACTACGCATTGGATGATGTTGTTACTTTTATTTTTATATCTGTTGGGTCTTATATAGTATGTTTGAGACTTTTTATGACTTCAGATATGAGAAATAAAACATCAATGCATCTATTTAAAATTTATGAACGAAGAGAAATTAAGATAATGAATTGAAGAAGTTAATATTGTAAAAAACATCTGAAGATAGCGATAACAAGTGCTAAAAGAAGTTATAACTATATTTTAGAGTGTATGACTAAAAAGGCATATTATTAGATTATAAGAAACCTAGATATTATAAAAAGGATTATAAGGATTACACGACCTGAATTGGTAAGAATGGCAAGCTTACTTTCATGGTTTATTCAAAGATTAATTTTGTTTTAGTACATAAAAATACATGGCGGGCGGATTGATACAACGATAACTACTTTTATTTGTATTTCTTATTAAGGATAACCATAATGATAACGATATATTCATCTATGATAACATAAGAAAGTACTTGTTATGTTGAAGTGATTTGTTCTTTATGATTCCTGTTAAATAGTAGACATATTTTATTGTTTGAAGATGTTTTATATTTACCTTACTTCATAAGTAAATCAATTGTTTTTATTATCAAACAAATTTGCATACAATTTTTCATTTGGTAATGAAACTTTTGTTTATTTTATGATAATAGATGTGTTGGCAAATGAAATTTTGAATGTAATGATAAATTTATAGGTTTAAGCACAACTAAAAATTGTAATAAAGTAATGCAAATAAGCTCATTCTAGACCTAAATTAAAATTTAAAAATTTAGTATAGCTTTTTCACAAGTGTTTAGGTCATACCTATACAACAATTGATAAACTAATTGCCCAAAGGCTTTTATAACCACTTGATTATTATGATTTTCAAATATGTTTTGAATGTATTTTGACAAGCAGACCAAACAAAGAAAGTTGAATGTCGTAGATAATAAGAACTCTTAAAACTAATTCAATAGACACTTCCAACCATTCCATTCAACATATTGAGTGAGCAAATATACTTTATTTTTTTTTCTAGATGATTTTTTTGCAATATGATTATATGTTCATACTTCATAAAAAATATGACGACTTTCACACTTTGAAAATTTTAATCTTAAGGTTGAGTATACGTTGGTAAAATAATTAAGATTGCCATATCCGGCCATGAGGGTGAGTACTATGTTTAGTTTGATGAAGTATATAAAGAATGTCATGACCCATTTCCTCTATACTTTAAAGAGTGAAACATAGTTTCTCAACACGCCATATTTGATTTAGTTCACTATGATCGGTTATACATCGTTAAATACTTCACTTTAAATTAAATAAATTAAGTATGTTATGAAATCTTTTTAACATGGTACATGTATATATATATATATATATATATATAAATTAAGTATGTTATCAAATCTTTTTAACATGGTACGTATATATACTTCACTATAAATAATGCATCGCATGAGTTTTTTACATAAAAAAACTCAATTTTAAAGCATATATATATATATATATATATATATAATAAGTATGTCCAACTGAGCAAAACCTTATAAGTATATTGAAAATAAACTATAATAAAAAACAGCGCTACTATTTTGTATAGTAGTAATACTACTCAAAGTGTTACAAGATTTAATATCTCACTAAAAATATATATTTTCACCTTGAAAACTGTTATATATTTTTTAGCATATTGCATTCGAAAAACAATTAGTTAAAAAGAGGAATAAATTTTATATATATATATATATATATATATATATATATATATATTATTGGATAATGATATATCAACCCTTTTGCCAATCATCTATTTTTTACAAGAAGTTTCGGTGTCTCAAACCAATACACCATATTGTATTGAAGAGAAAAGTTATCATTGATATTCTTGATGAACAAACCCAACCTTAATAAAAAAATTATACAACCTAAATAGTATATATTTCAAAGTTTTACAAAATATCAAAAGAATATCATACCTTCAGATTATATAGCATAGCTATAGAAATATAATAAATTTATAGAATATTAATGAACGAAAAGTATAAATCAATGCACACAAATTATGTTTCATGAGGGAAAAAATGCATTGGTTGCAAACAAGTTTTTAAAGCCAGATGTACCATTTTGGATAACATTGAAAAATATAAAGCATGTTATGTAGCCAAATTATATATTTAGCGTAAAGGTATCGATTACTCTAGAATTTTCCAATTGAGACAATATATATGGTGCAACCTGAGATTTTGTGTAAAAAGATTCAAAGTCAATGGGTTATTATCTTAAGAAATCTATTTATGGGTTAAACATGGATCTCGTTACTTGTACCACATGTTGTTAAACATTATCACCTCATTTGATATTGAAATGAACTTATAAAGAACTTTGTGTATCACAAGTTCAACGGGTGTAAATTAATTTATTTAGTATTATATTTGAAATAAACGCGTAAAATTTAACAGTAATGGGTATTGTATGCCACATAGAGGTTCGTATATATGTTGAGAATCTAGATTATTCAAAAACGTTCTCGAGGTACTCTACATTTATCATAAGAACATACATTTAGAGCATATAACAATGTTATAACATGAAAACAACAAGCTTATAAATACAAATATGATAAAAAGAGATTAACTTACTTTATTTTAATATCTCTATACATATTAGAAATTCTTGAGAACAGTTTACCTACATGTCATTAGACTATAAAATATTTAATTATAGTATGATTTTTTATTATTACAATATTCAATTTCAATATGAATATTTTTTAGTTAAATAATGTAATATTTCTTTACCCTTTTAAAACATGTGTCTATTTTATATAGCTCGACTTAATAATATCAAATTCAAATAAATAGAACTAATTGAGATTTGGCAGATCAAATTTTTAAGTCATAATTCTCATATTATATGCCATGAGAAATTTATGTTCATTTAAATAATGGTTAGCACTTTGATTACTAATGTACAATGATGTATCATAAATATGCACAACAACCTATTTAGTAATTTGTTAAGAATTTTTAAAATTATAATACTTTTAGGTCATATGTTAATTCAAGGATGATCTTCACAACGTTAGTTAATATGTACATCATTTTACTATAATCAGTTATCCAAATGAAAAATTGTATGGATATTTTGTTTACAGTGAATCACCTATTTTTCTTAAAGGATCATCAGGTGTTAATTCGATTACACTAGCGTAACCAAACTAAACTAAAATAAAAGCTTTGGTTTGCTTCCTTTACTTATTAATACCTGAATGGTTCTCTAAGAACCAAGAATCAAAAGGTACTGTTTTAGAATATTCGGTTTATTAAGTTTCCTTGTATAGGCCTCTAAGTTCTCTATATATTGAGAGTCTTACTTGAGTTTGCATTATAAAAAACAGTTCAATACAAAAAAGAACATTTTCTAATAAAACACAAAACCCTAGCCGCCTCCTGCGGCTACTTCTCTCTTTGTTTGTTAACATGGTATCAGAGCACATGTGATTCTGGGAATTCTGAACATCCTCAACAAAGATGGCTGGCAATGAAGTCGTGGTCAGTCAAATTCCCGATGAGTTAACAATGCAGATTGTTTCAATTCTCAGAAATGGTCTCAATACAAAACAACAAACAACTAACCCCGAGAATTTATCCCTAGGGATTAAACTCGGTGGTGACAACTATTCCCTATGGGAAAACCTGATGAAGAAAGCAATTTGGGAAAAGGGGAGAGGTTCTCACATTACAGGGGAGCCGACACCTCCATCCAAAACTGACAACACATATACAAGGTGAGAACAATATGATCAATGTGTTTTCACATGGATTATCCAGAATCTTGAATCCAGCTTGGTGAATATTGTCTCGCAATATCCCACTGCAAAAGATCTCTGGGATGGGTTAGCCACCACATACGATTCTGGTACAGATTCGTTACAGGTGTTTGACCTTTATAAGAGGGCTAATTCATTAAGGCAAGGGTTCGATACACTAGAAGACTTGTGGAACAAACTGCAGAACATCTGGATGTCTATAGATAGGCGAGGTCCGAACCCTATGAAAGACCCAGAAGACATTCAGATCTACAATAAGAAGACTTAAGAACAAAGACTCTATCAATTGCTAATGGTGATTAATAACAAGTTGGAACCAGTCAAGAGAGATATCCTGAAAAAAAGATCCTCTTCCTTCTGTGGAAACAGCATATTCTACAATACGAAGGGAAGTTGACAGGCTTAATATACTAAAATCAAGTTTTTCTGATAGTGAGTCGATTGAAATTGGAATGGGTTTGGCTGCTAAAGATTCTGCACAGAGGTTTAAATTCTGATCCAAAGATAAAGAAGATAAATCCAAGTTGTATTGCACTCATTGTGGGATGAAGAAACACACTAAAGAGACATGTTTCCAGCTGGTTGGCTATCAAGAATGGTGAGAGGACGGTCATAAGGAGAAAAATAACCAGCGTTTCAGATCTAATGTCAAACGGGCTTCGTCTACAAGTGGCGGTGAAGATCCGACTAAAAATGAGCAAGGAAGTGGCACTGGTTTTGGAGGAATGGCGGCGAACTCCTATAAAAAAATTTGGAGGTAAAGGGTTTGAGAAATCAAGGAATTGGATATTTGATTGCGGGGCTACGGACACCATGTCTTATAATCCTAAAGACTTTGGTGTCATTTCATCTCCAAAGAAGTCCCATATTGAGACTGATAGTGGAGAAATTTGTGAAGTCAAAGGGGGAGGTTCAATTATTTTTTTGGAAAAATGGAAATTAAAAATTGCCTCTACATTCCTTCACTATCCTTAAAGTTATTATCTGTTAGTCAAGTGACAAAACAACTCAACTGTGTGGTTCTTATGTATCTATTTTTTTGCATTTTACAGGACATTCGTACGAAGAAGATCATTGGGCGTGGTACTGAACAAGGAGGTCTCTATTATGTTGATGAGGTAGTTCATAAGGGACATGCCATGCTTGATCACAGAACAACCGAAAGGAAACTTGGTTATGTCACCGACGACTTGGTCATCCTTCTTTTAGCTATCTTAAAAGTTTGTTTCCTAGTCTTTTTCTGAATAATTCCATTCATGAGAAATGTGAAACCTGTATTCTTGCAAAAAATCGTAGGGTCTCATTTAATCAAAGTAATACTAGAGTTGATTATGCTTTTTCGCTAATCCATTCTGATGTTTGGGGACTAGCACCAAATTCCACTAACAATCAAATCAGATACTTTGTTTTATTTGTGAATGATTTCTCAAGAATGACTTGGATATACTCCATGAAACATAAATCGGAAGTACCAGAAATATTTGTTTGTTTTTAAAAAATGATTTTTACTCAATTTGGAAAAAAAAATACAGATTCTCCGTTCTGATAATGGAACAGAGTTTGTCAACCAAACAATGCATAATTTTTTCAAAACAAATGGTCTTATCCATCAAACCACTTGTCCAAACAGACCTCAACAAAACGGTACTTCAGAACGAAAAAATCGTACTTTACTTGAAAAAAACTCGTGATATTATGATTGAATCTAGAGTTCATCAGTCTCTTTGGCCAGAAGCTCTTGCTACAGCTACGTATGTTGCAAATCGTATACCAAACCGATGTCTAGGAAATAAAACTCCATTACAAGTGATTTCCACCCAAGTTACAATTCCAATCGTTTATGACCTTACCACCTCGTGTCTTTGGTTGTTCGGTGTTTGTTCATATCCCTAAAACTAGTCGAAACAAACTTAATCCGTATGGTGAAAAGTATGTATTCGTTGGGTAAGGTGTTCATCAAATGGGATATCGGTGTTACAATCCGGTTACTCGTCGAATCCATGTCACCATGGACTGTGACTTCTTAGAATTCGATTATTATTTTTACCACAAATCTCGTGCTCAGGGGGGGAAAGTAAGTGAATCACTCGACTGTTGGCTATATGAAAGTTAGTTTGAGGATGTGCCGACATAGTCGGTATATGGCGCCACCGAACATGCCGCTTCGAACATAAAGGAGACTGACGAGGTAGTTCTTACCACCAATGATTCTCCCGAAGACAATGTCCAACAAGAAATAAATGCCATGGATACTACCAGCGAATCAGCCGAAGAAAATATCCATCAAGAGGTAAACAATTTACAATGTCATAATTCACAAAATGCTACTGACCATGACATTTCAGGAAGTTCATTTGTTGAAACTCAAACTCCAGTTCTTCCCCTAAGAAAAAATAGAGGGGTTCCTCCTGACCGGTATTCACCGAAACACGTTCCTCGTGCTTCTACATATCCGGTAAAAACGGACAGGAAAGGAATGACGAAGAATGCAAAGGCGTTTTCAGCTACTATTATCTCTGAACAAACCCCTAAAACAGCTCAAGAAGCTAAGAATATGACTGAATGGCATGAGGTAATGAATACCGAAATGTAAGCTTTAAAAAGGAATGGTACATGGGAGAATTATGTATCACCACAAGGGAAGAAAGCAGTCGGGTGTAGATAGGTGTTTAATATAAAATATAAATCTGATGGCACCATTGAGCGACACAAGGCAAGATTGGTTGCCAAAGGATATACACAAACATATGGTATAGACTACTCTGAAACGTTCTCTCCGGTTGCAAAGATTGACACTATCAAAGTTTTACTTTCAATAGCCGCAAATAAAGATTGGTATCTTCATCAATTTGATGTAAAGAATGCTTTCTTACATGGATACTTGGAAAAAGAGGTATATATGGAACCCCCACCAGGGTTCTCTGATGGTTTTCAAGAAAATAAGGTATGTAAACTGAAAAAGGCATTATATGGGCTCAAACAGTCTCATCGTGCTTTGTTTGGGAGATTTACAATGGAAATGAAGCAGTATAGCTACAAACAGAGTAATGGGGATCATAATTTGTTTTACAAAAAGAGAGAAGAATTATTCACTTGTCTTATAATATATGTCGACGATATGATTATAACGGGGAATGACGAAGAATAAATTAGCTCTCTTAGGAAAAACCTCTTCAAGGAGTTCGAAATGAAAGACCTTGGGGGATTGAAGTATTTCCTAGGAATCAAGGTTCTTAGGTCAAGAGGAGGGATTTATATCTCCCAACGGAAATATATATTGGATTTATTAGCTGAAGTTGGCATGGTGGATTGCAAACCAAATAACACTCCTATGGTTGTGAATCACAAACAAAAGATAATTGAAGGGGCCAGACCAGCGAGTAAAGAAATGTACCAAAAGTTGGTGGGAAAATTGATTTACCTGGCTCACACTCGACCCGAAATTGCATACGCGTTGGGAGTAGTTAGGCAGTTCATGCATCATCCTCAGGAATACCATATGGAGGCAGTAATGAGGATTATTCGATATCTCAAAGGCACACCAGGAAGAGGCATAATTTTTAAGAAAAATGGACACCTTGATGTTGAAGTATTCACATATGCTAATTGGGGAGGGAATCCTAACGACAAGCGATCAACTGCTGGCTACTTTACTCTTCTTGGAGGTAACTTGGTGACTTGGAGGAGTAAGAAACATAAAGTAGTATCACTGTCAAGTGCTGAATCAGAATTTATAGGAATCGTTAAGGGGATTACCGAGATACTTTGGTTAAAGAAGATAATGAAAGAAATCGGATCCCCTTGAAGTGTCAAACTCAGTTAATGTGCGATAATAAAGTTGCGATTAAGATTTCAGAGAACCCGGTACAGCACGATAGAACAAAGCACGTAGAAATAGATAGGCACTTCATAAAAGAAAATATTGAAGATAGGACAGTCGAACTTCCGTTTGTTAGATCCGAAGACCATCTGGCAGACATCCTGACAAAAGCGGTTGCTGCAAGAACATTCGAATCAGTTTTATCCAAGTTGGGTATTGGTGATCCCACTACACAACTTGAGGGGGAGTGTTAGAATATTCAGTGTATTAAGTTTCCTTGTATAGGCCTCTAAGTTCTCTATATATTGAGAGCCTTACTTGGGTTTGAATTATAAAAAAAGTTCAATACAAAAATGAAAATTTTCTAGTAAAAAACAAAACTCTAGCCGCCTCGTGCGTGTACTTCTCTCTTTGTTTGTTAACAGGTACCCATTAAGAACTGAACACGAAGTACTATACTATTATATATTTTCAAATAAACCTAAAAACCATATTTAAATTGTTAAATATTTTCAGTCTTTACCTGCATTATCTCTATCTCGGTTTACTCTTTATTTTGACTGTCTTATCTTTTAATTAAACATTACGAGATAAGTTCCACTATTTTTTATATTGTACTTTCAATCAACAAAATCAAGACTTAATATATATATATATATATATATATATATATATATATATATTACCTCTTGTCTTGAATCTCAAAGAGTTATAAGTTTTGAAATAGATTTTTAATACATCTTAAGAGGTATTCCTCAGCAATGATGAACATACTGGGGTATAGAGGATCATCATGTCTTATATCATTGCTAAAGGGAAAGTAACCATAAGAGATAACATTGATTATAACAGTGAATTCAGTATGTTAAATATTACTTTTAATTAACTAAATAAACTAATTATTGAAACCAAAAGCATTCAAAAATGTATATAAAAAGTTGAAGGATATCTTATCAAACTCATTAGTAATGTCTAAGTTGAGAATAATGTCATTTCCTCTTGTTTTTTTTATTGAGATCATTGCATAATTCCTGAGTAATTAAAATATTTTCATAAATACATCTAGTTTCAACAAACCCATCTTGCTCCTTAGATATTAATTTGGGTAAAAACTTAGCAATTCTGTTGTTTATAAGCTTGGACGATATTATGTTGCAGTCAAATTTCTTGCTAGGTCTTTGGTGAATTGTTCTGAGAATTAGACGTATTGGAGTTGCAAAAATGCCCCTAGGAGCATGTATACCATTGATATAAGCTCATATGACATTATTAAGTTCTGTTTTAATGATTGGCCAATATGTTTGATAAAAATGGAGTTGAATCCATCAAATCCAAAGAAACTGTTTTTGCTTAAGGATTTAACAGTAGAATGTATTTCATCTATTGATGAGGAAGTTGTAAAGTCAACGTTATCTAGATCCCTAATTAATTTAGGTATTATAGAAGAGATGTTATCTAAATTAGACATACTAAATTGACATTCTAGAAGAGATTTGAAATAATCAACAACAAATGATCCAACCAAAATGGGATCATTTATCCCGTTATCATTTTAGTCTCTCACTCTAAATAATTATTTAGTTATTTAATTTGAAAATCAACTTCCAACTGTTACCAAATTATTGTTTATTTTTTTCATCATTTTATTAAGTAGAATGATTTTTTAAAGCGTACACAAAATAGATTCTTATATATATATATATAGAGAGGGGTTAAAATTAAATTTATTTTTATTTTTATTCGTATTATTTTCAGAAATGATTGTTGTTGTTTTTATCTACTAATTTCTTTTAATTACAAAATGGAAGAAAAATAATCATTATACAAACCTAATTTACTGAACACATATTGTAACAGTACTTTTGTTTTGTTTGTTTTGTTTGGATATGGTGTAACACTCAATTTTTCTAAATGGAAACTAGTATCATTGTATAAGTAGGGATATTCGATGGAATTAGTCTGTCTTAAAACACAAATATATATATAATTTACAATTTTTATATGAAGACAAATATTGTGGTTCTAAAATTTTGATAATAATTTTTTTAAATAGTTAACATTGATCATATCATATCTCATTGGAGGAGTACTAGGAGTACTATAGCAATTATAATTTTATTCGAATGGGTATTTTGGACGACACTATTTAATTTCAATGATTGAACAATAACTCAAGTAGACTAATGACTCAACTGTGTGTTAAGTCAATCGATTCTTTGGCTTGGAGGCCCATATGATTAACCCAAATTTAATATCTGATTCGAATGGCCCATGGATCTTAGAAAAAATATACATATTCCAACAAATGACATTAAATGGGTTAGACTTTTTCTAAAGATATTAAATACAAGTACTTTTTTTCTCTTACTACTCAATACAAAAGCTTTACATACAAAATCACCAAAAGATCTTTCGTTTTTACCCTTACAATACATTTTACCCTCATCAAATTGGCGACCACATTGGAAGGCGCGAGGTGCGTGAATAATTCCAATCAAAAACTTAATTGTAACATGAAGTTCATAAATATTCGAGACATGAATCTCAATATGCAGAAAATTTCATCTCATGAAAATGAAGGAATGAGAGATGATAATGAACTGGCTAGTCTCATGTCAATCATTACACAGAGGAAAGACCATTCCTGAAAGATGAACGTGATCAATTGAGGGCTGATATTGAGGTTTTGAGAGCCTAAAGATAAACTGAAAGAGCATTGAAAGAAACATCTGATGGGGGTGGTATATTTACAGATGAGCCTCGTGATAACAATAAACAAGGTGAAAATGATCAGTCCTCAAAGGCTCATTTTAATTATAAAAAGCATTAATCCAAAAAAATAATGAGCATGTCGGATTCTGCTGAAAATTCAACCAAAATATCTGATTCTGATAGGTCCTCTCCATAAAGTAGTGATCAAGGATATCAAAGAAATAAAAAGGTTAACCACGAAACATTCAAGAAAAATGAACAAGAAGGGAAAATGAAAAAGAATAAGTATCCTGGAAAAATAAAAGGATCAACGGACCACAATATTGATCATCTATGAAGTGATCGGTTTGCTATCCATTCTGAACCAAGTATATTCGCCACTCGTGCTGAAGACAATGTATTTAGTTGTAACCATAATCAAAGGCAATCTCCGCTGTCCTCAAAGATACTCGCTGGACATCTGCACAGGCGGTTTGACAGTCCCAAAATGAAAAAAATTGATGGGAGAAAAAAATTTGATAACCACCTCAAGTAGTTCAAAAACTTTATGATGAATTTTAATAATGATGATAAACTACTATGTCGGGTGTTCTCACAAACTTTCAAGGGGGTGCTTTAAAATGGTATAATTGTTTGCCACATGAATCTATTAAATTTTTTGATGTTTTCTTGATGGCCTTTTGGAGATGATTTGTGGGAAGTAAAGAGCTAAAAGGAAATGGTGATACTATCATCCATTGCGCTCAAGAAATGAATGAGTCTTTAAAATAATATATCAGCCATTTTGTGAATACGAAGAACGGATTGGCCGATTGTTTTGAACAAGTAGCCATTGCTTCTTTAAGACAAGGTTTGAATCCGTGTGAGTTTATTGATTTGGTGACTCGAAAAAAAGAAATGACATAGGATGGATTATTAAATCAGGTCGGAAAATAGATTATGGTGGAGGAGATTAAGAATAATTCTGACCTTATAGTGTTGATCCCACAAGCCAGTACTTAATCTCATGCCACATTTAATTATAGACTTAAAGATTCCGGTCATGAGTCACATCGGCTGAGACAAAATCAATAAAGTCAAGGTCAACAAGTTAAACCCAAGAGGGGTCTATGGGTTCAACCTGAATGGTTTTCCAAACTAGGTGAAAGTATGGCTTCTGTTTATGATAAGACTAAGAATGCAGTGAATTTTAGAAGGCCAACAACAATGATGTGGTCATGATACCCAGGATTGCATCGCCCTAAAATAAGAAGTGAATAATGTAATTGAGGGAGGGAAGTTGTCAGCTTTTGTTAAAAACAAGTGAACAATAGGCAAATCAACACTTATTCTCAGTCTAATGCAAACACAACAAGAGCATCATCACCAACTAGTCCTGGTTAAAGTATGGGTGCATCGAGACAATAAAATGCTATGGTGATTATAGAAAGGGTTGATATAGATTTTGAATATCTAGATCCTGATTCGAATCAGAATCAAGTTGGGATTATAGTGGAAAAGACATCAACAACTTTCGATCTACGTAACTTTTTTGAATCTTTAACAATTTTAGGGGGAGACACTATGACTGCACCCTCAAGTTGCTCAAGGAAAACACATGTTAATAGTCTAACAACTCAGTTAATTAAGGGGAAGGATCCCCTCTCTCTCTAACCAAAAACGCTCTCCCCTCTCTCTGACTCTCAACGGTAACTAATCTCCCTGGTGTCTTCAAAGCTTCCCTGGCTTTATGGCCAGGGAATTCAAGGTATAGATCGATGTAACAATGCTTGGTATATGTCCAAAGCATCTTTGTCCCTCTTCCTCTTAACCATTTGGATAATCGTCTTGAAGTCTGCTTCAAAAGAGTCAAGTTTAAAGGCAGAGTCCTATCAAGCCCCTCCCATCATGTACCTCTGTCCTCCCTTCCCTTCAAAGTCTCAGTCTTCAATCCAGCTTTCAACTCTCAACCAGTACTTCAGAGCAAGTAGGAACCCCAAAATGTCTCTTCATATGTCTAATCCTAGAATAGTCATTCCCCATTCAAAACCCCGTTTTTTTGAAGCTGTACTCTTTATTGTCCTCTGTGTTAACTGTAAACTGGAATAACCTTCGAACTAAGAAGGAACCATTATTCGAACTAGTCTTTCAATCCTGGTTGGCTCCCCCTTCGAAGTCTCTGCCTTGTTGGTCTCTCTCCTCTCTATTTTGGGAAGTCCCAACATTCTCTCTCCTCCGCCTCCTGCTATTGCCAAAGATAGTTAGTATTTTTGAGCTTTATTGGCTATATTGCTCTAATCTCACCTCTCTCCCATCTATACTCCAATTCTCAACCCTTAGGACTGCTATCCCCCTCACCCTAACCTCTGTACCTTCTTCAACATCTCTGTCTATCAATCTTTTGAGACCAGTAGATAGTACTATGAGGCTACCCTATTCATGTTTAAGTCCTACCCCCAGCTCTCCAATCTCCTTCTATATAGTACTTCTAAAAAACTCTTCCCTCTCAAGAACTTCTCACTCGTATCTAAGTCTAAAGCAGAATAAAAAATCCTCTTACCTCGCTTTGCCTCCAATGTCTTCCTCTCGCCCAAAATCAGCCTCCGAATTCGTTGACACCTTCTCTCCGGTTCGTTCGCAGGATTTCTCATCCAAGCTTGCCTCTATTCCGGTCACCTCGACTGAACCTGGGCTCTGTTCTGGTTCTCCAACCAGTTTCCCGATCAGCTCCCCATCGCCACTTCCTGTCCCCATCTCTCCTCTCCACGAAGCTTTCGTGAGGGATGCTTTAGCCATGGCTAGAAGTCATATGGAAGCTGGACATTCCATATACTTCCCTGTCTCTCCATCCTCCCTGCAAAATCAAGATCCTTCAATCCAGCATCTTACCCCGGTTCAACATCATCAACACCATCACCCTTCAAATCAAACTTCAAACCAACAACTTACCTTGGGGAACCCTAGAAGCCTTGCTGAGGTTAACTTCTCCTCTGCCTCGGTGTTAGAAACTCTCCCCCGACCGGATTTCCAGCCTTCTGATGGATTAGTTGAGCCTCTAATTGCTTCGAGAGCTTACGAAAACCTTGTTGCCACCATCTATGAGAGTAGCTCTCCCCCTATCTCGAACCCTCGATCCCTAGTAGTTGGATCGCCTCTCCATCGAGTTGGACTGTCGGTCTCTTATCCCTCGACTCATATCCCTCTGAACGGCTCAAGAGGATCTGGAGCTTGTTTTGAGAGTGCTCGATATGGGTACGCCTCAGATTCTTCATCGCGAGGGATTCAGCTCTCGTCCCAGGCTTCTGAGCTCCAAGCAGCGCCGGTCGGGCTTAGTCTCCTGGGTGATCCGACCGGAAGGGCGGCGGGTTCGTCGAAGTTCGCCCTGGATCCCAGCAAGGGGCTGTCGGTTAAGAGTTCTAGGGACTGCGATGGTCTGGGTATTCGGGCATATTTTGCTTTGGCGATTTCGGATCAGGAACAGGGTACGAAGGGATCTGTTCAGGAAGGTTATGGATCTTCGATTGAAACCAGGGCTGGGGTTTGCGATGGTCTGGGTATTCGGTACAGGGAGGGAAAGAAGCAGCTACCACCGACGATGGAAGAAGAAGCCGGTGAAAGGTTGAAGACAAGGAAGGCAGATTATGCTTTGGCGATTTCGGATCAGGATCAGACGATGAAGGGTTCTGTTCAGGAAGGTAAAGGAATCTCGAGTGAAACCAGGGCTGCTTTGGTGAAAGCGGGTTTCACTGATTCTGTGTCTAAGCCAGGCCCGCTTTTCTCGCTTCCTGGTTCTGGGGGCCCAAGTGAGAAGGATCCAGCAAGTTCTCAATTGGTTCCTTGCTCTGGTGGGCCTCCAATCCGGGTTATCAATTCAAACCGGTCGGGTTCTCCTAATCATAGTAGATTTTTTAAATCGATCGGGTCGACCCAAATTCTCTCCATTGAGAGACCGAAACGAAACGCGGGTCAAGGTATTATTGGTGGTCCGTCTCCTTATGTTCCATATTCATTAATTCGGAATTTTGGCAATGCGGGCAAAGGCCCAAAAGGAAGGCGTTTCTTAAATAAGCTAGCCCAAATCCCGTTAAAATTATCTGAAGCCCCTCCATTAAAACCAAGCTCTTTGAGATTTGTTAATTCAAACTCTCGTATTCATTCGTCAGCTCCATCTTCTTATGCGAGTATTGTTTCGGGACATAGTGATAACCGGTCTCCTTTGGTGATTGGTGTCAATCATATGGAACTTGTAGGCAATGATTTCATCATGAAAGAATCAGCTATAGGCCCTCCGGAATCCTGGAAAGCATGTCTTTCATGATATTTCCTATCCCAGCCAAGCAATCTGAGCTTCCTCAAAGCTAACGTAGAGGCTATGTGGAAAAGGTTTGGCCTCATTCAATTTAAGCCCCTTACTGAAGGCTATTTTCTTTTTCAATTTGGTTCCGAAAGTATGGTGAAAAAGATCTTAGAGGGAGCTCCATGGCATTTTGGAGGCAACTTGATGATTCTGAAAGTTTGGGAACCTCTCTCCTCTCTGATCAAAGATCCTCATACGGAAATCCCTATCTGGGTTAAGGTTTTCAATTTGCCCCTGGAACTCTGGACGGCGGAGGGATTTAGTAACATTGGCTCAGTCTTAGGGACTCCTTTATATGTGGATCACCAAACGGAGAAAAAAGATAAGCTCCGATTCGCACGCATCTGTATTTTGATCTCTGTAGGATCTCCTATCCGTTCTGAGCTCTCCTTTAAGATAAGGGGAAAATCTATCTCGGTATCTTTTGAATACCAGGGCCTTCCCCCCCCCCCCCCCCCCCCAGTGCGCCAACTGTAAGGTTTTTGGGCACCCTACTCGTATCTGCAAAAAAGGCCCCTTGAAGCTATCCCCTTTCCCAGCTTCATCTACATCATCCGAGGAAGATCCTTCCGAGTACATTCCAGAGGCAGACCCTAGTCATATCCTTTCATCCATTAATGAAGGGACAGAAGTGGAAAGTGGAGAAGAGGCAGAATCTCCTCCGAAAAGGCTTCGCACTGTAGACCCGAAGGGGAAGGGTAAAATGGAAATGTCCTCCGACAGGTCCATCGTCTGATGCACTGTAAGTCTCTCTTTTAATGAATATTGCTTCCTGGAATGTTTGGGGTCTCAATGACCCTGTTAGACAAAAAGACGTAACTGATTTTATTATTAGAAATAGTATTTCCTTGATTATTCTAGTCGAGACTAAAGTTAGTATAGCTAAGGTTGATGCTATCATAAGTAAAATGGTCCCCTTCTGGCATGTCATTAATAACTACTCCTCCCATCCCCTCGGTCGAATTTGGGTCACTTGGAACCCAAGTGTTATCAAAATCTCGAAGCTTTCTGAGTCACCCCAGTACATTCATCGTAGAGTCAAATGCCATAATTATAAAACGGCATTTTGATTAACTGCAATCTATGCTTTTAACGAAGCAATTGATCGCTCTCCCCTTTGGAACGACCTAATAACTATCTCCAATCAATAGAATCATATCCCTTGGGTCGCCCTTGGAGACTTTAATGCAATTCGTCACCCTGACGAGAGAATTGGTGCTTTTGATAATTGGACTGCAGCTATTGACGAGTTTAACAACTGTTGTTACCTAAGTGAACTTAGTGATCTCCGATCCATCGGGTTTCACTTCACTTGGATTAACAAGCAGCCTGCTCGATCAATTCTCTCTAAAATTGATCGGGTTATGGTCAGTCCCAACTGGGACGACCTTTTCCCAATGTCTTATGCCCGTTATGGCTACCTTAGAACTTCAGACCATACCACAGTAACTCTCAATCTCGGTATGCCTAGACCTAGAAGTAAAAAGCCCTTCCGGTTTTTTAACATGTGGCAATCTCATCCTTCCTTTAAGGATATTGTCCTGAAAAGCTGGAAATGCCCTATTTCCTCCTCTGGTATGCGACTTGTAACTGAAAAGCTAAATAGACTCCAGCTCGATCTCGCTAAACTGAACCGTAGAGAATTTAGTGATATTAGTAATAGAGTTATTACGGCTCAATCCAAGCTATTTGAGATCCAATCAAGACTTGGGCTAGACCCCCTCAATCTGAGACTCATTTATGAAGAAATTGAGGCTTCCAAAGACTATATATTTTATAGTCGTGCTGAGGAGTCATTCCTAAAACAAAAATATCGAGAAAATTGGATTAAGCTTGGGGACAAGAATACTAAATTCTTCCATAATAGTATTAAGTTTCGTCTCTTCCGTAATAAAATCGTTTCTATTAATAATGATTCCAGAGTAACCATCTCTTCGCCAGCTGGTATCTCTAATGTCATTGTTAAGTACTTCGAAAACTCGTTGGGCACTCATCACTCCATCCCTTACCCGGGTCTGGAGAGAGTCTCCTCTCTGATTACTTCCACTGTCAACAGTAATGATAAGGATTTAATGACGCGCGAAATCTTTTGTGAGGAAATTAAATCTGCATTATTCAGCATTGATAGTAATAAGTCGTCTGGGCCTGACGGTTATAACTCTTCCTTCTTTAAATCTTCTTGGAATATAGTTGGACCTGATATCTGTAATGGCGTCTTTGAATTCTTTAATTCGGGATCCTTGGATAAGTCTTGGAACTCAACTTCCATTTCTCTTATTCCCAAAACCGTATCTCCCTCTGTTCCTGAAGACTTTAGACCCATTGCCCTATGCAATGTTGTCTATAAAACCATCTCCAAAATTCTAGCCAATAGAATTAAGGATTCCTTCCCTTATCTTATTGACCCTTCTCAGTCGGCCTTTGTGGCGGGAAGGAATATCTCAGATAACATTCTATTGTCCCAATAACTATTGCGAGGGTATCATTCCAATGCTGCATGTAAAAGGATTGCTCTCAAAATTGATATAATGAAAGCATTTGATAATGTCCATTGGCACCTAGTCCTTGACATCCTGGTAGCAATGCGATTTCTTGAAAAAATGATTACTTGGATAATAAAATGTATATCCTCCACCTCTTACACAATTAATATTAATGGTGACTCTTATGGGAATTTTCCTGGGAAAAAGGGTCTGAGGCAAGGTGATCCTTTATCACCTTTCCTTTTTGTACTCATCATGCAAGTTCTTTCTGGGTTACTTAAAGAAAAAAGCCAGAATAAAAACTTTAGATTCCACTGGAAGTGCCAAAAGCTAAAAATCATCAATCTCTGCTTCGCAGATGACCTGATGATCTTCAGCCATGGGGACGTCACCTCTCTTAACCTTATAAAAGAGGCCCTTGACGAATTCTATAAGCTCTCTGGTCTTAAAGTCAACCCTTTAAAAAGTCATATTTTTCTATCGGGTATTGAGGAGTCTCTTAAGTCTAGTCTATTGCCCATCCTGGGCTTCCCGGAAGGCTCTCTCCCAGTAAAGTATCTGGGAGTCCCCCTTATAACGAGTAGACTTACCCACTTGGACTGTCGCCCGCTTCTTCACAAGATCACCAATCGTATTGAGTCATGGACCTCCAAACCCCTCTCTTATGCAGGTAGGCTTCAGTTAATAAAGTCTGTCATATTTGCTGGTCAGGTCTACTGGTCCTCTATTTTTATTCTCCCCTCTAGAATAATCAAAGAGCTTAGTCAATACCTTAGTCGTTTCCTCTGGTCAGGAACGATCACGAAAATTTATGGGGCAAAAGTATCATGGGACTCTATTACGACTCCCATAAAAGAGGGTGGCCTTGGGATCTTGAATCTAAAGATTTGGAATCAGGCGGCCATCCTCAAGCATCTTTAGTCTATTGTGAGTAATTCTAATCACTCCATCTGGTGTGAGTGGATAAAAGTGAAAAAATGAAAGGAAAAAACTTTTGGATCATCCAAACTGGATCCAATCCTTCGTGGATTTGGAGAAAAATACTTCGTATGCGCCCTTTGGCAAGTAATTTGTACAGGGTGGCTATTGGCAATGGTAAAAATACTTCTTTCTGGTTCGACCCTTGGCTTCTTTCAAAGTCCCTGGCTTCTCACTATGGAGAAAATATAATAAGTGACTCTCGGCTGGGTAAAAATCTTAAGGTATCGGACATCATCCTTAACGGATCCTGGAACTGGCCAGCCGATATCAGACCAACGAGATCCCGAAGCAGATCTCATCTTCTAGAAATAAACAACCTCATTGAATCTCTCCCCCCCTACCATCGCTTCCACCGATGTCCCATTCTGGACGGCAAAAGCAGGAAATTCTGCGTTCACAATAAAGGACACGTATAATGCAATTCGATCTCCCAACTCCGTAGTGGGTTGGGCCGGGTTAGTATGGCACAAATATAACATTCCTCGCCACTCCTTTATTCTTTGGCTCGCTATTTTAGGCAAGCTTGTAACCAGGGACAAGATTCACGGTTGGGGACTAAATACCCCCACTGACTGTGTCCTTTGCAATTCTGATTCAGAATCTATCTCTCATATACTCTATGAGTGTAGATACACTCAGAATATTTGGTCCTATGCTAGTTCTAAGTTAGGATTTCCGTTCTCTTCTTCGTGCTGGCAATCTTGGGTTAGCGAGGCGTCAAAATGGTCCATCTCTCGTGACCATTTTATTTGGCGTACTTGTTTCGGCGCACTCGCCTACCACGTCTGGAAGGAGCGGAATGCAAGAATTTTTGGTTCCGCTCCTGCCCTGGAATCTTTAACTTTCCATCGTATTGTAGAAGATCTACGATTCAGATTCCAGGGTACCAAGATCAGCTGGTCATAATAAATTTATAATGCTTCATCTACTTACTCCTCTTTTTATGCAGGTTTCTCTCTCACCGAGACTTCTAGCAATTCTTCAGTAGATCTGATCAAGCCGAAGTCCGAGTCTTGTTTTTTTTCGTCAGCACTTAGTGATCTTATGCTTTCTATGATCTATGTAGTATTACTTCATCTATCTACTTTTCAATTAAATGTCTCCTCGGGGTATGCCCCATGTATTTTGTATGAACTATTTCCATTAATTTAACGTTTACTTTCACCAAAAAAAAAGATTAATTAAGGGATATTGCAGGCTCATATGAAGATGTTGTGGTGATATGGGCATCTATTGGAGGAAATTATATACGTCGGATTTTAATTGATATAGGAATTTTGGTAAATATATTGTTTCTACCGACTTATAAACAAATAAAGAATCCCTATATCATCCAAAGTTTGAATAGGACCACAGTAGGGTTTAAAGGGAGCTCAGCCAATGTAAATTGGAGATTTCGAAGAATAGGTCT
Source organism: Limnanthes douglasii subsp. nivea (assembly GCA_036936605.1). NCBI lineage: Eukaryota > Viridiplantae > Streptophyta > Magnoliopsida > Brassicales > Limnanthaceae > Limnanthes > Limnanthes douglasii. The sequence goes on along the minus strand of JAUPFV010000003.1, from coordinate 15,525,820 downwards.
TATTGGGGAAATGACCATTTAAAAATACGGTAAGGGTTTTATTTGTGATAGTTGATTGTCCAACATCTTACACCGCCATATTCCGTAGATCTTAGTTATCTAAGATGCATGCAGTAGCTTCTAATGTCCACCAATATTTGAAGTACACGGTGGCAAGACATGTCGGTGTTGTCTGAAGTAGCCAAAAGATAGCTCGTAAATGTTATATCATTGCTTTTGCTCTAAAGTTGACAGAATCAGTGAAGGTTGACAAGGAATATTAGTCAGTGGAGCCTTCTGCTAAACTAAATAAGATATATGATCCAAGGGAGGGGCTCATACTGTAATAATCCTATCTCAAGAAATTAAAGTTCATTTGTTAGCATAAAGTAAAAAAAATTGCATTGGATTCAAATTGTCTTTAGAGTTAAAAGAAAAATTACTTTTATTTTTATCCTATAATCTACATGTGTTTGATTTGTGTAACAAGGATGTAACCGGAGTACCAACCATTATAATTAATCATAAGCTATCGGTAAAATCCGATGTTGGGCCATTAGTGCAGAAAAGAAGAGCTTTTTCGAGAGAAAATTCTAACGCAATTGTTCAAGAAGTAGATCGGTTAACGAAAATGGGGCATAACAAAGAATCTCAATACCCTCTTTAGACAGTTAACCCAGTTTTAGTCAAGAAAAATAATGGAAAATGGCGTATGTGCGTTGATTTTACATATCTCAATAGAGCTTTCCCTAAATATTCATTCTCAGTGCGCCATATAGATCAGGTAATGGATTCTACTTCAGGGAATAAGTTGATGTCCTTTATGGATGCCTTTTCTGGGTATAATCAAATACAGATAATGAATGATCATGACCACACTACATTTATTCTCGACATGGGCCTCCATTTCTATAAGGTAATGCTGTTTGGGTTAAAATGATAGAGCTACTTATCAACGACTAGTGAATAAAATGTTTGCTAATCAAAGCGGTAGAAATATAGAATTTTACATTGATGATATGATGACAAAAATCCCTAAGCAAGAAGACTACACATCTGATCTTCATAAAACTTTTTCTAACTTGGAAGCCATTAATATGAATTAAATCCATAAAAATATACCTTCAGAGTTTGATCTGGTTAAAATTATAGGATATATCATAAGCGAGAAAGGGATTCAGGTTGATCCAAATCAGTTAAATTCTTTATTAGCTATGGATCCACCTTGAATTACTAAAGAATTTTAGACATTAACTCGAATATTGGCTACATTGAACAGGTTTATTTCAAGATCGGCGGACAAATGTGCTCAATTCTTCCAAGTTTTAAGAAATTCTAAAGACTTCAATTGGTCACATAATTGTGATCAAGCTTTCTTTGATATAAAAAAACATATATCTTCACCCAAAATATTGTTCAAACATGTTGAATGAGAAATGCTTTAAATGTATCTAGCAGTATCAGAATACGCGGTAAGTGTTGTATTGGTACGAGAAGTGGATAATTATCCCCCATCCGGTCTTCTAAGCAAGAGATTGTTAGAAGCTAAGAAAAAAATACTTGAAATTGTAAAAATTAGCTTTAACACTAGGAATAGCAGTTAGCAAGATGAAACCATACTTGCAAACACACTCTGTCATTGTTCAAACTTATTTTCCTTTGAAAACTATACTACAAAAGGCTGATATATCCTGAAGAATGACTAAAAGGTCAGTTGAGCTTGGAGATTATGATATTGAATTTGCATCTTGGATTGCAATTAAAGCTCAAGTAGTGACTGATTTTTAAGTAGAGTTTCATTCTAAGAGGTCTCGTGAAAAAGTTCAAACCAGTAAGTTTAAGAAGCAATGAGTGATCAGAACTGATGGTGGATTTAGTATAATAAGCTATGGAGCTGGAATTAGCCTAACCTACCCTTACAGTGATACCATGTACCAAGCTATATGTATTTGTTTCAGAGCATCCAATAATGAGTTAGAATATGAAGCGAAAATAACTGGTTTAATTTTAGCACAAATATGTGGGGAAAAAGTATGATTAATAACTGATTCACAATTATTCATTCATCAAGCACATGGGAAATCTGAAGCCAGGATATATAACTTGATAAAATATCTACAAATGCTAAAGGAAGTCACTACTGGGTTTAAATGCATCGAATATGAGCATATCCCTAGATTGGAAATCAACTTGGCCGATTTTTTAGCCACCATAACACATTCCGAAGCATACCCTTGGATCCTTATGCAAGAATGTCCTTCTATAGATTGCAACCAAAAGAGAAAAGGGTGAGGTAGGAGAAAGTCTGCATTTATCTGATGAACTTTCTAAGGATTGGAGGAATAAAATCCAAGAATTTATCACTAATAAATTTTTACCTTCCGACAAGGCTTTGGCAAAAAAAAATACAAAGCTCTTGGTTTTCTAGTTTTAAGGGATATTCATTAAAAAAAAAAATCCTTCAGCAGGCCTCTACTTCGTTGCCTCGGATTTAATGAGTCTCAAAATATTCTATCAGATTTACATAATAGAGAATGATCAACATATTGTGGCCATAAAGTTTTGACTAAAAGAGTCTTGTTACTAGGATATTATTGTCCTACGACAATGGTAGATGCTAAAGATATAGTGAAAATTATGTGATCCTTATCGAAGATATGGAAATGCAATCCATGTGCCTACAGTCCCCATAGAATTATTACTCAAACCCATAACATTTGATAGATTGGGACTTGATTTGGTTGGACCCCTTCCAATGGCTTCATGGGGTTGTCATACCATAATTTTAGCAACTACATATTTCTCCAAATGGGTAGAGGCTGCATCTTCATTTGGAACAACATCTAAAGAACTAATAAATTTATTCTCTCCAACATATATTGTCGATTTGGTATCCCCAAGCGCATCACTACATATAACGGTCCTTAGTTTGATAACAAAGACATTGATGTATTTTATACACCAAGAGGAATTCAATACTTGTTTTTCTTCTCCTTTTCATCCTCAAGCCAATGGACAAGTTGAAGTCGCAAATTAGGAAAAAATTTCAGGTTTAAAGATGGATTTAGAATGAGTATTTGGAAAATAGCCAAGTTATTTACAAGATGTACTATAGGCATATCAAACTACCCCTCATACAGCCACACAAGAGTCTTCATTTGCTATAGTTTATGGGATGTATGCTATCATACCTATAGAAGCTACTCTTCCTTCCACTGTAGTTCAAAATTATTCCTAAAAAGAGAATAAGATAGCTATGATGGTTGAATTGGATTTAATTGAAGAAAAAAGAGTGAAAGAACATATGAGAACTGCATACTACCAAGGTTTGATGAGGAGCAGGTTTGTGTCTAAAGTAAAAAAAATGAGAGATTTTCAAGCACGAGATAAGTTGTTAAGAAAAGTGTTCCTACACTTAAAGAGAAGCAGTTCGGAAAGCTAGCTCCGAACTGGGAAGGACCATACGTCATATGTGAAAGATTCAAGCAAGGAACATACAAGCTTTAAGACAAAGAATACAACTTATTAATACATCTTTTGAATGTTGAGCATCTCAGGTTATACTTAAAATAAACTCACCTTGTAAATATTTACTTTGTTTTACTTCAACGTAAATACTTGGGGTTATAATCTTTCCTACCCTGGTGGCGCGGGGAGGTTTTAATGAGGTGTCCAGATCTCAATCAATATACTATCATTTTCCTATTTAAAGAAATCGTCTCGAGTGGATCAGATGAATTAAAGACCTATTAAATACTTATTGCCCCCAAATGGATTGCCTTTGGGTGGATTGGATGATTTAAAGACTTAATAAATACTTAGTGCCCTCAAATGGATTGCCTTTGAGAGAAGGTGATGAATTAAAGATATATTAAACACTTATTCCCCTCAAATGGATTGTATTTGAGTGAATCAGATGAATTAAAGACCTATTAAACACTTATTACCCTAAAATGGATTGTCTCTGAATGGATCAGATGAATTAAAGACCTACGGCTCCAATAAACATGAGCATGATAAAGTATCTAACACCTTTAAAGAAAATACCTTTTAATGGCATGGACTTAATATATTTTTGTAGTTTTGTCATTTTTAAGTAAGATCGATATTAATGGAATAAAATGGAAAAATACAAAGTAAATAAAAGTAAAGATGATGTAAAATGTTAAGTGGATCGTAGAAGATATATGGTCCATATTACAAAAATGCCTTGTATACCATAAGGATTTGTAGAAATAGAGTTCCAAAAAATACGATCCAAAAACGACAAAATGCCTTGCATGCTCCAAGGATTTTATTCAAAACACAAACACGGGAAAAACAGTTAACCTTAGGACTCATTCCCTTCGATTTTCTTCTCAACCTTACCTTCTCATTTTCTTCTTTATCATCATCTGAATCCTCCTCATCTTCATCATTATATTCGGATCATTCGAAGAAATGTTGAGTTAATCACTTTGTGCTATAGTATAAAAGAGAATTTCTTCATATGACACAAACCTTCATAACTTCCCAAGACACCGTTTGGGAAATGTTTCATTGGACAATAAGATCATATCTGATTTAACAGATGCTTCTCTCTGGTTCATAGATTTTAATACTCCATCAGCATATACGTCTACCGTGGCATCTATGTCTTGAGCTTTATTCTTTTAGAGAAGTAATCTCATCGTCCCTCTTCTTAAGAAGATCTTGTAAATATTTTTTCTCCTTGGATAATTGGTTGGTGGCACTTTTATCTTGGGTCAATTGTTCTTTCAAGGATTTGATATCTTTGGGAGTGGTAAGTTGTACTTCGATGTAACGAGCATGTAACTTTTCATGTTCGGACTTAGCTAGCACCAAATCATCATTGTGTTTTCTTCTATTGTCCTAAAGTCTCAACTTTGTTTTGCTCAGCCTTGATTAAGTATATTTTAGGCATTGATTTTCAGTTTGAAAGAAAACAATATCTTTGACTTGAGACCTGACGTGCCTCTCCAAGTCGGCTATTGGCCTTACATGGCCTAAAAATGCATAGCCCAGTGTATCATGCTCACTAGAAACTTTTAAAATATTCACCATCGTGTATCACAACATTTTTAATGGTGGTAGATTGGGGGGAGCCTTGTCAAAATCTTACTTATCAAATTCGCTAAAATATAGATATCATATGCCATCCAATTAACATCACCTTCAGCAGAAGATTGGTTAGCAGCAGGAAACACCGAGGAAGAAGGATCAACATTTACCTTTTCTTGGGAATGAACTTAAGAATAAGTACTAGAGGAAAGGGTTTCGAATCAGAGCATGATCTTCGGCCAATGGTAGTTCTCTTCTTTTTTCTTGATCTTTTATCATTACTCTCCTTGATCCTCTTATGCCCCTTCTTCTTCTTAACAACTGGGGAGTTTAAGGGCTCTTTAGCCTTATCCACGGTAAGAGCAACATCATCCAGCAAAGCAACATCAATTTCATCTGGAGGAATCCGAACCATCCATATTGGGAAAATCTTGAGATGGATCATCATTATTTTTCTTCATCTTTTTTATCTTGTCAAGATGGCTATGAGCCTTGTTCCTGACTGGTAAAAACAGGTTCATCATTTATCTTCTTAGTTATTTGAAGATATCGGCAGCTCCATGAGGAATAATAAATTTTTCCCACGAGAGCTCCCGGATTGAGTTCGTTCTCCACAGATGGGCCCTCACCATGTTTTGTGGGGTAAAACAGTTATGTAAAGCAATTCCCTATTTCTCTGTAGCCCACTTGTGTAGCTTCGTTAAAGTGGTCCTTCCCTCTTCCAAATGTTCAGAGAACATCTTTGAAAACACTAAAAAATAAAACCGATGTGGATTTTGTGTGTTAGAATTTGATGTGAGACATAATGTTAATACATGATAAAATAAATTCATGAAGTACTTACCTGAAATTCTCCAATATCTGGTCAGTAAGCTTGGATTTCCCTTGGATAATCTTCTTACCATCTTGCCAAACACCACTAATGTAGATGAATTGAGTCCTTTAAGGCTTTTCATCCTCCAGAAAATCATCAACAAATTTGTAATTATTCCCCATATTAAAGTAGTAGAAGAGGATATGGTGGTTTCGGCATAAATTGGCCAAATTAGTGAGTTGTTTCATATATATATTGTAATCTTAGACAGCCTTGAAGCTATGATGTTGGCTAATAATGTATGCCATGCATTGGAACTTAATTGACTTGGGCATAACCTCACGAAGTGGAAATATCTTACTATCTCCGGGTCTAAAGGGAACTGAAGGCCCCAATTAAGCACTTCGGTGTATACACCTAGCTCCCAGATTTTTTGTCCATCGAAGTCTCATCAGAAATGGTAATCTTCACTTTTATAGACTCTGGAAAACCCTATTTTTTTGTAATCCTATCCAGTTTGGTTGTATGTAGGGCTGTCAAACGGATATTTCGGATACGAACCTGTCTATATCCGAATCCGAATCCGAAATCCAAAATCATTATTCGAATCCGAACTTTTTTTAAAAATAATATCTGAATCCGTATCCGACGGATATTATCCTAATACGGATAATATCCGAATCCGAATATCCACTGAAGTTTTTAACTAATTGCATTATTGGTTAGACTACCTTTGTAGACATCTTCGTAGAATTTCATATTTCCATTTTAGATGTGGGATAAGGTTAAAATAATATACTTATTTTGAAAAGCCACCATGTCTTTTATAGAAAGTTTGGTAGCAATTCTTTTCCATATTTTAGATGTGGGATAAGAGTCATAGGACTAAAAAATATATACTTGTAAAGAAAAGCCACCATATCTTTTATAAACAGTTTAGTAACGATTCATTTTCCAACTTTAGGTGTGGGATAAGTTATAATTTTTAAAGAAGCAATCTTCCATATTTATGGACAACTTTCTTAGTATTTTGTTTTTCTTTTTACGATGTGGGATAGCTAAAAAATATGTTTAAATAAAAAAATTATATATATATATATATATATATATATATTTAATTATACAATTTCGGATATCGGATATTTCGAATACGGATATATCTATATCCATATCCACTATTTTCGGATACAAATATTATTCGTTTTCTTTCGAATACGGATATTATCCGTTTTTTCGGATTCGATATCGAATATTTCGGTCGGATATCGGATTTTTCGGATTTTTTTGACAGCCCTAGTTGTATGGGTGTGTACATAGGAATTTTTTTGAAGATCCAACAAATATTTAACACTGACTTTGGAAACTTTAGGCCCCACTCGTCAAACCAGGCTCTCCGGAAGCGGTTCAGAGTTTGGTAGTCTAACATTTTCCTTCTTTTCATGAACTACACTAGTATCGTCGGTTCAGCCAGATGTCTCCAATGGAGTATCTTCACTATCATTCATATGTTCCTCCATTACATGTTGTTGTTGGTCAACAAGTTTAAATCTAATATCCTCTTTTTGCAATATGAGGAGGCTCATTGGGTGGAGCTGATGTGACTGAATCCAAAGTTTGCAATGAAGGGAGCTCTACCATTGTAGGACCTTCAATAGTTTTCTCTATCTCTTTAACAGATGAAGTTTTATTTTAAACTTTGGAAAGCCTGATTATTCTTCGAGGTGTGTGTTCTCCTAAATCTGACCTCATAACTATAAAAGAAGAATGAGCTTCACGACTACTAACGGATTTGGTTTTGATAAAAGGTGTCTCGTTCGACTAAGTAGGTGATCTGAGATTGTAGAAGGTTGAGCAAGAACATTTGTTCAGGAAATAATTGAAGGTCTGTGAGATGATGATATCCTATCTGGTTCTAAAATTTGTTGAACAATCAGTCCACCAGGTGAAGCAGGTAATCCGACGGTGATTCCAGCTTTCTTTTTCTCTTCCTCTAACTTGGATAAATTAAGCCATCATCTTTTGATTAAGGCAGTTTTTTTATGAATATACAAACTTTAGGGGAAAATAGAACTAGGAAAAGTTGAGAGATTAGGATATTTTTCTCTATCTAGAATCAAAGTTTGAATTTTTTTTCTCACACTAGAAATAGAAACTGTGAAAAATCACACTTATATAGTCTAAAAGGTACTTTAGTGTTTTACCTAGGTAGATGAACCGTGTATTTATGATTAAGGGCTAGTAAATGTAGCTCTTTTAATATTTAGACACGAGTACCTAGAAAAAGCGACTAATAGGTCCAATTACCAGTTGAAACGTGTAAAGGAGAACTAATTATAAAGTCGCGACATTTAACCTATTTGATTGACCCTTCAAGTTCACTTCAAAGGCGAATTGGACATTATCTATTATGGTTAGCTCTTCCAAAAATTATTTGAAAAAGCTAAGGGGACTATATGATCAGATTCGATATCGTTAGAGAAGTACTATAGCAATTTAGTTTTATTCGAATGGGCATTTCAGACAAGACAAAAAAATTCAAGGATTGGAGAGTAACTCAAGTAGACCAATAATTGAGCTGTGTGCTAAGCCCATTGATTCTTGGACTTAGGGGCTCATAATATTAACCCGAATTCAAGATTTGGCCCGAATGGCCCATGGATCTTAGAAAAAAAATATAAGTACCCCAACCAACAACATTAAATGGGTTGGACTTTTTCCAAAGGTATTAAATACAATAACTTCTTTTTTTTACTACTCTCATCAAACATAAAACAAAAAGGAAAAAAATTGTAATATGTAAATATCCATAATGCTAGAGAATTAGTATAATGAAGTATTGCATCAATACAAATATATTTACCTTATAAGTATTCGTATCAATATAAATAATGTACCAATAACCATCCAACACCAAACTTATTTGCTAATAATTATTTCAAAATTTGATAAAATACGGATAACTATCTAGTTTTGAAGTAAAATACTTACAACCACTTGTTAGTCTGAAATATCATTTGATCATTTTCTCTCTCATGTTTATATTTTTTTAAATATCATATATCTTAAAATATTATTCCAACCATATATGAAAATACCGGTGGTTTGTTTAAGATGAACAAAACTAGATTCATGAAATATATTTTTTATTTCTTTTAGTTATCTAATTACTTGTAGTTTGGTTACAAAATATTTCTGGAAAGGTAACAGAGTTCCAGTTGCAGAATCACACATAATTGAGTTGAAAAAAAAACCATTTTTATTCTACTTGCAGAATTACGTGTAATTGGGTTATGCAAAATGATTGTATTCCAGTTGCAAAATTACGTGTAAATGAATTTCGTAAATAGAAATTAAATAATTGCATAAAAATAGTACATTTCCCTCTCCTTATACCTTTCTCTAATAACTTAACTAAATGTATATCATCTTTTAGATTCCTAAATATGTGGATACTACATCCTAAGTACTCAAAATATTTTGAAATTAAATGGAATGAGCCTATGGTTGGTCATCCTCTTGTTTCTTTTGGCATAAACTAAAAAAGTTGAAAATATTTCTTAAAGATTGGAATTAAAAAGCATTTGGAAATATATTTACTCCCCTATCTCAATCTTAAAAAGAAGTTTATTTCTTTGAAAAAGTCTTTGCAGATTCTAAAAAGCACGAGGACACACAAAACTTGAATAAAGCCCAAACATACCATATGCAACTTTTGGCTATGAAAGATAGTTACTGGGAACAAAAGGCTAATACTAATTATGCTCTTAATGGAGATTGAAATTCTACTACTTTTCAGAATCATGTCAAACAAGAAATAAAAAGAAATCATATTCACAAGATAAAATTAAACAATACCTATATTGAAGACCATAAGCTCCTAAGTGATTCTGTTTTTTACAGCTTTAGATCTCTCCTAATTGATCACGGAGACTCCAGGAGGATTCCCAACCAACACAATATAATACACAACCTTATAACTGTTGAAGACAACACATTGTTGATGTTAATTAATAATAAAATTGTCAATACTATTCACGCCCTCAACTCAACAAGTATGGCTGGAGTTGATGGATTTAATGTAAAATTCTTTCAGAGTAGTTGGTCAATTATTGTTATCGATCTTTGCAATACTGTAAGATTTTTCTTTCAAGGGGAATTTGTACCTCGAGGAATTTTTGCTACAGTTATAAGTCTCATTCATAATAAAGATAAACCGCAACGCTAGAGTGATTTCAGACCCATTAGTTTATATACGGTCTTCAACAAAATCCTATCAAGACTTCTTGGTAACAGGCTCTTTAGAATTCTTCCTAAGCTAATCTCTAAGAAGTAATGTGTATTTGTCAAAGGAAGACAAATCCATGACGATATTCTTCCCATGACTTAAACAAGATAAATAGAGGGGGTAACCTAATTCTAAAGCTACACATGGCAACATCTTTTGATAAGTTTTCTCTCCAATTCCTATACCATGTTCTACCTGCATTTGGTTTCAATCAATCCTTCATAGACATCATTAAATTTTTACGAGCAAAGCCACTTTCTCTGTTATCATTAATAGAGAGTCAAGAGGATTCTTCAAATCAAAAAATAGTTTAGACAAAGGGATCCTTTATCCCATAGTATTTTCTATTATTACTGAATAATTCTTAATTAGAAATAAAAATCACCTATACACTTAAGACAATAGTATTAGATTCAAAACTACTGGGTCTACCTTGATCTCATGTTCCGCTTTTACTGATGATATTGTAATCTTCACCAATGGATCATCATCTAGCCTCTTCAGCCTCAACAACATCCTGAAGCAATACCAAGAAGCTTATGGTCAGACCATTAACAAAGAAAAGTCTACCTTTATTTCATCAAAAAAATCTCCCTCAAGATTTAATAACCTTAAGATTAACACTAGATTGAATATAAAATTGTTACCTTTTAACTACATGGGTGTCAACATCAACAACATAATTAAAGTTAACCAGTTTACAAATCTTACAGCTAAGCTCAGAAAAAAAAAATCAATCCTTGGAACAAAAATATTTTGTCTTATGGTGGCAGGATCACACTCATTCAATTTGTCATTTATGTCACTCCTTACTACCATATGCAGAGTCTACCTCTTCTTAAAAAATCATACTCTTGGAAAAGACTAATGAACATCATACCTACAACATATAAATTCATTTTTCGGAAACGTAGGAAAAGAAATGTAGAGTTTTGGTTAGATACTTGGTGTAACTCTAGACCTTTTATTTCTTTGAACCTGACTGAGAACAATTCATGATATTCTCAAGACCGGGTTACAGACTTCATCTCAAATGGCACTTGGAACATCACTAAACTTCAGGAGTTGGTCTTCTATTATGACATCAACATAATACAGAGGTTCACAATAAAAGATAATATTCAAGACAAGATTCACTAGACTATATCTCAAGCTGGTTCATATAACACTAGTGCTACCTGGGACAAGATCATGTCTAAATGAGACAAATCTAAAACTTACAAAACACTCTAAAATAGCATCACTTCTAAAATATGTTCCTATTTTATTTAAAGACTGCTACACAATTGGGTTCATACAGATAATATCATGCAATATAGATATATCACCTTAGCATCTAAATGCCAACACTATAATCTCAAGGCTAATCATCTCCATCTGGCTCTTAGTTTATCTCATCTCGGATCATTTTTCTCTTCTCACGGCCTTAATCTATTAAACAATAATCCTCCAGATTTCTTCAATTCAAGTCTAGTTGTTCTCATCATCAATGATGACTAACGTGTCGAGATTTCACGTTCAGGTCTTATTATATCACGTGATTTCTTTGGATATGCTTAAGAAATATAACATGCCAAGATACATAAAATTTCTGACTCGTGGGATCAAAACAACGATAACCTTTCTGTTTAAGACCATAACCCATAATAACATATATAGCAGTTTAAAACCCAATTTGTTGCATTCAACATGAGGATGGAGGACAAAACATGTACATTCAAACACTCGTAATGAATAATATTATGGAGGTTGTGCGTATTAGTTTTGAATGGAAGACACCTTTGAATTATGTGCCGTTGGAATTCGATTAGTCACATGTACAACAGTTAAAATTGATTCTCCCTAAAAAAACAATAGTAATCTCAATAGATAAAAGCAACGAATGAGCAGTCCAACAAGGTGACGATGTTTTTTCTACAATACCATTCTAGTGAAGAGTGTATGTACAAGAAGACTAGTGTTTGGTACCATCGGATGCAAGTAATTGAGTGAAATCATTTGATGTATATTTACCTCCTAATTCACACATAAAGCATTTGATTACAATATAATCTTGAGTTTTAACAAGTGCCCTAAATTCTTTATAAATTCCAAAGACTTTGTTTCATAAGATAAATTCATGTGTATCGAATACAATCATCAATAAAAGCTACATATTAGGAAGAACCACCCTTTTCTGAAACAAGAGAATGACCTCAGGCATCAGAATAAATAATATCATAAGGAGCAATGGAAGAAGTTACACTTTGATTAAATGGTAAGCAGAAACTTTTATCAGTTTACAACTATTACAGTCCGAGATATTACAAGTATTTAAGTGACATGAAGCACATGTAGAGACTAAAAACTTCAAATGTTACGCAAATACATGTCATATGCGAGAACGCAAAAGATAAAAATCAGATGACAAATGACTCAAACGAAACGAAGACAAATCAACACCATAGACAGCAATATCAGTCATGTATGTTTTCCACTATCAACACCATAGACATTCACATCACTTACTTCAGTTTTTCCAAAACATAGAGATTTCTATTTTACGACCTGTCACAATCACTCTCTGAGTACGTTGATTTTGTAAAGCACAAACAAAATAATAAAACAAAACAAAATAACCAGATTTACGCAATTGGTTAGCTGAAACAAGATTCAAAGCAATGGTGTAAACATAGTAGCCATCAGATAACGATATATGAGGGCTACAAATAGTACCAATACCCTATACTCACATTGTTGTAGCACTAGCAGATAAAACCGATATAGGTGAAACATAAAACAGCGAAACAAATTTTGACATGTACAATAACATATGATGAGAGGCACCAGAATCCAAAATCCACAATGATGAATAAATACCTGAAGTGAAAGACGATGATATACCCGAGTGATATGCAGACGTAGACATGAAAATTTTATTCTCATTCAGCTTGGTACTAGTAGCCTGTAAAAAATCATATTTTCTTGTTCTATTTACAATAAAAATCAACAATCTCTAATCGCACTAAATCAAATAATCGAGAGATATCAAATCAAAACAAAAAACCAAAATCGAATAAAAAATCTCAATCTAACTCCAAATCCAAAAACAAAATCCAACTAAAATCACAGTCAAAATCAAAAATAAAATTCAAATCAAACTCTAAATCTAAAAAATCCAAACCAATTAAAAAATTTGAATTAAACTCAAATCCGAATAATAAAAAAAAACAATACAACTCTTATTATTAAATCGGTTACGATAAACCTATATTCCTTTATAATAAACCAATCTTTCTTCTTTTAATTAAATATAACTTTCTAAAAAAATCGTTGTCAACATTCAACTCAATTAGTGCCAAATCATTAGACTTCTAGTCAATTCACTGGGAAATCAATATACTACTCGTCAAGTCACGAATTAATTCAGTGTAATAATAATTCACTAATTCGATCCATGATTCTACTATACGTTTTTTATTTATATGTACTTTTTTTCTTTTTTTGGAGGTAATCCGCAGCCGTTATTCAGAGTGCAATGAGTGCGTACAGGATAACCCTCAGTCTGACGCGATAGCCTGCAAACCAACGCCAGAAGGTAAACCACACGAGCAAGATGACAGACTCAGCCGAGAAAGTGTATGTAGAAGGACCCGAACTCATGACCTTTGGTCACAAACACACCATACTCAACCAACTCGGCTTTATCTGTACTGATACTACTATGATATGATTTAGTATTAGATACTAATAAATCAGTATATAATACTTCATCCGTCCCATTACATTAGTCATTTTAATGTTACGCATGGATATTAAGGAATGTTATAATTATTTCTCGTTTTTATAAAAAGTGAAAAAGAAACCTACCTAATTGGTGGAAATCAATAAAAATAATAAATCTTGCATTGGAATTCTAAAACGACAAATATTTTAGGACAAAAACAATTTCCTAGAATGATAAATATTTTGGGACGGAAAGAGTACTCCGAAAATTACTTTAATTGTCAATTTTATTTACCTTCACACGAACGAATACATAAAAATATTGACTAAATAATAGAGGAATTCGTTTCCAAATCAAAATAATATCACAATCCATTATCAATATAAAATGGTATCTTCTCCTCATTTTTTTAGGTAAGACATAATCAATACTAATTTAACCCTAAATGAAACCAAATATGCGATTTATTGAAACTAGTTTTATAAATCTATTTTTAAAATAATTTCCAGTAACATAGAGTATATCATATTCACTGGAACAAAAAAGTGTAACGAAAAAGTTGATAAGTCACCATCCACCGATCAAACCAATCCAATGATCGAGCAACATTCCGATACCATGTTGAAAAAAAAGACGGGTAGAATTTTTTTTATTAGAAATTAGTAGCTTTTCGATTGCATAAAATATATTCTTATTTGTAGATAAAACATATGAGCTAATGAGTTTGGGCTTAATATCTCTATTACGTGCAAATGAGCTGCGTAAATAAAAATAAAATAATTGGATAAATATGATTTTGGTTGCAAAATTAGTTTGAAAAAAACAATTATGTTCCAATTGCAGAATTATGTTAAAAAGTAATATATGTTTCAGTCGCATGATTACTGGTAATTTGGTTGCGAAAATAGAAAAAAAAATAAAAAATCTATAAAATATTATTTATGGATTTTGTTTTTTCGTCTTTAAAAAATAAAAAAATATATGTATTTTTTAGATTTATTTTTTGAGTTGGAATTTGAAATATGTGAAATTTTAAAAATAAAAAATAACTAATTAATAAAAATGAACGTGCTTTATGGGTTCAAAATAATTCAAATATTACCAAAGGCACTTATGTTGAAGATTATTTTTTAAAAAAACTTCAAACCCAAACGATTGTCAACTATTTTAAATTTTGTTGTATGATTATTGATAGTTTTCATGTAAATATATTTACTTTATTTGGTTTCAAATCCAATGGTTTGGAGCACTAACTTTATTAATATCTGAAGAATTGAAAAGAGAATATGATTCAAAGAAAAAACAAAAAGTCACTTCCATTAATCTACTATACAAAATTTGTCTCTCTCAATATTATAGTAGTCATAATCATTTCTATGTTTTAGCTCTCGAAATGGTAGCCAAATTGATGGAGTAGATGAGTTCGTGACCAAAAGATCATGTGTTCGACACCCTCTACAAACGCTCGTGGAATAGAGAGTCAAAATACCAAGTGAAGTAAAATTATAAAGGATGCTAAAGTCTAGTTATAGTTTTATTCTGGTTAAACTATTTTTTTATTAAACCAAATCTCGCCTTTTTCCTAATAAGATATATTGTATTTTTTTTTTAGGGAACCCGCAGCGCCACTCAAAGTGTAATGAGTGCGCACAGTGTAAACCCTCAGTCTGACGCGATAGCCTGCAAACCAACGCCAGAAGGTAAACCACACAAGGTGACAGGCTCAGCCGAGAAAGCGTATGCAAAAGGGACTCAAACTCATGACCTTTGATCACAAGCACGCCATACTCAACCAACTCGGCTATCCCTTGGGGGCTGAAAAAAAAAGATATATTGTATTATTATTATTATTTATTATTATTATTTATTATTATTATTATTTATTATTTATTATTATTATTATTATTTAAGGAGGGAACACGCAGCCGCTACTCAACGAGTGCGCGCACATGATAAACCCTTAATCTGACATAATAGCCTGCAAATCAACATCAGAAGGTAAACCACACAAGGTGACGGACTCAGCCAAGAAAGCATATGTTGAGGGACTCGAACTTATGAGCTAAATCGTTATTTTTTATTGTTTTATTAAACATTAACATTAAACAGTAAAGGTAATCTATTGAATGAGAATCATCATTTATTAAAAAAATAGATGTAGTTTAGTCCAATAAATTTTGATAAAAAACGATAAATAAATACGACATCTAAACCAAAGTTTTGAATATAAAATGTGGGATTTTGTTTGTCATAAAAGTCATTTCCAAAAAACTAATTATATATACAGCTTATATTTTTTTGTTGAAAGTTTTTTATTTTTTAGCAAAATTATTCATTTTTTAACAATTTTATCTTATTAACCCTCTACCAACGATCTCACTTTTCTAGCTTTCTAGATAAATGTTAGCCATTATCCTCACAATTTCTTCATATATATTTTCGCCATGTTCAAACACCTTATCCATTACTTCGATCACATTAATCCACTTTTGAACCAACTTGATGCACTTATTTACTATCGTTCATTACTTCGATCATTTATTCTCCAACATGTATAACCCTTGTGCAACCTTACATAACCCACTTTCCGATGATTACAATCACTCCAAAAACCTTTAAATACCAAAATTAACCATTTCACTATAACTTATCACCGAATTGGTGTCGTTTGTGGAAAATTCTTTAAAATATATTCCAACCACTTTAATAACATATATTGGTTTCCCCGTAAAACCAAAAATATAACATTTGTATTAGTTCAGAGCTAGTCTTTGCGTCAGAAGCTCATATTGTCCTCACTTTGGACACCTAGAAGCAGTTGGACAAGATAATACATGCTCACTTGGTAGAGATCATAATGATGTGCAATCTGGTCGCGTATATAAGCTTGGCTGATCTTGTATTTTGTCATTTGTCGACCCAAAGAGGCCAAAAAATTAAAAAAGAAAGATGACACTACCTTTCTAATTCTCATGAATAGTTGATATGATCCTTCCGAGCGCAACCATATGTTTACCATTCTCATGCAGGGAATATGAAAGCAAAAAACTCCATACAACATTATTGTCGTGCGTCTTCTAGTAGATCTCGAAAGCATTTCTCCTGTCGTTATCATTTTGGATCTAGAAACTGGAGCATACCGATTTCGTATAATTATTTCAGAGAGAATAAAAGGGGGAATACATAATTTTGAGCCTCTCACAACAATACAGGGAGAGTCTAACCATCATAGATATTCCTCGACTTCACCAATACGAAATCACGACCACCTCAAATGATTCAAGTGACATGTCAATCGAGCTTTTAAAATGTTGCTCCAACATCATAATTGGATCCCTAAGGTTACCTGCCAACATTGCAAGAGAACTATGTGTTCCCCTTTTACAACTTAATCTTGGTCTAGCCAGCTACTTTAAGTGACGCATCAACAATAAAGCAGATTTACCATGGACCTATTCATGTCGAGCCAAGATTCAGCTTGTTTTTTTTTTCTCATTTTGATCCAAATATCATGTATGGAGAGTTTTCACTGAATTTCAACCAATACAAGATGGACAAGTACAATGATACATGAGATACCGATCACCACTTTGAGTAGTTCAGAAATAAAATGTTGGGGTTCATATGAGATGACATGCTCCTCTACCAAGAATTTGTTATGAGTTTCATATCCAATGTTTTTACATGGTTCGGCTATTTTTAATCATGCAATATATGAAGCTTTAACATGTTATGGATAATATTCATGAACTAATTTATCAGCTCTAAGGTTATCAAAGGATATAGTAACTATACTAATTATTGTAAACGATGTGAGAGTCTATAGGAATACACTCAACAGTCTACCTGAACAAAAAATATCATGGAAGAATTCCATAATATGGTGGCTTATATAGCTTACAGATATTAAGACTAACAATATTTTAAGAGAAACATCATGAATAAAAACTATCTAAACTTTGGATAGTTATTAGTTTGAGTGGAAGAGAAAATTATGGTCGAGGGGATGATACAAATAAGGATCGTGCGTGTTCCAAATTCCTACATAGGTTATCTCTCGGAGAATGTCAATAAACCTCTCATATTGGCTTTAATTTAGACATTTAAGCCCTTGGTCGAGCCTCCTACGAGCCTAAATAAGAAAATCAAGATTTTGAGATAAAATAAGAAACAAATGCAATGACAATTATAATAATAACTACAAAAAAAGTTAAAGCGGAATAAATTGAGATTTATACTTATTTGACATAAAATATGAGATATGTAGTCAATTTTCAAAGACCCGAGAAGATGTGAACCTACAGGGAGAGACGGGACAAAAAAAAAGTATTACAAATTCCACAATAACGTGAGATATTATACCCGAGACTGCTTAGCTTTAAAGCACTTAGTGCGGAATCTCGTCGACGAAGGAAGATGGTGAAGTTCGAGCGGAAACTAAACGTAGCAGAGCCTCAACAACCTGCAAGGATGAAGTAATAGTAGGTTATAATAGTTGTCGAACTCTTGAGAACTATATAAACAATGGGTACATGAACCAAAGAAGAGTTGTAGTGAT
Organism: Limnanthes douglasii subsp. nivea; assembly: GCA_036936605.1. Taxonomy (NCBI): domain Eukaryota; kingdom Viridiplantae; phylum Streptophyta; class Magnoliopsida; order Brassicales; family Limnanthaceae; genus Limnanthes; species Limnanthes douglasii. Next base: position 15,507,417 of record JAUPFV010000003.1, on the reverse strand, counting down.
TAGTCTAGTATGTATTTCATCAAATTTATTTAATTAAAATTTAAAAAAAAATCATTATTAATTAATTAGCATGCAGTACTCAATTGCTTGCACGATTTTAATATATATCTTAACTAGTTATGGTGTATATTGAATAGTGGCACACTTAGTTTAGTTTCTCCACTAATACTATTTAAAGTAATATATAAGTTATTTGTATTAGAAAGAAATTTGCAAACACTCAAGTACTATGTCTTTTTAAATTGAGATAATATTCTGTAAAAAAAATAACGAGAACAATAATAAATTATATAAGGGTCAGTTAAGATGAAAATCTAATATTAGCAATAGTAATTCACTTGCGTGGATCTTAAATAGTTGAGCACTAGTTTAGGTTCTCCAATATCAAATGTTTTATTTCTATTCAATGTCTTATATATAATGTGAGTTATTGGAGTCATGAATCCATAGTATCCATAATCATTCATTTTGAAAACGAAAACAGTTTTAGCTATCGTTATATGTATTGTTTGTTGTTTTGCAAGTAGGCCAGAAATTCTATTTTTTTTTTATTCAAATATCTTATATTATTCAAATCTAATTGTATAAATATTTGATTTTATTTCTTTGTATTTAAATTTAGGGTTTTGAACAGCTCTTATATAAAACCTCATATGCCTTAAGTTTTAAATATGTTTTTGAAATAATATATTTTTATCTCTCAAAATTTCAATTTTTGTTACCCTTAAATTAGAATTTCATCATACTACCCTTAGATTAGGGTTTCATTTATTGTTGCTTCTTCTTCTATTTCCACTGCGCCATCAGTTGGTATCAGACCTCAGTTCCTGCTATGAGGCAAACATGTTTCTGAATCCTGATTTCATCTGATTCAAGATCTAAAGAAGAAAACAACATCTAGGGTCATGAAGATCTCGAAGATTGTTTGGTATGCGGGGACACACCATGCGTTTTGATAGACGATCGTATTGACCAGTTACAGAAAGAGTTTAAATTGGCTACCAATCATCGGATCAAGTTAAAACTTGCTTATTGAGATGTTGTCTCAGGTTATGAAGAAATTTTCAAAACCATTTTTGTCATCAAATAGACATGGGGATGTTGTTTTCAGGCTATGAAAAAAATTCGAAACCAAATTATTTTCATCAACGGGATGGCTTCAATGTGACTTCGAATAAGGAAAACTCGACACGAATTTATCTTATTCCGATAAGGTTAACAATTATAATTCTCAATGTAACAATTATAAAAATAAATTAAAATAACTTTGGTTGTTGATGGTGATTGTGTATTGAATTCAAGGACGAATTCTTGTCAACCATGAGAGGATGATGTCCAAAAACACCTTGTTTATTTTATTTTATTATATTCAAATATCTTATATTATTCAAATCTAATTGTATAAAGATTTGATTTTATTTTGTTTTAAGATATTTATTTTATTTTCTTGCATTTAAATTTAGGTTTTTAGCAACTCTTATATAAATCCTCATATGCCTTGAGTTTTAAATATGTTCTTGAAATAATATATTTTTATCTTTGAAAATTTCATTTTTTGTTATCCTTGTATTAGGGTTTCATATATCGTTGTCTTCTATATCCGCCGCATCTTCTAATAAATAAATAATTGTATCATTAGTTTAAGAAAAATTGTTATAGCAATAGCATTGAACTTCATTGTTTTTTTAAATCGATTTATTATGAAAAAATTAATATTTTTAAAAAACTGACTAGACATGAATTCGTAGGTTTTAACCAATCTTATATATACTTCTTTTTGTCTCACCTTACATGTGATTTTTTACACATAGTTTTATAATTTTTACACATGGTTTTATGGTTTTTTACACAAGCTTTTGTATTTACGCAAGTCTAAAAATAATAGTAATTATTTTTTTTATTAAAAATAAAAATAGATTTATAATTAGGAATGATAATGACCATCCGTAGGTTGGGTTCGGGCCGGTCCGTCCGAATCCGTCTTTTTGTGGACATTTAATCCAAATTCGGTCTGATTTGTTCTCGGATTTGTATTTTCAAACCCGCGGTGTTTCTAGTGACGGAGGGGTGAGTAACGCGTAAGAATCTGTCTTTGGGTGGGGAACAACAGCTGTAAACTGTCGATAATACCTCGTAGACTGAGGAGCATGAGGAATCCATCCGTTCGTGTCCGTCGGTCAATCATGTACGACCCGCGAACATTAATTTTAATATTTATTAATTTATTTTAAATATATTAATTTATTTTTTATATATTTATTGTTATTATATACATAAAATATTATTTTTATATATTTTTATAATTTGGAGCATGAACGGATATGACAAACTAAAACCCCGAACCTGATCCAATTCGATTGCGGAATACAATTTTTTAATTCGGACCCAACCCAGGACCCAACCCATTGACATGACAAAATCCAACTGAACTAAATCGGATTGGACCGGGTCGGGTCGGACAACACCCGAATTGTCATCCCTATCTATAATAATACTGTATAATAAATGAATGGATTATGTTAATGGGTGGCTTTGGACGCGGATTAGCGCATTTAAATTTTCATTTTTTTTTGTAATGATTACCTTTCTTACTTTTATACATAGTCTCGACTTTTATACACAATCTCGTAGAGATTATAAAATTTTAAGGATAGGATTATCCTTATATGTTCAGTTTTTTAACATTAAAAATATAGTAATTAACTACTTTAATTATACTAATAAAAATAAAATTACTATATTACTACTTTTAAATAAAATAACTTATAATTTAAAAATATATTTAACGGTTTTATATTTTGTAAGTTATTTACTTTTAAATTTTAAATAAAATTATAAAAAAATGTTTTTAAACTATTTTAAAATATAGTTCCGAAATAAGCGTTGTTTTTTTAAACTTTTAATAAAAAGTTGATTTCAATTTAGTTTTTTCAAAATTCAGCTTTTATGATACATAAATTTGTAACCAATTTATACATTATATATGATGTAGAAATTTTTCTACCTTGTGACATAAAAAATAATCCTCTCAATTTTTATAGCATTGAGTAGCATTTCTTCAAGCACTTGGTTCAACAACTTTTGTCATACATTTGAGTTCTTCGATCGTTCCTTAATGTCATGTAAATGATTGTAGTCGGACTTAAACCTGTTAGAAATATATTAGTTGCATTTGTAAATGAATGGTAGATCGAAAAATAAACATTCAATTAACCAGCTCAAGATAAGCTATATTAAGGTTTTTCAATGAAGATATTGCTTTTAAAAGAGCCGGAGTAACATGGAGAGATATATTTTGGTTTGATTGATTTTGAAGATAATATTTTGAGTTTTCCGCAACAAAATAATAATGATTTTTAAAACTAGGATGATTTGCCATAGCAAAATATTTCAAACAGACCAAATAAATTATATCAATATCTATTGAATTGTACCTTTCATTCAAAATAAGATGCTATGATTCAAAATAAGATGCTATCAAAGACAGTCTTGCTTCAGCAACTAAACGGGATTGTTCCCTTATTTTTATTATAATAAATAATATAATCTTTTAGAGATAATTAATTATCATAATTTTTTACAAATATAGTGATGTTGTATTGAAAATCATTTGATCTCTATAATCATTACGTACTATTTTATAAAAAAGACAAAATTAATATTACTAACTAGTTAGCATAACTCAAAATAATAAATTACATTACATATTATATACTAAAACAATATATAGGTATATAGGAAGATAAAAATGTATTTTTATAGTATTGAGACTAAAGTAGTATATATATATATTGTTTTGGATAATTTGTCATTTTTAAAAGATATGAATATATATATATATATATAAATATATATATTATTTATTGTTTTGGATAATTTGTCATTTTTAAAAGATATGAATATAAAAAACTTTGTTGCATTTTTCTTAACAAATTTTGTGATGGCCCCTTCTTTTTCCTTGAGAGATACACTAAATTCTTGAGAGATACTCTTAAGTCTTAAGTCATAAGAGAAAAAAACAGGTTTCTGATTGTTTGAGATACTCTACGAGTGTCTGCCTGTCAGCTATCTAATCCATAAATTCAGAAGAAAAAACACCAGCCATACCGATATACTCTACCTACCTTTCACTATTCTTATTCCACCATCCCATACCACACCACATTTTTATTTCCAATCATGTGAATATTATTTCTCTTTATTTAAAATAACAAATATTATTAATCCCAAATATATCTATTAATATTTTTTTAAAATTAAATTAATAAAAAATAATAGCAATAAAAAATAATAGTCAAACCTTAAAAGAAAATAACATTACTCATTAGAACTCTAAAACTGAAATCCCAACAGATTCTAAGTACACATAACTTCCCGATACATCTCGGATCTGATCTAAAAACGAAAATTTATATTTCTAACTCCATTGACGACGTCATCACTCGGTCGAACCCGTTGTTACCTCCCCTCCCCTCACCATTCCTTCTCGACTGTGCCCACCTCCTCCGATTTACTTCACCAAAACCATGTCTCGGAAAACCCAAGGAGTTTTATATTTTTTAAAATTTGTAAAACTATTTTTTTCCTTCTTAAAATTAGTACTAGGTTTTATAATATTATAAAAAAAAATATACTATATTTATATGTTGGTGAGTTGAGTTGGGAGGTGAATTAGGTCAAATCAATGGTGTCACATCTATAGATCTTATCCTCGTTGATTTCTCATCTGGTTGACATCTCCGGAAAATGTGAAATTCTGTTCACACACATGACCAATAAAAATTAAATTATTTTCAATGGTCCAATTTTTCACCAAGTCTAATATATAGTCTGCCTAACTATTCCTCTGACTTATTATAGTAATATTCAATTTTTTAATGGACCTAATTGTAATTTAACTTTCTTATTAATATATGAAAAGACAAAACAACAACCTGTGTTCTATCTAGAAAATATTAAACCCCAATTATTTTAAGATAGCTTAAAAGACTAATCTCAATTAACAACTCATAAAAGACAAAAGAAAATGTTTTAAAATTAAGTTAATCCAATTTGGCCATGTGTTTAAGGTCAACCTAGTAATGACGTGCTCTCTAATCATACACTAAGTTTGTCTCGTTTGGAGAAACACTAAAACAAAGCAAATTAATATATTTATTTTAATTTTAAATAAAACTAAAACTAAAATCAAAATTTTAAACTTACCATATTATATGGTGGAGGATGATTCTGAGTGTAACCGAAGGGTTGCTGATGGTTCATTACGACCGGACCATGACTCGATGAAGAAGACGAACCATCAGGTGTAGATGGTTCGGAGTGGTCGCTAGCTATTTGACACTCCATATTCACACCAAACAACCTTAGTCGTTTTGAATTCCCCGTCGATGCTGTTTGGCTCACTGTATTATAATAATATTAATTAGAGAATTGAACACGTGGCAACACCCACGACCATAAAATATAAATATTAAATATGAAATAAAAGTAAAATTGAAATTTTATTTGTTCATGTGAGCAGGTGATATAAATTTGTGTCAGAGTTTAATGTTTTCCATACGTTTTGTAACCGATGTTTCTTTTAAAGAGCGTGACTACACATGTCGGGTATAGAGAACGTGAAAAGGGACGTGTTACACACGCTCGGTAAACCGCGGGTGAATATTCTAGTCTTTACGTCTTACAGACAAGTGAGACTAGAGTACTTGCTGTAGCAAAATGGAACTTGAACTACATTACTAAAATTCTATTTTTTCTTTTCGTTTTTATTTTTAATCATTTCTATAAAATTTACTTTTATTTAATAAAAAATAAAAAAAAGTTCCTGAAAATAGTAAAAAAAATACTCTACTTATAAAAAAAATTAAAAAACTATTTTAAAGTAATTAAAAAAATGTACCTGCATGAGGATATTCAGGTTGATATGGAACAGTGTTATAAATATTAGTGTGGGACCCATCATCATGGGTTTGGTTATAATGATGATAAGGCAGCACCAATCCTCTACTACCACCATTAATCGCCACCGTTCTTCCATTTCCACCGCAACAATCCTGATCTCCTCCGGCAACCGTGGTGGTGGTGTTACCTCCACCGCGTCTCCTCCAACCGATAAAAAACTTCTGACCGTCAGCGCGGTGGCGCTGAAAAACAACGACGTCTCCCGCGTCGAGTTGTTTTTCTTTAACATAACGGCTCCATCCTTTAGTCAAGACATAGCTTTGACTACTGTTCCAGTAAGAGTACCTGAACCGCCACGGTTTACCTATCTCATCTTCGAAACTGAGCAAAAGTCCTTTCTCGACGCCGGAGTCGGAACCGAGAGGGAAGTACTTCTCGGCGTGTTGTTTGGGAATGACGAGGCGGTTTAGTTTTCCGACGTCGCTTGGGGTTAAGGATTTTTCGAAAAGAGATTCTATGTTTTCCGGTGGGTTAATGGGTTTGGTTGATTGGTGATCCATGGTGGCGGTGGTGTTATGTTGGTGTTGGTGTTGTTGTTGTTGCCACCAAAGTGGGTAATGGAAATCTGGGGAGTGATGGTTTATAGACATTCTTTTGGTAGAGAGAGAAAGAGAGAGGGAATTAGGGGTTTTGGTGAAAAGGAAGAATAAGATTATGGGTTTGATGTGAAAAGTATGACTATGAGTGTGAAGGAGTATTTAGAGAGAGAGAGAAAGTACGAAGAGTACATTAAGGTTTTGCGTGATGAAAAGGGGATAATTTTTATAGGGCGATGATGGTGATGATTACGGTGGAAGGGTATGACTAGATGTGTATATAATTACATTTACAAGGACTAGTTTTTATTTTTTTAATTATGATTTTATAATGCTAGCGAAATTGAGTATTGAAATTTGAATAAATGAATTAGGCTTTTTATATATTCTTTTTGAGATTTCCCATAGTATAATACAAAAGTATATTTTTGAGTCGTTTGTTTTTTTAATTAAAAACATTATATAGAAGGTAAGTATAAATAGATACTCGAAGTATATTTTATTCATTTTTTTATAATTAAAAACATTATATAAAAGGTTACATGTTTTAAGTATTGTTAGTTATTATATAAATTTAATTTAATTTTACTATTTTGTTTTCACTTCTCGTTTAAAACTTTCTTAGAAACTTGTGAAAGAATTAACCTCATATATCTGAACCGGTATTTTGATGTATACATATATAGCGATTCGAAAGTTAGTTTTCTTAATAATTTTATTATTATTTGAAAAAAAAAATTCATGATAAACCTAGTTCTATAGTATATTTATAAAAAGATTTTAATATATCCAAACGTATCGAAACCAAACTAAATAGGAATACTGGAAGTCGAACGCTTAAATAAATATGAATGATGTTTGAAATTCACTTTATTTATTTATTTTGGATATACCAAAATGTGAAAAAGATGATGCAAAGTAACAAATAGAAAACTTTAAATACTCATTCCGTTTCAAAATAGATGTCGTTTTAAACTTATGCACAAGTATTAAGAAAAATAATAATTATTTTTTTATAAAAGAAGCAAAAAAAAATCTAATTAGTAGAATCTAATAAATAATTTTATATTTTACATTGATATGCGAAAACGACATCTATTGTATTACAAAATCAACCATTTTATTAGTTTTTATTCAAGATTCTTTGGTAGTATAAAATAAAGAGGAACCCATATGATTGAGTTAAAGCACGAGAAACATAATCTTGTTTGGAATCACAGTTAGTTTGCTTTTATGTTCAATATTCGTGTTATTACGTTTTAGAATGCTCAACATGTATGAAGGTTTTAGTAAAAAAATTACTTATAAATGTTATCGTTCTCGAATTGATAATTTTAAGTGAAACTAGAAAGAAGATTCATGATTTTTTTTCAAATATAACAAAGCTTCCTCATACATTGGGTTAAAGGTTATAAGGGACGTAGAATGCACGTTTTCGTGGTATATATATATATATATATTTATTTGTTGAAATATTGTCAATATAACGATTATGGAAAAGTAATTTTAATTCGTTTGAAGGTATTGTATATTTTAAAGTGTTGTTATAGAAGACTATTTTTAGTTTGCTTTCTGTTATTCTATTTGTGTAGTGTTGTTAACTATCAAAGAGAATGCTTAAAATATTGCTCTTGAAACTATTAGAGAATGCTTATTTTAATTTTTTAAAATTATTTTAATTTACTTTTAGCTATTTTAATATATGTTCTTTGAGATGTATAAATAAACCTTTTGATTGCACCAACGTGTAATCTCTTTAATTTTAATATCTAATAAATTTTCTCTTTTAGTGTTATATGAGTTGATAAATGAGCTAAGTAATAAATTGATAAAGCGAAAAAAAATTGGTTTCATAATATTGAAAATGCACATTATATTAACATAGGGGTCGAAACTAAATGTTTTTTAATATTTAAGAAAATTTTATATTTTGACAAGGTGGATCAAAATATTAACACTTTTACGCTAATCATGTTATCTTTGTAATAAAAAGTGATTGAATATTTTGTGTTTGAGAAATTTTATGTAACCTATTTATTTAATAAAATAGTGTTTGTTAGTCGTGGTTGTATGATTTCTTCACAACATGTACCACATTAACTATGTCTTATGTGTATGGTTTATTTTACGTTTCCTTTTATTAGTTGTTAATATTGGACATAGTAAATTGTTTTTCTAAAAATGATTGGCATACTAGGTTCTTGCCTTCGGACAAATGGATTTCCTAACAAGTGGTGCAGTGAGCCTGAAGCAACAATAGAAAGACTATATCGATCGCTGATTTAAAGGTTGAAGAATGGATTTCGCATAGAAATCAAAAACCGCAAAGATAAGTTCTATGAAGCTTGGTCTATAAAAAATTGACGGGTCATATGACTTTAACCTATAAAGAATTAAGGTTAAGGCTTATATAGTACAAAATGGATTAGTTGTTATTTATCGAATAATAAATCTACACACGTTTATATTGTGGTACTCTCTAAAGCTCACAATGTCGTGATTATGAGTTTGGGAGATGCAGTGCTACGAGAGGTATTTGAAGAACCTAAAACGTTGTAGATATGAAATCGGCTAGAGGAAATTTATATGAAAAATTTATTGGCGAACATAGTGTATCCAAAGAAACAGCTTTACACGCTGTCTATGGATAGTACCATAGAGATCCAAAAGAATCTATATAATTACAACCACATTATACCTGACTTAAATGCAATTGGTCTGAAGGTGAGGAAAGATGACCAATCAATCATCCTTATAAATTTTATGTCAAATAAGTGTGAACACTTCGTGGACATCATGCTCTACGACAAAAAATCTCTTACAATGGAAAAAGTTAAAAGTGCGTAAAAATCCAAGTATATTTAATAGATATTATTCTGAAGGGTGACATCGAAGGCATGCACTCAGTGTGAGGGCCCGACCATGAAAAAAAGATTCAAGCAAGATGATAAGAAACTCTCGATCAAAGTCCAGAGAGTATGGAAGAAGAAAAGAAAAATCAATAGGAACTGCCTGAAGAACATAAAAAGAAACAATTATGAGAATATTTAAGTTGAAGATGTCGCAATGGTGATTGATGATTGCAAGTATGTTGATGGGTTAATGACTTCTTATTATTATAGGTACAACGATAACTAGGTACTAGATTAAGGTGCGTCATTCCACATGACTTCTAATAAGCATTAATTTGAAGACCTGAGAATGTTTGATGGTGGAAGGGTCAATACTGGATCATATAATGTCAAAATGATTGGAATGATTCGGTCATAGTTGCTACATGACTTAATAATGTAAGGTATGTACTCGAAGTTAAATGTAACCTTCTTTCTATTAGGATGTTAGACAAAGAAAATTCTACTTATATGAATGGAGATAACAGACTTAAGTTCTTACTAGGCTTCCTTAATAGTATAAAATCCAATATGACTAATGTTGTGTTAGTTTTTTTAGAGTTTTGTAGCATTAGAGGGGATTTCTAGTATGGTAAATGATACTACAAGGTTATGGTATCATCGGTTAGGGTTGGGACATTTATATGAGAAAAAAATTGGTTAACTATGTAAACATGGGTTGTTATAAGGTATCACAATTCAGAAGCTGAGATTTTATGAAAATTTTGTGTTAGGTAAGAGCAATAGGTGTTGTATTTGCCCAGCAACGAGAAAACTAATGGACTACTTGATTATGCTCATTCATACTTATAGGGTCAGGCACAAGAACTTACCATAGGTGCTGCAAGGTAATTTATGTCACTAATAGATGACTATTATATGAAAGTATGGGTAATAATTTTAAAGACCAAGGATGAATCATTTGATGTCTTTATAAATTGGAAGACTTTGGTAGAGAATTAAACCTAGGAAATGGTGAAGAATTTTCATACTAATAATTACTAAAAACACTATCATTAGTTGGCAATTAATATTTTACCTATTTTATTTATTTTTATTTTGATGAATAATTTAATCTTTTTTCAACTTGTATTAAAATATTATTTGAAAAAATCTTAAACAACATTTTACTTTATCCATACTGTTTGATATAATTTACAAGGATACATGTATTATTTTTACCTAAATTTAAACTAATGTGATATAGTTGTTATTTTACTTCTTTTTTAATATGGTTGTTTAAAAATTGTTTAGATGAACAATAAGTACACTAGTTATTGTGCAAAGTTTGGTATTTCTAGTCAACAAACTGCACGTGCGATTCCCCAATTGAACAGTCTTGGTGAGAGAATTAACTGAACCATGTTGAAACAAATTAGGTGTATGCTTTATAAAGTTTGATTAGGTTGAAAATTCTCGGGAGAATCTGTGGATTTTGGACTTGGTTCAGCTTTGGATCGTATAGAGAAGTTTAACCACTACATGAGTTTGAATATGACCGAGGGTCTGGTGTTCTAGGGTCTTCAGATGGTCGAACATGAGAGAAATATAATCTTGAAAGTTATCAACTGATGAGGAATAAAATATAGAAACTAAGCAAACAACCTTAGAAATATTATTTTGCCATTGTAATTGGTTATCCTTTATTTATTGAAATACAGAAATATATTCTTGAACCCGAGATATATTATAATGTTATCAAGAAAGCTGATAAAGAGAAGTGTCTTACAATCATAAAAGAACAACCGAGCTCTCTTAAGAAGACGAACACGTGGATTTTTTGAAGCAATTGAAGGGTCAAAATCAAATTGGGAGTAAATGGATATTTAAAAGAAAGACATGTACCAATGGTGTCCAGTTACCAAGATACAAAACTATGCTCGTGTCTAAAGTCTTTATTCAAAATGAGGATGTAGATTTTAATGAGATATTTTTACCGGTTGTGAATCAAACCTCGATCAAGTATCTATTGTCAATCATTGCTAGATTTGATCTTGAGCTAGACAAATGGATGTTGCTACTGTCTTCTAACATGATGCAATATAAAAGATTATTTACACTTTTCAGCGAAAGAGATTGTGTAGGGGAAGAAATGTGATGTATGTTGTTGGAGATACCTCTTTATAAACTGTAACAATTATAGAGGCAGTGGAATAGAATATTTAAGGATTTTTTAAGATTCATCTGGTATGTCTGTAACTCCTATAAAAACTGTGTCTATTGGAATTGGGAAATACACATGGAAAAATAAGGCCTATTTTTTTATTGTATTTGGATGACATACTAATAATTGGAAGAGATATAAAAAAGATTGAAGCGGTAAAGATTCAACTAAGATGAGAATTCAGATGAAGGATATGTCAAAGGCTAGAAGGATACTTGGTGTTGGTATTAGGAAGAACAAGTTGAATGGGTATTTATTATTATCTTAACAAGAATACATAAGGTCCTAAGAAAGTTCTCTATGGCTGAAGCCAAAGCATTTGGAACTCTTATTGGTTCTAAATTCAAACTTAGTGCCACTCAATCCTCAACCAAAACTGCTGGTAAAAAGTATATACTTGAGATACATTATACGAATGTTATTTGTAGCAATATGTATGCTATAATTTGCATAAAACCTGATTTGCCTACGTTGTAAGTGTTATGAGCAGATTATGTCAAATCGAGAAAATCTGATTAGCATACACTTAACTGGCTCAATAGATACTTAAAAGGATCAGTTGTTGTAGGATTATGTTGCAATCAAAATGATACTACCGATATAGTAGTAAGAAGGTATGTGGTATCTAATTGTGTAGGTTGCCTCAACACAAGGAAATCTCCTTATTTTGCATGGAAGAATTATTAGGTACAAGTGTTATATACAAAAATTCATTATGTTTTTATCTATAAAATCCGAGTATCTGGATGCTACAGAAGCCGTGAATTAAGCTATTTGGCTGAATGGATTATTGAGTAAACTCATTGGTATGGATCAAAATATGGTTTTTTTGTGATAATACTATTTCCCTTAATTTGATGGAAAAATCTGAACTTGCAAGAGCAAACTAAACATATATAAATAAATTTATATTTCATCTGAGACGTGATGAAGAAGAGAAAGTGAAGACGGCTAAGATTACTAGAAAGGAAAACCCTTTAGATGCTCTAACCAAGCTATTATCGATTTCAAAGCTCACAAACTACACGGGACTTGTTCAAGTTTGGAATGCGGGTGATATGGTCTCTAAAAAGTAAAAAACTGGATGAAACAAATAGAGTTACTATTAACCTTTGCGGAGAATTTTTTAGTGTATACTAAAATTAATTCGTCAATAGAGGGAACTGTGGAAAGGCTATATTCACGTAGTTGGATCTACCAATTACATGTATAAGCAAGAACTACTGAAAATATATGCATGAAACTTGGGTCGTGACTTAGAAGCAAAGACGTTTGCTGGAACCTAAAAGATGAGATAAGCGCTCAAGATTAATGATTGTTAAGTCGAGGAGATATTAGTTGATCCGAAGCAAGTTGCATGTTGGACTGAAGCAACTTGTCAAAGCTACCTCAGACAGATGCTTCACTAATGTTGTGCTTTGTTCTTAATTAATATTGGTTTCTTATATTTTTTAGGTTTTATATTTAATTGGATATTTTATTGTGGTCTTCCTATAGTAATTGGATGACTTATTAACTGAGTCTTCTATTCGAATCAGGCTTCTTATTAATTGTATTTATTATTATGAGGTTTTATATTTAAAGTAATTAGGATAATATTACAATCGTTGATTAACGAGATTTAATATGGAGCATCTGTTGAAGAATTAACATTTTCTTAAACCTCTAAATAGAAGAAGATAATATACACAATATTAGGGTGTGTTGTGTCAATAATAATGTGAGCATCAAAATTTTTAAGTGAGAATTTTTTTTACTTCTTTTGAATGAGAACCGAGATTAGAAATAAACACTGAATATAGAGTTATGTGAATCACGTTATGTTTGTAACAAAGAATGATTGAACTCTTTGTGTTTGGAAGTCTTTATGTAACATACTTGTTTAACAAAAGAGTGTAGATGTATGTTTTATTCACAACCATGTTAAATTTATCTTGTGTGTTAGGTTTTATTGTATGCTTCATTTTAATTGTTGCTAATATTAAACATGGTAAACTATTCTTCTCAAAATAACCGGCATACTAGGTTCTTGCCTATAGACTAACGAATTTCCCAACATTATATTTTGATGTACTCTTTCTACTTCAATATTAAAATGAGTTGTTAAGGTAAAATGTTTTGAACCTAAGTATTTAATTGCTGTATATTAAAAGGTTGTACAAAAAAAATTGGGGTTCAAAGATGTGAGGTTTCTAAAATAAGCTTCAATATTTTTAACAAAAAACAATATTATCGGTCACAGACATGAATGGTGGTATGTAGTCATTATCCGACACATATCAACACATGGTTGGGCACTATAGATTATGTTATCTGAGATGTGTTAAAAATTAATTAATTACCCTAGTTTCATTATTCATACATTACAAATATATATATATATATATGTATTAAACCGAAATTGTTATCATAACCTATATTTACAATATGCTTTAGCGTACCTTACAAGATAAATGTTTGACACAGACTGTCGACAAAGTTTCAACAAAATAAAATGAATTCGGTAAAAGCTTTTACGAGGTCGGGTATGCAATGTACTACATTTACGAGAAAAAGTTTAGCTAATCATTATGTTGTTACTAGAAGCCGTAATGAAGTACGTGTTATGTGGGGTTATATGAAGAGGCTTTGTACTACTTGGGTTTTCGTTCTCACTCATAAAGAGTAAAAAATGGTATCGTAATAATGCTCTCTACATCTGAATGAAAAAAACTACATACGAACAACTAAAATATATTAAATGCACCATTTCTGAAGATAAAATTGAAGCATATAGCAAAGCTAAATAAGAGTGAAAAGAAGATAATTATGGATGAAATTATCCATCATCTAAACAACGATAATGTCGACTATTTTTATTATGGATATAATATTGGTTTTTAATCTACGTCTATCACATCTTTTGTTTTCTCATACGTTAGAGTGGTGACCAAAGTCTCACATCCCACATCGGTTAAACATGGAAAAGATTAGTGATATAGAAGTAAGAACATATCTTAACTAGTATGAGGCCTTTTGGAAGTGAACCAAAACCAAAGCCGTGTGGGCTTTAAGGCGCCAAATCGGACAATATCATACTAGTGCTGAGATCGTGTTGTTCTTACTTATATACGGAGGCGGAATATGCGAACCGAACCTCATATTCCCAACACGTGGTATCATAGCGCCAGTCCCAGATAGAATGTGATGGTGGTGAAATTCTCGGAAATCGAACATGAAGAAGTTAGACGTCATGCCCAATGTAATATGCTCTAGAGATTCTAGTTCATCAAGCGGTGGTACTTGATTGGATTTGTGAGTGACGCTAAGGAACAAGGCAGAGTGGTCTAATAAGAGGTGAGCAGTAACATCCGTAGTGCCTCTAGACATCAAGTAGACTGCCTACCTGATTAGAGTGGGCGGACGAAAGTCAATTGAGAGGAGGCTAAAGTGGTACTTTGTTCGAGAGCAGGATTTGTTAGGGTGGAGACCAACGTCTCACATCCCACGTCGGTTAGACATGGGAAGGATCAGTCGTATATAAGTAAGAACATATCTCAACTAGTTTGTTCCGTACTTAGATACAGAGGCGGCGGAATATGCAGACAGTAGTTGTTGTTATGGTTGCTTCTAGACTTCATTTTTTAACCTTGACAGAGGTTGCAATTTTTCTGCTACCTGAGGATTTGTATTGAGCCAAATTATGGAAACTTTGAATGGTGTAAAATTGATTTACGCCATAATATATGTTTCGTTATTAATTGTCAAATGATGATAACTTGTATAAATATTTGAAGCAGTGTTATCTTCATTCATCTTGGTGTTGATTGTTTCTTTTATTTTGATCGTATGCCAAAATATTTCCAAATTCAAATGTTATTTTTTTCGTGATATTATTTTTAGAAATCTCGATAAAATTTTCTACGTAAATGCTGCTACTGTCATCGATTCATGTACTCTCGTAACTCATTTTGTTTCCACAAATCTTCGAATATAATTTTTCAACGATTTTTTCCATATAATTGTCTCTTTTTGTAATGCGTATGATATTAAAAGAATTCTATTTTTTTTTATATCGACCAAATGCGTCAGCATAAAAAATAAAAAACCTTACTTCCACTCGTTTTTCTTAAATTATTGTTTTTAATAGAAATTAAATCATTTACCACCTAAACTAAATCATAAATAAAAATTTAAAATATAGATTCAGTGTGCATACGAACCGGGATCGTGCCCTTTACATTAAGTATAAATAGATATTATTCCGAGAGACTTTTGGAATATATAGACCTTTTAAAATCGTTACATAATTCTGAGTCGCTCCACAAGCTTTAGTAAAAAACAGATTATTCTATATCAAAATTCAGCATAAAATGAAGAAAACATTGAACCTTTGAGAGTTATCTGTCTTAACAGCTATTTATCATATTTATATCAATATTAAAGAAGACTAACTGAATATCTGGAACAATTAAGAACACAACACCCCATGTTACTCCTATATTTAGCAAACAAGTCAAGATGGTAGGTCCAATCCAACTCCTGAGGATGATTATTATTATGAATCTTGTTTCTCCATCCAATGGCTCTAATTGCTCTTTGTTTTTCACTTATAAGCTCATGGATTTTCCTTTTAAGTTAACTTGCCAAAAAAACATGTGCATCCCTTAATTTTTATTTTTATTCTTGTGAAAAAACTCATTTATTTTTTTTATTATAAAAAGTCATATATTAAAATTGTTGTCTACCATTATTAGAACATATCAAGATCGACCCAAAACCTTTTTTTAATATGAATATTGAAATAAAATAAAATCTAAAATTAGATTAGAATACAAATCATCTAAATTGCATACGAAAAAATGTTCGAGATTTATAAAAATATTTCAAAAACAACATAGAGTTGTGGTAATTTAAACTAATTATAAACCGATAGTTATTACGACCAGCAGTTTATTGTGGTAACTATAATAAAAAGGGTAATGTCTGCACACAACAGATGTAAGTTAGAGAGACAAATAAAGTTATGTTGCTAAAAGAATTAGTTCCAAAGAATGTGAATCGAATGTCAAAACAAATATGGTGCGAAATCGTAGTGGCAATGACGGGATGAGATTCAATTATTTTTTTCATTTTGTTTCTGCCATACGTGATATATTATCCTCCCAAAGCACGAGCGCCAAAGATGGCGGACGTGAGAGAAATAGAGGTTAGTTTGACGCCACTCTCATCCCGGAAGGCCAATTTGTGTCATTTAGTGGAGATCTGAGCTTTGAACTTGTAGCTACCCAAATACTCTGAGTGAAACAACAATCGTAGATGATGTTATTGATGAGATCATCACATGAGTTGCACAAAACATATTCAGACGTGAGTTTAGTCCCTAACTTATAAGCATGTCTCATGTTGACAATTTTCCTAGGATAACAAATCAAATAGTAAATGAATGATGTAATATTGTCCTTATACTATACTAACCCAACCCATCTGACACATGATGTAGATGTACGAATGACGTTGTATGTGTTTTTTATTGTGAAGTTTGTATTTCTAATCACGGTGGTCCAACAATGGACACAATTATAATTAATGTTAGAAAAGAGATAATGAGGTTGTTAATCTCCTGAATGTTGCGGTGATTTCTGGCATTTATCGATCTTAGTCGGACCGACCGGTACCCGGGTTCATTCAGACTGATTTCTGATACCTTGAGATTAAGATTGTTGTGATACTAAGGATAGAGTTATGGACTTTCATTTATATTAAGTGAAGTGATTTCACTTAATTACATAAAAGTCATCAACTCTTTTACCTAATTACCCACTTGTTTCTTTTATTCATCTATTCAATCTCTTATTATCTAACTCTTGCAATTAGATCATCAATCGTTCACCGATCGTGAACCATAACCCTTAATGGGCTTCTAAACTCCAATACTGAATTATTGGATTAAAATATCCTTCTTCTAGGTACAATTTAGCCCTAGCGGTATCCACACTTTATTTATAAAACCATAAGATTAAATAATAATAATAATATCATTTCATTTTTTGCAAGTTACTTTATGTCTCAAACCAATTTTATGTTATTTAGCTTCATCTACACTAATTAACATTTCTACTTTCTAGTTAACTAACTCAATTCTTTTCATATTTTGATGCACTATCATTTTTACTTTTAACCACGTTCAATTAAGTCGTAATCATTTCATGCATTGCTCTTATCTCTAATTAAATTTGAACCAACAATCCTAAAATTTGTCAACCATTCTTCAAGTCATTATCCGATTATTCTTTCTTTTCACGCCATTTTTCAATACCAGAAAACTTATTCATACTAAAATACATCACTAATTTATATATTATATTATATTATGAATTATTATTATTAAATATAGACTTGGAGTGGCTATGGCATGATCATTATCGAAGGTTATAATTTAGTGTTAGAATTATAACTTAGTGTTTAAGTTGTAACTTGGTGCGGAGGTAGTAACTTAGTGTTGAAGCTGGAACGAAGTATCGTAGCCTGGAACTAAGGGCTGAAGCTTGAACTATGGGTTGAATCTAGAGCTAGGCTGAAACTAAGTGTTAAAGATGGAAAAATATAATTGTAGATCGATTGTCGATCTAAAGGTTGGAAAAATAGATCTAATCTAGAAGTAAAAAAATTGTGAAAGCTGAGTTTCATGAAGCTTAAACTAAAAAATAGCGATGGATATAATAATTTTAACCTTTTGAGAATTAAGGTGTGGATTTAATGATATTAACCTCTTGAGAACTAATGTTAAGGCTTACCTAGTACAAAAGAGATTGGTTTCTGCTACCAATGATAAGTCTACACAGATTGATGATGTGTTACTTTGTAAAGCTCATAGTGCCCTCATATTAGATATTGTATATGTATAGTAGCATAAAGATCTGAAGGCACTTATATAATTATGACAGAATCATACTTGATTTAAATACAGTTGGTCTAAAGGTGGATGAGGAAGACCAAACCATCATCTTTTTAAATTATTTTTCGAAAGGGTATGAACAATTCATGGATACTATGCTCTATAGGAAAGGCTCTCTTACGATGACTGAAGTCAATCGCGCCTTAAACTCCAAATATTTTTACAAGAAAAGTGTTATGAAATGTGACTCTAAAAGACATGAAGTGAGTGTAATGGGTCAATCAGTGATGAAAAATTCAATTGAGAGGAGATAAAAATATAAATCAAATTCCAAAAATACTGGTGAGTTTAGAATTAATGTTTTGGATATGCAAGAATAAAAGGCATATCAGTTGGAACTGCCATGAGAAGGAAAATGACAACAATTATCAGAAGATTGAACCCACCGATATTGTAATGGTGTCTCATGATTGTGAATATGTTGTTGGTTTAATGAATTCTTAGCTTGAAGATATAATGATAAACCGGTGTTGGATTTGGGAACGTTGTTTCACATGACTTCCAATAATCATTGGTTTGAATATCTATGAATGTTTGATGGTGGAAGGGACATTTTCGAGAATAATACGTTCTGTTATGTCGAAAGGATTGGAATTGTTCGGCTCAAGTTGTCTACATGACATGATAGAGTAATTAACAACTTAAGGTATATATATGAAGTTAAATGAAACCTTATTTTATGTAGATTTTAGATGAAGAGAGTTTATCTATAAGGGTATAGATTGTAGACCTAGGGTCTTACAAGGCTCTCTTGTTTTTATAAAATCCAATAGAACTAATGGTATGTTAGTCATCGAGGATTGTGTAATAGTTGGGTAAAATCAATTGGGTTATTTAAGTGATAACAAACTCATTGAACTAAGTAAACATGTGTTTCTATATAGTACATAAGTTCAGAAGATTATCTTTTGTGAAACCTATGTATTGGACAAGAGCAAGAGGGTGAAGTTTATGCCCGTCAACCAAACATCTAATAGAGTACTTGATTATGTTCATTCAGGTCTTTGGGGTCCATCACATGAACCTACCATAGGTGGTGCAAGATAATTAATATCAGTGATTGATAACTGTTCCAGGAAATTATGGGTCTAATTTTGAAAATCAATGACAAAGTGTTTTATATCTTTGTGAAGTTAAAAACTTTGGTATAGATACAAACTGGGAAAGTGCTAAAGAAGTTTCTCATAATGGCTTGCAGTATGTGAATAAAAAATTAATGGCTATTTTGTTTCGCATTATAGGACACCAAATCGTAAGTGAGACTCTCTAATAGAACGAGGTTGATGAGAGAATGAATCCAACCCTACTAGAATGAGTTAGATGTATGCTTTATACGACTGGTATGGGTCGAAGGTTCTAAGGAGAAGCCATGAACACGACTGCATATATAATCAATAGGATATTATCTATGACTACATGTGAAGTAGGATAAACTTAGACTAAGAGCATTGAAATATGTGTTCCTCAGATATCTGAACTGATTAAAATAGTATAGGTTGTTGTGCCTTGAACCTGGACGTCAGAATGATTTGATAAATAGAGACGTGGTTTTTGATGAAGATGACATGTCATTAAAAAATGATTGAGACTTAACCTAGTATTTTTGGGAAGAGATGTGAAGTTGATAATGGATCTGATTAACAAAGTGAAGATGAAGACATTTATGACAAAGAGAATTTTGGGCCTGGTTTCGTTTTGGCCGTGCATAGGAAGTTCAACCATTATATGAGTAAGAAGCTGGCTAAGGATCTGATGTTCTAGGGACTTCGGATGATAAAATAAAAGAGAAACATAATCTTAACAATTATCAGCTGGTGAGTGATAGAGCACGAAGACCAAGCAAGCAGCCACATAGGTATGATTTTGCTGATGTAATTGGTTATACTTTATCTATTGAAATACAAGAATATGTTCTTGAACCTGAAACATATAACGATGTTATTAAGAGTAGTAATAAAGAAAAGTGGCTTGTGACTATGAAATAAGAACTGAGATCTCTCAAGAGGATGAACACGTTGATTCTTGTGAAGTAGTCAAATGGTGAGAAACTAGTTTGGAGTAAATAGAAATACAAAAGGATGCCATGTATTCATGGTGTGAAGTTACCCAGATATATGAGTAGGCTCGTGGCTAAGGGCTTTCTGAAAAAAATGTGTCAAATTCAATTAGATATTTTTTCCTGTTGTAAAACAAACCTATATCAGAGTTTTATCATTAGTTGTTGCTCATATTTGATCTTGAGCTAGATAAAATTGACGTTACTACTGCCTTCTTACGTGGTGAATTAGAATACACAATATACATGTGTCAATCACAAAAATTTTAAGAAAAAAATATGGTTATGTATGTTTGTTAAGTAGACTCATTTATGGGCTGAAACAGTCATTGAGGTATTAAATATACCTGTAACTGCTATGACAACTATGTCTATTAGAATGAGGAGACACACATAGAGAGACAAGTCATATTGTTGTAAGTTTCTCACATACTAATAGCTGGAAAATATATGAGAAAGATTAAAATGCTAAATACCCAACTGAAAGGAGAATTTTAGATGAAGGATATGGGAGAGGCTAAGAGGCTACTTGGTATTAAGATCAAGAGGAACAAACTTAAAGGGTATTTATTTTTATCTCAACAATAATATATACAAAAATTCCTATAGAAGTTCTCGTTGTCCGAAGCAAAAGCGATATGAATTCCCATTGACATTCAATTCAAACTCAGTGTCACTTATACACCAGCTAAATCATCATATAAAAATTATATACTATATATACCTTATGCCAATCTCATTGGTAGTATTATCAATTCTATGATTTGTAAGATACACGAGCTTGCCTACGGCGTAAGTGTTTTGAGCATATTCATGTCAAATCCGTGAAACCATATTGTCATGCACTCAAATGGCTCATGAGATTCTTGAAGGGTTCTGATGGTGTAAGTTGTGTTATAATCAGAATAATACGAGTGATAGATTGTTGAAAGGGTATGTGAATTTCAATTATGCAGGCTGCCTCGACCCAAATAAGTATACTTCAGGTTATTTGTTTATTGTGTTTGGAGGAGTGGTTAATTTTAAATATTATTTTCAGGATTTCGTTGCGCCGTCGTCTACGAAAGCCAAGTATATAGCTGCTACAAAATCCATGAAGAAAGTTATTTTGCTGAAGAGATTATTGAGTGAACTCACTAACGTGCAACAAAATATGATTATGTTATATGATAACTTTAGTGCCACTCATTTGATGAAAATTTTGAGGTTCCATGAGCAAACTAAATATATAGACATTAAGTTGCACTTCATTTGAGACGTGGTGGAATATAGCAAGTAAATGTGCTTAAGATTGCTAGCGGATAAAATCATGCTGATGCTCCTCACGAGCTGCGTGAGACTGGTGCAAGTCTGGAAGGCATGTGAGTTGGTCTTTAAGCAGTAGTTAAATTGGGTACAACAGATACTAGAGTTACTATAAGCCTGATTTAGTGTAGATTAGAAGTAACTCGAAGCACATTTTTTTAAACCGACCTCATATAATTTCTATTTTGATTAACTATTTTATGTTAATTATATTTCTATATTGATTATATTTCATATTGATTTGGTCTTCTATATTAATTGGATATTATGTTAAATTAGTCTTTTATATTAATTGAACTTCTATATTAATTAGATTCTTTAATTAGTGGATTATTAGTTATCAAAATCGTCCTAAAAATATAAAAAGATATGGTTACACAAAGCGTGAGGAAATTCGTAAGCAACATATTTCTGAATAAAGAGAAATAACTCTAGTTTTTGTGAGATAAACGATGTGAGAGAGAAATACTGAAGATATGTTTTTGTGAATCACGTTTAATTTTTTGTTACAAAGAATGATGAAATCTTTTGTGGTTGAGAATCTTTTTGTAACTTACCTATCAATATATAAATTATATGTTGTTCGTGGATGTAAGATTATTTCCACAATATAAACCATAATGATATCAGATAACAATATTTGTAATAGTTTGGAAACGTGTATATTTACGCACATAAATATATATAATATTTAAAAAAACAACTAGGAAACAAATGAAAAATTATCCCATTTTAAATTCAAAATTTACTTCAAAATACTTAATAATATTTATTTGTAATAATAGTAGTTTTGCTTTTCTTCATCCTCAAATTTATCTAGCAAATGCTCAAAGTGATAGAATTAATATAGTCTAGCAAAGGCTCAAAGTGATAGAATTAATATAGTCGACCTTATGTCCGACAATACTTCTAAGAAAATATTTACGAACTTACAAGAATTTAATGTTATATGGATTTTATTTCGATTTCGGACCAACCAAAACTTAGGACCTATAAACAAGGGACGTTGCTGAAATTAAAAGGTGTGGTCCATTTCGGGTATAATTTTATGTGAATTTCGGTCACGTGTATGACAGGATTGTTAGTATTTTGTGACACCATTCCTTATTTAATGAATTAAATGGTAAATATAAAAAGAATGTAGAGAGAGAAAGAGATACCTTCCCTTTTCAACAGGCAGATAGACATAAAAAGATAGGATTTGTCCAATTCTGCCCTTCTTCTCTTGCTCGTGTTCAATTTATATCCCTATGTTTCATTCTCTCTCTAATCAATATAAAAATATATATATTTGTATAGTGATAATGTTTTACGATTTATTATAGCATATGATAATATTATCTCTTATGTTTTACTATATTTATATTATAATATTTTTATGTAATTTATTTTTAAAATAAAGTTGAATTGCTATACCAAAATGGTCACAAAATAAACTAAATTATAATCGCATTTTTATTGCCAAATTTTTATTGAAAATTGTTTATTTTTTTAATCTAATCTTTTAGTTTTTATTTATTTTTATTATTAAATTAGTTACTGACAAAAAATATTATAATTGTTCAAGTAGAAACTTATTAAAATAAATTATATATTATTTTGATTAAGAATTCATCACTACTTTTATATTTATTATTTGTCAAGATCAGTTTTTTTCGTAACTACTTACCCATAACTATCTCCTTCTCTTATTGCAGGTATTCTCGATTGCCCAGACACTTCGTTTGGGACCTTTCGCAGTCCTTACCTCTAGAGCTTTCATCCAGTCATCGTGGGATCCCTGGATGCTCAGTGATATTGTTCCCACCTCCGCTCTTTTATTTCTATCTAAGTAGTTATGCCGATGTTACTATTATTTATACATCGACCACCTAGTACTTTTGTATAAGTTTCACTTATCTTTTGTATCTCATCGGGTATGCCCCATGTATTTGTATGAACTCTCTATTTATTTAAATATTTTTTACCCACAAAAAAAAGATCAGTTTTTTGTCTTGCGTGTATAATTAATATAAAAAACCATTCTCTCATGCACCAAATAGTAGCAAAAATGTTGTGAATTCATCTGATTAGCTGTTCAATTGTACATTTATTTTTGTTATGTGAACGTTTTACGTGGATATCATATAAATGTTTAAAAAATAACATTTTAACATTTAATTTTATTATTTATTCAATTCATTTATCCGATATATTTATTACCCAACTCCGTCCATAATCCTATTTATAACGCGAATCTCTTTTTCCAAACTTAATATATCTTTTTGAAATACATTTCTTCTTCAACACAGTAAAATTAGCTTCATTACCAACCACAGCGCTTGGTTCAACAACATCCACATTAAAGGGACAAGTAATACCCTTAAAATAAATCTTTTACCTTTTGCTGACAATATTATCACATTCGTTCTCATTATTGTCTATTGCAGAAGATGAAACTCCTTTCTCTTTATCAAAGCCCTAGGTACTTCATATAATTGCATGACAAACTTTTGAAATAGTAATTTCAACTTCCCACAAATTACATAGCACGTTTTATAAATAATTTTTTTGGACTTATTGTGAAGATCCATTGATGAACATTTCTCATTCATCTTGTCATTAACAAGATTCTTCCCAACGCCCTTCTTCTTCGGGGATTGTTTTATTGTTTTTTTTGTAGGTGAAGTTTCATTAATACTTTATTCATCAAAAAGAGAACAAACATAAAAACCACCAATAATATCAATTCTAGACCATAGGTCGCTATAAACAAAATGTTAAAGTACCAAATAAGTAGTAAGAGCTCAAATTTTGGCAACCCCTTCAACCAAAAGCGCATACTTCCCTTGTCATCGCTCCAACCTTGTTTTCCAACATGTAGTTTATTAATAAGAAAATTAGCATTGATCAAGCAAAATTAATGAAAAATCAAAGAAAAAATAGGCTAAAAGAAAAAAAGAAACTTACGTTTCGAGGACCAACTCTTGCTAAGAGATGGGGCTTTACGTGACCAAACCAATTCTCTCAATTACCAGAAATAAAATCAACTTGTTTTCCATATTTTATTGGAATAAGGAAGATTAATAATAGTTTTGGCAAATACACTAATGTGAAATGAAAAAATGCACTATTCTTGTGGTTGTCTATTTTATGACAAATAATGAATCCATTTTTAGAAGCGTTGACCAACCTTCTTCAGCAAGATGATAACAGACATGAGTAAGCTCCAGCAGTTTGGATTGAGTTGAGCCAGAAAAATATGAATCTCCTGGAAGAATTCGACAAGCTCTAGAGAAAATAGAAATTGAAGCCATTGGTCAATGGTAAAGTTGAAAAAAACTTCTTCAACACGAGCACAACGAAGTTTGGCCATTTATAGGAAAGTTAATATTACATCCCCAAGAATGGGCTGATCGAAAATCTTCTAGTTGACACTCCTATGTTGAAAGATAACGATAAATATAAGGGAAAACATAACCTATTTGAGAATATTATAACTCACTATGGCTCACGCATTTTGGGAAGACGAAGAGATACAAAGAGGACTACCCCAGACATACGCAATATTAATCTTATCAGTAAGAAAAGATGGTTAAGTATAAAGGGGAATAACAATAGGTAATGATTTATCATTTTAACCCTAACAATTTTCTTTCTTTATGGTTGAGAATAAATTGGATGAGAGGCTTCAGAACACCTTATCCACCAGAAGAACCTCAACCATCATAATATTTAATCTGATCATTCCAATTGTTAGAAGCTCTGTTACTTTCTTTTTTTCTTATTTCAAAAATATATATTAAGCTTTGGTAACAAAAAGGTAATTAGTAAAAAATGTGAAATTAAAGGATAAACATAAAAAATTATAAAATAAATAAAATAATTTAGAAAATGAGATAATGACATATTTATAAGCAAAATATAAAATACTAGAATTTCTTATTTGGTGGTCAAGATCAATCTGGAAAAAAAATGGAGGGCTATAATTATAGAATATGAAAAGGATGGACACATGTTTGAATTTAGAAACTTGCTTACACACGTCAAGCTCGGTCAAGAATTTGTACGCTTACTCAAAGTAATCAAATAAAAATTGTCAAATTAAAAAAACTGATTATGTAGAAATAAAATATTGTTAAAGTATAATACTCACATAATTCGTTTTACATAGAAATATATATATATATATATATATATATATATATCAACTTAACTTTGCCTCAACCACAATTATCGACCTTAGTGAAATAAAAATAATAATGTTATTTCTCCACTATTCTTTAGCTTTTATCCTCACTCTTCACCAAGGACTAGGGAGACTATTTAAAATATTTTAAAAAATAAATTGAACATGAATGAATAAACTAATACATAAATAAAACAAAAGATGTGCAATATTCCTACCATCATCATTCGCTAAGGGCTAATGGGCTACTGGAATACCCTCACAATATGACCGGTCAAATAAAGATCTGATTTAACAGAAGTAGTCAAAACACATGACACTCATTACCTCATCCTTCACCAAGGATTATAGGAGCTACTCAAGCACGAACACAAAATTGAATCCTTGAAAAGAAACTTCACCTCAAATACCAAACGTCGTCAAAGCAAACAAAATAGAAGTTGTCTTCCACAATCAAACAAAATGTATTACACCAAAGAAAGCAAATATTTCAGGATATATATTAGTCACTTTCCATAGAGGCCTATAATGATTTGACTAATGATAATATCACTTCACACACTATTGAACTAGTGTTTTCTTGTTAGTATAAAGACTACGAGGGCTATTGAAAATGGTGTCATTAATCCGACTCAAACATATTGGCTCATTAACAATCCAAATACTCAAATATCTAAGAGACTTAGAAAAAAATCAAACCATTCATGGATTTCGTAACTAAAAAATAATTGTTACAAAATTATGTGTAAATTAATTATTTTAAAAAAATCATTTATGAATTTAGTTATCCATCTTTAAAAAAAATAAAAATATATTACTTGTTATATAAACTTTACATGTTTTCGTATCCGTTTTTATATGAATCCGCATGAGAAAAAAATACGAAACCCAAAGTATAGCATTTATGAGAGTGTTCTTTCTCTTAATAAACAAAACAAAAGTTTCCAAAACAAAGTTAAAATACTAAAATATAATTGACTGATTAGCTGGTTCTTTATATATTACTCTAAATTAAATATCATAGACCACGAAATTGAAGTTACAGCCACAAAATAAAAGAATATAGAAAGACACGTATGGTTTAATTCTGTCTTGGAATTCGATATGCTTAAGACAAGTTGGTGGAGGTTGATTATATGATTGTGTTGTCTTATATGATTGTGCTGTGCTCGAAAAAAGGCGATTTTATAAGAGAGTTAAAAGACAAAACCCACCTCAAAATTCCAGGTAGCAGTAGTAGTAGATTACAATATCATCATCTACTGCTATCGTCTTCCACAAACTTACGCACATGTTCTACTGGAGTATTCTTGGCCTTAAGCTCGAGACTGCATGACATCTTTTCGTCGGTGGTCAAAATTTTAAATCAAAATCACTTTGCCTTGCTAATTCTTACTATAATTGATATACTGTTCTCATTTCCCGAAATACATTTAATGAAATACATTTATTGTTCTTATAAAGAGTTTCGCTATAGTCAATTAACCTAATGTCAAACCACATGGTTAATAAAATGAAATATCCTTTCTTCTGTAAATTTATTTCGAAGATTGATTTTGACCTCCAAACCCTTCTCCTATATTTAGGGGTGGCAATGGGTCTGGATCTGTCAAAAATAAATAGGAATTTGTCAAAATTTAAATGGGTAACTGCAGACCTGATCCGTCAGATTTGCAACATGTCAGACGTGTAATCTGTTAGATCTGTTTACCTCTATACCTGTATTAGCAGTAACCTGCCAGCCCTGCAACCTACCAAACCTGTAACCTGCCAGACTTACAACATTTTAGACCTGTATATAGTTTGATTATTATTATTATATGGTTATGAATACTATAAGTGTTGTAATTATTTTATAAATGAAAATCATACTTTAAGTTATATTTAAAAAATATTTTTTATAATGTATATGATTATAAATTTATTATTACATTTAGTTGGTATTATTATGATTTGGGTATTAATATTTTAAGTGTTGCAATTATTTTATAAACCAAAATTTTAAATATTATATTTAAGGTTATAATATTGTTATTACATTTTGTATATTATTATTATTATGTTTTGGTTTTAAATATTAAAAGTGTTGATATTATGTTATAAACTAAAATTATATTTTATCGTGTTCAAATATTACAAGTTTTATGGTTATAATTTTAATATTACATTTTGAATATTATTATTATTATTATTATTATTATTATGTCTTGGTTATAAATAGTAATAGTGTTGTTATTATTTTTTTGATATTACAGTCTGATTATTATTATGATTTTGTTTTAAATATTATTGTTATTATTATTTTTTACGAAAATCATATCTTATAATTATTTGATAGTACAATTGTTGTTATTATAATAAAAGGTAAATATTCTTTTTGTTTATTTAGTCGTTCACAGTTTATACTCTTGCGGGCCAGGAGTTGAACAATTATTTTCAAACTAAAATACAAAACCTAAAAAAAAACTATTACAAACATCATTCATCTTCTTCTTCATAAGTATAATCATCATCCTCACTTGAATGACTCGCAACTTCGTTTTCTTCCATAATTTCTTATTGAAATTCGAATTAATTAACACATTCAAATAAATTTTAAATAATATTATAAATTATTTGATAAGGAGTGCCTTAAATGGGTCTTCTGGTGGATAATCTGCGTGAGTTTATCTGCCAGACCTGCAACCTGCCAGACCTGCAACATGTTAGACATGTTTACCTGTTATACCTGCATTAGCAGTAACCTGTCAGACCTGCAACCTGCATACGTGTAACCTACCAGACCTGCAACCAGCCAGACCTGCAACCTGTTTAAAATTGTTAAATGAGTCTGATGGGTCGTGGGTCTACCTGTTTGCCACTAACCAAATATGTTTTATTCTCCTGATATGTTTATTCGTCGACGTGGTCTATCTTTATCATTTCATTTAGAATTTTCAAAAAACTGTTATAGTTATTGCGTTGTTTTTTTGTCGGATCTTAAAAGTAAAAATTTATGGAACTAAAATAGCATGGTTTAAAGTCACCTCTCTCATGATGGAGGATGGTTTTGGAATTTAAGATCTAGAACTATAGAATGATGTTGTTGTCTTTGAACACCTTTGGTTTATTATTAGTAAAAATAAATATTATATATGGTGTGACTAACTTAAATCTCAAAAAATAAAAATAAAAAAATTATGGGATTTTGATCTTGGTTCATCCCCTTCTTAGACTTGTAAAAAATTCTATTACGTTTTCGTCATATCGCTTGCAAACTGTACATGGTTGATATTGGCAATGGTTTGAATACCTCTTTCTGGTGTGACCTTTGGCTTCTCTGGCCCTCTGATAACGTACCATGACACTAGTATTATTAAAGATTCTAGGCTCTGGAA
The DNA here is from genome assembly GCA_036936605.1 of Limnanthes douglasii subsp. nivea. Classification (NCBI taxonomy): domain Eukaryota; kingdom Viridiplantae; phylum Streptophyta; class Magnoliopsida; order Brassicales; family Limnanthaceae; genus Limnanthes; species Limnanthes douglasii. The sequence continues at coordinate 15,478,022 of JAUPFV010000003.1, read as the reverse complement.
AAATATCAAGGTCGATGGTATTTGGAATTGACCTTCCAATATCAGAACCACTAGAGTAAGGAAATGTTACAATCTTCACGAGATTAACAATCTCATTCTCACTCTTCCTCCTTCTAACATCAACTCCGACGATGTTAGGCTCTGGAAAAATATCAAGGTCGATGGTATTTGGAATTGACCTTCCAATATCAGAACCACTAGAGTAAGGAAATGTTACAATCTTCACGAGATTAACAATCTCATTCTCACTCTTCCTCCTTCTAACATCAACTCCGACGATGTTCCCTTATGGATTGTGAAGGCTAGAATACTCAACTTCACAATCAAGGACACGTATAATGACATTCGTACGTCCACACCAACTGTGAGATCTTAGTATGAAATAAATTTAATATTTCTCGTCACTCTTTTATTCTTTCGCTCGCCATCCTTGGCAGTATTTCTACTAGTGATATATTTCTGTATTAGGGTTTACATACCCCACCAGATTATGTCTTATGCAATTCGGACTCTGAAACTATTTCTCACATATTATATGATTGTAGTTTCACTAAGAGTCTTTGGCAACATGCTAGTTCTAAGTTAGGATTTCCGTCCTCCGTCAATTGCTGGAAATCTTGGGTTTGTAAGGCATCAAACTGGTCTCATTCTCGAATATAAGATTTTTTGGTTCTCCTCCAGCCACTGCCTCTATGATGTCTTACCGAATTTACTATGATCTTCGCTTCAGATTTCATGACACCAAGATTTGTCGGCCTATGCAATTTTCTATTTACTCACTTTCTCTTTCTTTGTATTTGCAGATCTCTTTTCCTTTTCAGTGTTGTTCGTTGTCTTACTTGCTGATGACCTCCTTGGACTTGTTGTTTTGTAGACTCCTCCTCATCTTCTGATCTTCATATTTCAGGGTGACTCTATTCTTCCACCTGTTTTATGATTATTACTATCTATTTTATTTCTTCTTGTTTTTTCATGTCGTCACTAGTCCTTTTCGTTTTTTATTCATGTATTTCCTCGGGGTATATCCTAGGTATTTGTAAGAAATATTTTATTATATTTAATATTTTTTACACCAAGAAAAAATTATGTGTAATGAAAATCATTTTAGATGAATACATACTATTTTTTATTTAATAATATGATTTTTTATATTAGAAAAAGACTTAATACAATTTGATGTTTAGATTAAATATGAAAATCAAGTTTTTTCCGTTTAGTAGTTTTTTGAATCCTCGTGAATGATTTTTTTTATCATTGTCCAAACAACTGAAAATTTCATGTTAAAATCGATAAATGGTCTTTTGACTATTTTTTTGTACTTCTTCTCCAAATCATCATTTTGAGTTTTTTGGACTTGACAAAATCTACAAAAAAAATTAGTGGACTTCATAAAATCTATAAATTTACTTTATAACAAATGATTTTTTTGGAACCAGAGATTAAATTTGTAGATTTTATCCAGTTTTCAACTACCCACGGTTCTCGGAACCAAACCATACCGAACCGAAGAACCGTGGGTACCCGTTAGGAACCGAACCTATGTGTTAACCCTTAATTTTGAATTGTTTTTAAAAATATATTTTATTTTTCAAAGTTAGATTCCCCTAAATTTGTCTTTTATCATTGATCTCTAATTATGTTCTCTTGAATAAATGACAACATACTTTCTTCAAAGTGGTGACATATTTATAAACTATTATGCGTATAAACAAAATAACAAAATACCAACCTTTATATAATTTAATAAACTTTATATCATCTCTCCATTTTTTTTATATTACTAATATTATTCTTTAGTATATTGATTTTGAATATTTCTTATATTTAGTATTTTTTTTTCTTATAATTTAACACAGTTTTGTTGTTTTAAAGTGTAAAAAAGGTTTTATATACATTGATATTGCAAAGCATTTAAAGTATCCAAAACTACCCGATTGGAACCGAGTTAAGTACCCATACCGAACCGAATTAAGAAGAACCGAACCGAACCGAACAGAAATTTATTCGGTTCCTAAATGGGTACTAGTTTTGAAGAACCGAAAGAACCGAGAACCGAAAGAACCGAATGCCCATGCCTAGTCCAAACGACTGAAAATTTCATGTTAAAATCGATAAATGGTCTTTTGACTATTTTTCTTGTACTTCTTCTCCAAATCATCATTTTGAGTTTTTTGGACTTGACAAAATCTACAAAAAAAAATTTAATGGACTTCGTAAAATCTATAAATTTACTTTATAGCAAATGATGTTTTTGGAACCAGAGATTAAATTTGTAGATTTTGTCAAGTCCAAAACCCTAAACAATGATTTATAAGTCAATATACTAAATAAAAGAAAACGAGATAGTTGAAGATCTATTTAGCAATTTAAGAAAAAATTCATATTTTAGTTGATGAGAAAATATCGAGACAGCTGGCCTATATTAAGACATAAATTTATAGTTTTCTATTCTCGATTTATCTTGTAAAAAATTCAAATTGATAAAATCTCATTTAAGAAAAAAATGATTTTATTTTGATGAAAAAGAAAATACAAACACGTAATAGTTTATTTCAATGATGGATACATTGTGGTCGAATTGTTAAATAAACATATTGTGAATGTAATATTTTTATTTTTATTATATCGGTAATACGATCAAGACTATGGTGAAGTTGTGGTCTGTATTAAACATGTAAATGATTTTTCCTAACAATTTTGTCTAGATTGGACAATTAAGGTCTCGACTTAGAGTTTGACCATCATGTGTTCGGTTTTCTATCTGGCCATTTTTTTATTACTTAAAAACTCGTCCATGCGTGAAGTGGGTCAGCTTTTTCATTCTGACAATTAGATTTTTGACTATCCACATCTAAAGAGTTACAACCAATTATTATGTTTGCTTTTCAAGATGGTCTTTTTCTGATAAGTGTACTCCATTTTGTTGGTTTAATCGATGTACTTTAAAAGTGTCGTAATTCTTTTTGAACTACTCCTTCTGTTTCATAATATAAGTCTTTATAGGAGAAAGTTTTTGTTTCATAATATAATTCGCTCTCATTTTCCAATGCAACATTCATTACACATATCCCACTTCCCACCAATAAAATAGTTAACCTTCTGCACAAGTTATCAACTCCACCAATCAAATTTATTTTTTTCTAGTCTTTAAAAGTCATTATTACTTTCCTTAATATATGTGAAAAAACGTTAAATGACCTATATTATGAAACGAAGGGAGTAAGTGATTTAAGTTTTTTGTGGTCTAAGATATCATTATTTATCTGCCTTTATTCAATAATTTCTTTAATATTTGGACACCATTGATTGTTCGATGGTGACTCATAATTTTTATGTATTTAAACCATTGCTTAGAAAATAAACAAAAAGACTAAAAAGTTATAAACTTTATAAATACATGAGAAAACCTATAAAAGTTTCTACCACACAATTGTCATTGAGAGACAGTATACTATATTTTAACCATCATTTATCGCTGCATAACCCTTTATGAAAGCTAACAAACCCATTATATGCCATTGTAGAGCTTTGCACACTCATTTTTTAGAACATCATAACTATCCATCATCCATCATCGGGCCTTGATAAATTATATTTTTAATCCAGCCAAACCATATTTCTACTAGATATCATGTTCGTTGCATAATATTTTCTTTCTTCTCCATCTTACCAACCCTTTGTCGAGCCGTGACAACCTAAGTTAGTTTTTTTCTTGTATCGTATATGTTATTATATGTAAAAAACAAAATTATTTGATGTGTATGAGTCTCTTTGACAAATATCTACCGAAGGGGAATATGAAATAACCAAAAATATTCAATCAATTCTCCTCCATTTGATGATAAAAAAAATTGATCTAAAAGAATCTCTAGGTGATAAATAGACGAAAAGTACTACACGGGTGAATAATGTGGCCGAACCTCAAGTTGCAAGAGTAACCGAAGTTAACAAACCTCCAAAAAACCTTAAATAAAAATTTGGTCCAGCCGTTATAATAATCTGATTGTTCAACCTAACTCTTTATGGAAATCCTATATTTAGTTTTTAAGATCCTCAACTGAACCATGTTAACAATCCACCATTTTTTAACATGCAAATAGAACTTCACAAACTGACTTAGGAGACCGACCGAATCAGACCATAATTATCGAGCCACATGATGTCGAACAAGAGATTAATAATCCATACACTATTGAACACTTGAAAACCATTTTCATGAATATGAACCCTCATTTGTGGCGACTCAAATATATATATATCCTGGGCTATAATTGTTGAGAGACCGTCATATTAGATAGGGATACCGAGAATGTCAACATCAAACATTCTATCCCGAGAGAGAGAACTCAATATTGATTATTTGTTTAAAACTTATCTTTTACACTTCCTTATTTGACTTGGGGGTTCGGTGTCCCTCCATACCAAGTTTCTAAAGTTTTTTGAAGTTGTAGAAATATGTATGAGCCAAGATACTCTAAATACTTGGAGGAAACCTATGGTTAAAATAATTATTTTATGTTTAACAGAAACATCTTTCATTATATAGGACATCTTGTTGGTCTTAGATTTGTTTATGAAATTTCAGTTCCTCTTTTATTATATAGAAATTTAAAACAACCACAAGATTATCGACGATCTCCCTAAGTCGAACACGATTTAGAAGAGGAACTTTGTTTTTGTGAGTGGCGTATGACAGACTGGAAGTTCTCAAGACCCTTCTCGAGATTGGAATTGCGAAAGTAAAAGATCCAAACCATGGGTTTTGAATCTAAATATCTCAAGTTATAGAATAAATCATATTTTATGCCTTAAACCTAGCATACTTCCTTCTTTACTACTTCTACACAACTAAGTAACTTTTAAATTCATATTTTGTTGAATTTGGACATTTATACTCAGACAAGAGGTACCACGGTAATGAGAATTTTTATGCGCTCCTAACCAATGAACATTCTACCACTCTAGGTTTAAGCATATGCAAAGCATAAAACTGAATATGAAGAGAGCTTTCAATAAATGAATACCATGAAAATCCAAATACAAGAAATCTTCAATAACTGATGGCTAACATGAGCTACTTGGAGTTCATAAATTCCTTTTAACTAAACATAAAACAATATAAACAATTTAAAATCCATCGAGAGTCTAAATAATCTAAGCTAGCAAACCCTATAAAAAGGGAAAGAAACAAAAGTTACCGAACATCCAACTAATTCCAACTAAAGGTTTGGGAAGCCTCGTCTATTGAGCTTAGACTTGCGCAAGACTAAAAAAACTAAGTCTCCCATGATTAGCTTCCAACCCACTAAAAATTTGAAGTATCGTTGAATTAATTATTCTGACTGGACAAATCACCCTAAAGCCAATCATCATATAAGAGACTGATCATCTATTGCTGAAAATAAGAAAGGGTTTCAGGTATTGCTTTAATGTTAAATAAAAACATATGATATTGTTGAAAATAAAACAAGTTAATATATTTTAAAGATTCGAATCTCAAACAAAAATAATATAAAATACATTGGCCTTCTACGAGCTTTGCTTTCCGAAGTAAGCAACATATCTTAAAAATTACATATAAAAAATGTTATCGACTCACGGAGAGTTTAGTTTTCACAAAAATAATAATGAAGCATGCTGGTATATTAAACTTAACAATGTTATTCATTTGTCCGGGATAATATAATCCTTCTCATTTTCGGGCAACTCACTTACTATGGGAGAAATGATATCAATAATATCAAGACACTCATAATTTTCTCATCGTAAACCCAAGCCCCATATCTGCTTCTTCCTAAAACTCTAAGGCCACACTTGATGACCTTTGCGCTTTGGGAACCATCTTTCATAAAATACATAGTTCTATATTGGATAACATCCGACGAAACCCAAGAATAATACTTGAATCAAGTATCCATTTGGTTTGAAGCAATTTTCAAAAGTTTATCTTGTTGATCTTTCAAAGTTTATTTATTGGAGGCTTCGACATCATCAAGATCTTTTGTCTTGGACGTTTTCACTTCTAATATTTTTGTTACCAACTCATTTATATTCAACTCTCTCTCTAATACAAAAACAACTTTGGTGTTAGATTTTTTATTTATTTAGGATTAGTCACATTACTCTTCAAAACCTCAAGGTTATGTTGATTTATGACTTAACTCTTTCCTCAAGCTCATCAACATCCTCGATATGCTTGATAAGAACTTTCACGGACCTAAAAATTAGGAAGGTTTAAGTTATTTTCATCAGCTATGTGTTGGATGATCCAAAAGGTGTTAGACATAACATATATAAATTTACAAATAAGAGATGATATATGTCTCAAACACCAAGTAAGATTTGATTCCCTAAGGTACAAAAATTATTACCTTAAGGATAAGGGTAATTTCCCAAGTTCATGCTGATGCTAAGGATTTACTAGAACACATGATAGTAATCTTCGAATCATTGGCGTACCAGGAATAACATAGACCTTAGTCTTGTGCCTAAAGGGAAAAATATGTTTTTTTCACTTTGGACTCTTGGATCTATAAGTGCTAATGAACCTTAAGATGGTGCATGCTCAATTGTTAGGTATTTTGGGACCACGTAGTTATCAGCTTGATAAGACCCAAGATCCATAGCCAAACCTCTATCCATTCTTCATGTCGAGCCTTCAGCCGCAACGAAAATCATGTTCTTTCTCTTTCCAACTAAGCCTTCCTGTCTCACTACTTTTTCCTTATAAAATTTAGCATCTGAATAGCGTACTAGGTTCATTTTTTAGAGGGGGTACCAGAGTTTTCCACCTTAAATATCTTACCTCGTTCATGTTAGAGAAAAAAATATTGGCCGAAAGAAAGGCCACGGGAGCAACCACTAAGTCTTGAAGCAGCAACTTGAAGAAAACCAAAATGAGAATTAAAAATTGTTTCACATTCAGAACCTTGAGCCACAAACTATCTATAAAATAAAATAATTATGGAACTTCTTACATCTATGATCCGAAGTAAATTGACTAAGCTTTAAAAATCCATCATCTCTTGTGTACTTGGATGAAGTAAAAAAACAATTGAGCTTTATAACAAAAAAAGATGATCAATTTTAAAAATAAAATAATAAAGTAACTTACAAATGATATGTAAAGAAAATTAAATTCTAAAAGGAGGAAGAGGTTCAACCAACCTTCGTATCTTTACTTGTTTTCTTTCATGAATTTGAGGGTTAAACGGGGGTTTACATGATGGTAGGCACCCCACCCATTCACCCAAACTTTACTTAAGAAATAAAAATTATTTTCTAATCTTTCTCTGACTTAAGGAGGGCATATACTACCTTATATTTGTTTGCAAAAGTAACATAATAAAATGAAATATGTTGGGTTACAGTAAAGTTGCAAAGGGATATCAAATGATGAATTTTAAATGTTATCTTAGATATGCCCAAAATAATTATATTGGCCATTACCATTCGTTGTATATTCAGAGTGGTATGGCTTGGTCACATATCCATTAATACAAATAACTTGAGAATCCATGATAGAATAGAAGCCAAACCTCATGGTAAATAAGATCAATATATGAACATAAGTTTCTTTTAGGACTAAAGGCCAAATTTGGCTATACTCACAAATTTCCCACCTTAGCTGAAGTTTGAAAAGATCTTCAGTATTGGAAAATATTTACATGATTTTATCAAAAACTATGATTTACAGCTTTTTCAGGCCTATGGGTAATCAAATTGGTCTCACGAGCTTTATATTTATTTCATTTCATGGCCTTCTTGGCCTCAACTTATCTAACTACACCTTCAGCTGTCCCTGACCTTTTATTATCTTTGGTCAGCTTTGGTTGGACCTCAAAATCTTTCTTTTGAAGCTTGCGCCTATTCATACTAAAGCTTAAGTCTTTTTTCCAAAACTTTCATTTTTTGCTTCTTTGGTTCTGGATCGAAAGGCTCGCGATGTGACAATGTATATGCTAGGTTTACTAGATCCGAAGGTATATTCAGAACAAAAATCTGTGGGCTTACCATATAGGGTCTTTTGAGGTGTTTCTTGAGAAGTATGGCTTCAAATATTGATTTTTATGCGTGTTGAATATGTTTTTGGACCTCTTAGAATCTGAGGTCCTCTCTATCTCGTGAACCTTTTGTTATTCTTTCTGTTCTTCCCTTCCATTGAATTATAAAAATATTTGAATGAAAGGAATATGAGTAATTAGTAAATAAGATTTCCTTGATTTTATCCCCAATCTCGATGAAACCATTTGGTTCCATAATATTTTTTTAGCTATTTCACGTCTTTTTCTTTGCCCATCAACTACATAAGGAAAATAAAGGAATAAAAAATTACCTTTGTTGTTTGGGTCCTAACTTGATTGACGACGATCTAACTCAAGGATCGCACGACAAGGTTTGAACATGAGTTTTATATATACTAAAACTAAAACAAAAAAGGTTGAGAGCTTTGAATGAGCTTCAAATAGGTTATCCGAACTCAAAAGGAAGATTCCAAATAATTTATAATAATCTGATAAGGTTTTGACGGTGCTTCAGGGCGCTAAAAAAAGATTCACGATACTCGGAGATCTTAATGAATCTATCTTTAAAAAGTATTTTTTAAATAGTAAAATGGGAACGAAAGAGAATTCATGTAGTTATGTAGGAAACCCTCTTTCTTTCCTCTTGCTTTAATGCTGGTAGGACATCGGGAACTCAAAATGTGCAACATAAAATTCACGCTTGAGCAACTAAAGAGCTTTTCATAACCAAGTCTATTAATATGCCTAAAAAGAAGAGGATATGTGATGTTTGTACAACAATATTACGAAGATAAAAATTAATAACGATAGGAGACTTTACAAATTCTTTGATGGTTTCAGAAGCTCCCATAAGCTCATGTATGGCTTCCATCTGAAACTCCATTGAACTCGTGCTCAAATTTTCATCAGAATCTCTCACGAGATCATGCTTAAGATCTCATTTGAATTTGATCATGCCTAGTTTATAGTTGAAGTCCTCATAAGCTCCCAAGTAGTTTACAACTAAAGATATTGAGATATTTTGGCTAGTTTGCAATCAAAGCCCTAGTTGGACCCTAATGAATTTTGAGGTTGAAACTACAACATGATTTGGAAATACTATACTTCTTCATCTATGAATTAGTGTCACGTCTTAAACAAAGTAATTGTTTGCTTGTAATTTTCTCAATCGACAAAATAAAGTATTTTTCTTTAAAAGAAATTTTGGGCGACAAAGGTTTTTATGAAAAGAGTTAAGGCAATGACTACAATACCAAGCAGAAAATATTGCACCTAATTGGAAAGTTTCTAAATTAATCAAATATATAGTATTCATACTCCTCCACTGTCAAATTCAGAATGACTATGATACTACTATTAAGGAAATTATTAGTCAGGATGTCAACCTGGTTTTATACCATATAATTAAATATATATTAAGTAAACATGTAAATCAAGTCAAATAAATTGTTACGTACTTATGAACATCATGAGCCACAAAATTCATAAATATCAGTATGAATATAGTTTATCACTCTCGTATAAACATATATGCAATTATTATTCTATCTTTTAGCTTTATACTACTGTCTTTTTCCAAAATAATAATAATTATAATAAATTGTATAGTGTTGGGGTCCAAACAAACTGGGGTATAAATCATTTATAAACATAAAATTGTTTGAAATATTTAATTTTACATTAAAACATATTTAAATACATTTATTTCCTCCACTTAATTTGATCTGGTTTTATAATCGGTTAATTTTAATTTATGTTTTCTGTTAAACTAAACAAAAAATACTATTAATTACAATTTACAAAATATATAATTGATAGTACTCATTTTAGTTGGTTCAATTAGTTAGTTTGATTTATTTTATTTCAACTAGATTTTATAACTTTATTAAATTATTAAATATATTTGAAATTAAATATTAGGTTACAAATTTAAATATGACTAATCAAAACAATATAATCTTTCTATCCAAAAATGTTATTGAACATGTCAATTACATCCTTACATCCTTGGATATTTCATACACCATTAAGAGAAAACATTCGCATGAAGACATTCATTTAGCTAAAGAACTGCACTGTTTTAATCATCTCAAAACAACCAGATCTTTTCTTTATATAAAGTGGCATCCACCTACTTTAAATAGTCTCAAGCTTGACTATGATGGCTCATCACTATTTGGTGGTGAGTCTAGTAGTGGTTCCATTATTAGAAATGAACATATTCAATTAATTGTTGCCAAAAGGTCTTTTATTGGTAGATGTACTTCTTTAGTTGCTGAAACACGAGTTTTCTTACATGGTCTAATATATTACAAGATAAATGATCTGAAAAATGTTGATGTTGAGATAGATTCCTTAGTGTTATTCAACATGCTTGCATTTGGTAAATTTCATTGGTACTTAGAACATATTCTAAGATGTTGCAGGGATTTAGTTTGATCACAAATGACCATCAAACACATCTTTATAGAACAAAATGATACTGTTGCAGATTGGTTAGCTAAATTCACTTTAAAAGAACAAACTCATAGTATATTCCTAGCTAATCAGGCTCCAGGAGCTCTGAATGCTATCATTCTTCTAGAAAGTATGAATATGAGATACTTAAGACTATTAAACTAATCGTTTTAAGTTAACTAATCATTACGCAAGTTTTAAAACATGACCAACGATCTTTCTTTGTTTTGCAAGTTGAAATAAGAAGGTTCAAGCTAGATGGAATGCAGCAAGGGCATGAATACATGGTTAAATAACAGTAAGAGCCATAGGAACAAGGAGGAAGACACTAAAATTCTCAAAATCAGACCATATTGATAAACAAGAAGCAAGTCAATAAAATTTATAAAGATTGCACATAATTTGTAATATGTATACTTTGCTTAAATACTTTGCTCTACAATCTGTAATATTCTGGTTTCAATATCAATAAAATACTTAAGTTTTTGCAAAAAAAAAAAATGACTAATCAAAATTATTATCATATAACAAATATAATTATTTTATAGATTATATACATTGTTTTATATAAATTATTTAAATTACATAAGATATGAGATACCTCATATGTTGAACGAATTGATTTTCAGATTATATAACATAAATAAACAAAAAGACCGAGATCTTTTATTTATAAATCTAAATACAAATTTGGAAAATAATTTATTTATTTTCTCTCCAAAAGGAGTATGTCTATTGTTTTGGAAAAACATTATTACGAATTGTATAGTTTCATATAACCAACATTATAGAATTTTTTTAGGGAACACGCCGCAGCCGATACTTGGCGAGTGCCTTTGTAGAGGGATCCGAACTCATGACCTTTGGTCACAAGCATGCCTTACTCCACCAACTCGGCTACCCCTTTTAGGGTACTAAGTATTATATATCCCATGATATATGAGTTTTATCTTTGAAAAATATAAGTATTACACACATGTACGGTAAATTTACGCCAATATATTGATATATGGTATGTTAGAGTAATTGTTTGTGACAAAAAAAAATAATTCTTCCAAGATTATATAAAAATATTAAAAAAATGTTATTATGTTGCATTTTTTATTAAAATATATTAATTAGTAAAAATAAAAAGGAGACTTACTAGTTAATATCCATCCAACAAATCTATTATTGATAAAGGCCCATAAAAAATAAGAAATTTTATACCTAAAATATCATTAAACAACTAGGGAAACATTTTCTTTCTTTTATTTTTTTTTAATTTAAAATTTTAAAAGTTCATATCTTTTAAACCGCAACTCAAAAAAAATCCGAAAATACCATTGGTTCCGTCTTTTTAAGACGAACAAAAGTGGTACCACTCGTGATATGTTTTGATTTTTTTAAAATATATATTTTACACAGGTTTCTCATCTATTATAATGGGTTGGTTTCGCATCTAGCATCTATCATAGTGGACATGAATTCGCATCTAGCAGTACAAAACTTAAACATGTTTCACATTATATGGTTTTGCATCTATCATAGTGGGATGGTTTCATATCCAGCATATATTAATGTGGGTTCCGCATTTTCTTCGTTAAGCACTATAAAGGTTCCGCATCTTTCTCTTTAAGCACTGTAAATTTAAAAATTTTAAAAATCCGTATCTTTTAAACCATAACTCGGAAAAAAAAATCTGAAATTATCTGTGGTTTTGTTTATTTAAATCGAATAAAACTAAATCAATTCATGATATATTTTGAATTTATTTAAAAAATTATATTTATGATACATAATTAAATAAAAATATTTATGATATTATTAGATTTTAGATTATAAATATTTAAATGAATTCTCTCAAATACATGAATAATATTATTTTTAATCCCAAATAGTACTTCACGTTTAATAGAATATAATATTAAATTTTATCTTATGTAAAATAAGTCAAATAAGACTCTCTTAAACAAGATATATTGTGATCCCACCTATATTTGTATAGGGAATTTCCTTTCCTATCATTAGATTAAAATATAAACATAAAAGCTAAACAATTTACAAATTCGGTATTAGAGCTGCCTCCCGATATTAAATTCTTTCGTCTTTTTAGGATATAATACGAGCTAGCAGAACAAATCTATACCGTTAACATTTTATAAATTTGGTATTAGCGGTTCATCTGCATACTAATTTTTAATGTATTTTAACTAATCAGATATATGAAATATCAACTTATTAAAATTTTAAAAAATATTTGTTAAAACGGTTTTATTTGCTGGTACTTTTCTCCATTAATTTTCAGGATACGTTAACATTTGTTTTAATGAATTTACTTTTTATATGATTCCAGTTTCTCCGTTCGAAATTGCCAATACCACCGCTACTGTACCAAAATATTTTGACCGCTGAACTATACTTAGAGACTAATTTTCTTCATATTTTTATATATATGAAAAATGAGATGACCACCGACCTGATATTTCAAAGTTAATTATATATAGCGACGTGCATGCTGCAACATTAGATAGAGCTAGAAGCCAAAGGTTATGAATAGTTATAGAAGTATGAAGTATGACATGATCTCATAGATGATATTTGGACAAATGCATGATCTTTACAACATAAAAAATTGTAAGTTGTAGAAGGAATCTTCTCTATTAAGTAGTCAGACTATTTTAATATTAATGTATAGTTGAAATAAATTAGTAGTATAAATTAAGAGTAAAAGTTATTTCTTAGTAATAACTTAGTTTTTTTTGTTTCGCATTTTTATTAAATTAGATTTTTTTATTTGATAGTAATCTGTAATTATTTTTGGTTTAATTTTGTTTCATACTCTATCCTTTTTATAATAAATTTTGTTTTAAGTTTTTTCGTCAATTTAAAAAATAATAATGATTTAAAAAAATAAAAGAAAACATACTTGATCGGTAGGGGTAATAATTTGTGAATGAATTTTCTTTTGTGTGAAAAATATAAAATAAAATAAAATAAAATGTGTTTATATAAATACCTAGAACATATTTCGTGAAGACACAATCGAAATAAAAAAGTTAATTGACAGTAATACTAAAATAAGCATAATAGGAATAAGTGAACAACATAAATAAACCAGAATAACTTAGACAACTTAACACAACTTAACAATGGTCAATCGAACCGATAGAGAATAACTTCAATGAAGTCCACCTCAATTGAAGCCAGCAGACAAGGCTGATAAGAAGAGGATTTACAAATAAAGTAAAAGAATAAATAAATATTTAAATTAAAAACATTACACAGACTAGCAAATTTCTGAACCGAATATAAAAAACATTTGGTGATAAACCATAGAGACATTAACCGGAGGGAGACCAAATATTCTTGAGTTTCTCTCGTTCCAAACGCAATAAATAACCGCACTAAAATAAAAACACCAAATATGATGGTTTTTAAGAGAAACAAATTTAACGCCTCACAGACTAACACTGATCACAAAAAATAAGGAAAAAAAATCTAATTTTGAACTAGAAAAAAATATTATTAAAAATAAAATAGATATAATTAATACCACACTGAGATATAAGAAAGGTTATGACATTATGAAATAAGAAATTAATTCTTCTAGTCTTTTATCAATAATACACATCTAGTTTTTTTAAATAATATTCAAATATAAAAAATAATATTACTAATAAAAAGTTAGAATAACTGAAAAAATTGTAGAAAAGAATTGAACACACAAAGTTTTAAAACATAAAAATTTAACAAAAAGAAAACTAATCGAAAAAATTAATTTAATACAAATAATATAGAATACAAAATCTAATGTTAATTTTGAATCATAAGAAAGAAAATGGATCACGACACTATGTAAAAAGATAAATAAGACAAAATAGATATTTAGGGAAAGTGCTGACTTGACTTGCATATGGAATATGGAATAGTAGATGTATTTATATCAAGCTAGCAATTCTCCAATTTCCAAGCAAATACCACCTGGTTTTTAAGACCAGTCCCTTGAATTGATCAAGTATTCTATCTTTGACCTATTTTTATATACACACAAATCAATTTTTCAACTTGCATTTAATTACAAGGAAGATTTTAGAAACCAATAATTTGTTACTAGAATCAACAAAATGATTCATTACATTATTATCACTCCTTGCTTTATTTGTCATATCTAAATCACTAACAAGTAAATTTGTGTTCATATATTATTATTAAATAATACTCCATCCGTCCCAAAATACATGTCGTTTTAAAGTTATGCACGGGTTTTAAGGAATGTCATAATTATATCTTTTTTTTTATAAAAATAGAAAAAAAGTCTAATTGGTAGATGATTATAAATAGGGTTATGCTAACCGGTGCCATGGGCACCCGTTAGCGAACATTTAATATGAACTTTTTCTCTAATAATCAGTGTTCTTTTATACCATCTTAATAATGAGAGAGATTAAATTTCTTAATAATGAGGAAGGTCATAATTACATCTCTTTTTCATAAAAAGTAGAAAAAAGAAAGAGTCTAATTGGTAGATGGTTATAAATAATATTAAAATTTGCATTGGTAAATGAGAACGACATGTATTGTGGGACAAAAAATATTTCCTAGAACGACATGTATTTTGGGACGGAGGGAGTACCATCTTAATAATGAGAGAGATTAAATTTCTTTTAAGACAACCATACCCTTCTATTCTATGTTTAGCTTTTTAATGTTAATAACACGACTAGGTAATAAAAATAAAAATATTATATTACTATTTTTAGTTAAAGTAATTTATACTTATTAAATAATATTTATAGATTCTATATTGTAAAAATTATTTATTTTAAAATTGTAAATAAAAATATAAAAATATAAAATATCAGCTTTAAGATAACTGTTTTCTTTTGTTTTTAAATTAAAATTGTTAAGTTAGTGGATTTTTCTTGTAAAATAAGTAAGGTTAATAGTTTTTTTAAAATCATATTTAGAAAATAAATTTAATATTTTTTTTAACCAAACAAAACCTACATGTTTAAAAAAGTTAATTTCAAATTAAAAGGTTTAAACAAATTAATTTCTTACAAAACTGAAAATTCAATTGAATTTTTATAATATTTAATTTAAAAAATGAAGTTGATTTACCAAAAATATTGTTAAAAAATTCAAAAATAATACTTATTTCAAAACTGATATTTTAAAAACTTGTTTTTTTATTATAATAAAACTAAACTGATATTTAGTGCTAAGTTATTTTGATTATAAATAATAGTACAATATTAATAATTTTATTTTTATTATGATAAGACTAATTAATTAATATATTATTTTATGAATTATTAATATAATATATTTAACTTTAAAATCTGAATATAGAACAAAAGAGAAAAAGGTAAAGGTGTCTCAAACAAAATTAGTCTCTCTCATTATTACGATTTGTCTAAAATAACACGGATTATTGAAAAAAAGGTTCCTATTAAATGCTTGAGAACCAGTTAGCCAAACCCTTATAAATAATATTAAAATTTGCATTGGTAAAGGAGAACGACATGTATCGCGGGACAAAATATATTTCCTAAAACGACAAGTATTTTAAGACGGAGGGAGTACTAGGTAATGCTTAGTTTAAAAGAGGTAATTTTATTTTTTAACAAATTAGATTGCATATAATGATTTCATATTGTTCAAAATTTTAAAATTATTTAATGTTTTTTATATGTATATATTTTAATTTTTATTGTTTGTTTATTTATTAAATATTTTTTTATTAACTTTCAAATTTTAGTTTGTGAAGTGGTTTATGGGGGAGTAATATTAATGGCAACATTACCTTCCTTCTTTCTCCAACACAATTTAAGACGATTTTTTAAAAAAAAATCTAGACTTGAATTATTTAAAGATGGAAAATAAGATTTAGTTTATATTTTTATTATTAAAATCTAGTAATTCAATTGTATATTTTAGTTGTCAACTTATCATGGTAACTAACAAGCTGTAAGAAGGTTTATAACATGATCTACGTTTCTGTTGTGAACTTTTAAATACATAAGGAATGACAAAAATGATAGTACTTCACCCTAAAGCTCTTTTGAGGCTGCTAAAGCCAAGGTTCAAAAGAAGGAGAGACTTTTCCAAAGTCTTAATTCTCAAATGAAGGAAAATCATATTTAAGCTTGAGGAATTTTGAAAATGGCATCCATTTGGCTCAAGATCAAATGAGGAAAATGGTTCCCCATTTCCTCTCCAAATTGTATAATCTGTTAATAGATCAAAGGTCGGTATTAGACTACTTTATTTGTTCAACAACTGCCTATATGAACATTTTCCAATGAATGAATAAAGAAGTTGGTGAAAAAAAACTTTCAAATTTTAGATGAATGAATATGGAAATATTTGTTATGGTGTTTAATAATATCATGATGAAATCATCATAAAACATCAATTATTAAGATAATTTATAAAATCATGATATTTATATTTATTTTACTTATTTGATGTTTACTTTATATGGATTATTATTATTTTTATAAAAAAAATATATTAAATAAAAATAAATGATTTGTAAATATGTGAAACACATCTTGAGAAAGTGGGTTGAAAACTTTAAGACAAACTGTTTATAATAGAAGGTTGACGCAATAGTTGGACAGATTGAGATGTAAAATATAAAACAAATAAGTCAGAAAACGAAAAGCTCCACTGATCTTTATATAAATAAAGTAGTAGAATCCAAGTCATACGAAAAATACAACGAGCAACAACAACAATCAATCATAAGGGGACAAGTAGTTCTAAAACAACATAATCAATAAAGTTAGAAATCGGTTAAAGATTACACTTGTCAGTCAATCTTGGTACTAAAGAATATTAGCCGAATGTCAGAAAGCATATTTTACAAAACCGTAGAGGTAAGAACACGAGGGAAGCCAAATATTTTAGCATTTCGCTCCCACCAGACGTGGTAAATTACCACACCAAAATAAGAACGCTAAAGATGCTAGTTTCGAGAAGAAGGTGAGCTTGCAACATCATTAATCCAAGAAATAAAATTAATGACATTTAAAGTAAACTCAAGTTTAGAGTTGGTATAGCCCCAGAGTTTCCAAGTGAAGCTATAATAATAGAGGGTATGATTGATAATTTGAGAGTCAGAGTTGCATAAGACACAAGCCAGAGGGGAATTTAATCCACAACTCAGAAGTGTATATCGAGTAGACAACTTGTCATGGATAGAAAGCCAAAAAATAAGAAGTGTCGAGTAATATTATACTTATACCATACTAACCTGGCACGCCCGACACATGGGATAGACGTACGAATGACGTTGTAAGTGTTATTGATTGTGAACTTTGTGGCTTCTCTTTTGGCAGTCCAGTAGTGGATGCCATTGAAGTTGATATTGGGCGATGGTAGGTGAGATAATGAGGTTATTAATTTCCTGAAGATTGATGTATACCCTAGCACTTGCAAATCTAATATGAAATGGACAGCTCCAGAACCCCTCTAAATGATGTATACCACCTTAAAATTCTTGTCAAGCCTTGAGTCAGTGATTACATCTTGCTCATAATGGGTTACTTGGGATGTGATAATGAGCCAAAGATCCTACCAAATGAGGTATCCTCCATATTATCGATCACCACCATGTACAAATTACTCGCCAAAGGCCTAAGATATAAAACTTTCCTTCAAGTCCATAAAGGGGAGAAACCTAGATCTAAATCCCATAAAATGATTTTTTTTTTCTTTCAGTTTTGATCTAGTTGCACCAAAGTGGGTTGTTGTTTTTACTTATTAAGGATCACAAATATTTAAAGGTAGGTGTTTGATTCTAGACTTTTAAATATAGAGTTCTAAGTTCGTCTCCATCGTGGGTACTGTTATATTGGACTAAGCCACCTTAGATCCTGAGATCTCTATCTCATGGCCGGAACAGAGGAATCGATAAAGAGATTGAGTAAGATCTTTGAGAGCCTAAAAGGAAGAAAAAAGACTAAGAACGAGTAGACCTGACCAATAAAGAGAACATACTTAATAAGTTGGAGTCTACCCGTATAGAAAATATGCTTGGAGGTCTATGTATAGTGATATTATGAAAAAGGGGATACACATTGATGTAAGAAAATAGGCACGTAAGGAGGGGAACTTCCAGATATTTGACAGACATTAAGCCAAAATTTTACCCCAAAATTTTAATAAGGTGTGATTTCCCCTTAGGAGGAAAGTGTGACTTTTGGCAAGACTCACTTAATGACATGACAACGATAAAATATCGTCCATACCATATTTAATAAGTCAGAGGAATTTATGATCACCATGACATAAAATTTTTACTAAAACAAAGGTTGACTATGTTAAGCTTTTGACATTTCGACTGGAGTTTGAATTTCCTGTCATTGCTTTTTTTATTTAAGAATTCTGGATAACAATTGTATCACAAAGAAGAATAAAAAATGTGAGAGATGGTCACTTTGCCTAAGCGAGTTTTGGAAATTACCATTAAAATCTGATAGGGATTAAACCAATTTGGAGGGTATTTAAGTAATATGATGAAGGAGTAACAAATGTGAGATGAGAAGTAAAGAGATAAAATATCTGTTATATTTTATATTTTAGATAGATAAAGTCAAACCTTCTTAAATATTATCTCCAAAAGCTTTTATAAGCTTATTTTGGATTTGTGGGCCTAATAGTTCAAATTATGATCATGGACCAATCTCAAAGACCGAAAGCCCATTAACTATTATCCATTTATATATTCAATAAAAGGTAATATAGGTGAACGTATGCGGGAATAACTAAGTCAAAAAGGTAAACATGTAGTATTTGCCTTCGGTTAGAATTGACCCTCGAATATTTTTTACCTTCGGAAAGTGCTTACTCTAAAATATTTTGGATCCTATCAACTAGCCCCCTTAGTCCTCTCAAAGGTACTTTGGGAGGGCTAATTGACACATCTAATAATTTATCTTGACTCACACTTGTTTATTTCTCAAAATCTGATATTCCAACATTCTTTAATTGAGTATGGGTGATGAACATATCCGAACTTCATCCGAATGCATCACCCGAAGATGGTTATATCCTAATAGTTGTGGTTTTAAGCAGTTTACTTCATGGCACGTGTCATTACTTGATTAGAGCCATAAACTTGTTTTACCCTAGATGAGGCGTGTCAATCAATTGAAATGTTTCCACTTCTATAGGTATTATAGCTGTTAGTAACGTTTCCAATTCCATAGTGGGGTACTCAAGAGTCTTTTAGAGCTTATTTTATAAGTTCTTCTCTCATTTTCCCATTTTATAGATTTTTAGAGAAAGAAAATTTACATCATAGAGAGAGAGAGAAACTATTCTTTGCTATTGATATCTAGTTAGGCACTACTGATATGTTTTCTCCTCCATCACTTCAACCACTGCGATTTTTTTTTCTCCGGTAATATTCCGACGTTTATATGTTCACCGCCAGAAACACATTAACCAAAAATGGTTGGTTAAATTTATCTAAGCTAGATGAAGGGAAGAAAAAGTTTAGGGCTGCTTCTGGGTTACCTGCCCCCGTAGGCACATGTGTAATAATTTAATCAATTGACTACAAAGGATTCTATTCCTACAACAAAAAAATATTCCTTTTGAACCCCTTTTGACTGCCCAATCATTCACTTCTCACAATCGTTCACCAAAGCCATCTCGATCTCAAAGAGCTAATAATCATCAATTTCCTTTAGCATTCAAAACCGTGGGTTTCAATTCTGAAGAAAACACTCATCATAGAGTGACCAAACATATAAAGGCAAAGCTAATCCATCAAGAGAGATAGGGTTGGCGCAACAAAGGTAACCTTTCAAAAATCTCTCCTCACAAATTCCAAATAAGGAAGAAAATACTGCACTCCAACTCGTTGAGCTCTCTAATCCTAATCAAGATCTCTTCAAACAGCAAGTTAAGAACGAGAACACAACTTCTCAACATACCGAACATTCGGGATCTAGCCCGAAGGTCATGGAAGATAATATGAAAGATATCAGTGAAAATTCTCCCTTAGATACATCTGATCAAACCGGGAAGACTTCAAAGCCAACTAAAAAGAAATCTTCAAATAAAAATATAGTAAATATGGCAATGGCAAAGAAAATGCCCTTGAAATAGAATCCAAAGCGCTTTCTTTATCTTTGGTCGGACGCGTCAGGCCAAACGTTTCAAAAGTCAGCGTTAAATACCTTTTAGCTCTAGTCAAGATTTCCTACATTTATTTTCATAAAAAAATTATAAGCTATTCGTGCTAAGTGAGGGTTCCTTAAAGTGGTTAATGTTATGCTGCCTAAACATGAAGAGACTCTGATGAGCTACGGTTCCAAAGAGCTAATGGTTTATATGGATGTGCTCAATTGGGGTCTTCGGTTTCTATTGGACCATAAGATCGTAAACTATTTTAGTTTAGTAGTATTCCGTCTGAGTCATGCTAGTCTGAACGTCTGGTTCATATTAACAACATGCATCATAACATTTAAGCTATCTAAAATCCCGATGCATATGGATAAACTTGATGCTATTGCGTGTCTATCTCGCAACTCCATAATTAGTTTTTACTACTTCAACATGAGAAATGAATACATGGTGGTAGATAATCTGCTTGAGGAAGGTAAATTATGCAAGATATAATTTCTCTTCATCAGCGGCTGGTGGGAGAATGGTAAGAAAATCACCTCCTTAGGTAATCTGAGTCAGCTTATTAGATTTTCGAAGAATAAAAGTAGATCTCTTTGAACCTCTTTGATCTCATATTCTTTCCTCTAAATATTTTATTACTTATCTCTAACTTATTTCTTTTAATAACCATCTCGAAGCCTTATATTCACCACCCAGAAGATGCGAAGGTCACTTTTAAGAAGCTAAATCTGTGAGCAGAGGTGAAGTGGTTTAATGAGTTCCATTAATTCTTTACTCCTACTAACTTCACTCGAAGTCATCTTTGGAGGGAAAACCCCGAGCGTGAGTTGACATGGGAGAAGTGTTCCACTCTTCCATGACCTTCTGCCATTCTAAAGAGAGTTAAAGCTGCCGATGGCAAACAAGGCATTGATAAAAGATATACGAAGAGAAATAAACCTCAACCCATTCGAAGACTGTACCGCGTTCGAATATTATACCTCTGATAATGCATGTTGTCAATCTTTACCTGATCCTCGCAAAGCGATTACTCCCAAATATTTCCAACCATATCAAAGTTCACCATTAATTTTAATAATGTATGAATGAGTGGCAATACATTGGATGATCCAGGTGATCATTATGTTTAGGATGTTCATAGCGATAAAGATGTCAAGCATGAGTTGTTAACGAACATTATGAAAAGATTGCGTAGGGTCGATTTTTAGGGAAACCCTTTTGCCTTTGTAGTTTGTGTCGTAACACTTAAAAAGTTGTTGGGAGAGAAGACTGTTGTCAGATATGCTCTGTCCCGAGACGAAATCCAATTTAGATTTGTCAATCAGATAAATAAAAAAAGTCTTTGATTGTATTAGTTGAAATCGTGGAGATTATCTTGTAAACAACGTTGCATAATACAATTGGTCTAAAACATCAGCGACATAAGTGGGGGTGTCCTTTTTGAGGATGATGGCGATATAAGTGGAGTTCCAAAAAGATTATAAATAGACATAATTGAATAAATTCAAGACCTCGTTGTAGATGTTTTTATCCACAATATTTAGGAGTTCTTGAAATTTTTTGAATTAAAAACTAATGGAATAAAGGTCGTTAAACTGAAACTAGTAGTAACAATTGTTAAATTTATCCATATCCATCATCCAGTTCTTTGTGAGTCACGATGGATCCAATCATGAGCATCACTAATTGCATATATTTAAGTAAAGAAAAATAAAATTAAAACAAATTAAGACTTCTTGTTTAAGAGTGAATGAATTGCAATGAAAAGAAGAACATATAATAATTTATTACCCTACGATCATATAGAATCCAAATATTACCCAAATGTTGAGAGACATGGTTTATTATATAGTGCCAAAAGGGGGGAGGGGTCATATATCTGATTATAGAATCTATATTAGGAAAGCAAACCTTAGTCTTAATAAGGATCATCATAGATATATTATTAGTGATAATAAAGTCAGTGACATAATTATGCCTAGTGAAATCATTTAACCCGCAAATATTACATGAATTTATAAATATTTACATACTTAAAACTTGCGGTGTTCAATGAGTGGTCTTATCGGATGACAAAACTAGGATACTATTTACAGTCTCGATGTTGAGGAAATTCTTGCTATGTGGGGAGTTAAACTCTTTGTTACTTTATTATTCCTCGATGTTTGTAATTGAGTCAGTGGGGTGAGTCTTTTCAGATGCGGGATTGAGATCAGTGGGATTCAACTTCTCATAAGCTTGAAAAAATAGCTCAAGCCTATGGAGATGGAGACACTTGGATGCTGAATGGGTTTCCTCTGGTGGACTATTACATTGGCATGTATCATCCCCAAACATAATAAAATCTGCACATTGGAAAGGAAGTCCCTGATAATCAGTATCACAACAGAGATAGTCTTCCTTTAATAACAAACTTTAATCTCCGAGAAAATATCAGTACCGACTTTATGAAAACACCTAAACATGAGTTTTCATTTTCTCTCAATCTATTTCTCACATACAAATTAGTACTGAGAATGGAATCAATACTACTAAAACCTTTAAAAGTGCAAGCTTTAGAAGCACATTGAAGAATTTAACTCAAATCAGTATCTCCTTTAGAGGATCAGTTTCCAAAATGGCCATGAGCCCACATCTTTTATAGATTATGAGATTTGACCATAACATTTTTAGCTAATTCCATAGAATAAAATTTGAAAAATAAATAATAAAGAAGATATAAAAAAATGAAGAACCATCTTGAAATATTTATTACTTATAACATAACTATGGACTAAAATTTATTATTTTAGTTAAAGACATAAAATTTATTATTTGAACTATAAATAATATAATATAAATTTAATAAAGGGTATCAAATACCTTCACATAAACACATTAGAGCTTTTGAAAAGAGAGACGGTAAGAAAATTTATCTTAATTTATTTTTATTTAGTGTATTCATAATTAGCATTGATATAAAAATTAATAATAAATAATAGTTATTAAATATTAAATTAATTCAATATTTAGAGAAAACTATTTAATTAACCAATAAAAACATAGTTATTATTTAACCTAACAATATTGAAATTTACTTCATTAATTTGTCTTATTTATTATTTTTTATGTAAATTACCAATCTATTTGAATTCATAACTCAATCCATTTATAAATTATGAGTATAAAAAACACATTGTCGAAGATATGAAATAATTATGAAGGTAATGATAAATTGTACTTTTATTTTTTTATGCATTATCGACCATATCTTTTCTAGTATACAGTTTTCTTAACTCAAACACTCGACTCTAATATTTGATATGGATGAAGCTCTTGTGATATTACGTATGAGTGATGTTTGTCTTTGATGTTTGGTTTGGAAATACATGATCAATTAACAAATCTAAATTCTTTTCATAACACACTTGACATCGATAAATTGATTAGATTGGTCTTTATAATGGTAAGATTTATTCAACCCATATATTGGTCCAATATAATAAAATGATCTATATTTAATATGTAAGGCTGATTTTAGCATATGAGAAACATGAGGGTATGTAATGTAATAAAGAGTAAATATGTATATACTTAGTAAAATACTAAGGTGAAGTATCCAAATAAACTATTCATGTGGATCATGCGAGTAACCACATCTACTATAAAAATATATTCCAAAAATATCTTAAATCAACTTTACCCCTTAAATATTTATGAGGGTGATTAGTGGTGACCATAATGCAAGGTGTACTTAGTACTCGGATATCAAATCCAAAACCATATAAGTGCTAAACTCATTGAAAATTAAGGTTTGGATTCATACATGGATTCTGAAATGCAAGTAGAACCTGCATAATCTGTTGAAAGAGAAGTAGTTGAAGTGGGCTCTGGACAGTTAAAATGAATAACTCAAACCAAACAACAATTAGAAAAAGAACAAAAGCAAATAGCTTTGAAAGACCATATAAATCAGTTATTGGAACAAATTGTTGTGTTAAATGATCAGTCTGCTAAAAAAGAATCGAATGTGTTGGTTCGATTATGGAGGGTTCAATCTTAAATTTAAAGAGTAAGTAGTGATAGAAATCCAGTCGAAGATAATGATGATGCTAAATTCAAAACTTTAAGAAATCAGGAGAATTACCGACAAGTTCAGTTCCAAAAGGATAAAAAACAACCATTCTTTAAGAAGGGGAAAAACAAAAATATGCTTCATTAGAATCTAGTGGTTCACCACTTCCAGATTCAGAATGTTATTCTCAATCTCGTGAACGAGCTCATGTTCATAAAGAAGAAGAAGGGGCTCTTATGATAGATGATATTCGAGGAAGCGCGTTAGTCTGGGTAAAAGTTACCAAATAGAGCACACGTACAAGAAACAATACAAGTTGGACAAACCTGAACCAATATCAGTTGAGAAAGGTCATCATGTTCCTATGGTGCTCCAAATAGACGTTGTGGCCCCTCATAATATTTTTTGGAAACCCAAGCCTCGAATACAAGGTCAATAATCAATCCATGAACCCTTCTAAACAAGGAATTTATGCTATAGTAAATGAGGGCATTTGTGGAATCAGTAAGGGCAAGGAATGGATTATATGACATCTTATTTATCTACCAAAATCCGATCTATTGTGCTTACAAATCATTTTAACATACCAACGGTGGAGAATTTTGATGGAACACAAGATCGAGATGATCAAATCGAAAAAATTATGAACTATATGATGAATTTCGATGATGATAAACTATTATGTCGAGCTTTTTCAAAAAAAATTAAATTTTTTTGCTAAGACTAGTATAAATTGAGGCGAGAAAACATCGACGTTAGAGAGCAGAGTCATCAATCTAGTTGGGAGAAAAGGCTGCACAAACAATATAAATATAAATAATTAAGAATTCTATAGGGTTAGCTAGGCCAGGCCATTTTGATACCAAAAAATATGAACCAATGGTTTGGAAGCATGCGATAATATATCGGAGATGCGAGGGTCAGAGAGGACCTAAAATTCTAACATTATTCTCATACAAGTGGTAGAGAACCGCGCATAAACGGTTACACCAAAAATATCAAAAAACCCGGATGAAAGTGAGTTAGACATTTCATAATTTCATAAATTGTTATTCAAACATTTAAATATTTTTATGTTATATATATATATATATATATATAATTTTAATTTTAATTTTATATAATATTTATATACGATATAAAATTATTTAATTTTGAAATTACATAATTTTATACTTATTTATTTTTATTTTAAACAAATATTTTTAAAAATTATTCCACAGTTATAAATGGATGCATTGATTGGTTTAGATCGTGTAAAAGCTAGATATAAATTTTGCTAATTAGTTTTTATCAAAAATAATATTTTTTAAGTAAAAGAAATTTGAATTAATAAAAAATTAGATTTTAAGGTACATTGAAGGTGCCAAACCAAATAAAAAGTGCTAAAACTGAAAATTAAAATTTACAGAGAAGTCTTATTCTTCATTCTATCATTTCTTACAGATTATTTTCTTGAGATAACCTCATATATTTCCGAATCCAACAAATGACAAAGGAGAGAGCATCAAAACTTGAAAAAGATTGAATTATATGGCTTGCAAAGAATAAATAAGGATGTTCTGGGCCTTTAAGAGGATGCTCTGTTCCTTCAAGATATCTTCATATTTGGACCTTGATCATATCAAACTAAAATTCTGGCAAATAGTTTAATCCTATATTGATAATTTTTGCCAAATTTTGAAGTCAGGCGAGCCTGTTTAAGAGAACGACTAGATTGAAGTTAGTGTTAAAGAGCATTAGTAATATAGCCTAGCCCGAGACTCTCCAACATTAGTATTTCTTTGAGATTAGCTAGAGCTAGGTTAAAGTGAAATTATTGTCTCATTTTGCACTTTAAAGTCTAACGAGCAAGCCAGTCGGCTGTTTGATTCTAGTCTCTAAAAGTGTGAGATAAAACCATCGATGGAGAAATTAATCTTCTGCTGCAACTTAGAGTGGAGTCTAAAGCCAAGGGTATTTACATTGGCTAAGAAAGTTTACAAGTAGTATAGAATCAGTTTCTATATCAATCTGATTCCAGCCTCTATCTTTGCAGATTTTAAGGCCATCTAGTAAGGATCTAGCTTCTGCCATAAAGGGAGTGAGTTTACCATATAGGAAGCCAACACCAATGAGAAAGTTACCCTCACTGGCTTTAACAATTATACCTCCACTTGTTTCTACATTTGATTGACATGATACGTCGGTGTTTAGTTTTAATCTGCTAATAGCTCGGTGATTCCATTTAAGAACAATAGGGCTCACCTTAGTATCATGAATATGATTGAAGCATCCCAAGTCTTTAGTTTTATTAAGATCTTTATAACAATGCTTAGATTTAAGAGAATTAGAATAGTCAAGACTAGTTAGAACCCTTATAACCTCAGATATTGATTTATGATATGATACAAATTTACCTTCAAACTTAGCTTGAAAGCTGTATTTCCATATAATGATATAAATTATTGATGAGATTATATGCTTTACATGATTTTCCTTGTTCGTGGACCAGAACCATGTCTTAGACATGTGAGTTATAGTTACACAACTTTATATTTGTAAGTTGAAAATTCCTGCAAAATGTTTCCATATAGACCAGGAAAACTCACAAACAATAAATAAGTGATTAGGAGATTCATAGTTCATACAAAATTGACATTTAGAAGCAAGAGACATGTGCTTCTTCTGCATAATGGTGTCTATAGGGATGAAATTTGAATCAACTTCCAGTGTGAGAATGAGTGCTTTCTGGGAGTGAAAGAGTTCCAGATTCTACTAAAAAGATTGGATTTATTGTTGAGATGTCTAATATGGCCCCATGTATCATTTAATGTGAATTTACCACATTTGGATAGGTTCCAAATTAAGATATCATCACAATCAGGCTTAACAGTATAAGTAGTGATTCTGTCCATGTCAGTAGGAGATAACAAGTCTTTAAGACGATCGAGGTTCCAAGTATATTAGACCAGTACGATTTAACCATTTCAGATTTAAATCATATGTTATCAGTCTTGTCATCAAGATTTAACAAAGGATTATGGTTAGACCAGTTGTCTAGCCAAAAATCAATCATACTCGAGCCAAGTTTCCAGCTGATTTAAGGTTACGCATACTGTTTGATGTTGGCAAGTCTTTTCCAAACCATAGAGCTAGGTTTATTGTATGAAATCTGTAAAGGATGAAGATTTTTATAGTATATATTTTGCATGAGATTTTCCCAAATAGATTTGTTATTTCTGAAGTTTATCCATATTTTGCAAGATAAAGAGTCTTGAATATCATAATGTTTTCTGATATTGAGACCCCCTTCCTTGAATAGTTTACAAATATAGCTCCGTCTACACCAGTGGATGTTTTGATCATTAGTGGTGGAACCCCAATAAACTCTGTTGATTTATTTTTGATTTTATCTAAAACAAATTTAGGAATTGAATTACTTTGCATCCAGTAAAGAGTAATACTCATAAGAACAGATGTTATAAGAGCTAACCTCTCTACAAATGATAGGTGAGTAGATTCCCAGTCTTTGATCTTGTTGTTTATTTTGCTGAGAAGGTTTGAGTAATTGATTGCTTTGTTGTTGGTGTTGATGGTAATACCCAGATATTCAGTAGGTAAAGTACTAGTACTAAAACCAGTCTTATTTGTAATGACATTAATCTTAAGAGGATTCATCCCAGATGCAGTAATAACTTTCGTTTAATCTTTGTTGATCAATTGGCCAGACACATCTCGATAATTCTGAATAAAATTGCTAAGAGAGACTAAAGTAGATTCCTTGCTGTTAGTGAATAACATGATATCATCTTCAAAAGCTAAGCTAGGAATGGACATGTTACTTTTGTTTCTAAATTTTATGGTTTTATTAGATTCAAAAATCTTATTAAGCCCTCTTAATAAGACTTATTCTAAAATGATAAAGAGGCTTTGAGAGAGAGAATCCCCATTCCTCAGCCCCTTTAAAATTTTGAAAAAATCTATGGCCTCACCATTGAAAATTTTAGAGACATTTACAGAAGATATCATCTTGTTAATAGGACTTATGACCTTTTAGAGAAACCAAATTTAATAAACACTTTGATGATAAAATAGTGGATCATTTTGTCAAAAGCCTTGCACATATCAAGCTGTATTAATATGTTTTTCTCTTTGACATTTATATACAAATCATGTAAAAGTTCTTGGGTAATTAAAATGTTTTCTTGAATATAATTTCCAGGCATAAATCCACGTTGAGTATTGGATATGATTATGGGAATGATTCTAGTGAGCCGATTATTCATAATTTTGGACATAATTCTGTTTAATAGAGAACACAAGCATATTCTCGTGGCTAGAATTCCTTTTGGTAAATTATTACCCAAGATGAAATGATGCATAACTTTAGTGAGGTCTTTTTTATAATGTTCCAACATGTTTTATAAAAACATTGATTGAAACCATCCATACCTGTAGCACTTAAAGAATTCAAGTCGTTGATGATATCCCAAATCTTCTCTTCACTTGGAGACAATAATAAGTTCGTATTGTCTTCCTCAGTGACCAAATACGGGATGTTGTTAAAGATGAGATCAAGCATTTTGTCATCTCATCATTCTTGTTTATATAAGGATAATCTGTAAGAGCTTATTTGAAGTAAGAGACTATAGAGAGACCAATTGTGCTACTATTTGTTATCCAGTTATTTTCCTCTTTGATTCCATTTATGCAATTTTTATTTCTTTTCTTTGTGACATAGTTTGAAACAACTTGATGCTTCTGTCTTCATCCACTGTCCAATTTGCATAACATTTCCGAAGCCAGTATATCTCTTCCATTTTGTGAGCTTGAAGAATGAAGGCATTAGTTTAAGAATTCCCAGTCGTTGTATTTATATATTTTTTCTCTTAATGCTTGATTTCTAACATTTGTACTTCATCCGTGAGAGCCTGCACTTTATTGAAAATTACCAAAATGCAGATTGTTCCAAGTTTTCAAACTTACCTTGAGCCTTTAATTTATGCCAGAACTTGACCAAGGGATCCCCTTCTATGTCTTGGTTCCAATTGTTTTCAACAAAAGGAATAAAACCATTATCACAAGACTACATATTTAAGAGTTTAAAACTTTTTTTGGGACTAAGATTGTCTTTAGATATAGTAATAAGAAGGGGCACGTGATCTAAACAAGTTCTAGCTTTGTGAACAACTTTTGTTTCACCAAAGAATTCAGACCATTGATTGTTGATGAAAATCCTATCCAAGCGCTTCAATTTAGATTTAGACCAAGTGGATTTAGAACCAGCAAGTCCAACATCTTTAATTATGCATTCCCAAATCATCTCATTAAAATCATTAGTATTATTCTGACAAAAAGAAGAACATCCAATTTGATCATCAATAGTAGTCATAGTATTGAAATCGCCCATGATCATCCATTCTAAGTTAGTAGAAGAGATAGTTTTCAGGGTATTCCAGACATAAACTCTGTCAAGTCTCTGACATTTGGCATAAACCCCAGTTATAAGAAAATAATGTTAAGAAAAGAGTGCCTAACTTCAAAGTGAATACATTGATTATGATCTATATGACATTGATAGTAATATTATTATGCAAGAATAGCCAAATCGTATTAGAAATATTAGATTTAAACTGCTTGAAGCCTATCTTTTTAGCAATACATTCAATGTTTTCACTTCCAATCAAAGGTTCTTGAATGGCTACAAATTTGAGATTGTTTTTGTTAATTAAGTATTTGAGCCTTCTAAGAGAAGACTTATCTCGTATACCTTTGATATTCCAGTTAAGAACATTAATCATTATTAAGAAGAAAGGGTTTATATTTACTTGTTCCTGTGAATTGAAGTGCCCTGATGATCTTACTTTTAGTTTTCTTCCTACCTTTAGCATCCTTTATTTTCTTGTCAAATATTTCTTTCAAACTTGTGTCTTCATCTTCTTTGTTGAAGTCTAGTGAGCTTTTTTTAAACTCATAGTTGTTTTTCCTTCGTGTTAGTGATAACTGTTTGCTTCCAATGTTACCTGGTTTAGGAGATGCGTTATCTGAAACTATATTTTTGTAATCGAGAGTAGTGGCTACGTTATATCAATATTCAAGGTCTGAATTGCTTCCATGATTTCACCTTGTTCAGGTGTTTTAAAGTCTTCTTTGTGGATATTATATTGTTCATTGTCTTGTTCAAGATTGTTTTTATGAATGTCATTTTCCTTGCGTTTCTTGTTCTTCTTCTCTTCTTCTGTAGAAACCTGGCCGTTATTTGGTATGCGTATGATAGACTTGATCTGATTCTTAGTATGATCTTTGATAATCTCTCTTTTTCTTTGCTATATACTAGGATCAGTTTCTTGTGTTTCAATCCCAGATTTTTCTCAGTGGTTGGCTGAAATTATGTCTGATTTTTCTTGCATTGTTGAATGTTGTATCCCATATGATGACAGTTCTTGCAATACCGAGGAATGTTCAGGTAACTAATTTTAGCCCAACATCCTTGATTTGAACCAAAACCAATCCAAACGTCATTCATAATATTTTTTGTTACATCCTTCTCGATCTATGCTAGGCACTAATTATGAAATTCTCTGTTTTTGCTTTGCACTTTAATGACCAGATAATCTTCTATTGATGAGGCAATAGCTTTGATTATACTCTCGTTGAATATGTATTCAGGGAGTTTTTTTTATCATGATCCAGGCTAGTGTGATCGAGTATTCTTGATGGTTATTGAATTTTTCAGTCCATTTCAGTAAGCACATTATTGTGTTGCCTACAGTCCAGACATATTATACCATATTTTGCATAAATCTGATTTTGAATCGAGTTCAATTAGTATATGCCTTGAGTCCTAAATTGTGTATCTATAAACTGCTTCAAATTTTAAGGATTGAAGGAATTGAATGTGCAAATTTCTTGTTGGTAACCCCTGAGAAATTTTTTCAACTATTGTGAATTTTGAAAGAGTTTTCACTTGATCTTGGACTTCTTTCCCATATTGAATCGAAATGTGGTCTTGTTTTTCAATAATACTCTGTGGTTCAAAAGATTGATATTGTCTCTGTTTTTTGTTCTTGAGAACTTCTGCATATGTTGGACATGTAATCTTATTTTGGTGTGCCTTATCTGTTGCAATTCCATGATATCTTTCTTTATTTTGTGTGATTTTGCAAGTTGTGTCTTGAAGAGCTGGAAATGATTCCTTTTTTTTTTGGAATGTGGTATAGCGACAAAGAACCGAAAAATATACCTGACAAAGGAACACGTTTTTGAAGAAGAAAATGACCTTTCCTTTTAAGATTTTTAAAAAAAGTTACCACTCTCAGAGTTTTTTATTTCTTCAACTTTTATTGTTTAATTGAATCACAACTAACCAAAAATAATAATAGGAAAGAAGCTATTATAAAAATACTAGTTTGCATAACAAACAGTTGTATGCGAATTAAAAAACAGCATTTATTTTATATATGTTTAAGTATTTACTTTAGACCGAAAATATTATGAAAACCACTGACAAATGTTTCCATGGCATTCCTATCTATCAAAACCACTGGCAAATGTTTAAAAGAATATAGAATTTAATATAAGAAAAAAGACAAACAATTAATTTCCCAAGGCAAAATCTATTATCAGAAGCAACATCTGATTCACAGCCATAAATCTATATTTATAAATGAAAGAAAAATAGTATCCAAAAGGTGATATCAAAAGCCACGTCTCCTCTGTTTCAGGCTAGTTGGTTTGCCTGTAAATGGTCTCATGATATCAATTTAGTATCTGCAACTTAAACCATGCGTGGCCTTCTCTCATCAGCTTGGGACCCACGTCAATTCATTATCTTCTCTTTGGAAGGTGGAGTGGAGTACAAATTCAGGTGTTGATTACCATGATGATTTCAAGGGTTTGATGTACAGCCGATCAACATAATTCTGTCCTGTCCATTATGTTCAAATAGCAACATAATTCGATTCAGATTATTTTTATAAAAAGTTTATAATATATATATATATATATATATATATATATATATATATATATAAAAGTTTACCTACAAGATCCAGTTATAAAAATTTAGAGAAGTCAAACAATATGCATAATTTAAAGAGCTATTAGAAATCATTTTACAAAGCTATATAGAATATAGGATATGGTAGGCAACTGCCGAGTTGAGACTTTTGAACGTTTTGGAAGATTATGACGTTGCACTCATGTTGTATATAACTCCACAGAAGGCAGAGAACCAGAGATGACTAATACTCGTGGTAGAGGGAGACCAAGAGCCTACAACACTTAACCAGGGGTTAGTCGGACGAGATGGGGATATGTTTAGATTTCTAGCGATGGCCTTTCAAATGGGCTTTGAGAACGGACACTAAAAAAAAAAGATATGCTTCGTATATTCGGGACAACTCCTACAAATAGCACAATATGGGGTAGAATCAAAGCCTCATACGATGAGCTTGTTTTGGATAGCCAACCAGGCGATGAACGAGTGTCTAGGGATGTTGAAATTGTTCCACACGAGGGGGGCCCATGCCACATTTGCTCATGTAGGTCTAATGAACGCATAAGTGCTACTGATGGAGAATTTGTATGAAAAGTGATTTGGGATAAAAAAAATGTGTCTTCGGAGCTTGAGGGTTGGGGAAGCGAGCTAAGAGAGGCTTGAATTTCCAGAAGGTGGGGTTGATGAAGCCTGCGCCCCGCCCACATATGGGGGGCCCAACTCCAACGCCCATCTCTATTGAGAACGGAAACTAATGATATGTTGCGCATACATGCTAAACTAGTAATGGAGGGACCATATCGGTCCACAAGGAAAGTGAGGAAGAGCCAAGGGTTATACCAAATGGAAGTAGAAGAACCGCAACCGATAGCAACCTCATAAATCCCGGTTACAAGGGTACGAATTTAAAGGATTTTCTTTCAACCCTAGTTGCTGGAAGAGCCTGGGGGAATTGTCCAAATGCATTTGATCCAACGGGTCCAGACTGATGCTTGATTTTTCATCATGATGGACAAAAACATCTTGATGACAGCCACTTGATTCCAAGCTTTTAGGTTGAGAATCCCAAGGTCACCCTCATATGCAGCCAAGGTCAGCTTGACTCAGACTACTTTGGCCCAGATAATCTTCATCTTTGGTCCAAACCAAAGAAATCTTCAAAACAACTGTGGGAGCTCTTTTAGGAATTTGACTTGAAGGATGAAGATCGAGGACCAGTATACATGGCTAGCAAAGATAATTGATTTTAGTAGTTGAAGTCTACGTGCATAGGACATGTGATTTGAATTCCAAGAATTAATTCGATTGGTTACATTGTTGAACAACGGTCTACAATTGTTTTAGGATAACTTAAATGTGATAAGAAGGACTCCGGGGTATCTGACCGACAGTGTTCCTTCACAGAATCCAAGAGAAACCGTAATATTGTTCCGGGTAGCGTTAGAGACACCCAAAAGATATATGTGACTTTTGTTTGGGTTGAGATTGAGTCCAGACAGCCGCGTAAAATCCTCAAGATCATCTTTGATGAGATTAATCGATAAGATGTTTGTCCGACAGAAGATCATGAGGTCATCCGCAAAGCGGAGGTTGATGATCTTAAGCTTGTGATATTTTTAGTGACATTCGAAAGATGTGTATTGACTTTTTTTCCCAAAAATGCTAGAGAGCACCTGCATGACAATAACAAATAAGTACGAGAAAAATGGTGTTTTTGACAGAGAACCCTCTTACCAAAGAAGACTCTAGAGGTAGAGCCATTTATACTAACAACATACGAAAGGCTGGAGATGCATTGGATGATCCAATTAATCATTTTAGTCAGGAAATCCATCATTTTAATCAATTGATTCAGGTTTTCATTATATAATATTTATACGATACACTTTTAGAAGTTATCTATAATAATAACAACGAAATATATAGTACATTTTTGTACAATTTTTATACCATTTATCTAATACTACAATCGTAGTATTAAAATAATAAGATAAAAATTGGAGAACTTTATTTTTTTATTCGACAACCTATTGTTATAAAAATAAATTTTTGAAACAACATGTAGACTAAATCGAAAAAATTGGTATAAATCATAGTTGGACCTATTGGGATCATGGTTCGATCAACACTAGTATGTGTTAGAACGATACAAAAATATTTAACGGATAATAAAAAAAAATTAAGACACAATTTTTTTATATATTTTATGTTACATATTTTTTGTATGCATTTTTTTATAATATTCATTTCCATTAATAATAAATGTAGTTTTTAATTTTTTATTATTATTTAAAAGTAAGTGTTAATTTAGAATTTTAATACAATTTTATTCGTATTTTATTTTATTTATCTTTTGTCTTGTAGTAAAATTTTTATATTGTTGTTTTCAATAAAGACTAGATAGTTTGATTTATGATTATTTTTCATATTAATTTACATTGATGATAGGTTAATACTTAGTTTTCAATCTCTTAGTTTTTTTCTCTCATAATTTCATTTATGATATGTTGAATACTTAGTTTTTAAAATTAATAAGTCTCTTACTCTTCTTCTCTCACAATTTCAGTAAAAAATCCTGATTAGTTACTAAAATTGATCACTTG
This sequence comes from Limnanthes douglasii subsp. nivea, assembly GCA_036936605.1. Classification (NCBI taxonomy): domain Eukaryota; kingdom Viridiplantae; phylum Streptophyta; class Magnoliopsida; order Brassicales; family Limnanthaceae; genus Limnanthes; species Limnanthes douglasii. The sequence continues at coordinate 15,442,775 of JAUPFV010000003.1, read as the reverse complement.
TTTCAAAACAACCACTTTTGTTGGTTTTCTTTTTCGTGACACTTCTAGTTGATTTCTTCGGAACTAGATCCTCATCGATTTCTTTCTTAACTTCATGGCTTGATGCCATTTTCTTAGTCAGAAGGAAAACTTGGGCATCAGTATTGCTAGTCTTGTGTTACATTCTTCCTCGTGTTTTCTTCGAGACGATGTTATAAAATTTCATAAACTCGTATCCATCGTCTCTTTTCGCCATTTATATTTTAGTATTTCCAAGAATATTTGTTTTTATATGTGATTTGCATAGCATGTGGGTTGCATCGGGAAATATGTCTTCAATAACTCACTTCAATGTTAAGTCTTTACTATTGACGATAATACTCGGAAATATACAAGTAGTAACCACCCTTATTGCCCTTAAAATTGTAAAAGCCCACATGTACTTCATTTATTTCTCAAAACTCATAAAAACAAATCAAATATGAAATATTTAGTTGGTTGATGTTACACTAATAATTTCGAGATCGATATTTTTTACTTCGTCATCCTGTAAGTAATGTCCATGATAAGAACTAGTGGGAATATACACAATAACTCGATACTTATAGAATGTGTGAATTTTTATTTGTAATCACATATGTTGATTCAATTGATCAATTCCACACGTAATAATTTTGTTCCTTCATTTTTGTTAGCAAATATTAAGTTTAGGTTTGCCTGCCATTTTTAACTAAATGATGTTTTTTATGAATGTTTTAGATGGTACCCATGTTAGATACAGTTTTTGGGTTATAACATTTCAAACCCAAGTATATTTCTCTTGGGCGAGAACCAATTAGCATAAACTTATCAACTAACACTTTTTTGTTCGCTTTAAGTTTGTCGACTTGTGAATGATCTTTCAAATGCAAGCATGGTTTGTGGTTGTATTTCTTGTCTACCACGGTATATTGTCAATAACCATGTTTTCCTTTAACTAGATATACCCTTAATGGGAAGGAATAATTGCATTATTATGTAAAAAAATATTTTAATCACAATATCCACATTAGGCTTAAGTTTACAAACATCGTATCTCTCACATCTATAATATATCTTAAAAACTTTTCCCCATTTACCATATTCGTAAAGGGAAATAATATTGATGAATCATATCTTAATGTCTTAGATTAAACTCATACATCCAAATTGGTTTTGATGTGATACTTGTGATTTATAAACAAATGTGTGTAATCGTCCATTGTACACAATGATGTTTCTGTTTCCCACAACATACATAAAAATATCAAACCAAAGCATAAAATATATAGAAAACTTATGAAATTTTACACCAATTATAAGACAAATTGGTTATATGTCGTGTTATGGGTTTGAAAAAACTACGTTAATGTCACATTATAAACAATAATAAACTTTTTAAAAATGTCATGCAAAATTTTGGCAATGTTATTGTATAATGTTATGAAAATATCACATGTTGGGTGTGACATACTTCATGTTCATCGTATACTAGTTGAGACAAAATCTTATGTTCATCATTTGCATCGTGCAGAAGTTTGAATTATAGAGTTAAAACCAAAATCCACCGTCATAGTTATATCATCATTCTTTATTGTTGTTTCTTAATATTCCAATAGAAAATCTGACATGTCATAACTAAAATCTATTTTTTATCTTTTAAATCCATATTATGACGAAATATAGCTATCAATTTTATTTTAGTGATTTTAAATTTATGTTGAAGGTTGGGGTTTTAGTAATTTTAGGTATTTTTGAGTTGAGTGACATAAAAATAAAAATATAGAATAGTAGTAAGTATTTTAAGTTTTTCAATTGTCAAGAAATATTTGGTGAAAATTTTAATAAAAATATATAAGATATAAAGTACGATGTTTTAAAATTAGTCATTAGTTATAAAAAGAATATTAATTAGTTGATTCGCTTATTCATAAACTATCTTATAATAAATTATTATTTTGTTTCAGCGTATCAATTTTTGAATATATCATTTACCCATTTTTATACATATTCATATGAAAATATTAATATTTTCATCGGCACTAGCTAAAAAATATAACAAATAGGTCAAACGAATTCCCTAAAAAAATATATTATGTCGTCGCTCTAAAACAACCAAACCATAATTTGTTTCTTTCTCGTCCATACATATCAAACTAAACCAAATAAGTCCATACAAATAAAACTAAACCAAACAAGCATGAAAAGAAATATAAACCTAGTCCGTAACTAAAAATTTCTCTCCAGAATCTAAAATCCTAACTCGAAGATATTTAATCGAATAAGTTATAAACGCAACAAATATAACGATAATATTCAATCGAAGAATTTTTTATAGTTAAATTATTTTCTCTCATTCATTTTCATCAATCAAGTCATATGTGTTGCAAAATATTTAATAAAAGATAAGAGGTTGTTAAAATTCAATTAGTGACAATATGGTTATCAATTGGCAATGTAGCTATTATTTTTAGTGAACTGAAAACTAAGTTTCTGTTTTGATTAAATTTTATGCTCATTTCACTTTCTTAATTCTTGAATGCTTTTTTAAATTTACAATTAAAAATTGATATCAGAGTTTGTGTGATATTAAAGGGTGAAACAATTTATAAGGAGTGAATATAAGACAATAAATGACATTCCTTACTTTGATGGTCATTATGAGAATTAGGAAATGATTGTACGAGGTGTTGGTAAGCCAGTAGATGAGACTCTACTAAATGAGAGTCAGAGACAACTAAAAGATTAAGAAAGGCAATAGTAATGTCAAGTGAAATATTAATTATTTCAAGCTTTAGATAGGACAGTTTTGAAGCAAAGTTTGGAGAAAAGCATTGTCATGATCATTTGGGATATCCTGAAAAGTGAGTATAATTAAAATGAAAAAGTGAAAAAGTCTCACATAAATACACTGAGGAGGGATTTTGAAGTTCTTGAAATGAAGGAAAATGACATAATGGAGAATTATTTCTCCAAAGTATGACATAATAACAATGGCGACGAGATGTGTGATTCTAAAATTATGGATAAAGTGGTGAGAACTTTGACTGATAAAAATTACCTACATCGTTATATCCATTGAATAATTACAGGACGTCAATTCAATGATAGTTGACGAAGTACCAGGAACTCCAGTCATGTATGAGCACAAGTTAAACAGGTTTAGAAATAAAGAGGAGGAACACGTTTAAAAGTAAAAGAACTATTAAGCACAAGAGGAAAAGGAAAAATCAGGTTCAAATATGGAAATAGTGGTGGCAGACACTTCAATAAAATTCAAACTGAATGCTATATTGTCAAAAACTTGGACATTTTTTGTGTGGATAATAATTGCCTGAGGGTAGGCTAGTAATTTGGTTGGTGTTTTATAGTAGTGTGTGGGTGATATGTGTTTAGAGTAGAGAGTAGAGAGTAGAGAGATAATTAAGCAGCCTGGTAGCAGTTAATTCTCATTACCTACACTTAATGCAGGTGGTTGGGTATTTATACCCTGATGTTTGGGCCCTTATGGGCTTTCGGGTCATATTTAATGGACTCGGGTCATGTTCAAAGACCCATGAGCTCTAAGTAGGAGAGCAAGTAGCTTAGTCAAGAAGTGTTTAGGTTTTTTAGTACTTTTGTCATAGTTCGAACGGTCCTATGGTCATAGTGTTCGAAGTGATCTGTCCGGTCCGTGTGATATGTCTGGTCCAGAGGCCTTGGACCGATCTGTCCTTGTCTGGGGAGCGTGCAGACTTCGGACTCATCAGGAGCCCCTTTTTTAGGTGTTTGTGCAAATATTCTTGTTAAAGACCTAAAAAACAGTCCGACGTCAGGGGTAGTTTTAATCCGAACAGGTCTATCAATTCGGGCTATGGGTTTATCCGGACAGATAAAGCTTCACGAATTCAAAATGGTTTTTGCTAGAGTTCGTGGGACACGTGTCACTCTCTGATTGGTTGCTTTAGCTGTTTTTTCACCTTGAATTTCGAACCCACCTTCTTCGAAAATCAACCTCTTTGATTACAGGTGGTGACATCAGCGCCGTCTTTTAATCATTGCCAAACTTTTCGAATTCTCCTAGGAATCAACTTCCTTTTTCAGATTTACTATAAATACAAACTCATTTGTACTGTTTTACCATCTCCTTCAAATTTACTTCTGCAAAAACTCTCAAAGCTTTCTCTCTCTAAAGCAAAAGTTTAGTTCAATAGTTTATGTTTACAGCGAGGAACGCTCTTGTCAAAAGCGGGTGGCTCAACCTTTCTGAGTTAGAGAAGGCTCAAAAAGTTGAAAGAGAAAGACGGATCGCAGCAGGGTTACCCACCTCGCCTGTTGAGAGACTAAACACCTTTGCTACCGAGTCAGATCGAGGCTCGTCCTCTTCCAAAGGTACTAAGCCTAGAAAACTATTTCAAACCAACCTCTCCCCCATAATCTATGGTTCCTCAGTTCAGGAATCGGTGCCTGCTGTTGAGCCAGGAGTTACAGCCACTAGCCTTAGAAAACCTTCTCCCTTTATTGCAATGGGATCGGATATGGAGCACTCTCCTGAGAAGCTGGTTGACAGGAGGAAAGGCCGTCTGGTTAAAGGCCTGGGGACCAAAAATACTCCCTCAAGGTCGGGGGCAAAGGATAGCAGCACCGGATCAGAGGTGCCTATTAGAGCCCCTAAGGACAGGCTGTCCGGACCGGAGGGCTCCAATCCAAACCTTCAACCAGAAACTTCTGTTCCAAACACTCTACCGAAGAGCAAAAATCAAAGGGGCACTAAGGCCCATCAGTCCGAAGATAAGGCTGAGTCAAGTTTGAACCCTCCCCCTACTACAGCTGCTGAAATCCCTTCAACAATCATGGAGGAAGTGATGGAGGACTCTGTTGAAGAGGCCCCGTTTGAGTCTGATCCCTCCGGTCAGACCAGCAAAAAAATAGTTACCAAGAAAGATAAGGGCAAAAAAAAATTGTTTTTGAGGCATCCGGATCTGCCGGAGAGCCTCGAGGGAAGAGTGGGGCCTTGTTTTCACAAGGTCAGCGTTAATTACCTTCTCTCCTTACAAAAAATCAATTACGCATTCATCCACACTGCTGAGTTGGGCAGGATGCGTTCGAAATGGGGCATTCCAGAAAATGTAAAGATCAGGATTCCTATACATCCGGAGACCCCCATGGACTGCAAGTTGAGTGAGGTGGTCATGTTCACGGAGCTGTTCAACTGGGGGCTCAGGTTCCCACTAGACCCAGAGATTATCAGATATTTCCATCTGATCAAACTCTGTCCGAGCCAGCTGAGCCCCAACGCTTGGTATACCCTTATGTCATGCATCATGGCATCAAGGATGTCCGGGATCCCTCTGCCCATGGAGGAGTTTACTGCAGTGGCTAGCCTGTGTAGAAACCACCACATCCCCTTCTACCACTTTAATATGGGGGATAACCTCAAGGCGGTGGATGATTTGCTGGAGGCAGAGAGGAATTGGAGGACCCAGTTCCTATTTGTCAGTGGTGCATGGGAGAATGGGAAGAAGATAAAATCCGGAGAGAACCTAAGCCTCCTCAGAAGCAGGTGGAGGAGTGATTGTAAGTCTCCTACTTTATTATATGTTTTTTTGTTTCTCCCTTTCTTATCTAATGCAGTTCGAACTAATGGGTCTCACTTTTGCCTTGGCAGTGTTACCCAAGGAGTTCAGTGACTATCAGAAAGCCGGGCAGATAACTTGTGGAAAGATTAATGCCTGGGCTGCTGAGAATTGGGGGAACCGATTCCACGATGCTTTCACCAGTGGAAACTTGGCAAGGTCTCACCTGTGGAACACCACAGGTCGGAGAGACTTGACCTGGGAGGAGCTCACCACCCAGCCTTCTCCAGACATTGTGCTTAAGAGGACCCATGAACCAGATGGGACACTCTTCCTGCCAAGCCGGGCCAAAGCCCCGAGCAAGATGAAAGGCAAGAAGAAGAAAGGCAAAAGGGTGGTGGGTGATGCCAACCCTGCTGATGCTGAGAAGGATGTTCGAATAGTCCCGGAGGGGCCAGCCCAGAGTCAAATTGATGCTGCCCTCTTGTAAGTAGTGGAGCAAGAGACTGAAAGGCAGGAAACGAATCTCCCAAAACCTCCAAGGGCTTCCAAGAGAAATCGCAAACAGGGAAGCGAAGGCGCACACCGGGAGGCAAAGAAGAAAAAGACTTCTAAGGGAAACGAGCTTTCTTTCCGGGCTCCGGAGCCTTCTTTCCAAGCTGATCCTTCTGACCCAACACATGCCGAAGAGATTCTGGGGGACTTTCACACCGATGAGGTTGAGGGGGGAGATCTCAACATTGATGGAGTAGACATCACCGGTCTTGGTGAGCTTGGTGAATACTTCCTCAATCTCCCCAGAGAGGACTTTGCAGGGCCTTACATTCCTCCGAGCAGCTCCAACACAGTCAATTTTAATGGTAAGACTTTTATTGTCTCTAGTGAAAGGGATGCTATAGCCCACTCCTTGTTAAGCAACGTGCAGCCTGTACTTATGTTAGAGAGACAAGTTCGGAGTCAGAAAGACATCATTAAAGACCTTAAGTCTGACAAGGAGAAGCTGTCCGAAGACCTTCGCACTGCCACCTCCAATGCTGCCATGTTGAAAGAAGAAAACGAGGAGTTGAAGAGAAGCCAAAATACAAGCACCACAAAAGTCGCCACTTTAGAGGAAACCATTAAAGACCTCCAGGAGAAACTCTCCGGTCTGGAGAAAGACCTTGCTACCTCAAAGGAAGAAACCAAGGCAAAAGACAAAGTCATCACCAACTTAACCACTGACAAGATTGCTCTTGAGAATGCAGTGTCCAAGGCTGCCGAGGAGAAAAATACTTTGTTACATGAGCAGGAGGCCAAGATCCAAGCCAAGATCAATGCTTATGCCAACCGGATGATCAAAAGCGAAGAGCAACTGCTTGAGAAGGTGAGGTATGACATGGTTCTACTCTTCCATGAAAAGTTTCCGAAGAAGAACCTAGGGGACTTATGGCTTTATGTTGAGCCTGAAGACCTCCCATACCACACGATGGCCGAAGGCGACAGGTATGGCTACTCTAGTGATTTCTCAGGTGATGAAGAACATACTGGGGAGAGCCCAGATGAAGAGAAAGACGATCCTAAGGGCAAGAAGGTAGATGAAGGTGAGCCATCTTCAAAGGCTCAACCTTAACTTATGATTCATTTTGTTTATTTTCTATCCAGACTAAAGTCCTTGGAAGGCCAAGGCACTCTTTTTGTAATGGTGTCCGGTATCTGACCGGATAGGTTTTTTGTGTTCTACTTTGATCATTTAAAAGTCCTTGGAAGGCCAAAGCAATTTTAAGTTATTTATTTCAATGAATATTTATGTTCTGTGCAACCATCATCTTCTTTCATTGTTTGTTCTAATTTTGATAGCCAGGGTTTAAGTAGCCTTTAGTTGTTTCATAGTGAGAGTGTTTAAGTTCTCCGGCTAGAGTTTAAATAGCCCTTAGTTATTTTAATCCGGATAGTATGACAAGGGACAAAACTTTAAAAACACTTAGAAATTTTTTAAGAAGGCATCAAATTTTATTCAACAACCCGGACACCTCATTAAAACCTCCCCGTGCCACCAGGGAGGAAAGAGTATGCCCCCAAATATTTACATGGATGTTTAAACAAGTAAATATTTACACAAGTGCTACTCCAAGTACATCCTGAGATGCTCAATATTCCAAGGATGAGTTAGAACTCTGCCATCTTTGTCTTCCAACCAATATGTTCCAGGTTTAATTCTTTCAACAACCATATACGGACCCTCCCAAGTTGGGGCCAGCTTTCCGAACAGCTTTTCTTTAGTGTGTAAGAAGACCTTCCTCAATACCTTGTCCCCTGATTGGAAATCTCTTCTTTTAACTTTGGAAGCAAACATGCTTCTCATCAATCCTTGATAGTGTGCAACTCTAAGGTGAGCTTTAACTCGTCTTTCTTCTATCAAATCAAGTTGACCTCTGATTGCCACCTCGTTAGCGTGTTCGGAGAAGTTGTGAACACGAAAGGAGGGGAGAGTTGCTTCTATGGGAGCTAATGCATCCATCCCATAGACCAAAGCAAAGGGTGATTCTTATGTTGCAGCCCCAGGTGTTGTCCGGTAGGCCCACAAGACCTCTTGTAGATAACTAGGCCACTTCCCAGCAGCCCCTTCCAAATTCTTCTTTAAACCGGACAGTATAGTTCTATTAGCCACTTCAACCTGCCCATTTGCTTGTGGGTGGAAAGGTGAAGAGAAACAATGTTGTATACCCCTTGAGGCATAGAAGCTCTCCATTTCCCTATTTTCGAACTATGGCCCATTGTATGTTGTTATCTTTTGTGGGACACCAAATCTGCAACAAATGTTGGATATAATGAATTTTATAACAGATTTTGATGTTGTTCTTGCTAGAGGGGCTGCTTCTATCCACTTCGAGAAGTAGTCTATGGCCACAATTATAGTTTTGCGTCCTCCGGACGCCACAGGGAGAGGCCCTACTAAATCCAATCCCCATCGAGCAAAAGGAATAGGCTCAGAAATTGACTCTAAAGGAATGGCTGGTACGTGAATTTCATTGCTGTACCTCTGGCATGGGTCACACCTTCTTACCAATTCCTTAGCATCTTTCATGATTGATGGCCAATAATAACCGGAGAGTAAAACTCTTTTTGTCAAAGCTCTAAACCCACAATGGGCTGATCCCTCACCATCATGCAATTCGGAGAGGACCACTTGTGACTCTTCATCCCCCAAACAGCGCAGGAGAGGTTTACTGTAGGATTTTTTGTACAACACTTCTCTCAATATGATGAAACCACGAGCCTTGTGTTTCAATGTTCTGGCTAGTGACTTATCTGGAGGCACGACACCATCGGAGAGATATTGCAGGATAGGAAACCTCCAGTCTTGAGGTTGTTTCACTTGTACTTCAAAAATTTCCTCTTCTTTACCCTTACTAAGTTGAATGGAGGGGCTTTCCAGCACATGAATCCATAGATATGACTATGTATATGCTATGGTTGCCAATGAGTCTGCTAGCTCATTTTCTGCCCGGGGAATGTGCTCATAGACAACACCTTTAAACTTAAGTGCTTCATTTTTTAGGAGGAGTAAATACTTTACAAGCTGCTCCTTCTTAGCCTCAGATTGGCCTTGGGCCTGGTGGATAAGTAGTTGGGAGTCACTTAGCATCTTGACCCTCTTAGCCCCACAAATGTAGGCTAACTTTAACCCAGCTATAGCTGCCTCGTATTCGGACTCATTATTAGATGCCCTGAAAGCAAAACAAATAGCCTGGTACATTTTGTCTCCATATTAGGAAGTTAAACATACTCCTGCACCACATCCCATAGTGCTAGATCCACCATCTGTTCGGATGACCCATACCTTTTTATCTTTTATGTCAGTAGTTTTCTCTGAATCCCCATCGGAGTGGAATTCAACCAAAAAGTCTGCCACAACTTGGGCCTTGACTGCTGTTCGGGGAGCAAAATCTATGTCGAAGTCCCCCAACTCTACTGACCACTTAGTCATCCTGCTCGAAATATCTGCCTTTTGGAGGACATTCTTCAGGGGAAAAGAAGTCCGGACGATGATGGGATGAGCCTGGAAATAAGGCCTCATCTTCCTGGCAGCTATCACCAGGGCTAATGCTAATTTTTCAAGTTTCAAGTAACGCCTTTCTGCATCTATCAAGCTTTTGCTGATGTAGTACACTAGATGGGGATGACCATCGACCTCTCTTACCAATACGACACTGATGGCACAACTTGAGACTGCCAAATATACGAAGAGTGTCTCCCCATCAACTGGCTTAAACAAAGTTTTGGGAGAGGACAGGTGCTTCTTGATCTCATTGAAAGCCTCATCACACTGTGGGGTCCAATCGAATCCCTTTGCACCCTTCAAAGTTTGAAAGAAAGGTGCACACCTGTCCGAAGACCTTGAGATAAATCTGTTTAAGGCAGCTAATCTCCCCGTTAACCGCTGTACTTCTTTAATGTTTCGAGGAGGCTCCATTTGGAATAGAGCATTTAGCTGGTCCGGATCGGGCTGTATTCCATGCTCACTTATGATATAGCCCAGAAACTTCCTGGACTGCACTCCGAACACACACTTTTCTGGGTTTAATTTCAAATTCACTTTTACCAAGTTGGCAAAAGTTTCTTGGAGATCGGACAAGTGCAACTGCTCATCCACACTTTTCACCATCATGTCATCAATGTACACTTCCATATTTCTTCCAATTTGATCAGCAAATTCCTTGTTGACTAATCTCAGATAAGTAGCCCCGGCATTTTTCAAACCAAATGGCATTACCTTGTAGAAATGAAGACCTCTGTCAGTGACAAATGTGGTATGCTCTTGATCCATTGGATCTACTTGAATCTGATTGTATCCGGAGAAGGCATCCATAAAGGAAAGCAGCTTGTTCCCAGAGGTAGAGTCTACTAACTGATCAATCCGGGGAACCGGATACAAATCTTTTGGGCAAGCTCTATTGAGATCTGTGAAGTCAATGCACATGCGCCACTTGCCATTCTTCTTTTTCACCAAGACCGGATTGGCAGTCCACAAAGGGTATTGAGACTCCTTGATGTGCCCCATCTTTGTGAGCCTGTCAACCTCTTGCACAATGACATCAGCCTTTTCTTTGGAAAAAGCTCTTCTTTTTTGAACCACCGGTGCTACGTCTCTCCGGACAGATAGGTGATGTGATATCACTTCTCATAGAACTCCAGTAACATCAGCATTGCACCAAGCAAAAACGTGCCGATGGTTCTTCAAAAACTTTAACATTTTATCTTTCAACACAGGTGGCATCTTAGATCCTATCTTGACACTTTTCTTAATCTTCCAAACAGTGTGTTTCTACTTCTTCGATCGGTATTAATACTCCAGGGGTATCTCTGGGGTCATCAATTTCACCCTCACCCCCAGAAAGGCCCTCAAACTGCTATTGTTCATTAATACGGACTGCCCCCAGCGTTCGAGGAGCCAGGGCAGTGGCATAACATTATCTTGCAATCTTTTGGCTGCTCCGGACGACTCCAACCTGTCCCTGAACAGCATATTTCAAGCACTGGTGGACTGCTGAAGCCACTACATGCATCATAGAGAGCCAAGACCTCCCTAGAATAGCATTATAGCAAGTGGGACAATCCACAACAATAAATAGTACTCTAACCATTTTCTTGAAAGGGCCTTTGCCCAATAGAACTTCTTCTTCGAACTCTCCGATCACATCTGCTGAGCTTCCTGTAAAGCCCACGATTGACCTGTCCGAACTCTGAATTACAGCTAGATTTTTCATTCTCTTGTATGTGGTTAGGAAAAGGATATTGGCTGAGCTTCCAGTATCCACCAGGATTCGTCTTATGGCATTGCCCCCTATAGATGCTCCTATGACAACAGCATCCTCATGAGGGCCAGCAATATCTCTTAAATCATCTTTATAAAAAACAATGAAGGGGAATGAGTTTTGTGACTGATAGGAAGTCATGCCTCCTTCTAGCTGGGAGGCTAAAGTATGAACATGCCTCTTCCTCGAAGAAGCAGTAGGAGTTGTCATAGTGTCCCCTCCGAAAATTGTAAGTGACTCGAAAAACTTAATGAGCCCGGAGACCGACCTAGAACATTCCCCAATTGTACCCACTCTGTTTCGAGTTGGATCATGATCCAAGTACTCAGATTCCACGTCAAACCTTTCAACTATAACCATGGCTCCCTCTGGAGCAGCATTACTTGGACCAACCCGGTGAGTGTTATCAGGCCTATTACCCCCTCTTCTTTTCACGTAGGCCCCCAACTTTCCCCTCTCAATCAAGTTTTGAACTTCTTGTTTCAATGATATACAGTCATCAGTGGTATGACCAATATCATTGTGATATTGGCAAAAAGAATTATTGCGATGCTCTCTGGGAGACCGTAGTGTTGCCGGTCTCCGTTAATGCACCTCTTCCTTCGTTTTATCAAAAATAGTGGTCATACTTTCTTTTAACTCTGCGAACCACTCCGGTTGGACCCATGGCCCTCTCTTGTTTCTGGGTTGCTGACTTTGAGCGGGAGCAGCTGGCTGAGACTGAGCTTTTGCCCTACCATGCCCCTGTCCGGTCTCTCTTGCTTTGTTCCCGGACTGATTCTGATTGGGATTTGGTGCCACTGGGGTAGACCTCACCTGCCTGTGCACCCTGGTTTTCTTTGTTTCATCGACGTTTATTTGTTTGCCAACCTGATTCAGCAACCCTCCCCATGTCATGGCCTTCTTTCTGGTCACTGAATCAGCTAGATTGCATGGGTTCAAACCCTGTCTCAGGGATGCTATTGCTACCTGTTCGAAGCAATCAGCCAACCCATTCTTGGTTTTCACAAAACGGCTTATATATTCTTTCAAGGACTCATTTGGTTCATGGGCACAATGGATTATTGTGTCTCCATTGCCTTTTAGCTCTTTACTCCCTACGAACTGCCTTCGAAAGGCTACCCAAAAAGTATCGAAATCTTTAATACAACCCTGAGGCAGGCTGTTGTACCATTTTAGAGCACTCCCCGTGAATGATTGGGAGAAGGCCCTACAGAGTAGTTTATCATCGTCGTCAAAGTTCATCATGAAGTTTTTAAATTGCTCCAGATGGTTGTCCGGATCAGTACTGCCATCGTACTTCTCAATTTTGGTGCTGTCAAACCTCTTAGGGAGGTTTCCGGACAGAATTTTAGAAGACAATGGAGATTGCCTCCAATTCCTTCCACGACTTAACACAGTATCCTCATTGGGAGTTGCAAAGATACATGGTTCATCGTGGAAAGCGAAGGGATCCATCAGCATCCGATCCACATGCCTCCGGCTGTGTGATGACCCTTTACCAATATTCTTCTTCATCCTTCCATGTCTATCCAGAGGATAAGGATTTCTCAATTCACTCACTGTCCGAATAGCTATCAGAAGATTCTGAGCTTGAGTCAGAACTCTCCACTGGCTTAGACCGGTGAGACTTTTTGGAACTGGCATGAGTCTTTTTAGTGCTCACATGAGTTTTTGAAGACTCATGCTCTCTGGGGTTATCGGTGTGATGAGCAACCGATGCTTTGGACTTTTCTTTCACGCTCATCGTGTCCTTTTCAGTCTTCAGAGCTTCTATTTCACCCTTTAGCCTATCACGCTCTTCAATAGTGTATTCATCATTCTCTCCCACCACTTCGAGCAAAGCTGGTGGTACTTCTAGATTGTCCGGATTCATTCGGACAGCTTTTCTTAGCTGGTTTTGAATGCTTGATTCAGGCACCTTCTCGTCCCACTATGGTCGCCAATTTGGTGTGGATAATAATTTCCTGAGGGTAGGCTAGTAATTTGATTTATAGTAGTGTGTGGGTGATATGTGTTTAGAGTAGAGAGTAGAGAGTAGAGAGATAATTAAGCAGCCTGGTAGCAGTTAATTCTCATTACCTACACTTAATGCAGGTGGTTGGGTATTTATACCCTGATGTTTGGGCCCTTATGGGCTTTCGGGTCATATTTAATGGACCCGGGTCATGTTCAAAGACCCATGAGCTCTAAGTAGGAGAGCAAGTATCTTAGTCAAGAAGTGTTTAGGTTTTTTAGTACTTTTGTCATAGTTCGAACGGTCCTATGGTCATAGAGTTCGAAGTGATCTGTCCGGTCCGTGTGATCTGTACGGTCCGGAGGCCTTGGACCGATCTGTCCTTGTCCGGGGAGCGTGCAGACTTCAGACTCATTAATTTTAACTATGAATATCCCGAGAAAACAAAAAAAGTATATTACACTAAATCATTAATGATAAGGAAGAGATTATGTGGATAACTTAGACTGAAAATTATGTAACCGACAAACAAGATAAATGGTTCATGAATTCAGGATACTCCAATCACATATGTGGAAACATGAGGATATTCAAAAATTTGGATAAAACTTTCTCTCATTCAGTTAAGTTGGGAAACAATAACAAAATTGAATTTAAAAAAAAATTAAGAATCAAAGGCATCACTTTTGTAATTAATGAGGTATATTATGTGACTGATTTACAAAACCATCTGTTGAGTGTTGCACAATTACATGAAAAGAAATTAAACATCATGTTCAAGAATGGTACATGTAATATAATACATCCAGAAAATGGGGATATAATACATACTGAGATGAGAAGTAACATAATGTGCAATAAGATGAATGTTTAAGGACTAAACAGATGATGTAACCAAGTTGTGACACCAGAGGTTTAGGAACATACACCTTTATACAATGAATAATCTATACAAGAAATACATGGTGAGTGGACTTCCAGAACTCGAGGACAAACTTGTGTTTGGTAACTGTTTGAATGGAAAACAAACAATAAAGAGTGTTCCAAAAAAATCCACATGGAAAGCAAGCAAAACTATGAAATTTATATACTTGGACATAAGTGTGCCTATAAATCTAGTTTCATCTAGTGGAAAAAAGGTATTTCTGAACCTTCATTGGTGATTTTAGTAGATATATTAGATTTATTTATTGTATAACAAGTCTGATGCCTTAGATAAATTTAAAAAATTCAAAGCTTTAGTAGAAAATGGATAAACCTCAACGGTACTTGAGGAGATCTGCAAAGCTGAGGTCATAAAGAGATAATTCACAAATTCTTACATAGAACAACAAAATAAAGTGGTTGAGAGGAAAAATAGAACTCTAATGAATATGGTAAGATCAATCATGTCTTGTAAGAAAATTTCTAGGAAGTTTTGGCATGAAAAAATTATGGGGGTATGTTATATCTTCTACAAATGTCATAATTCTTATATTAAAAATATGACACCCTATGAAGCCTGGAATAAAAGAAAACTTTTCGTGGAACACTTAAACATCTGGCGAATTCTTGCTCACACTCACATACCTAAGACGAACATACATAAGTTGGATGAAAGAAGAAAACTTCGTATTTTTATTGGACTAAGTGAGGGAAAAAAGTTACAAAGTATTTGGTGTTAAAACTGAAAAAGTGATAAAAAGTAAGTATGTAGTATTTCAAGAAGATAAAATATGAAATTGGGAAAGTAAAGAAACTAAAATTGATCAATTCGGTATTGGGGAAAGAAATATAATACGAGATCAAGGAAGTAAAGATACTAAAATCGCAACTCCTGAAATTGCAAGACCTTATGAGACTATGTTTCATGTTGACATTGGTACACCATGAGAAGGAAATGATAAAGAAGATAACATTTTTATCGGAAGAAGAACTATCAGAATATTATTCAGATAGAATATTACATCAGTTGTGAAAGATTGAGTAACGATAACATGATAAATCTAGTACATGAAATGGAAGATAGTCTAATTTATTTTAATGATGTTGTAAGGGATCATAAGTGGATTAAATAATGGAAGAAAAACTGACGTCTATTAAATATAATAAACATGAACATTAACTACATTACTAAAACACTCTAAACAGGGAGATTCAGATGGATCTATAAAACAAAAAGAGATAAATCTGGAATTGTAACCAACCATAAGGAAAAATTGGTTGATTACTCTAAAGTGTTTGCTCTAGTTGTTAGAATTGACATTATTAGAATGATACTAAGCCTAGTAGCACTGAAGAATTGGAAAATCTGTCAACTTGATATGAAATCAGATTTTCTACAAGATGACTTGACAAAAGAGGTTTAAGTTGCACAACCCCAATCCTATGAAGTAGAATGGAAATAACATTATGTCTACAGACTTCATAAAGCTCCATATATCCTAAGTTTAGAAACAAGGGCTTTCTTTCAGCAAGATTGAAACTCATTTCAAGAATTAAAACTTCCAGAACTGTGCAAGTGAGGAAATATTATTCATAAAAAAGAACGACAATGGTGATTTAATGTTAGTGAGCATTTATACGGATGATATGATATTTACTGAAAACAACAAAGATCAATTATTAGACTTCAAAGACTCCATGATGAAAGCTTTTGACATGACTAATCTAGGAAAGATGAGTTATTTCCTCTAGTTAGAAGTATATCAAATTGATAAAGGAGTGTTTGTCTGCCAAAAGAAATATGCAGATGAAGTAGTAAAGAAGTTCAAGATGGAGGATTGTAATACAATTACACGTCTTATAGTTTCCGACACTACAATTGATAACAACACAAATGATAAAGTTGTAAATGAAACATATTACAAATGAGAGTTTGATGTACTTAGTATCAACAAGGCATGACATGGCATACTTTGTAAGTAGCTTGAGCATATTCATGTCTATGAAAACATAATTGAATTTGAAAATTACTAATAATATACTTAGTTATCTAAAGAGAACAACACTGTTTAAAATCTACGCTGTAAAACATAAAGAATGAAGAAATTTGATAGCCTATAATGACAATGCTTATGCTGGAGATATAAATGATAGGAAGTGTAGTGGGGTTTATATTTTTATATTAGGATATGAGGTTAGCCTGGTCATCTTGCAAACAAATTATAATAAGTCTCTCAACTACTCAAGCTTAACTTATATATGTTGGAGTAAGTGCATGCCAAACACTGCAGATGAAAAAGATACTAAAGGAATTAGCTCGCTTAATGATCCTTTGTGTTGGTCTAAGACCTACAACTTGAAGCCCTGTCTTCTGATGACTCAGTTAGCTATTTTTTATCGTTCTGAAGACTCGAGTTCTACTCGAGAGAATGGTATATATGGGATTCTCGTTCTACACTACTTTTGTATACTAAATAAAGAAATGAGCCTATTTAATATGTCTTAATGTTTTTTTACAATTAATTGGATATGATTTTCTAAAGATAATATTAAATAGGTATGAGTTTTTAAAAATAATTAGGTTTATTAAAGAAAATGCTATGAGAGTTTTTAAAATAATAGATTTTGGTGGTCAGAGTTTTAGTTTTGAGGATATTATCCAATATAATTTTAATTTTTTTAATTATATTTTGGTTTTCTCATAATGTTATTGAAGGTTTTGTTAAATACAACCCTTATTTTATCTATCCATCAATTTGGTTGATGTTGGATGCAAAAAACTTGGTACATGTTTATCCTTCTTCCGCCTAGAACGTGGACTCCCACCTAGAAATATTCGCCACTATAGCAAGGTTGTAAATGGTATTTTGATTTTATCCTCTGGCGTGACCAAATACAATCCATTATAAGTTTTAGATATTATATGTTTATTACTTCATGAAATGTATGCGAGTTAAACGACCCTACTACGCGGAAAGATGTTGCTCACTTTATTTTAGTAATAAAATTTCTATTATTGAGACTAAAATTAACATTCGTAAACTAGACTTTATTATCATAACATTGACCGCTTTCTCGCATTGCATAACTAACTATGTAGTTCACCCAGTGGGAATAATTTAAATTATATGGAACCCTAGTGTAATCATTATCTTCATGTTATCCTCCTTATTGCATTACATTTACTGTAAATAGAGTAGTCAAAATTCTCTTATTTTCTTCAATTTTACGACTATTTATGCTTTTAATGATGCTCTAGAGCCCCAATTGGACTACTCTTGAGGCCATTATAGCTCAGGATCAAAGAACTACATGGATTGCCCTTAAGTATTTTAACAGAATTTGTAAGCCTGAGGAGCGCAACGGCTCCTCGAAAAAATAGACTATGATAATTAAAGAATTCAACAATTCTTGTTACCAATGCAAGTTTAAACCATTGGCTTCCATTTCACCGGGCTCAATAACAAACCCATTAATCATATATACTAAAAAATTGATTGTTTTCTAGTCAACAATGAATGGGTTTCCCCGATCATCAGACCACACTACAGTCACTCTAAACTTTTCCACTCTCGCAAGTGTAGGAAAAAAGCCTTAGTTTTCAACATGAGATAGTTTAACCCTCAATTCAAAGAAATCATTTCTAATAGTTGGAACATTTCTATTATCGTTCAGGGTATGAGTTCGGTCTCTCAAAAACTCACTCATCTCTAATTTGTTCTTAGAGATCTCAGTCGTAAAGATTATAGTGCCATTAGATCTCAAGTATATATCGTCTCCATGCTCAATTGTTCCTCGCTTAATATCCCACAAACTTCACACTTGTCTCCGAAGAAATTGAGTGTTCCTTTTTGTTCATTTTTTTAGTAGAGTCGAAGAATCGTTTTTAAGAAAAAATCCAAAGAAAATTGTCTTAAACTAGGTGATATAACCCGTACTTCACGTAACAAAATTGTCTCGATTTCAAATAATCAAGGTGGACTGATTACCAATTCTTCCGGTGTAGCCAACATCCTCGTGAGCTACTTCGAGGATCTCCTCGTTACTAGGCACCCTTCTGGTTACTCGGGGTACAACGGCGTACTTAAGTTCTTAAACTCTAGAATTTTGGTGCCGTCTTGGAATTTAAATTTTATCGCTCTCATCCTTAAAAATTAAACCTCTACTTACACCACAGATTTCAGTCCTATCGCATTATGCAATATCGTGCACAAATTGAAAACATAATAGAAGATTTTTTACCTTACGTGGTTCATAAATCTCAATCAACTTAGTTTTACAGGAGAAACGTCTCTGATAACATCCTTCTTTCCTAATAAATTATCACGGATTACCATACTAAGTGCAAAGTCAAGAGGTTTGCACTAATAATCGACCTTATGAAAACCTTTGATAATGTTCTCAACATTCCATTTTTGATATCCTTGTTATTTTAGACGTCATAGAATTGATGATCCATTGGATTATCCAATGTATTGACACATTTTCGTACATTATTGACATTAATGGTGATCTTAATGATAATTTTAATGGTAAGAAATATTTTAGGCAAGGTGACCTATTCTACCATTTTTTCGTTCTCGTAATGCAAGTTTTATCCAATATTCTTAAGGATAAAAGCAAAAAAAAAACAAAGTACACTGACAATATCATAAACTCAATAGACAACTTATGTTTTGCTAATTATTAAATGATTTAATGTTATGTCGATCTTAATTCCCTAAATATTATTAAAGATGGTCTGAATGATTTATTCTCGCTCTCGGACCTCCAAGTCAGTCTTGCCAAAAGTCACGTTTTTCTCTCTGGGTTATCTCCACCCTTTGAAATGATCTCATCAATATTTTAAGGTTCAAGATCGGCTTTCTTCTTGTTAAATATATGGGAGTTTCTCTCCTCACTCAAAACATTTCATACATCGATTGCCATTCTCTTCTTCATAATATCACTTCGGTTATAGGTTCTTGAACGTCGAAGAATCTATATTACATTGCTCGACTTCAGCTCATCAAGTCTGCTCTTTTTACTTGCCATGTATATTGGTCCTCAATATTTCTTCTCCTTAAATGGTTCTCAAAGATCTTTCCTAGTCCTTTATCGTTTTCTCTAGTCTGGACACTAGATGAAAGTCTCGTGGGCTCACGTGGCTTGGTCCCTTATTACGTTACAAACGAAGGATGGTGGCCTTAGGATTCTTGACCTAAAAATCTGGAATCATGTAGTTTTAATTAAAGATTATTGGTATTTAATTAGTAAAAATAGAAACTCAAGCTCCTGCAACTAAATTAGGACTAAGAAAATTATAAATAATAACTTATTGGCTTTAGATCTAGGCTTTTATCCCTCCTGGACTTAGAGGAAACTTTTACGTCTTAGGCCTATGACTAGCAAATTGTATAGGGTTGCGATCAATAATCAAGAAGACACCTCTTTCTGGTTTAGAAATTGGCTCATTCATACCTTTCTGGTAACCCATTACGAGCAATGCATCATCCACTACATAAGTCTTGGCGAGAATTTTAAAGGTTCAAACATAATCCATGATATACTATGGAACTGGTCATCTCATATTAGATTTGTTAGTGCTAAAAATCACAACAACCTTATATGCTCCCTCTCCCCCTCCCCAAACATGATCTACGACCATTATTGGATTTCTAAGAGAGGAATTACAAAATTCATAATCAAGGACAATTACAATACCATTTGTAAGCCCACCCCTGTGTCGGATGGGTCGGGTTAATATGACATAAAAATAATATTCATCGCTGCTCCTTTATTATTTGTCTTGCTATCTAAGATAAGTTGTCCATCCGAGACAAGCTTCTCCGTTGTAGATTAACTTTCCCCTGTATTTTGTCTTATGTAACTCCAACCGTAAAATTACAAATCATATTCTTTATGACTGTAGTTTGACTTAGAGCATTGATGACTATGACAACTCTAAGCTAGGGGTCTCTTTAAATAACAAAGTAATTGGATTTTCTGGATTTGTGAGGCGGCAAACTGGTCTTTCTCCCGATTACGCCACCTTTGGTTTTCTTGTTTTGGTGCGGTTGTTTACCACGTCTAGCAGAGAAAAATGCCATAATATTTGCTTCTCTCATGCCCTTGCATTTGCGAGATCATACTTTATGCTTTCTAACATTTGGTTCATATTCTTTAGCACAAAATTGACAACCAATATAATCCTTATTAATTCTTTTAGCTTATTGTTGATTATGTTGTATGTAGCTACATTTCCCTAGCTTTATTGTTGTTATTATTCATTGGATTTGTCGTCCGTCTTGGATTCTACTGCTCAGCTTATATTAGATTTTTCGGCCCTTCTTATTATAGTTTTTTGTTCTAAATTTTTCATTTTGGTTTTGTCCAAATTTAAACCAATTATTGATTCCACAATTAATGACAACCTAATAATAATAATAATAATAATAATAATCTATTTATTTATTTATATTTAATAAATATACAAATTTTAGTGAAACGACTATACATATATTTAAAATTATAATTATGGTTGTAATATTATTTTTTTGAAATTTGATATTATTATAAATAATAGAATAATCTTCCAATAACCACCCAACATCAAACTTATTTTCCAACAAGCACATAATGTTTAATAAAGTGCAGATAACCACCTGGTTTTGCACTAAAGTATCGATAACCACCTGGTAGTCTGAAATACCCCCTAACCGTTTTTTTCTCATGTTTTGTGTTTTTTGAAATGTCATATCTTTAAAACCATCGCTTAAAAAAATCAGAAAATAATTTTGGTTTTTAAGACGAGCATAATTAGATCCATGTAATATATATTTTTTATTTTTTCAGATTTTTTAATTGTGTAATTATGTATAATTGGGTTACGAAATAATTTGGAAAAGCAATTGTGTTCTAGTTGTAAAATTACGTGTAATTGGATTGCGGAAAAGAAATTGTGTTCGAGTTGGAGAATTTCGGGTAATTGGGTTGTCAAAAATAAATTGTGTTCGTATTACAAAATTATGTGCAAATGAGTTGAGTAAGTAAAGAAGAAAATATATGTGTAAATAGAATTTTGGTCGTAAAAAAACAAGTGTGTTTAGTTGCGGAATTACGTGCAAATTAGTTGCGCAAATAAAAAAGAATAGTTGTGTAAATAGAACTTTGTTTGCAAAATTAGTTTGAGAAAATAAAAACTGAGTTATGTGCGGAATTACATGTAATGGGTTGCTAGAAAATAATTATGTTCCAGTTATGTAATTACGTATAATTGGTTGTTGGAAAACAATTGTGTCCATGTTGCGTAATTACATGTAACTTGGTTGCGAGAGTATGATAACAAACCATAATCCAAAATATATCACTCATGGATTTTGTTTTATCCGTATTTAAAGAAATAGAAATATATGTGTTTTTGTAGAAACAAATTGAGTTAGGGT
This sequence comes from Limnanthes douglasii subsp. nivea, assembly GCA_036936605.1. Taxonomy (NCBI): domain Eukaryota; kingdom Viridiplantae; phylum Streptophyta; class Magnoliopsida; order Brassicales; family Limnanthaceae; genus Limnanthes; species Limnanthes douglasii. Next base: position 15,421,123 of record JAUPFV010000003.1, on the reverse strand, counting down.
TAAAAAAAATTTAAAAAATTAACAGTTAAAGTTATACATATTTTGGGTGTATAAAACTAATATAAGAATATTTATGTTATAAATGAGTTTTGGTAAACTTCAAAATAAAAAATTTACGAGTAATTCTAATTTATCTTGAATAATTATTGATAATTCTCTCCTCTCTCCTCACTCCTCTCCTCCGTAAAGGTAACTTGTTCGTCTAGGTAAGCTTTGTGAACCCTAAAATCAATGGAAAAATATCCATTTGATTGATGGGTTCATCAAGCATTCTATCACACTCTTCCATGTGTGTTGTAAGCTTCTCCAATTACCCGGTGGATCCTTCCACAACCAGCAACTTCCCATCAAATCCTTTTTCCAAACTTGTTGTCTACCTCTTCCCTGTTCCTTGGACTCCATCAGAGACAAGCTTAAGCATCAAACCTCTGGTCCAAAGCAGTCTCCCAAAATTTCAGCTCAAAGTCCTTGGAGGCTTAGGCTTTAATGTCCTTAAGGATACCTCCTACTTGTCAGTCCCTTTGGATGTCTCCTCATCACCCTCTCAAGCCCCCACTGATCTGCTTCTCCTCCAAAACCAGCCTCATATACTCTCTCTCATCTCCTTTATCATCTAGGCTAAAGGTTTCCTACTCCTCTATCTCAGACTCCATGTCCTCCATTCCCTAGTTTGGATTGGTCTTCAACCTTCCTTGTACCCTGAAAGTCAAAGTAAGCAAATAAATTTCCAGTCCAATTCCTCTAACAAAACTAGAAGTATTCTAGTTAGTCATCACCAACTATCTAGTTACCCTAACCATACTATCTATCCTCATTTTCCACACTATCAAAAACCCACCCGTCTGACCTTTCTATTCCTAGACATCATCTCTCTCCTATTTCTAGCTAACCCCAACTTCTCTTTCCCTCTCAATACATTTACCTCAGTCAAACAAACCCATTTTCAGCTTTACTGGCTCCTTGTATCAGCCAGGCCTAGTATCTCCCCCCAATGTCTCGATTCCTCGATCTTAGGTTTTCAGTTCTGTCCCCTCTTAGCTCCTCCTACCCTGAAACCTCTTAGACATCTTTTGGAAGCTATCTCCTTCTTAGAATCCCTTAACCTATTTCTTATTCCCACCACTCCCTCACCACCCTTTTATATAATTATTCTCCTAATTTCCTCAACCTGTTCGCTTCCCCTAACCTGTAAAAGAAATCAATACCCCAAAACCAAACTTCTGTTACCTGAATTTCTGATGGAACCAAGTGATCCTTTGAGACCTTCCTTGCTATCCAAGCCTCTAGAGCTCACCGCCTCTTACTCCCCGATCAAAACCCAAACTTTCTCCTCCTCACTTGCCTTGTTTCCCTACTCCTCAGAGTCCATCATGCTATCCTCCTCCCTCCCTTTAGACATCCTTGCCCCCTCATCCTCTTTTCAACCCTGTGCTGCACCTATTGCTGATCCCTCCTCCTCCTCTCACCTCGTTTCTACAGAACACGAAACGTATGTCAAGAAACATTCGCCAGACATCATATGGAATCTGGCCAAGGGAAAATCGTTTTCCAAAACAAGCCATTTCACGAGATAAGTAACTTCTTACCTGAGCCTAAAGTCCCCAGTGCAAGCCTCCCTCGAACCATCTTCTCGATCGCCTCCTCTGGACTTTGCTCACCTCCACTGGTGAACACCAACACCCCCTGGACCAGAATTCATCCCCCTGATGTCGCTTTCTACGAAAATCTGGTGGCGGCTTTGGATGACCTTCTCTTCACCCCTCAGCCAGCCACTACCTCACTGTCAAAAGAACTAGGCCAATAATCCAACCTCCATGCTCTAGACCAGCTCTCCATGCCTCAGCCTTATTGTTGATCTTCTCTTCAGAATGGAGGAACAATTCTCCCATCAGAGCCTTTGCTTCACCGGCGTCGACCAAATCGAACTCCCCTACCTGCTCTTTGGAGCTGTCTCCTTCCACTGTTTCTGATGCCCTAAATCGCACCATCGATGGAGCCTCGACTGGATCCCCAGCGTCGCCGTTCCGATCAAGAAAGCCACTACTCTCTCGGGATGGCTCACCGCCTCTGTCGAGCCCGACTGATACTGTCAATTTTCGCTCCAATGGACGTGCTTCATCAGGAGTCTCATCACCGTCTCTGCCGATTCAGATAGATTCTGTTATACTTTGCCCGAATGGAAGAGCCTTACCTGGAATCTCTTCGCCTCTGCTCCGTTTAGACAGTCCATCGCAGCTCCGATCAGACAGGTCCTCAGCGTCACGGGAAGACTCGCCGTCTCTACCAAAATCACTGATTGGAGTTTTAGATGGGTCGCAATCTCTGGCTTTCGATGCAGATAGAATTTATAGGCTAGGGTTTCCTAACCTTTCGAATGGGAACGAGGCCTCTGATCTGGGCAAATCAGGTCAGAGAACAAATTCGTCTCCAGGGCCTAGAAGCAGAGTAGGAGTGTTGGGCTTCCAAAGTAACAACGCGGTCCAGCCTGTGGACCCTCCAGCAGTGGGTCGGCGTTCTTCAAGCATAGAGCCCACTCGGGTTCTATCTATTGAAAATCCTTCTAAAAACAAAGGGAAGGGTATTTTGGGAGGTGGTGCTTCCTATGGCCATTACCTTCTAATCCGGAATTTTGGGAATGCGGGTAAAGGACCAAAAAGAAGAAAATACAAATTGGCCCATGCAAGTCCTTCCATCCCTCAGTTTTCAAAGGAAATATCAAGGGTTTTTCTAATTCGAATTCGATTCTTAAATCTACTCATCTCTCCTCTTTTGCAAGCATAGTTGCGAGCCATAACGATAATCGCTCCCCTCTGGCTATTGGTATTAATCATATGGAATTGGTGGATAACGAATTTATTATGAATGATTCAGCTCTTGGATCCCCGGACTCTTGGAAGGCTTGCCTCTCGGGTTATTTTCTCAACCAACCGTCAAATTTGGCTTTTCTTAAGGCTCACGTGGAATCTTTTTGGAATAAATTTGGGCTTTTGGAATTCAAACCCCTTCCGGAGGGTTACTTCCTCTTTAAATTTGGATCCGAAACGATGACTAAAAACGTTTTAGAGGAAGCCCCCTGGCACTTTGGTGGCAAGTTAATGATATTGAAATTATGGGAACCTCTAACGTCCCTTATCAAGGATCCTCACACGCAAATACTGATTTGGGTTAAAGTATTTAACCTTCCTTAGGAGTTATGGACTGCGGAGGGGTTCAGTAACATCGGATCGGTCATCGGATCCCCAAAGTATGTAGATCGCGACACTGAGAGAAAGGAAAAGCTTCGCTTTGCTCGTATTTGTATCATGATTAAAGCGGGGCCTCCAATCCGCTATGATCTCATTTTCAAGATAATAAGAAAATCCATCACTGTAGCATTTGAATACCGGGGCCTCGCTCCCCAATGTGCGAATTGTAAGGTTTTTGGGCTTCCTACTCGAGAATGCATCAAAGGCCCTATCAAACCTTCCCACATTCCCTTGGTGACCTCGTCTTCTGAGGAAGATCCTTCTGAGTTAGCTCTTGAGTTGGAATTAGGATCTTGACTGCCATCCATTACCGAAGCCTCGAAGGTGGAGCCTGGCGAGGAGGTGGACTCCCCTGCCAAACGGACGTGCACGGATGTAGCCAAGGTCAAAGGCAAGCAGGTAATGTCCTCCGACAGGACCAGCGGATGACTCACTATAAGTATTCTTTTTATGAATATTGCTTCTTGAAATGTGTTGGGTTTAAATGACCTTATCAGACAAAAAAGATGTCACCGATTTTATTATTGGTAACCATATCTCATTGATAGTCCTGGTAGAAACTAAAGTCCAAATTCATAGGGTTGATAATATTATGAGACATATGGTCCCCTTTTGGCATGTCGTTATAATTCACTCGTCTCACCCCCTAGGGAGAATCTGGATCACTTGGAATCCGAGTGTCATTACCGTTTCTAGAATTTCTCAATCTCCTCAATTTATTCACTATAAAGCTAGTTGTCATAACTTAAGAGCTTCTTTCAACTTTACTGCTATTTATGCTTTTAATGAAGCTCAGGACTGTATCGAGCTTTAGAACGACCTTATGAGCGTCTGGGCTCTTCGGACTCCTAGACCCTAGCTATTGATGATTTCAATAACTGCTATTATCAGTGCAAACTAAGTGACCTCCGATCTTCTGGATTTAAGTTCACTTGGATCAATAAACAACCGTCTCACCCCATTATCTCTAAAATTGACCGCGTCCTTGTCAATTCAGAATGGGACAACTTTTTCCCTATGTCTCATGTCCACTTTGGTTATCTTTGCACTTCTGACCACACAACTGTTACCCTCAATCTTGGGCTCCCACGTCCAAAGCGGAAAAAACCTTGCCGTATTTTCAATATGTGGCAATCTCACCCGCAGTTCAAGCCTATTGTTTCCAACAGTTGGAACCTTCCCTCCCCCTCATTGGGAATAAAAAGGGTTTATGATAAGCTTGTGAGATTGCAATCAGAGCTTGCCCTTCCTAATCGTTCGGAGTTTATTGACATATCCTCCAGAGTCTCTAAAGCTCAAAAATGTCTGTTTGAGGCTCAAGAAAACTTAGCCTCTGATCCCCTCAACCCTCGTTTAATCATAATCTAATATGAGGCTTCTGCATATTTCATTTTCCTTAGTCGTGCTGAAGAATCCTTTTTTAAGCAAAAATTGGGAGAAATTGGATTAAACTGGGGGACATGAATTCTAAATTCTTCCATAAAAGAATTAAAGCCCGGTTATTCCGCAATAAAATTATTTCGATCTCTAACGACCAAGGGGTCATTGTCTCATCCCCGGCTAGTGTTTCCAAGATATTGGTGAATTATTTTGAGAACTCGCTGAGTACCAAGCATCTTGCTCCTTACCCAGGTCATGAAAAAGTCTCTTCTCTGATAAATTCCAGAGTTAATAGCTCTGATAAAGAGTTAATGATCCGCGAGGTTACTTGTTCGGAAATTAAATCTGCTCTCTTCGGTATTGATAGCGATAAATCTCCTGGTCCTGATGGTTTAAACTCTAGATTTTTTAAGTCAACTTGGAACATAGTTGAACCGGACATTTGCAAGGGTGTCCAAGAGTTCTTCCTCTCTGGAACCATGAATGAGTCCTGGAATGCAACTTCTATCGCTCTTATCCTCAAAGAAGACTCTCATTATGTGCCTGCTCACTATAGACCAATTGCACTTTGCAACGTCATCTATAAAATCATTTCCAAAATCCTGTCCAATAGAATCAAAATCGCCTTTCCTTATCTCATTGATTCTTCTCAATCAGCTTTCGTTGAGGAAAGGAACATATCTGATAACATCCTTCTTTACCAAGAGCTGTTGAGGGGCTATCAAGCTAAGGGTAGGGGCAAAGGGTTGCTCTTAAAATTGATATCATGAAAGCCTTTGATAATGTCCAATGGAACCTCATTCTGGACATCCTCGTAGCAATGCATTACCCGGAAAAAATGATCACCTAGATTGTAAAGTGCATCTCATCCCCCTCTTGTTCTATAATAATTAATTGAGACCTTTATGGTAAGTTCAAAGGAAAAAGAGGTCTCAAACAAGGTGACCCTCTCTCCCCTCTCCTCTTCGTATTTTTTATGCAAGTACTTTCTGGCATCCTCAAAGAGAAAAGTCAAGATGAGAATCTCCGATTCCATTGGAAATGTCACAAACAGAAAATCATCAATCTCTGTTTTGCAGATGATCTGATGATTTTATGTCATGGGGACACCATTTCTCTCAATCTCATCAAAAATTATTTGGATGATTTCTATACTCTATCTGGTCTTAAGGTCAATCCACTGAAAAGTCACATATGTTTCTCTGGAATTGATCATCATCTAAAAATGAATCTTATGCCAATATTGAACTTCCCTGAAGGCTCCCTTCCAGTGAAATACATGGGCGTCCCTCTTCTCACTGGTAGGCTTACTCACACTGATTGTCGCCTCCTTCTGTACAGAATAACCTCCCGTATCGACTCTTGGACTTCCAAGAATCTATCCTATGCGGGAAGACTCCAATTAATCAAATCGGTCCTTTTTGCAGTACAAGTTTACTGGTCTTCAATTTTCATTCTCCCTTCTAGGATAACTAAAGAGCTAAGCCAATAACTTTGTCGTTTCTTGTGATCTGGCTCTGCTATAAAAAAAATCATGGGGCCAAAGTGGCATGTCCACTGTAACCACTCCTTATAAAGAGGGCGGCCTTAGGATCTTAGACCTAAAAATCTAGAATCATGCGGTTGTCCTTAAACACCTATGGTCTATTGTTAGTAATCGGAACCATTCAATTTGGTGTGAATGGATTAAAACTGAAAATAGTAAAAATAGAAGTTTTGGAACGTTTCTTTTGGATCCTCCCCCTCTTGGATATGGAGGAAAATTCTCCGTCTCCGCCCTTTGGCTATTAATTTGTACATGGTGGCAATCGGGAATGAAAGAACTAATTCTCTCTGGCATGACCCGTGGCTTCTCTCATCGCCTCTGACAATCCACTACGGCCCTGACATAATTTGTGACTCTCGTATGGGTAATTACCTAAAAGTTTCCGACATCATCTCAAATGGAGAATGGAAATGGCTTGAAAATCCGAGATCGGCTAGGGCTCGAAGTCGTGTGCATCTGGAAGAAATCAGCCATCTTATTCTCTCTCTCCCCCACCCAAACACCTTATCGAATGACGCTCCTTACTGGGTAATAAAGGATGGAGGCAATAAATTCTCGGTTCGTGCCACATACAACACGATTCGTCAGCCTATTCCTGTAAAAGGATGGGCGGGGTTAGTATGGAACAAATATAACATTCCTCGCCACTCTTTTATTTCCTGGCTTGCTATTCAGGGTAAACTTGTCACCAGAGACAAGCTCATCAGCACCCCTACTTCATGTGCCCTTTGCAGCTCTGACCCGGAATCTATAACTCATATCCTCTATGAATGTAGTTTCGCTCATAATATTTGGTCTTATTATAGTACCAAACTTGACCTTCCCTTCCACCCCTCCTCTTGGCATGCTTGGATCCTCGAGGCGCCAAGATGGTCTAACACTCGAGACCATTGTATTTGGCGCACTTTCTTCAATGCGGTCATTTACCATGTTTGGAAACAGCGGAATTCAAGAATATTTGGATCCCCCAGCCTTGGCTTCCATGATTTCCTTCAATATCTTATCGGATCTTCGATATAGATTCCTTGGAACCAAAATTGGTTGGACTTAGTAGAACAAACAAAAACTAACAAACCTCTATCTCTATCTTTGCAGGTCTCACCTGTACAACGTGGAGCTAGGAGCTTGGTTTCCCGATTCGATCTTGGAGTCACCTAACTTCCACCTAGTCATCAGAGCATGTTAATTACGTTGTTTATGTTTTCTTTTACCTGATCTCCCGCTTACGGCATTTCGACTTTATTATCTCCTTTGTTAATGTATTACCTTGGGTATGCCATAGGAAATTGTATGAACCTTTCCATTTATTTAAAGTCTTTTTCACCCAATAAAAAATAGGGTTTGGTTAAATTCGGGCCCAAAATATGTTAACCAACCCCAAAATTGTAGCCGTCTTTTACCCCGCCGGTTGATAGGGTTTCAACCGGCGGGGAAGCTTATCCTGGCAAGTGAAACAGCTTTTCCGTCGGGTGGGAGGGTCTCAACCGGCGGTTGAGAAAGGTTCAACCGCCGGGATAAGGGTAAAATTAGAAAATTTTAAAAACGCTTATTTTTTGGGGCTGGTTAACATATTTTGGACCCGAATTTAGCCGAACCCTAAAAAATATTGATAATTTATTTTATATTACTAATATTGATTTTATTTTGAGGCGGCTACGTCTGATTTTGATAGTTTTTTAGACCTACCTATAATTACTAAAAAAATCATAATATTCAGTAATATAAAGCTATTTTGATCTTAAAACTCAAATTACAAAGAATAATATAAAATTTTAGTATTACTATAATAGTTTACCTGATAATATTGATATATCTACTAAACAAATGTATAAAATATAGCAATAATCTTTAACATGTTTCAATAGATATCCAGCTATGTTTAAAAGCAATTCCATCTACTATTTTACCTGTCATATATGTTGATGACCCGAATGTAGTCTTATATAACTGCATTGTCAAACCCCAATAAATCCAAAACTTAGACTATCTTATCGATACGTCTTTTTCACGTGCCAAATTTTATAGCATAAAACTATTCTAAATAAAATTGATAGATATCTTCCACATCTTTATTTCTATACAAAAAGAGACCATTTATGTATATCTTTTGGAACACCGTACAATACGTTTTTTGGAATTGCTTGTTTGTTTATAATCCATTGTCTACTAATAAAAAAAACTTAATAAAATGAAAAATTAGATTAAATAAAAATATTTACATTCACTTATATAAATGAGATGTATTGTTGGAAGATCAGTATTTTGTTAAAAGATTTATACATAATTAATGTCGGATTTAATTATGTGGATTATAACGAATAAAATATGCTAGGATCCTAAAATAAAGCTATGTGAAAAAACAAGAATGTATTTTCGGATTAAGAATGATATTAGATTGAGATAGATAATTATGACGCTAGAAATTTAAGCGGTGTTAGTTCAAAACTCAAATTCTAATAGTAATAACAATTTTCAAACTCACGGGAAATACTAGAAAAAGTCAACTGCTGCAATTTTAAAAGTGAGGAAGAACCTGCAACTAACAAAGTTAGTGAATACCTAAACACATGATTACCTCTTTCATACCGATTGAGATCCAAAGAATCTAAACTGAAGTTCAAAAAGCATATAATACAAAACAATAAAGGCGACGATGGTAGAGGCTAAAATTTATTGAGTTCATCTCCCGCCAAATGTGATAAATGACTGAACTAAAGCAGGCACACCTGAAACTAACGCTAGCTAGAAGGATGCCGATTCAAATCCATCACATACCATGATGATCAATTCCTATTGTTAATGATGAATCAAGATTAGAGTTGGTGGCAACACATATACTCTAAGTGTAAACACATATGATTGTACAATACACAGTGTAGAGATAAATTTATTCCCCATCAAATGAGCTAGTCACAGGTAGACAACTTACCCAAGATGGTAAGCCAAAGGGTAAAAGAGTAGTGGAGGATATTATATTCATGTCAAAGTAACTCTGACCTGTTTTATATTATCCGAAATCGCATCAGATAATATATAACAAATCGCGGAAAAAATAATAAAACCCTTTTTGTTAGATTCATCTATAGAAGAAACAAAAAACAAGAATACTTACGGGTTTGCCTGCTGCTATCCATCTAGTATTCTCTAGCGTTCTTTTGCGTTTTTTAGCGATTCCACGTTCTCCGGCGATTCCATTTATGAAACTAAGAGACCTGCAGAATCAGATTAGAGAAGAAGGAAAAGGTTTCCAGACACTAAGGAAGCGGCTGTTTTTCTGATTAGGGTTTAGAGTGATGAAATACCTAAACCTAGCCCCTTATTTATAGATTTTACAATGTGAAGCCCAACATTGTAAAGCCCATCCTATGTTACTTCCTTGTGTCCGGGACCATAACCCAATAAATTGATAATTCAATTTATATCCCTGATTTATTAATTCAGGCTTAAGTGTTGAGATTTGGGCCCTCTTCATCACAGTGCCCAAATTCAACCCGGTTACCACACTTGAGCCCATAACGCCTTTTTACCCATAAGTCCAATTTAGTTAATTAAATAATTAACTCGACTACTTTTAATTTGGACTTCCTTAAGACAATAACCGAATATGTTTATTTAGCATATCGGTCCAAATTATTATTAGTCTATAAATATATTAAATAAATATATTCCAACAATCTCCCACTTGGACCGTCATATGCTACTCAAGAATACATATTCAACTTTAATGGGATCCCTATATTCATTGTCAATGGGCAAACGGTACAACCCCGTACATGATTGATAATAATAAAGGACTAAAGACCTCTTTCTCGTAATGTGAACAATAGGATGCAACAGTAATCACATTACCATAATCAATCAATTACTTGGGCCAATTATGGAGGGTGGTCTAAGAGTAATATGGCTTGTAATCGTACATATCTACTCTTAAATGGTTCCTACTTTTGGAGATCCAATACAGTACAGATATCAATAAATATTTCCAAGCATATATATTGCAATAAACTTTAATGTGCACAATACTGCAAAATACAACATCAGATCCTATTACAAACTCTCCCACTGAAACTAAAAATCCTCTAAATCAACTACACCCATACTGATGGTGTGTCCCTGGAAAACCTTAGGCAAAACCGCCTTTGTTAGAGGATCTGCTATCATGGAGTTTGTACTGATGTGCTCTATACTTATCTGACCCATCTGTACTCTTTCTTTAACAGACAGAAACTTTATGTCTATGTGTTTGGATTTAGATGCGCTCCTGTTGATGTTAGAGTACTGCACTGCGGAATTGTTATCGCAATATAACCTCATAGGGATTTCTATCCCTTATACAATGCGTAATCCAGTAACAAAATTCCGCAGCCATAGTGCATGGTTTGATGCCTTAAAGCATGCAACAAATTCTGCTTCCATGGTGGACGATGCAATAAGTGTTTGCTTTACACTTTTCCAGGATATTGCACCTCCAGCCAATAAGAATATGTTGCCTGACATACTTTTAATGTGTCTGCGCATCCACCAAAATCTGAGTCGGAATACCCGATGATCTCCAGTTTATCCGACTTCCTATATGTCAACATGTGCCCCTTTGTTCCTTGCAGATATCGGAGTACTCTTTTAACTGCTTTCCAGTAATCCATTCCTGGGTTACTAACATATCTCCCCAACATGTTTACAGCAAAGACAATGTCCAGCCTAGTACAAACTTGAGCATACATTAAACTCCCAACTGCAGAAGCATAAGGGACCGTTTTCATTTCCTCAATCTCAAGTTTTGTCTTAGGACATTGACTCGGACTAAGTCTGTCACCCTTTGCTATAGGGGTACTTAGGGGTTTGCAATCTGCCAATCCGTAACGTTGTAACACACTTTTAATGTATGCTTTTTGTGATAATCCAAGAATACCACGAGAACGATCTCGATGTATCTGGATTCCTAACACAAAACTGGCATCACCAAGATCCTTCATATCAAACTTGTCTGATAGAAATCTTTTTGTAGTGTGTAACAATTCCTTATTGTTCGAGGCAAGCAATATGTCATCCACATATAATATAAGAAATATAAAATTACTCCCACTGAACTTGTGATAAACACAATCCTCAACCGAGTTGATCTCAAAGTCATAACCGACTATCACCTCAAGGAATTTGTGATACCATTGACGAGAAGCTTGTTTAAGCCCATAAATGGATTTCTTAAGTCTGCAAACCAGATCTTTTGAGTTACTTTCTACAAAGTGTTCTGGTTACATCATGTAGATCGTTTCCTCAATATTACCATTGAGAAAAGCGGTCTTAACATCCATCTGATGAAGCTCAAGGTCAAAATGTGCAACTAATGCCATGATTGTTCTAAAGGAATCCTTCGTCGATACTGGAACGAAAGTTTCTTTAAAATCAATCCCTTCACGCTGAGTATAACCTTTCGCTACAAGACGTGCTTTATGTCTTTCCACATTACCCAGGGAATCGCGTTTGGTTTTGTAAACCCATTTACAACCAATTGCCTTTTTCCCTTCAGGTAATGGGACAAGATCCCATACCGCATTATCCTGCATTGATTTATACTCTTCTTTCATAGCGTCAATCCACTTTTGAGATTCAGAGCTTGCCATGGCCTGTTTGTAGGATGAGGGATCATCTACAGTTCCAGCACATAACTCATCATGCTCCTGAAGATATACTATAAATTCTGGACCTATAATACTCTTCCTTTCTCTAGTGGACCTTCTTAATGGCATTATTTCCTCTTGTTGCACTTCTTGAGGAGGTAGAGTTTGATCATTATGAACGATGTCATTTTGATTCCCTTGTGGAAGATTATCTTGAGGTTCCTCTTGTTCTATCCGAATCTATGTATCCTGGTTAGAACCCTCAAGTGGAGCATCAGTGTTAATCTGAGGATTACCTTGTTCTAATGGGATCGAAATGATTGGCATTACCGCCCAATCTTCAGATATCTCAGTATCCCTATTAAAACCTTCATGAATCTTTATGGATTCTTCCTCAAAATCAACATATGTTCCCTTATTCTTCCCCCCAAACTCAACATCCTCTAGAAACTTGACCGTTCCTGTCTCAAATATTGTACCAGTGAGAGAATCATAAAACTTAAACCCTCTAGAATGTTCGGAATAACCTATGAAGAAACAACTAATTGTTTTTGGGTCCAGTTTCTTTTCTTGAGGTTTGTAAGGCCTCACCTCAGCTGGACAACCCCACACATGCAGATGCTTTAAATTAGGTTTACGCCCGTTCCAAAGCTCATATGGAGTCCTAACAGTAGCCTTTGTGGGTACTCGATTGAGTATATAAGCGGCACATTTGATGGCTTCCCCCCAGAGAGATAATGGTAGAGATGAGTGACTTATCATGCTTCTAACCATATCTTTTAGTGTTCGGTTCCGTCTCTCAGATACACCGTTCATGCGAGGTGAACCAGGCATAGTGTATTGAGGGACTATTCCACACTTCTCTAGGTACTGTGCAAAGGAACCTGGACGTTGTTCACCCGATCCGTCATATCTACCATAGTATTCACCACCACGGTCAGATCTAACGGTCTTAATGCTTTTACCAAGTTGTTTCTCAATCTCGGTCTTAAAAGTTATGAACTTGTCCAGGGCCTTATACCTTTCTTGTTGACCGAACCTTGACCCGGTCATTTGCCATATGCCTTCCGCTTAGGTCCTGCCTTATTTGGTGATGTAATCACATTAGCCTCAAGCGATGTGCCTTTAAGTCTTTCCTCCTCCTGTGCAGCGTGGGAAATCAATTCATTGATATTCCACTTTTCTCGCATGCAGTTATAGGTGGACTGGAAATACTTAAACCGGTCTGGCAGCGAATGAAATGTGAATCCCACTATGCATTCCTCAGGTAAGTCTAAACCGATTGCCTTTAACTTTTGGCAAATCATCAACATTCCCAGAACGTGCTCCCGGATTTTACCTTTGCCATTATACTTTTTTTTTTTTTTTTTTTTTTTTTTTTTTTTTTTTTTTTTTTTTTGCAAAGGCTTTCTCAATCTCCGTGAGAAAGACCGAGGCAGTGGTAACACCTTTAGGGACAGCCCCACGCAATGCTACTGCTATTCCCTGTAACAAGAGCGCCATGCATAACTTATTTGACATTTCTCACTTTTCATCAGCCTTAGTTTCATCCGGTGTACTTTCCGGACTAAGGGGAGATGGTTTGGGAGTTATTAGTGCATAGTCGTAATCATGTACAGATAAAAACAGCAACATTTCTTGCTTCCACAATTGGAAATCCGAACAATCCAACGTCGGTGGATGATTCCCCAAAAAATTGTAACCCATGGATACTATAATAGGAACAAACAACACAAAGCACATCTAGCATTTTGACATATAACTGAAAACATGTGCATAAACATGACAAATACATGTAAAACATAAAATTCATTGATAATAGATACCGGAGGGCAAATCAAATTAACATGAAATTTTATGAGTTTGAGAAAAATACTATGATCATTATTTTAATTTTCTAATTGCCAATGAGACCTTCCGGAGGGCCGATGTCATTTACATATATTAAAATAACCATAATTTGATTTTCTTAAGTACCGATGAAACCTTCCGGAGGGCCGATTTCACCTACTTAAAGTCAAAAAATTGTAAGGCTGAATTTAATTTATCATAACTACCGATGAAACCTTCCGGAGGGCCGATTTCATCTAATTAAAATTAAAATCAGCACCAAGACCATTTTCAATAATTTTCTCCCGTTCATGATTAATTTAAACCCAAACGTGAACCTTCCGGAGGGCCGATAATATTTGAATTTAAATTAATCCCCGAACTTTTCGAAGCCTAGGATCCTTAAGAAAATTAATTTTAACCTTCCGGAGGGCCGATTAAATTAATTTCTTAGTTTCACCTACCGGTCTACGAAACCTTAATCATGCATCGTCATTTAATCATTCACACACACACAATTTAATTCACAAATAAACATACAAAAAAAATTGCATGCCAAACACAACATACTTGTGAAATAATTTACATACAATATATATATTTCCGAACAAAATATGTACTTTCGAAAAAAAAAAAATAATTAATTTTTTTTTTTTTAAAAAAAAAAAAAAAAAAAAAAATCACAGCAGTGCAGTGCAGACACTTGCTGTTATTTCCAGCGGGCCCCTGCTGTAATTTTCAGCAGACCCTTGTTGAAATTGCAGTAGGTCCCTGCTATAATTTCCAGCAGGCCCCTGCAATTTCTAACGAGCTGCAAATTGCTGCAGCAGTTTTTTTTTTTTTTTTCGGTTACCGTGATAATCAGCGGACAGTCTTCGATCAGCGTTAACATCAGGGGTTAAGCTGTCGATGAGCCACTGTCCCAATAATTTTGATTTTATTCGTTATTTTAGGGTTGATTTGATGCTAATTTTGGGAGAAAAATTCCAGACATCAATAAGCCCTAATTTTACCCGAAAAATAAAAATAAAATCCCAAACTATAAAAATTGCAATTTACTGATAATAAAACATGTGTTTCAATACAATAAATCACATAACATGCTTTTCATACAATCCCTAAATCCATGCCCTACCAATTCAATTAACATATAATCCCAATGACATGGATTCTTTACGATTACGAAAAACATGCGTTTTTATCTATCAATACTCAATTTGATTATTCTACTGAATCCAAAAAGGGTTTATTTGGCTCTGATACCAATTGTTTTATATTATCCGAAATCGCATCAGATAATATATAACAAATCGCGGAAAAAATAATAAAACCCTTTTTGTTAGATTCATCTATAGAAGAAACAAAAAACAAGAATACTTACGGGTTTGCCTGCTGCTATCCATCTAGTATTCTCTAGCGTTCTTTTGCGTTTTTTAGCGATTCCACGTTCTCCGGCGATTCCATTTATGAAACTAAGAGACCTGCAGAATCAGATTAGAGAAGAAGGAAAAGGTTTCCAGACACTAAGGAAGCGGCTGTTTTTCTGATTAGGGTTTAGAGTGATGAAATACCTAAACCTAGCCCCTTATTTATAGATTTTACAATGTGAAGCCCAACATTGTAAAGCCCATCCTATGTTACTTCCTTGTGTCCGGGACCATAACCCAATAAATTGATAATTCAATTTATATCCCTGATTTATTAATTCAGGCTTAAGTGTTGAGATTTGGGCCCTCTTCATCACAGTGCCCAAATTCAACCCGGTTACCACACTTGAGCCCATAACGCCTTTTTACCCATAAGTCCAATTTAGTTAATTAAATAATTAACTCGACTACTTTTAATTTGGACTTCCTTAAGACAATAACCGAATATGTTTATTTAGCATATCGGTCCAAATTATTATTAGTCTATAAATATATTAAATAAATATATTCCAACATGACCACCCAACTCCCGAGGGGGGGGAGTGTAGGGATTGTATTGTAAGTATATTTATTTTTAAATTTTACATTCCATTCCTTGGCACCCAAGAATGAACATCAACATAATTGATGCAAATATGTGAAGAAAGAGAATGATATGGTTGATCTTTTGGAAGTTTTGATGGTTTCTAGCACTAAATACATCAATTGAGTTTGGTAGTTCAAATTATCATCCCGAATGAAGTCGGAAACTTTGAGATTATCGTCCAGCCTGAAATCACGAATAATACTTTGCCCATAGAAGTTTACCAAAAAGGTAGAGAGCAGTTATTTGCCATACCATAAGGAGGTATTCTCCCCAACATATTTTCACCATGTACAATTTGCTAGCAAATGACCTAAGATTTAAAAATTTGCTTCAACTCCAGGAGGGAGCATAGTCAATCTTTAAAGATCGTAAGGTTTTGTCTTTAATTTTTTCAGAGTTAGTCTAGTCATGCCATATTGATTTGTTATTTTTAATAACTCTGAACCACAGTTTTTTTTAATATGTTAATTGGGTTTACTATTTTTAGTCTTCATATATTAATTAGATTTTATATTAAATGAGTCCTCTATATTAATTAGATTTCTTATTAATTAGGTCTTCTATATTAATTTAGTATACTATTTTTAGTCATCCTAAATGGGTTCTCTATATTAAATAGGTTTTTTACTATAAGAATATGTGTAGAATTGATAGGTGTAAGCTAGAAGTAGCACGGAGTAAAATCTTCTATCTAAACTAGTATATTATATTGAGTTTTCTATATGAATTAGTCTACTATTATTTAGTCTTTCTATGTTTATTAGATTTCCTATTAATTTGGATTTTCTGCATTAATTAGATTTTTTATTAATTGCGTCTTATATATTAATTGATTTACTATTTTCAGTTTTCCTATTAATTAGATTTCTTATTAATTGAGTCAATTTTCTATTATTTGAGTCTACTATTTTTAGTCTTCCTATGTTAATTAGATTTATTCTTAATTGGGTCTTATATATTAATTATGTTTATGCATGAGGCTTCATAATTAAGGGATTACGCGTTATCACAACCATTCAATAATTAAAAGAAGATATTGCAATGCAATGCGTGATGTGATCGTGCACAACAAATTTTGCAGAAATAAGTGAGGAGACTCTAGAAAGTCCAGGGTATTTATGAAGAGAGTTAGACCGCATAATATAGGCAAAATAGTTGACTAAAACGCTCGTCAACCTATTTGGGAAAGTTGCGAGAACCCGTTATTAATAGAGGTTGGATTATTTTATTTCTCAAAATATGAGTGCTGATACTTTTAAGAAATAATTTTATGTTACAATCCTAAGCTTGAGTCAAGTGTCTATATAACTTTATCTCTAGTAAGATTCTCCAGCATGACTTAAGAAAATATAGGCGAAAGAGACTGCAATCTCTTTAGAGACCATATTAGGATTCAAAGGGTCAGCAACTAAAAGAGATATGTTCGAGAAAATATAGTTTTGGAGATTATATCATTATATTCTATATAATTGAGGCCGCAAAGGTAAAATTTAAGCCGAGTGAGTTTATGGGAAAAACATTATATCATGAGAATGTATTGAAATGTTTTAGCACTAAGACACCAGTGTATGATGAATGAGACCGTCACATGTTACAGAATTAAATAATTTTATATTATTGGCTTATGGGTAACCAGATTTAAAGTAACCCTTAACTAAGACATGGTTAATTCTACAAGCAATGTAATTTAGGATATTTTTTGTTGGTTCAAGTGAATTGAAAATAATACGGACGAAGATCACATTGATTTAATTCGTCGACAGATCTTTGAACAAACGAGTTAGTTTACTTTTCAGGATAACGAATTGTATTGAATCCTCTAAAGGGATTCAAAGGTAATCACGATATGTTGTCACTAAATCCTTCAAGACGTTGATCGGGACCACCATTAAAAGCATAGATGATCGATAAGAACAAAGGAACAATAGATTCATATTATAACTTTTACAAGCAATCGATTGCAAGGAGGAATAGAAGGTAGTAATACAAAAGACTCTTGGATTATATATTACATAGATCCTACTACGTGATAAGAGTAGTTATTGACATAACTCCAAAAAACAGACCATTTTCTAATATTAGATTTGACTTTATTCGACTGTATTTTTGTTTCCACAAGAATCAAGATCGAGATATTATTACCAATGAAATTACGGGGACAAAATCTTTTTTTCGTACTCGGTCTTTCAGTCGACAAACAAAACCGCCGTAATTTTATTTTCTTCCAAAATAAATTAAGTGGCTTTATAAAAATATTTTATTCTATTAAGTTAGTTTATTGAAATCATAACAAAATATTAAAAAAACAAAATTTTATATAATAAATAAATATTAGGTTTATAACACTCTATTTATTTTAAAAGCAAATCTTTTAAATAATATTTATATGTAAATCTAAAAAAATATAATAGTAATAAAATATGTACTAATGGGACGGATACATATATAAGACATTTTATCTGCTATATTGTTTCTTGCGTAATACTATGCAACTAATATAATTGTTTATTATTATAAAACAATTAGTTAGAAAAATGCATTAAATAATTTAAATTATTTTTATAGATATTTAAGACATGATAATAAATTTAAATAATATTAACATAAATAATTTGATCTAAAATTATACCAAGGATATTGAGATACAACAACTCAATAGAAAAGTTAGATATCAATGAAATGACACAAAGAATATTACGTAAGTGAGGAAACAAAAACAACACAAATTCAAGAGTAGAAGGGAAAACAAAAATTCTTGCATACCGTTCCTGCCAGATGTGATATATTACAGCACCAAAGCAAGAATGCCAAAGGTGGTGGTTTCGTGAGGAAGGTTTTGTACCTCTCTAATCCAGAAAGGCTAGTTAGACGTTTTTTAGCGGGAAATCCGATCTTGGAGCTAGCTGTGACTCAGGTACTCTAAGTGAAGGTATAGTAAGAGGATATGATTGATGATTTTAACACAAGAGTTGCACACGATAAAACCTAGGGGAAAATTAGTCCAAAACTTATAAGTTTATCTCGGGTTGATAATTTGTCTTGGATTGCAAGCCAAAGTATAAAAGAATGATGGATAATATTATACTTATGTCATACTAACCCACCTCACCCGACACATGGGTTGGTATTTAGATGGCATTGTAGGTACCTTTTACTGTGAAGTTTGCGTTTACACTCTTAGTGATCCAACAGTGGACGTCTTTGTAGTTGATGCAAGGAGGAGGGAGAGAGAGAATCAGGTCGTTAATCTCTTGAAGGTTGCGGTGGAGACTTACAGATCTTAATTGGGATGAGAAATTCAAAAACCCATCCAGAATGATATTAGAAACTTTAAGATATTTCTCAAACCTTGATTTATGAATACCTTATCCATAATGGATTTCCAGAAAGGTAAGGAAAAACCAGTGAGAGTATCCAAGATTTAATGTTCAAATTATTATTATTTTTAAATATTTTTTATATTAATTAAGTCACACCAGATTGAGTTGTTTCTTTTACTGACTAAGAACCACAAATATTTTCATTATTTTAGATACAGACTCCCAATGACACCTTCCATCGTGAGCAATGTCACACTGGACCAAGCCACCTTAGCCCCCAAAACCTTTATCTTATTGCCTAACCAGATGAACCGTGAGAGGGATCATGATAACTCTTTGAGAATCCTAGATGTGATAATGAAGATTGAAGACCAGTATACATGGTCTGTCAATAGAACATACTTGATGATCTGAAGCATTCCCGCATAGCAAAAGTGATTAAAGGTCCAATAACATATATGTGCAATGTTATTTTCTAAGGGAGGTCGACAATCGTTATAGGAAAGTAGGAAGACGGACATCCAGATACTTAACCAGAAGGGAGTTTGTCTTATACATTAGAATGTTGGTTAGATAATTTCAAAGGGTGGGATTTACCGAGATAGAAAAATATGACTTTCAACGAGATTGGCTTGGAGACTCAAGAGATAAAAGAATTCATCCACAAAGTTTATGATTACATTGATGGACTCTAGGTCACCATGAAAGATAACATTAAGTCATCAGTAAACATAGGTTAATTATTTTGAGCTTTTGACATTCTCATTAGAATTTAAAGTTCATCGTGTTTTTCTCCTTTGTGATATTGGATAAGACTTGAATTATGAGGACGAACAGAAAAAAAAAAAAAAAAAAAAAAAAAAAAAAGGTGACCTTCCGCGAGCCTCTTCCTCCTTGAAAATTTTCACTGGGATCTCCACTTAATTTTGACATTGTACAAAAGAGTGGAAATATATTTGATTATCAAATTGATCATAATGTTTTAGAAATTTATGCATACAACAATGTCAAAAATAAAGTCAAAAATGAATATTAAAGAAAGCTTTCATAAGGTCAATTTTTAGCGCGACCATCTTGCCTTTGTTGTTAGTCCGCGAAGAGTTATTGGGAGAGTAAGATGTTGACTGAAATGCTTCACCCTGAGATGAAGGTCGACTTAGATTTATCAATCAGATAAGCAAAAACGTTCTAGATTATGTTAACCAGAATCTTGTACACAAGATTGCAACAAGCAATTGGCATGAAATCGATAGAAGTTGAATTCCGAGAAGGTGATAGAAGATTGAAAAAAAATAGAATCTCATTGCGGATACCTTTACCCATAATATTTCACGAATGCATAAAGAAGCTCGTTTTGTAGCCATCAGGCCTAAAATATTTATTGCTATCAATATTGAATAATACATCGCATGTTACAATATGAATCATGGATATATTATCCTATGAGTTGACATTTTTAGAAATAAGAGCATAAACGCTATCAAGGCCCTGATAACCCGGAGGATGTTTGGTGGTAATGGGATCCTTGAAGTAGTTCACAAGGACACTGGAAACTCCTGATGTGTTTGTTATCAGCTCTCTTCAATTATTAGAGATAAAAGACATGTTTGTTACGTAAGATACAAGTTTTAATACTATTGTGGAAATATCTATGTTCGATCTCTGATTTTGAGCAAAATATCTTTCGATTTTTTCTTACAGAAATATTCTTCAGCTCTGTTGAGTAACATGAAGGAAGAGGAAGTCTCAATTTTTTTCGAGACAAATATGAGGTTTTAGAGGTATTGAGCAATAATAGTATGAGCGTGGAATAGTCATTTTGAGAATTAGATATGGAGGAGCTAATGTCAATGTACTCCTTGCGGTTGAGATCACGAAGAACTAATTGTAGAAGAATGAGTTTGTGTGCAATCAGACTCATACCATGAGCATAAATAGGAACAGTTATACTTGACATTTTATTTAAATTAAGGGTGAGATTGCCACATATTGAAAAATTTAAAATATTTTTTCCTATAATGGTGGAGGGTGCCTAGATCTAATATGAATGTGGTGTGATTCGATGAACGGGGAAATCCATAGTTAGCAAAAGTGATCGGAAATGACTTGTTTTACTCGTTGTTTACTAAGAGACAATCAATTCTGAAAGAGATAGGTTTGAGAGGTTGTTTTTCAATCTACGAGAATTTGAAGCAATTGAAATGAAGGTTGTCGAGCTCATATTGATAACAACAATTGTTGAATTCTTCAATTGCTATATTTAAGTGCTTTGTGAAACCAATGTGTTCCTCCGGTTTATGGATAACGTTGAAATACCCTACGGTGACCCAAAAAGATCCACGTCACTAGATCAGATTAAAATAAGATACGATGAAGAGTGTCGTTAAACACATATATAGTGGTGGGACAAAAGAAACATGGAAAATTAAGACTTTTAACTCTACGATGAATGAATTACGGAAATGAATATATGAGAGAAACAAAGATTACACTAGGATGCTATAAAATACATATCATGCCCAGAGAGTGAGAGACATAGTTAGTTGCATGATACCAAAAAATAAAAATACCATTACTGTGATAAAGTCAGTGATAACTTGTTGTCATACGGAACCATTTAACGCACAAAACACTCTACAAAATAATATATTTTTATAATATTCAAAATTTACAATGGATTCAAACAACGGCCGTGTCGATTCCACAACAGCCTACAATTTTCAGTAAAAAAACGTGATTAAACAACATATCCTACACAAACGAAAAAAACACAAATAATTATCCAAAATCAAAATAGATCAATTAAAAACTCAAGCTTAATACCGATTTGGCTCAAATTAAAAACTGAACAGGTAAACGTTCTAAAAGACAAAAAATATGACTAAGTAGTAGTCCAAGACCAGCAACATTAGTATGACTCAGCCTATTAAAAAATCCAGGTCCATGACCCGCCTTGGCCCAAATTAAAGCTAAAGTCAATAAATTGGACCAACCCTCGATCCGATAGACAAGAAGACGCTCAAGCCTAGTACTCTCAAGCCCAGTAAACAGTCTAAGTAACAATAGACCATAAACGAATCAAGACCAAGTGGATACACAGTCAAGAAACACATCCAAAACACGTGGATACCCAGTACGCTCAAGTCCAGTAAATCTTTGGGTATAAAAGAAAACAACTGTAGGACCAACGCCCAATCTTAATACGTGTAGGGTTAAATCGATGCCGCTCTTCCTCTAAACCAACTCCCTGAGAATCACTGGCGTCCACGAAACACGAACACAGAAAACCATCAGAGAATTTAGCCGGGTATCTCCGGCCTACCTTAGATACCGAGCCATGAGTGTTGAGATTAAGAAACTTAAGAGAAACGAGAAGAAAATCAGGCATTCCATTTCATTCTCGACATTCTCTTGGTTGATTTTATGGGTCCCAAACAACAACAATAATAACAATAATTAGCCTAAACAAAATTCAACACGAGAAAAGCCTTTTCAAAGAAAAATCTCTTCAACGTGAAAGTAAAAAACTACGGGGACGAGAGTCGACTCTAAATAATTCTATTATTACAAGCATGGAAGGTACAAATAAATCTAATCCAGTCAAATAAAGATCTACAAATACACCAACAACTCCATATAATAATAAGAGTAAAAAAGAGAAGCATAAAAGGAAGAATATCACAAAAACTAACATCGAATCACAATCCAATCTGTCGGATTGAATCCTCAGATGTATTGAACATGTGAAACTTTCAGCAAAAACAAACGTTGATTGCACCTCAACTAGACCTCTTTATAGTGCATGCACTCATCAAAATCGAAAAATATTCTCTCTATTTTATAATTAATTTTTTTTTTCAGACTCACACAATTTTATCCCCAAATATATAACCTTAGGAAGATGAAAATCATAGATTATAAAGTGGGCCTAATTTTGGCTGGACCGTAACAATCTCCCCCTCTAATCCATCACTATGGAGATACACTCACAAGGTAATCACTTGAACCTCAGCTCGTTGAGCTTACTGCAAAGCTCAACATTCCTTCCGGGAACAACTTTAGTCGACATGTCTAAACTATTCTTATCTGTGTAGAATCTCTTCAATTTTATTTCTTTTGTTTCGATCATATCTTGCAATCAATGATATATCACATCAATATGTTTGGTGCGTGTTTGATACATAAGATTCTTGCTTAAATCCAAAACACTTTGACTATCACAAAATATCACATACTCTTCTTGATTCAACTCCAACTCTTGAATGAACCTCTTAAGCCAAAACATCTTTTTGTTTGCTTCTATTGCTGCAATATATTATGCGTTACTTGTTAACAATTCTAAACATTTTCGTAGCTTGGATTGCTATGAAATGGCTCCCCCTGAAAATGTAAACACATAACCCGAGGTAGACTTCGAGTTATCAAGATCATCAGCATGCCATCATTTATATGTCCTACAAGTATAGGTTTATCACCTCCACAACACAAACTCAAAGTATAGGTGTCTCGCAAGTATTTGAAAATCCACTTCACTGCTTTCTAATGAACTTTACCTGGATTTGATAAAAACCTAGTCACTGAACCAATAACGTATGCAATATATAGTCTTATATGCACTATATCATACATCAAAGAACCAACAACAGAAGAGTAAAGAACGGTTAACATACCTTCTTTCTCTTTCTCTTTTGTAGGACACACTTCATTACTTAACGTGAAGTGTGTATCTAATGGTGTATTAACTGATTCGGTATTGTTCATATTAAACCATTCAAGTACATGTTCAATATATTTCTCTTGTAATAGTTATAAATTTCAAGCTTTCATATCACAAGTAATCTTCATGTCTAAGATTTTCTTTCTTGGACCCAAATCTTTCATGTTAAATGATTTGGCTAAGTCTTTCGTCAAACTCATAATCATCTCAGCCTCTTGTCCAGCTATGAACATAACATCTACATATAAAAGAAGTATGATGAACTTACCTCCAAAGAACGCTTTCAAATAGACAATAGAATTAACATGAGTTTGTTTCTAACCATTATTTTTCATAAACGAGTCGCATTTACGATACCACTACCTTGGCGTTTGTTTAAACACATAAAGACTCTTTTTCAGCTTACAAACAAACTTTTTTTTCCTTTTTTTTCTTCAAAACCTTCAAGTTGCTCCATGTATATTTATTCATGCAAGTCACTACGTAAAAATATCGTTAGATATCGAGCCATGAATCTTGGCATTAGCCTCTTCAGACCCACCAGCCACTGCAAGCGCTACCTGAGCAAGAAACTTGAGAAAACTACAAACAAAGTCATGTACTCCATTTTATATATTCTCTCGGTCGATTAGATAAGATCCGGAGGTCATCTTCGACAACGGATGTGAGCCATCGTGACCAGAAGATTTCAACAACCAAAATGAATCATTGCGATGGGATTCCAAACTGAACAACCAGATAATTCTCCTTTATGATCAGTAAATAGAAATTAAAAGTTTACACATAACATTACTATTATGGATAATTTTGTAATAAGAATTATAAATTACATTAATTTTCAAAATCAATGTTCAGGATCTGAAATAGGAAAAACCTTTGATTCAAAATTATTAAAGTTGAGTAGTTTGAAGCGTAAGAAAATTTGATTTATAGATAGTACTTTGTATTCTTCTACAATATTAGAAATAGGAAAAATCCATGATTCTAAATTGTTAAAGTACGATAGTAGTTTGAACAAATTTTGATATATAAAGGATACTTGGTACTCTTTTGCAAAATTAAATATTGGATTGTTTGTACATTCAAGAATGGTGAAAAACATGATTGAGGCTTCGTGTTAGACTAAATACACATACATGATTGATGTGATACATCGTTGTGTCTCATTGATTGGAAACAAAACATGCGATCTTAATGGAGAAAAACAATATGTGAGACCAAATAAAATAAACAGAAGATATCAAATATAATAAACATGCGAGACCAAGTATAATAAAAATGAGAGAAAAAATAAAAACAACATGAAATCTAGTCTTTTATAACCCTACAATATATGAAAATCTAATGTTTTAGAAACCGACAGTATATGACAAAATATATTTAAAATTAAATCTTAATCCACTTAACATCTACTTACATATTCAAAAACTTGTACCCATGATGATGTCTCTGTTTCCTTTACATTTTTGTCAATAGTAGCATCCAATAAAATAACAACCTTCGTGTCCTCCAGGATAGCATCCCAAGTTCGTTCTAAGGCAGCATCAGCCTCAATCTTATCATAATAGGTGTGTAGGATTAGTACAAAAATATCATTTTATTCTCTTCTATAAATGCTCGTTTGGATGGTGTATTAGCCAAAAGTGATGGAGAGGTTTCTCTTTTACATTTTTTTGGTGTTTGTCATACGGGTTGTCCGTGTTAGGGTTCTACTATCCGTTTTCTCGCTGGTTCTGGTTTTGGTTGATTGAGTTGGGCTTCCTCTTCATGTCGGCTGGATGGCCATTATCTTTCCGGTTTTTGTTCTTGTTGTCTATGTTGGGGGTTTTCTGGTTGTTGGATGATTGGTTCTGGTTCGGGTTGTGATCTGACTGGTTCTGGTTCTGGTTCTGGTTGGTGTAAACAATGTTGAAATAAATAAACAATAAATATACTATATACCATAATATTTTATAATGAGAGACGTGTATAAGCACATATGGAAGATGAAACATGCGATTATGGTGCAATATTATAGTGTGAGACTTTTAGTGAAATAGGGAGAGACCAATTATAAACAAAATGCGAGACTTGCGCATAATACTTACTAGTAGTGTAGGGGGTTCCTTTATTTTATGTGGTGTTTTTTACTTCTTTAACTTTGTTTTTATTTTCTTATTATTTTTCTTGTGAGACTGGATGGTTTGTTTTGGTCATATCGGTTAACTAATTGAAGTTTTGGGTTCACTTGGTGTTCTGTCTGTTATTCAAGTGTGTGTTTTTCTGGGTGTTCTGGTGGATGTTATGTTTGTTGTTCAGGTGGGTAATTTATTTCTTATTTTTTTGGATGTTATGTTTGCTGTTTTCGTGGGTGTTCTTAGGGTATTGGTGGGATTTCTTCGTTGACTGGTGGTGGTAGCGGTATCAATTCAGTTGGTTTTGGATCAGAAATAGGTAGAGATATTGTTATGTCAAGGTCTTGAAGTTCCAATTGTCGTCGTAACTCGACTATCAATTTATCTTTCTCTTCAACTTGTAACAATAAATGCGAGACATATTGGTATGAGACATGTGAGATTGTAAAAAATAGAACAAAGATAACAAGAGAGATTAGAAAATAAATATATACTTAATGTTTTCATTTTTTATTCCAGCAAACGCTCCACATGGTAGAACTAAGCAGACCACATTTACGTATTGCTACGTCTTTTACATTTTAGTTTCTAGCATAAAAGAGAAATCTTCTTGTATCTGTTTTTACTTTTTGTTTTAGAGGTGGTTCGAGTTTTCTTCGATATAGTTGCAGTGTTTTTGGAGGTTGTAACATTGTTCTTGAAGGTGTTTGCAGTGTTCTTTAAGGGGGGGTGGAGTCTCCGTGGATGGTGTTGGAGTCTTCCTTTTTTGTTTGATAAATTTACTTAGGGTGCAACCAACATCAAATTCATCTCTAAAGCCCTTGGTTTTTGGGGTGTCTGGGTTGGTGTTTCTCTGGTTGTGGGTCGGTGTGTTCGAGTTGGGGTGGTTGGGGTTGTATTGATTGTTTTAGTTTGTGGTATTCTGGGGTCTGAAGGCTTTATTCTTGGTTTTGTTACTATGGATTTAATCCTCTTCTATAGCCTTGGATCTGGTACATGATATGTGTTCCCAATTGGATCATCTCCCAAATTATGCCCATTAGTTTCATCCCGACCAAATCTTCTTATTTTCATTTCAACTAGTGTTACTTCACTCTCCAAAACCTATTAAATAATAAATAACTCATTAAAAGATATGTGACTAGTTCAACTCAACATGCATGATTAACATAACTGGACATGCGACTTTACTGCAAACAAAACCATGCGATACTATTGATACTAAAACATATGATTTAACTTCAGCCAAACATGTGATTCTACTACAAACTAAACCATACGAGACTAGTCCAACTGAACATAAGATTCTTTTACAAATATAACGTACGAGACTGTTGCAACCGAGAATGTAATTCTACTTCAACTAATCATGTGATTCTACTGGAACTATATAATATGCAAGACTAACACATTTGATACCTCATCATCTGTGAGTTGGTTTATCTTTTGGATTATATCAAATTTTGATGATTTTGATATCCAATCTACATAATTCGTAGCATCTTGGAATCATGTTGGACCTTGTTTCTCGTTGCGCAAAGTTTGTGTGTTCCATGATCAATGACTGCATTAAAAAGTATATTAGCGTTATTACAAAAAAATTTACTTGTTTAGTTATGTAGCAATATTCTTACTATTAAAAGTGCAACACATCCGATAACTCTATCAGGTTTATTGGAGACACAGGTTTGAATTGATAGAAGTATCTTCTCTTTTATTGCTCCAGACCATTTGTTTATTTTTTGAAGGAATTCAACATAAAAGATTGTTGTTGTACCCAGTATAAATCATGATACTAAATAGAACAGTGTATAGCACGAAAAGATGATCAACAAAATAACCACATCCTTCACAGCTTGATCCCCCACTGCACTAATTGTTGTGTATATTTCTTCTTGTAAAATAGAACACAATTAAACATGCGATCATGTTGAAATAAATACATGCCAATTTGGATCAAATAAACCATGCGAGACTACTGTAATTAAACATGTGATCCTAATAAAAAAATCACATGTTAGTCTTGATTCAAAAAACCGTGCAAGACTAATAGTGAAACAAATACATGTCATGCTTGTGCAAATAAACCATGCGAGACTAGTACATGTAAACATGTGATCTTGGTAAAAACAACCACATACCAGTCTTTATCAAATAAACCCTGCAAGACAAATGCAATTAAACATGCGATCTTAGTGAAAAAAAATGTATGCTAGTCTTGATAAAAAAGAAAAAGGAAAACTAGTGCATTTAAACTTATCTACAACTGAAACATGCACTACCAATGGACTATGTTTCTTC
The DNA here is from genome assembly GCA_036936605.1 of Limnanthes douglasii subsp. nivea. Lineage (NCBI taxonomy): Eukaryota > Viridiplantae > Streptophyta > Magnoliopsida > Brassicales > Limnanthaceae > Limnanthes > Limnanthes douglasii. The sequence goes on along the minus strand of JAUPFV010000003.1, from coordinate 15,393,039 downwards.
TTGTCCAAAATGTATATTTTCATGATCCTGGACTTTGTTTCTTGACCATCTATGTATCAAAGTTTGAATACTCCTTTTGAGTTTAAAGTCATTTCCTCGTCAATTTGTTTCAAACCAAAAATAGTCTTTACATCATTGTTTTTTAGTTTTACAAGTTTGGATCCAATGCAGAAAACGTCTTCCATTATTTCTTTATGATATCGGTTATAATCTGATAATGTTTTTTTATTAGGAGACTCTCACTGAGCATATCATATAAATCTTTCAATATCATATAAAAAGACGTTTTTTTGTAGCTTTGATATGTTCATTGGTAAGAATGTGACTCTTTTCTTTCATCAAATATAGTTTGCTAACTAAAATAGATATGGAAAAACACGCTTTAAGATACATTTTAAAAGGAAACAAAACGTGAGATCAGTTATAACAAATAAAAGAAGATGGGTTGACAAAACAAACAAGACTGCAGATTGAGGTAGCAAAACCACGCGAGACCTGACATAATAGATATTATAAACATGAGTGACTTCTTTAAATTAATTTTTGCATGTACAAGCACACGTGTGAATATGTGATTCACGTATAAATGAACCACAATATGCAAAATAATGTGAGACGTGTGTAGGATACACAAATAAGATGCGAGACGTGGTGAAATTAAAATCTCAAAAAAACAAACAATATGACATTCGACAATACATTATAATCTAATTACTAAAACTTAACACATCAAATGCAAGTAGTACGAGCTTCTCATACTCTGAAACCTTGGTTTACCCAAAATGATAGTATGAAGGTGTGTTTCATGCTAAATCCTAACTTACAACCTTTTTATCATTTTTAAGACTTCCAAACTAAACCTAAACCATCCAAATACAGAAAAATGAAGAAGTCGTATTTAGTTTGTACATGTTAATTTCTCAATTCTAGAGACTCATGCTTTCAATGAAGTCAAATTGAGTTCGTACTTACTCTTGCTTCATATAAAGATTAGGGCTTAAAATCAAGTCGAATGGAGTAGGTGGAGGTTGGTGGCGACTTCTACGTCAATTATGGGTTCAAGAGGGAATGAGCTGCAGATAGAGAAAAAACTTGAAACGTTTTGGTTCAAATGAGAGAAAAATATTTATGAGCCTAAAACAAACTATTTCTTGAAGTATTTTTGTGAAATTTTATGGTTCATGTATCTATTGGTAGTTTATCAATTCTGGATATTTGATGGTAATGAAACATTTAGTTTGATATTTATGGCCAGTTCATCATTTAATTAAACTTTATGTATCATTAATTAACAATTTACTTATGTACATGAATCAACTTAATTGTAAAACTATAGTGTTTTAAAATCATTCATGATATTGTCCACTTAACTAATTTTTTCAGTTAGACTAATTTTCAGAAATTATTAAAATAGGCTAAAATTATTTTATATAACCATTATCAAAATTTCAAAAACTCTTTTGTCAAATGTTGGTTGACGTAATACGAGAAATATTTCTATTATTTTTTTGTATAAATAATTTTATTTTATTAATTTTATTTCCATCAAACTTTTGACAAAAATTAAATAGTATTTCACCAAATTTTGACAATAATTTTATCTTTTTTATAACCATATTCTTAATTTTTATTGTGTGTGTTTTTTACTTTTCACATGGTTATACATATGTTCAGGGTGGCCTCTTCAACGTCTCTTTTTGGGATATTCAATTCAATCCCTGACTTGTTCTGGTTGTACATGGGTTGAAATAGAACACTCTTTTGGGCTGGTTTCCTTCCCAGTTACAGTCAACATAACATTTTCATCTTCACCCATGGTTAACTCTGATATCGACCATAAATTCACCAACAGAATATTTGTCTTCGTAAAGAGAGAGTGTAACTCTATGAACCATTTTGAACAAGTAGCAACTAGCGTCGACAATGATTTTATCTCACATCTTCCGTACATCTCATATCACAATTGATGTTATCGGCCTGAATTTGCTCTAAAATTCAACATATATATAACTTATTAGTAGCAATAAAAGTACATCAATTAGCCTAAAATAAAATGCATTCAAATCTTATCTTACGTGTATGCATCCATCTACACTCAAGTTGACCATACTCGGCATCAATCTAATACTCTCACTTCCTTAAAATAAATATAAAAGAGTTCTTCGAATTATGGTTGGATGAGGGAAAATATGTAATAGAAGAGGGTCTTGGAAAACTTATAGGTATTTTTAAAACCATCGAGCTTAACATAATGTTAAGCATCATGCGTCAACTATTCATCGTTAGGTGGGTAGTGTAAATACATATGTACATAAAGAGACCATGTATAAGGGGGTATAGTGGTATCCAAAGACCTCAATTGGGAATGGTGGTATATAAGCAAGTCTCACCCTCCTTACCCTAGTGTGGCAACTCTCATGCTTCAGGAACGTGAGTTACAACCGAGTCAGGGATGTCATGCTCAAGCCTAAAGAATTAATATTCCTCCTCTATTATTTTATCGTAACTATTGGCTAGTTGACCAAAGTATTGGTCTAAAATCTCTTTTTCCTCCACATGTCTACCAGACGTATGGTGGTGGTGGCCACTTTTACCTTTCTCTTCGTAGCCCTTTTGGAAGCCAATTTTAGATTCGAAGAAGATAAATTATCAGCAGATTGTTAAAAATTGATTTGAGTCCCTAAGTTTTTTAGATTTCAATCATTGTCGGGGGTTCGAGGAACAATACCCTTAGTTTATTAATATGAACCCACATAAGATTATTCGAATCAAAGATCACCCTCTATTGGTTCGTATTGCAACCTAGTAAACTTACTCGACCAGCTAATCAATTAAGTATTGATCCTACAACCATAATTGAGAGGATCTGATAAGTTATATACCTGTTTAAAATGAAAAAGATGCAAGCGGGTTAATATTGCACAATCAAGTTTAGAGCTTCAATGAAGATGTTTCAGAAGGTTTATCGTTTATCACGCGAATGCTTTTAAAGGATATAGCTAAATGAAGAAGATGGGTAATTCTATACGCGTATTACCCCTAACTCATATGAGCCGGTGGATTCAAATCATATCCACGGTCCTAGTAAATACTATTTTATTATATTACAAAATTTATAAGAAAAAGAATCGACCTTATGTTGGCAGACGCGTTAAATCAAAGAAATCTATTTGTGATGTTATTGCCTCCACGTGTCAACGACAATATGATATAATAACATTACAGTGCACGCTGGCACCCTTTCGATAACAAAAGGTTATTCAAATTATTAACATTTATATTGGATCAATATTCATATACGTCATCGTTTCAAAATATATTGCTTACCTTGTCAAATTGTTTGAATAGTAAAAAAATCAAAAACACGGTTACTTTAAAGACTAAGGAGAGTTCCGGTAAAACTATAACCACGAATAGAGTATATTCCTTACAGTGACGATGCAACTTTACAACAAAGACTAATAAGCGGTAAGTTACAAATAATACGATGAAATCAAAATATTTGATGAACGGTGAGAAGACGAGATATTTGAACTTAGACGAGGCAACAAAAAAAATAAGTAAAGATTGACGAGATGGGCAGAATAAGAATAATTTGAGATGACCAAAGGTATACAAGATGAGGGTAACGTTTTACCCGACGGGAGCACAAACTGAATGCATAACTTGAGACACGAGCAGTTAACGTTCGATCCGATAGGAGCGCGAACTGAACGCATAAACTCAATGTCCAAACAATTATTAATAAGTGAGACATATGATATATCATACATTATTCAGAAACGTGCTTGTATATATATTAGGAAACGTGACAGGTATTTAAGACCGTTAACGCATTCAGTACAATAATTGTTGCAAAATAAAGGAATAGTACATTATAAACTAAAATCTTGTACAATCATTGTTTTTGAATTTATATGTTAGTGAGTGCATGTATGATAGAAAGATATCATTTATTTAATTTTTAGTTAACATATTTAATTTTACTACTCGTATATGTTAAAAAATATCATTACTCGTAAAAATTGAAAAAAAAAATAAAGATAAAAAGAAGAATATCAACAAAAACCAAACAATTTACCTCTTAACTCATTTTAGAAACTTAATAGATTAGTTAAGAAAAATTGTTGTCACCTTATCTAACATCTATTTTAAATATTGATTGAATTAGTTCTTTTAATATGTTAACTAAAAAGTAAATTAATACATCATTTAACAATTTTAGCCTACATAAACTAAGAGTCATCATTAGTCCTTTATGCTTCACGTTTGTATCCAACTAAGCACTATATTCATGTTTGTCTTCCATTGGTCCTTCATTTTCTGCACTATTAGTCCCTCCGCACGTGTGAATACTGAGAAGTTGAAATATTGCAGTCCAAACATCAACATTTTGTCTCACTATTGTCCCCAGTAATCTAGAACCCTAATTCGAAAAACACAATCTTTCTTCTGAATCTCTAAATCCAAAACCACATTCTTTTGATTTTCGAGGGACCAATAGTGAGAAAAAAATATTGATGTTTAATCTGTCACATGTCAATCTCTCAATACCCCACGTATGCAAAAAGAACTAATAATGCAATTTTCTAAAACATAGAATAATAGTAAAAGACAAAAATGAACACGAAAAACTAATCTAATACAAACGCAAAACATAAGTGACCAATAGTAATTTTGATCCTACATAAAAATTCGAAAATTTAGAATCAAATTGGATCCAAAATACAAAAATTAATATCGAACGTTAAAAAAATACTCATACAAGTATATAGTCTCTAAAGGCCAGCTGAGTAAGTCCCCAGCCATACCAGGCCCATGGGGCGTAGCTGGCCCCTTGTATAGATACATGATTCTGACCTTTCTGTCGAATTAATTAATATGACACGCAACATTGATATTGATTTGGATATAATAAGACATCGTTTAGATCCAGCGGATCGGATCTGAAAAATATACCATAATATTTATATCGAAGGGAATCAAATCGTATATATTTAATTTCGTTACCTTCTATAGGGTTAATATTGATAATAATAAATTACTCAGTCAATTGCAATTTAAGCCAAAAAAATCTTCATTTTTTTCAGAATGCTGGATTACCCTATAAAAACAAGCTGTATCATATTCAATTTCTACATTGATTTCGTAGAAATCTTGGAACATAATCCGAATTCTGTAATACTTACAAATTTTGGAGACTCTTATGCCGCAAAAGAATATGTAGGGGGCAAGTCAGAGAGAGAGAGAAAAGTTTTAAGCTTTTCTTTTTTTAATGGTATAAACTTTTTTTTAATATTAAGTAGGAATATAAAAATAAAAAGACTAACATTCCATAATAAGCATGTATTCCTAAAACTCAGATTTCTTCTGTTTATATGAAGATTAGCTCCCTTTCTCCTACAAGACTCTTTCAACGTGAAACTCCTCTGTTTGCTCTGTCTTTTCCCCACTCTCTCTCTATGATGTTTTCAGACCATCAAATTCTAAAATTTCAATCATTCATAGCCAGAAAAGAACTTAGATACCCACTCACTTTTCTGATCATATTATTAGCATCCTTACTTCTAATCAGCTTTACTCCATCTTTCGAACCGCAAACGCTTCTTTTCCGATTTGGTCGGTCACCGTCACAGTCACCGTCACCGCAAACCCTAACGCTATCTCAGGAAACTTGCGATTACTCTAATGGCAGATGGGTCCGAGACGAAAACTACTTTTCCAATCAGTTGTATGGTGAGGACTGCAGGTTTCTCGATCCAGGTTTTCGGTGTAGGGAAAGCGGCAGAAAAGATTTGGATTATCTTAAATGGAGATGGCAACCTTACGGCTGCGATCTTCCAAGGTATTTTTACGACCATGCACGAGTTTGATGTTAAATTTCTGCGTGCCTGACTCATACTATTTGAGCTAGGGCTGTGTCGAAAAAAGAGGTATCCTATTTTTATTTGTGTTAGTCTGGGCTCCATAATTTTATCAAATTGCAGTGAGTTGAAAAAATTATTGAAAAATATTATATTTTTATAATAAATAAGTCATATTTTAACAATCTTCCAACCGACATGAACTCGAAGTTGATCTAAATCTGAGTTGCTCGCACGAACTCCCAGGTCACACGGAGATATTCACATTTATTAGGTCCAGAGTTTAGAACCTACCCAAGTCAAACTTAAAACTATTTGTTTGATAGGCCCCTCTACTTTGATCCCGCTTGTATATAAAAAGGACAAAAGTTATTAGCAAACTAGACTAATAATTTTCAGACCTCACTTTTTTTCTTTTCGGTTGGAACCGCGCCCGCTACTCAATGAGTGCGCACTGCAAACCTTCCTACCTCGCTTATGCATATAGCTTAAGGGAGATTTCAGAAAATTAGCTCCTTGATACCTCACTTATGCATATAGCTTAAGGGAGGTTTCAGAAAATTAGCTCCTTGATATCAAGCGTACCATACCACACGAATCCCGTGGACTAGTAGTGAAATAACACAGAGAACTAATTTCTGTAGCTTACAAGGCTAGTATGCTTTTAATAACTCTGGGGAATACTGGTTGGTATTACACGGCTATGTCATAGTCAGGAGACTGATCAACATTTAAAGCCACAAAACACATTTCCTCAATTTTTTTTCTTTTACTCTTGTAATGCATATTCGATTTTGAAACGAAATCCAGTCTTCTAATTAAAACCCTGTTTATGAAACTGGGATAAAATATTTACCTGACTCGCAGATTTAATGCAAGTGATCTATTGGAAAGAAGCCGTAACAGACGTATAGTGTTTGCTGGCGACTCAATCGGGAGAAACCAGTGGGAGTCCTTCCTCTGCATGCTAGCTCAAGGAGTTTCGAACATATCCACCATATATGAAGTAAACAATAACCCTATAAGTAAACACAAAGGTTTTCTAATTATGCGGTTCCCTGAATACAACCTCACCGTTGAATACTACAGAGCACCTTTCTTAGTTGTCATCGGGCGTCCACCAAAGAGCTCGTCAAAAGAAATAAAATTGACAATTCGGGTTGATGAGTTCAATTGGCTATCAAAAAGATGGGAGGGAGGAGATATAATGGTTTTCAATACAGGGCATTGGTGGAATGAATTTAAAACTATTAAGGCGTATGACCGTTATTTTCCTTATTCCTGTTTAGGGGTTGTTTGGTATCTAGCTTCTAAGTTAAAAAGCTAAGTCTAAAATAAGCAAACAAAAAAATATCGTTTTAGAAATTCATATGTTGAGGAAGAAAAACCTAAATCCTAAATTTTATGGTTAAAAGCATTCGGTAAAAGTAAAAACAAGAATTAGATTAAGCGCTTAATGTTTTGATTCTTTAATCTCGTAAGCTAGAAAAGCTGATTTTTTTAAGCATAAAAACTCGGACAAATCAATCATTGTTTTTGTATATAAGCCTCAAAAAACAAAAACACCAAACAACCCCTTAGAATGATGCATTATTAAGTGAGCATGACTGAGGAAATTTGTCTACTAATCCAGGGGCATTTATTTCCAAGAGAACGGGGAAGTGAACATGACAATGGACATTATGGACGGGTTTGAGAGGTCTCTACAGACATGGAAATCATGGGTGATACAGAAATTAGAGCCCAAAAGGAGTCATATATTCTTCCGTAGCTACTCCCCGGTACATTACAGGTATTAGTTAATAATTTCAAATGAAGATCCAGAAACCTGAAACTAGTGTGTGACTATATGTCTAACGTTCTAGAACTGGAATTTTTATTACTTAAATGTATAACAATTTGCTTAATGTGTCGAAATTGCAGGAATGGTACATGGAACTTAGGTGGTCAGTGTGATGCAGATAAGGAACCAGAAACAAATCACACAAATCTGGAACCTGACCCAGTGCATAACAAATACATTTCAAATGTGATAGATCAGATGCAATATACAAACATGAAGGTTGAGTTTCTGAATATTACATATCTGACAGAGTTCAGGAGTGACGGTCACCCTTCCCTTCATCGTGAGCCAGGAACTCCTGCTGATGCTCCTCAAGACTGCAGCCACTGGTGCTTACCTGGAGTACCAGACACGTGGAATGAGATTCTCTATGCTCAACTACTGTTGATGGGATATGGAAACTTGTGATGTAACTCATAAAGTAGATAACAAAGGAAAAAAAGGAACAAAACTGCAATCATACTATAGTGAGAGGATTATTTCAACTCTGAGGTCTGTACATATTAAGTATTAGTCCTAGGCTATTCTTCAGTTTTTTCTTCAGGTTCTTCTGTTTCATAGGTTTCCAGTTCTTTAACTTTCTCAAGCTGTCTGAATAGGTTGAGCCTTTCTTGTCCATATGTGGAAGGTATCTGCTCAAGACAATTTTGTTAGCTCTTGATAAAAGCAGTTTTGACATAAGGATTGCTAAAAATTAAGCGTCATAAACCACACACCAGAGCAGGAACGTATCGTTGAATAGCAGCCAGCATTGCTGCATGGCCAACGGCGGTAACCTGTGGGACAACACATTAAATTTAGTAGTTAACTCTGTCATGCAATTGGTCAAAATGGTTAAAGGTGGTGAGATTGTGTATTGAAGTGGGGCTAGGAAACCTTAATCATGCATAAATTTGGTTTGAAACTTTGGATGATACTCTGTCTCTCTCTGAATAAACAAAACATTAGCACAAAGGTATCGCTTTTTAGCCCAACGAGATGGTGCTATGTTCGTGCTATAAATGTCAACAAAAATGTAATAAAAGCCATAATCAATGTCAGCTTTAGCATTGAGAAGGAAAACTGAAATAGGATATTAAGAAACCAAAGCACTCTAACAATTTGTATATTAAATGCTAAAAAAACATAAAAGGATTATTTTAGAAATCAATGATGCCACCATTTTCTTCCAGATTACGACGAAATGATGTGTACTTATCCAACCTAGATAAGGCAATAAAAATTCAAGTACCCAAACCACATGCATGCAACCGTTTTTCAACTTTCAACGTTCATGGGGACGAAATTAGGACAATAAAAATGATATATGTATATTGACAGAATAACTGAGGCTACGTCAACTAGGAAAAAGTATTACAAGTTGAGACTTACAGGAAGAAGCATTAGAACACCAATTGGAACAACTGAGGCTACGTCGGTCATTGTTCGCACCAGAGCTTTCTTTTCTTTTACCGTTAATTCATCTCCTATTAGACCTCTTTTAACGAATCCCATAGCTGTACCAACATCAATAGCTAAAAGCTGTGTTCCTTGCCATACATCCTGTTCATATAAATGCCAAGACTTCAGACTCTGGCAGGAAATAGATGAGTTCTACCGTAAAGTTCGATGGACTTAGTACAGTATGGTTTCATGACAATCCCAACTAGTCTGAAGCAAAAAATTACTAGGTTCCAATAACTATTAGGCGCTGTATTTATATAAAGTAATTGCTTGTAGTATAATAAAGTAAATAACAATTTAAACAGATACTTTTGTTCTTAATAAATAGAAGTAGCTATCTATAAAGAGAGAAAAAAACAGTGAGAATTCAACAACAAGAGTCAAAAGATGACAATAGTAAGAACAGGGAGATTTCAACACCAAAACAATGTGATAAAAGCTAAATTAGCGAGACTTCAATACCAAAAGAACGTGATAAAAGCTAGAATTTCAATTTAGAACAGATCATTTATTGACAGTGTAAAGATGTAAGATACCCATACCGTACTAGCTTCCTTAAGCTTGGCAAATGTTCTTTCCATGAAATTATCCTTTTTCTGAACTGTGACCAACTGGCCACCTCCTTGGACAAACTGACGACTTCCAACAACAGTATCATAATTAGGTACGAAATCGGTGCTACTCATGTCCTGTTAACATACATATGCAAAAGCTTGTAAGAACTCGTAGAAAAGGACAAAAAGCTAGCAGGCACCCGGAGGCTGACGTTACGCTCAATGAAAAGCAGAATGAAACTTCTCAATCAGGTGATATTATGTACCTCCTCGTTTTCTGACTGATCAGCACTTCTCTGCACACGCTTCTCCAGTTCTATTAGCTCATTCCTTAGAAGTTCAAATCGGCGAATTTCATTTGATTCTGAATCTGCAACACCTGTACTGGAGGTGGACTGCTCAACACACTCGTCTTCCTGCATATAGCACAGAAATTGTGATCATCTTTCACTTTTAGAAATTACAACAACTTCGAAGGGCATATATTTGTACTGCCTCTCCACGCATCAAATGCTGCAAAAACTAAATCAACCAAAATCGAAGTATGAAACCATTTATCAACAAATTCTGGATGAAAGTTTAATTTTCTCCCAGGAGATGGGATCACCTATGGTAGAAACAAGATACTTCTATATTGCATCCATTTAAGTAGTTCTGAAATCTACCTTTTCTTACAGCTTCATTACATTAAAAACTTAATTTATGGATCCGAACCTACGCCCATCTGTTTGTTAAACAGAGAAGAAGTGACCAAGGTACCAAAAACTTCCTAGAACTTGTCAAAGCGTTTAACAAACTGTAAAGAAGAAATCTGTCCTTGTAATCCTTATTTCAGATTATTGGACCCGTTTTTGACCCAGAAGATCTTGTAATGTTCTAGGCTTCTAGCAGGTTAATCTGTAGCAGTCCAAACTAAAGAGCAGACAAGTTATAATAGTTTTACATTCATACTAGTACTTCAAGCTAAGTGATTAAGTATAACATTTTTAACTTCATAGACCATGTAAATATATTGCACAGCCTCACGGCACTAGAAATCCATTAGACAGGGTAGTTGGTAGGTTTCACCGATAGACCTATTATCTGCCGTGAACTCCAAATGCTTATACTGCAACTACTTGCCAATTCTTTCAGTTACTTCCCATTAATTTTATTGTACGTAAGTACCTAATTTTCTAAAGGGTTGTACAGGAAATGATAATGTAAACATATTTATTCCTAAACCATCTTAGTAGAGACGAACTCGAATCACTGACAAGGCGACCAAGAGATAAATTTTCATGTCAAATCCCCTCTTTTGGTCTTTCCAATTATATTAAGATAAAGCTGACCATAGTCAATCACCAATTTTCAATTCTATTCATGAGATCTCTATCCAAAGAACTTTTGCTGCAAAATAATTATTGGACTTCCAAATTTAAATTCAGGAAAACCTAATTTTATATTTAATATAGCCTGATAGCGCATAAATATGCATGTACACTCATCGACAAGGTAGATCATACTGATGTCTCCGCGATTGACAACTCAAGAGCGGCCTTCGTGGTTGGTGGGGGCATAAAGAAGCTCCATAGTCCAGGAGACTTGCTTACAATTCTGGCAAAAATAAAGAAGAAAAATAACATAAGCAAAACATTAGCACAGAACAGGACTTTTTTGGTAAATGAAAAAGCTATGATGAGCTGCCGAAGTTTCACCTGTTTTTTTTGTCTAGTATTGAATTATCATTCCTTTGGCTCTTTCCCTTTACATACTGTTGACGCTGTCCAGTAGAAGACAGGGAACCACTGTCATCTTCCCCCTAAGTTAATAGCAAGAAAATTTAGTTTTTGTAGTGGATTAAACTAACAAGAACTGCGATGATAACAAGAAATGCAAATTTAAAGGGTGAGCATGATACTAAAAAAGGATCTAGCTAAATAAAGTCAATTATCATATACTGTGTGCGGCCAAGTATCACAAGCAGAATTCATGGTTTACATTTTTAAAAGGATTGAATCGAAATAATAAAAAAACATCTGCAACGTATCACAAAGGATTGTATAGATAACTATCGGTGACTACTAGAAAAGACCGAAAGAATATTAGTGCAACAATAGTCTCGTGTGTGTAACATGTAGAAAAATGATATAGGCTTTAATAAAGTAGTCAGCTTCAGATAGATACTATGACAAATACAAGTGAGAATCTAGGATAAAATATAAAACCTGTTGAAAGGAAGCTGCTTTGGCTCGAAAAGACGCCTCAAAAAATTCAGCCTCTTTCTTAAGTTTACGTATCTTCTCTAGGTCAGAACATGCAGCCTTTAACTGTTCCTTTCCAGAAGAAGAGCTTGATACATGCAGCTCCTGGAGCAACTTTTCCAGTCTGATGAGAGCTTCCTCAACACTCTCTAGGGCCTGACAGCAAATGCCAATAAACATAGCATAATCAGACGTATTCAGACTTTTAAATAACTTTAAATTTGAGGCAACCATGGTACTCATATCAGACATATACATAGAGTAGAACAAAGTGCTCTTTTTTTGGATAGAACAAAGTGCTTTTAACACTGTTGGTTATGAACATTGAGCTACATCATTTAAGTGCATCCACATGCTTCCATCTCTTTTTTTACTTGAGTGCTATTACTTTAAGCTTTCAAATGCTTGCTTTAATGGATTTATACTTATATCCAGATTCCAGATGTCTTTACTGACTAGTATGGAGAAACTTGGTATCCAAGAGGTTCACCTAAACATAGTAAATTTTGGTGAGCTAATCTTTATTTTGGAAATGTTTTGATATCAGAGATGTTCAGCTAGACGAGAATAATCTAACCAAAATACTTTGTAAGTCCAAAAGTAATGATATTAATCAATCGGAATAGTTATCACAAATTACTGTTAATTTCCCTTATCTTTAGTGGGCAACGCAACTAAGCAGCTATATGTAAAAAAGAATTCCCTTTTCATTTCTTTACTCACAATGTCCCGATGATTAGTTATTTTAGACAGTTAGTACATCTAACACAGTACCAGAAAAGTGAAATTCCTGCTGCAGTACCAATGTGTAGTTTACCTATCCTATAGACACCTGAATGCATACCTAGTCTAAGGCAATAAGTACATAAACATACATATACATATATATATATATATAAACAGTTACTTATACTATGAAATAGTTCACTCCTAATAGCAGTTTGGTCTCTTTTGAATCCAGTTACTATAATCTAGTTGCCAACATGCAGCTTGAATGCATAACTTGCCAATTAAAATTGCAGCCATAGTTTGTATATGATTAACTTCAATGTGCTAGATGCTAACAAAGACTACCCTGTCAAATTACGAATTTAGAATGCTGGACGGATATCTTTACGATCAAACAGAGTAGCAGCGGTTTTCATACTACAAAACATGATGGAGTACTATATATATTTTGATACTTGATGTAACCTTGCCAAATGAATTTGATTCTCCTCTTGTTGAAACTTTCTTCTCGTTGGATTTGGCTTCTGCCATTCTATTCCTGCATAATAAGTGTTTGGTTGAGCAAATCACAGGAATTATTCCAAAAAAGGTGCCTCAACGATAGATTAGATATGATCCAAATGATAGATGTTCAAACACACTTTCCATTTCTGTGGCCAATATGGGATATTAGGGTGAAAGTCAGTTGTGAAAGTCTAGGACTAAATTATATGAAACTGCATAACTTAAAAAATAAAGAATTGTTATGGAATATTGAAATAGCAAAAGGAAAAGGAAAAGGAAAAGGAAAAGGAAAATACTTGTATAGTTTTCATTTGTGAACTGTTAATAGTAGCATCTCCACAATGTTCTTGATCAATATTTAAACTATTTATGTCTTCCTGCACACTGCACACACCTTCTAACAACCACACCTATTCTATTACTTCTAACATAGACCTCTACGGCTCTACCTTAGCGCAACAAATAACAAGAGGTCATATGCACAGGGATATGACTACAAAAGATGCACCTGCGTCTATGTAGAGAGAGAGAGAGATAGAGTTTATGGGTAAGTTTTTGTTAGCTTACTTTGATACTCCCATGGCTTCCATGGTCACAATTAGCTTGCTATGCCTAAGCATTGAAGAAGATAGTGTGTTATCAGAATTAGCTTGTTTCACTTCACTTCTCAGTTTTTGTCCAAAATCAATAATAATAACTTCAACTCTTCATTATTAAATGTCAGTATAAGCTCCATTACCCTGTAGACAAAAATCTCGCTGCCTTTACGTTCGAAGGGTTCTCCAGCCATTTGCTGTACTTAATAAAGCTCTGCAGCCAATACGAGCAAACTTCTAAAGCTTGAGGAATAGCTTCAGGATTGGATGGGCTTTCTTCTTTGCCCCTGTGGCCGTGGGTATTTTTTTGAGTGCCACTATAGCCTGGATAAAACTGAATCCATTCTAGCTCTTCACAGACAACCTGTGAAAGAAAAATCATCTTAAGATCTCACATTTACACAAACAGAACATATTTGTTAGATGAAACCTATTCTTGCTTACCTCTACATATAATTGATAAGAACTTATCGATGAAAATTGAGGATAATACAACACACTGCCCCCAATAAGGTATCTGTAGCAAAGAGACTGGGGATTAAATGAAAAAGCAGAATATAGAATTGCAATATCAGCTTTCAGAAAGCAAATAAGAAAAGTCAAATATTTAGACAAGAAAGATAGTGTAATATTGTACATTAATTCTTTTAATAAAAATATTGGAAAATAGAAAGACAAAAACATATATATATATATATATATATAGAGAGAGAGAGAGAGAGAGACTTGCAATATCAACTTTCAGAAAGCAAATAATAAAAGTCAAATAGTTAGACAAGTGTTACATTGTATATTAATTTTTTTAACAAAAATATCAGAAAATAGAAAGACAACATATATATATATATATAATATGCAAAATATTTAACTTGCACATAAAGTTAGAAAAAGAAAAAAGCTACCTAAGAAAGCCTTGGAGACGATCATCCATCACATCAAACCCATTTGCTGATAGAAAGGACTGTGTACTTCTTCCCAAGGCAATAAAGAATCCAAAAATAGCCAAATCTCTCTCCAGAACCTGCAAGAAATCAGCGATGACTACGACAAAATTTGGAATTGATTCAAGATATACCCCCAGCATACTTATTGTGTAGACTTTTATAGGGCTATAGCATGCCCGACAAACCTTATCTTTACATATCCAGTCTGTTTGAGGTTTTTTTTTTTAATGTATTTTCCACTATGCACGTTCGCCTTATATATGTAAACATAGTTCCTCTGTGTATTCTATTTTTCTGGCATCGCTATGGAAACCAAGTGAAAGAATGCCCAGGTATGTATGCTTCAAAAGACTCGATAGACTAGTCATATTTACTAAGCACAGACACTAGACATATTTAAGCACAGACACTAGCACTTCTAGCTGCTTCCCTAAATTGCGACCATCAATGATACTCACTTGTGTTTTCCCTTTCTCCTTTAAATGTGAACATTTTACTTGCACTTCACGTATATATCTTAAAGTAGTGAGACTTTGAATCAATTGTTCAGCTAAAGTCAATATATCTCTAAATTTCACATTCATTCATATATAATATGGATTATAAACATTCATATTTTTCTCACTGGTAATCTACTTCACTTGTATCTTAAATTTATATAAGAAAAGTCGAATTGCCCCTTAACGTGTCTCCACATATCCTGCACTAGTACCCCATATTCCTAGAAGTTATACGAAAGTTTTATTCGTTATGGTTCAGCTACAAAAGGAGTTACTTAAGAAACATCAAATCAGTGGCCACATTGCTCCATTTTTTTCCTACTAAAACTCTTGAATCTTAAACCGCACAGAATAAAGATCTAATTTGTTTCATACAACTATTTCACAGCTATTTAATATATTATGAGGAGGATATATAAGTCAACAGTTGAATGTTAGCCTTGAAGTCCTTGTATTAGCTTCATATTTTGTTAGAGACTATTCCACTATACTAAAGTGAAAATTTACAGGCCTTTCAAAATGACACATCTAGAAAACCCTCTGCACTAACCTCAATACTCTCGGATGTTGTCAATCTCGACCATATCCTTTCCCTATTTATGGCGCGTTGCAGCTGCTTTTGGACAAGATCCACCCAGAATACAATTTCATCTGAAGCAGGGTCAGTTTTTGCTCTGCATGATGCAGCTCGAGGACCAAAGTGGACAAGAAACTCTCTTTGTAGGCCAACATTCTTTATGTTAAGATAAGCTTGGTGGATGGGAATAAAATCAACTAGCATATCCATCAATCTACCAGTTACGTCAGGAGTCAAGGAAAAAAATTGGGAGCATGAAACTTTTGCTGGCCCGAGTTTAGTAATTGCAGCAATGCACGTCAATGCAAGCATGATAAGTGATATATCGCTCTCACTGCCAGCAGCGAGAGATTTTCCTTTCCCACACCTTGAGCAAAAGGTAAAGCCATATTATTTCTGGAAAAATGTACAATCACACAAGTCTGACACATAACTTTTCAACAAGGATAAGATGGAAGAAGTAAAGACATACATAGTGGCAGCAATAAAGCGTTGGTCCCCTTCAAAATAATTCACAAATGAGGTTAGTACTGTTGGAACTTGCTCCGACCAAAACCATTCATAAGCTTCAGGCTGTTTGGCCGATAATTTATCCCTGATCATGACCTCCAATGGGGCAGCCTGGCGTAATAAACTGCATGTAAAGTGACCAGAGTGATAAGAGCAAGCAGATGGCAAAACATATAGTAAAACATAACAATTAGTCTAGAACCTAGATGTAGCTTCAATATTTATGTGTCGTAAAAAATATTTTCAGAAATACATACAGAGCAATGAGACAAGTCCTTATACACAGAAATGAAATCTTTGGTGACTCTGAACCATGTGGAGTCGACGGAAATAATCTCAATATCAAATTGTTGAGAGGTAAAGAGTCTAAAGACTAAAGTTGGCTTAACGCACAAAATTAAGTCGGGATAGTCCATACAGTTATTAGATGGGGATGTGAGATGCGTGTTTTCAGATGGTAAATTTTCTATTTAAGTATCAAGAGTTTGTAACCAATGACCCTCAAAGTTGACAAAAGAGTGCTATATTTCACTGTTATACACAAAAAGACGAATAAATAGATCATCTCCTGACACTGGATAGAAGAACTGCGTATAGACAGGAAGAAGCATATCAATTATAACACGTGTGAAAGCTAAATGTTACTCAGCATATATGAAATATTTCATACCTCCTTTGAACAAACACATTAGCATCCCTATCCCTACTATCTCCTCTGGATGCAATCTCGCTCGCCGCTTGCAATAAGGAATACACAGAGGCCTGACAAAAGCCATGGACTTTAGATGGCCTGGATAATGATCAATGCGGATATGATAGAAAACATTTCAACAGAAATCTACTCCAACAATGTATTCTTGAATCAACTCGTTCCCGTACATATAAGGAAATCATAATCTTAGACTTCAACTGGAAGGTCTATAAACAATGTATTATTGCTTCAACAGTATATTACAGAAAATATGCAACTTAAGAAACAGACAAGAAATACTAATGTTTAGCCTTGTTTGATGAGATTACAGTATAGATAATGAATCATAGTGCAGCAGCAATGCAGTAGAGATAACATAAATTCTGGACATTGAAGCCCTAAAAAATATATAAAACTCCTCCTTCAGTTAACCCAATGAGTTCGACTTTAACTCAATGAAACTACTACAGCTACAATAACAATACTATCACAAATATAATTCTGAGATTAGATTAAGTTATCTGGCATCGAAAGACTATCATGGAACAATAACTGTACTCGGTACATCTTCATATGGAAAGTATAAGTGACTAGGCTAGTATCTCATAGTCTTTTAACAACAAACCTGATAGGACAATGTTTTCACCCATGCATTTTTGTCCACGCCAAGCCAAGCTGTTGAAAACCACGAAAATTTAAACAATGCATTTTGCTCTTTGATTGCCAGTTCAAAAACCCGGGCGGCATCGTGTAAATAATGAACGAGTCCATCACTATACTCTTCATCTTGCAATGATTGAGTAAGTTTAAGTCTCATTTCCTCAACATTACTATTGTTACTTGTTTTGGGATTTCCATTTACAGTCACGCCATCCTCAGAAGATGCAAGGACGGAGAATTTCCTTATCCTTGGCATTCGATAATTCTTCTTATAGCCAGATAACCGGCTTTTAAAACAATAATTTGTTTTCCTTAACAAAGGTTTAGCAATGCTTTGCTTCCTCGAATTGCTCCAGTGACTCGATAAGTTAGCCACCTTTTGGCAAGAAATATAGCCTCCAATCGACACTCGAGATTGCCATGGATTCGACGAACTGCATAACCATATCCAACAGTAAGCTAAAGACACTAGGACTGACTATAAAGAATTGAACATTACTGTCTATAAATTCTGATTGTTCTATAAACATTGCCAATTACAGAATAATCACATATAAAGCTTATTACCCTAACCTAATCAGATACAATCACATAGATAACGAGAACTCCATTATCATCAGTTTAGACCATTTCCGCAGTAGCTAAAAAACAAAGTCTCGAGTAAAATTACTAACACAACTTCGAATTCCAAGAAATCCTTGGATAAGTATGTAAGTAATGCATCATAAACATTGATGAACAAGGAAACATCACCAGTATGTGAAACAAGAAGATAAAATCAAGAGAAAGAAAGTAAGGTCTGCGTACCCTGAAGATACAAAGCTAGTATTTACTGCCATGGATGACACGGAAAGGTACGAAGATAGAGTGATAGAGAGAGACGTGGACACAAAATCAGCGGGAAAATTCGGTTTGATTTTGCCGGAAAGTGGAGAGAAAAACGGTATGGCTTTGTTTGTGTGCTATTAAGGAAAGAGACGATGACGTGGAATAGAAGTTGTGATCTTTATCCGTAGACTATATGGTCTCTCTCTCTTCTCTCTACTGAACCACTCATGTTCATGTACTTCACTTTGGACCTTTTCGAGCCTTAACGGGCCTTCTATGAGATAGTATATTTTGTATATGGGCCTCGCCTTTTAAAATGTAATCCATCTTTGTCTGGTTATGATCCAGAAAATACTGGGTTGGAAATATCTTTATTCTTGTTAAAAACGTGACCTCTAATTTACAAAAACATCTCTTAATTGATTAAATTTGTTGCATAACAAAAATATGCGAGGAAGATGTAATTGATTCAAACCAAATCTAATATTCACTTTTAATTTGTCAAAACAACCAGCAAAATTTAAAGTCCAGTTTAATTGAACCGAATCGGTTAATTTTTTTATCAAATTCATAAAAATTACACAATCTAGGAGATATGATCTATCTTTTAAAAATCAATCTATAGTTTATTTCAACCAATTTGCTAGAAAAAAATATATTATAAACATCTAGACATGTTGGAGTTATGGTTTTCAATTCATATGGAAGAAATTTGAAGCAAGATTTTTAGTCCTCGTATTGAAATTTAGTATTTGGTGACACTAAGTGTCATCTAACAACATCTAATTTCATCAATTTCTCTCAAAATGAGATGTGTTTAGGTTAAAATTAACACAGACTTATTTTCACATGTTGGATTTAAATTATACGTCATTTTAGACTATATGATTTTTATCACGAAAATGACATAATTGATACCTTTGTTGAAGTTTCCGATGGGTTTCAGATACTCATACCGAACTGGTTGAACTAACTAAAGATGGTTATGATACCTGAGATGTTTCCGATAGTCAAGTTGTAGAGAAACAATGAGATACTAATATTCACAGTTGGTAATTAATAAGGCTCAGAGACCTATGAGGCATACACAAAGGTACAATTATGTTACAGGTTGTGTTATATCTATTGACATGTAGGATGTTCATGAACCTGAGACATATCAAGATGTTATGATGAGTAGTGATAAATTAAAATGGTAGATGATCACGAAGAAAAACCTAAATTGTTTCAAGAAAAATGGCATATGAATTCGTATAAAGAATGTGAATTGTCGTAAGTTTGTTGGATATATATGGATATTCAAAAGGAAGCAAGGTATTTATGTTGTTGACTTATCTAGGTACAAAGCTAGGTTGTTTGCAAAAGGTTGTACGCAAAAGAATGATGTTTAGTTCAATAAAATGTTATCATCAATTGTGAAACAAACCTTTATAAGAGTGGTCTTGTCAATTTTTGTAAGATTTGATCTAGAGCCATATCAGATAGTTGTTACTACTTCCATATTACACGATGAACTAGAAAAGACCATACATAAGAGACAACCTCAAGGTTTTGAAGAAGGTCATTGAACAGATGTGTCTTTATTGAAAAGATATATATGGACTAAATAATTCACCAAGGCAATGCAATAAAAGTTTTGACTCATTCACGATGTCAATTAATTATGAGATGAGTTGTTATGATAATTATGTATGTTGTAATAGGGAAACACACATGGGCATACAAATCCCCCTTATCGCTACCGTATGTGTATGTCATACTAATAGGTGGAAATGACAAGAGAAGAATTAAAACGGCAAAGACTCAATTGAAAAGAGAGTTTGAAATGAATGGTATGAGAAAGGCCAATAAGATACTTGGAATAGACATTGATGAACATATTAAGATGCTATATATTATTATCTCAATAATAATACATACAAAATGTTCTCAAGAAGTTTGACATGTATGAAGCCCGAATTATTAGGGCTCTTATTAGTGCTTATTTTGAGCTCAACTTTACCCAAGAACCAAATGAGGTAAAAGATAAGAATTTAATTTTACGTATACTCTATACTAATGTGATTGTAAGCATTATGTACGTAATGATATGCACCAGACATGATCTTATATACGTAATTAGTATTTTGAGCAAATTTATAGCGGATTAAATGAAGTCTCACTGATAGATCATTAGATGGATCTTGAGATATATGAAGGTTTTTGCAGATATTGGGTTGTGTTGTAATCAGAGGTACCTAAAGGATAAAATGATTAAGAGGTATAAAAAATCTAATTATGCATGTTGGCTTGATATCAGAAAGTCAACTTTGGGTTACATGCTTACTATATTTAGTTGAGTAGTTAGTTTGAAATATGGGTATTAAAATATTATTACTTTTTCGTCTATCGAAGCTGAATATATGGTTATTACCAAAGTAATCAAAAAAGTCACATGGTTAAATAATTGTTAAGGGAGATAATTGGTATATAGCACGAAAAATGTTGTTATGTAAGAATATTCGTGTTCTTCACTTCATGATGAGTATTAAATTCCATCAGTTAACTAAATATGTATATATTAGTATTCATTTACTTTAAGATGTGGTGGAAAAAATGCAAATAAAAGCTGAAAAGGTTGCAACTAAGAAAAACTCTTTTGATGTTCTAGCTAAAGTATTATTAATTTAATAGTCCATGCACTATATTGTACTTATTTAAGTCCGGAAAGCATGCCAACTAAATGCCTCCAGTAATGAGTAGTTGGAACATCGGAAAATGGATATGAAACTCAATGTACTTTTGGGTGACGAATTGTTATCGCATACTCAAAATCAAAGTGACAGAGATGGAACAAGGAGTACGAGTGTTGAACTAAAATATGTCGTGTCAAACCGAACTTCTTTATGTTAGTCAAACCGATTTGAACAACTATCAAACCAAATCTAAGAATTTGTAGATTATAAATTGAGCTTTGATCAAGCTTGTAACTTCTGATAAGTTATGACATGGGGGTTTTGTAATGTATGAGGTTCAACTACTACTCGTTACTTCTGATTATTTATGGAACTAGGTTTTGATATATTATAGTGGACATGTATGTGTAAAGCAACTACGGTCGTTGATCATTGGGCGACTAATTTGGACGTGTCTTACAATTTTTGCGTGTTGTGCATGTGATAAAATTGCTAGGCGTATGTTATCAATAATTGTCTTACATTATAGTATTACTCACTTTATGCTATCGTGAGCCTCGTGTGTATTATAAATTATTTTTTATTCTATAAATATCATTTTTCAAAGACGTAGAAGTTGCTACAAGTTTTTATTTGCTGAGTTTTTTGGGAGAGAATAACAATTAGGCATTATTGTAAGATAAAGACCGGGAGATGAGAGATCCTTATGTAAGTTTGTATTATATTTTCAGAAATTTTGTAACATGACGTAAGAGGAAGTGTTAGTTGTGTTCTTTATTATTCTTGTAATCGTTAATCAATAAAATTCATGTGTAAATTGTCCATGGATATAGTATTTAATAATCAAAATCATATTAAAAAAATGTTGTGTGTTTTATTTAATATTTATATAATTATGTTTATTTCTTTGTTTGTTAAGTAAAAAAAACCATTGTGAATATCATCATTGAAGAGTTGAAAGTTAGCCCGATGAGGATTTTGTGATAGAGAAATACTTTAGAGTCAAATTTAGAGAGAGAAAGTGTTAAAGTAGTAGAGAGAGAAAGTCGTACTATTCATCTCGAAATTCGTGAAGCGTGTGAGGTCCTTTTATAGTACAATTGTGGACCCCACACGCTTTAATTCGGGTTAATTACATCTTTTGGTCCCTACTCTAAAATTCTTTCCTATTCTGGCTACATCTTTACAATTAATGCGCTTTGACCCATATACGCCTAATTCTATACATTTTGGCCCTTATACATTTATTTCTATGCACTTTGGCCCTTATACATTTATTTCTATGCACTTTGGCCCTTATACATTTATTCTCCTTATCAGTAGCCCCCCAGTCTTAGTAAAAAATTGTTTTGCTAAGACTGATCAATTCTTCTATCCAGCCAAAACCTCTTCGAACTTCGCAAGTCCCTTAGGTATAAAAGCCGCTTCCTCAAAAGATCGTCTCTTCGAAAATCATAAGTCCCTCAAGCCTAAAAATTACTTCCTCGAAAAGCTGTCTCTGCGAAAATTACAAGTCCCTCAGGCGTAAAAATCGCTTCCTCGAAAGACTGTCTCTTCGAAAATCATAAGTCCCTTAGGCGTAAAAATCGCTTCCTCGAAAGACTGTCTCTTCGAAAATCATAAGTCCCTCAAGCCTAAAAATTACTTCCTCGAAAGGCTGTCTCTTCGAAAATCATAATAAGACCCCTCCGAGTTTCTGCTGTACCAAGTAGCCCCCCAATCCTTGCAACATTTTGAGCAAAATGATCGTCGGGAAATTATTTACTTAGGCGAAAAATGATGCTAGGATTGATGATGTCACTGCACAAATACCATCGTCAGCATTCTTTTGGAGAAACGGTACGCATTCTTTTGTCAGAAAACTCTTCCACTTCCCATGACAACCTCTGACACGAGACTCTTCATCTTCTACTGCGCATTCTTTTGTCAGAAAACTCTTCCACTTCCCATGACAACCTCTGACACGAGACTCTTCATCTTCTACTTTAGCTAGGCTGTCATACATTGCTCACCTATAAGGACCATCATACCCCTAGGCAAACAACACAAAAATGTCCCCGGGCTCCTGTCACCAAACAAGCCCATTAATCTTCTATAAATACCAACCTCTTTCTTCATTAATGTAACTTCTGTTCAATCATTTCTAGAGAGATAAAGCTGGCGCATAAAGCTCGTCGAATTCCTGATTGGCTGTTGATTAGTAAACGGTTCGAGGAGAGGGTTGCCGCTGGTGAAGACGTAAGGCCGCATCCCCCGCCATTGACTACAACATTCTTCGGTCCTTGGCCTCCTTCGGACAATTCGACTGCCATTATTCCTCGTGAGGTAGCTCGTCAAAGCTTACTCAACGAAAACAACCCTCCGAAAGAAATGGGGAAAGAAAAGTCTCACAAGCACTCGTCAGGTTCGAAGAGGAAAAAGTCTCACAGAGATAGAAAAAATTCTCACGAACGAAAACGGGCTAGAGGGGCTTCCCTAACCATTCGAGAGCCCACTGTTTCAACTAATGTTGAAGACCACCCCCAAAAATCTCCAGGCCCGCGAAGGATTTCGAGTAGTCCTCCTCGGAACGCAGTTAGCCCTCCTCGAAGACAAAATTTGGAGCAGAATGCCGAAAATCCTCCTCGAAACTCAGTTAGTCCTCCTCGAAGGCAAAATTTGGAACACAACGTCGAAAGTCCTCCTCGAATGCAAAGGCTAGAACACAACACTGGAAGTCCTCAAAGTCAAAACCTAGAACACAATACCGAAAGTTCTCCTCGAAGGCAAAACTTAGATCAAAATACTGAAAATCTTAGTCGAGGGCAAAACCTAGAAGACAATACTGAAAGTCCTCCTCGAAGGCAAGGAACAGAAGCTTCTAGTCTGCCCTCCACACCATCCATGACCATCCATGGTACTCAGTTCTCTCCTTCAAGAACACTTATCACCGAAGAGGATATGCGGATTAGGCATGAGGAATCGTTAGACCCCATAGTTATGAAACCTTTCAACAAGTTCCTTGGCCGGAAAAAACCCATTACCTCCGTGTCAACCCCTGCGACTGGTGGTACTTCCTCTTCGGCCATATCCGAGGAACAAGCTCGCCGGATTGCACCAAAATTAAAGGGAGATGTGACTTTGCCCTTGGAGTTAGACAACATCGTCGGAAATAATATCAGAGGTATCGAGAACAAACATATGGTAGCCCTGGCCAACATCAAGTACAAGTACTTTTCTGAGGATGAAGAGACAATGCTTAGGGCTCGATGGGGCATTCCTTCTTATATTGATATCAGGTTTCCCTCCGAAGGAGAGACGCCCTTGTCTGTGAGGGATCACGAAGTGGTGGTCTACACAGAAATCATGAACTGGGGGCTAAGGTATCCCTTAGACCCCTTCTTTATTGAATACCTTGCCAAAATAGATCTCTGTCCCTCACAAGTTGGGCCCAACATGTGGTTCACATTGATGGCTTGCATAATGGCCTCAAGGCTTTCAGGCCAAGAGTTTTTGCTGGAACAAATAATCGGTCTAGCTGGCCTTGCTCGGAACCCTTACTTCCCCTTCTACTCAATGACATTCAACCGGGGGCAAAAGGTGTTAAAGGACCTCTTGGAAGCAGACAAAAAATGGAGGCAACAGTTCCTTTTTTTCTCTGGATGTTGGGAGACCGGTTCCCAAGCCACCCCTTCGAATCCACATAAACTTTCCCTGAAATGGACCATGAAATGTAAGTGCTCTTCGAATCGTTGGACGCCCTCGAATGTTTAATTATTCTGTACATTTTTCTAAGTTAATTACTTCTTCGAATCTTATAGTTGCCTCGAAGAATTAACACCCTCGAAGACACATACGTCTTCGAACAGCATATTTATTATAACTATTTTTCTCCTTTATTATTTGATTCAGCTATGACCGGAGTATCCAAACCGTACTCCGACTACGTCGAAGGAGCTACCACTGTTTTCAGTAACCTTCGCTTGTGGGCAAAAGAACAGTGGGATAATCGTTTTCGTCGTTGCTTCGTCGATGAGAACTTGGCCAGAAGTCGACTCTGGAGACTTAACCCTCTAGATCGTATAAGTATGAGGGCTCTAATGACTCCGCCGTCTGAGCGGGAAGTGTTAGAACGATGTAGCAAGCCGGATGTGACCATCTATCTGCCCAAACGCTCTCGTTCACAAAGTCATTTGGGTGACCCTCCAGAAGAAGAGGCTGTACCACCTCAATCAACAAACCCCAAACCACTTGCCAAGGCTAACAAACCACGTTCTTCGAGGGACATAGGGACCCCGAATTCTAGCAACGTTCAAGAAACAGATGGAGCCCCTCGAAAAGATGGAACCCTTCGAACAGATGTGGCCCCTCGGACAGATGGAGCCCCCCGAACAAACACTGGTGTGACAATAAATACCACTCCGTTACCCCCTGCTGCTATCCTTTCAACAAAGAAGGACAACAAGATCAAAGACTTAAAAGGAAAAGGCATCCTTCTTGAGCCCATAGAAGAGCGATCTGAGGGAGGAGAAACTCCTGACAATGATGGATGGACTGATGTCAACAGAGAAGGCCAAGATGGAGCAGTTGATGCTGAAAACAGGGGTGGCCTATCACCCAAGGAAGCCTCCTATCAAACTCTGCACTCTCCTCTAACTGAGGCGTCTCAACCAGCCTCCTTCGAAGGCAGTCCAAGGCTGGCTCCTATCCCTGCCCCTCGAACAAATACTCCCTTACTCGTTCACCCTGATGTGGCCTGTGGCAATTTTTCTGAGTTCGATTCTGCAGATCTAGGGTCTCCTTCGAGCTCCTTCGAGGTTCCCTTAGACGATGATTTTTCAATGAGTCTGCGAAGGCTGCTTCATACATCAGTGAATCGAGGAAAGAAATTGCGCCATCTCGAGAAGCGCAAGAATCATTATAAATTCAAAGCATCAGTTGCTGCCGCTAAGCTCGAAGAAGCCAGGAAGGAGCATGCAGTTGTCGAAGGCCAAGCTGATGCCTTGTATGAACGTCTCTCTGCGGCTGAGCATTATATCACAATAATAGAACAATGTTGCCAGGAGGAGAGAGACTTATACAAGAAAAAGACTACCGCCCAAGAACGGCTAATTGCTGAATATAAAGCAGGGCACCGCAAGGCATGCGATGCATTCGAACAATGCAGTGAGGGTTTTAAAAATGTAGTCGAGGAGCGCGACAGTTTGAAGAGAAAAATTAGAAGTTTCCCAGTGGAGATCGAAGAGGCAAAAGAGAAAGGTGCAGATGCCTATGCTGCCACATGTTCGAAGACTTTACCAGCCCGAGACGCTGCCACTCGAGCTGGCCTATTGACCCAAATATACACTGAGCACCCTGAGTATGAACTGGGTCATTTCTGGAAGCTTGTCCCCCCAGAACTTCGTCCACCCCAAATAGTTGTCAGTGAGAGTGAAGACTCAGAAACTGAGGGGAGTGATAACTCAAAGGACGCCGATTAAATGACAAGGTCGTAGATGGTTTTTTGTATGGCCTAAAAGGCCTTTATTTCTTTTTTTGTAATGGTTGGAAGCTGTTGTGCTTTTCCAACAAGTATTGTTCTTTTTGTGTGGCCGAATAGGCCGTAATTCCACAATGTATTGTTCTTCGAATTTTTCATGATGTGAGCCCTTCGAACAATGTTCATTTGGACCAACTTAAAGTAGAAATTTGTTATGTTTTTGACAGACTGAAATATTTACCTGTTCTTCGAATTTTTGCACTGAGAAAGATTCAACAGAGGCTATCCTTATAGTAACGCCTTCGAACTTCAACCCGCCGGGTCATCGAAGAATTGTTACTTAGGCAGATGCATCCAGTTTTATGTTTATACCTGAGCCTTCGAATTCCACCTTATATGTCCTTCGAACATGGCCCTTCGAATAATAATTACAAAATATATGCACCAAGTTTTACACTTGGCCTTAAGCCTTCGAATGTTGACTTAAGTGGCCTTCGAAATGTAGCCCTTCGAATAATAATTATCAATATATGCGCCAAGTTTTACACTTGGCCTTAAGAATATTTTGAATCCCAACTCATTGTGGCACACCGCCATGTGACCCTAAGCATTGTTTTAAAGTCCCAAATCATCGTGGCACATCGTCATGTGACCCGAAGAATAGTTTGAAAGTCCCAAATCATCGTGTGAGGGACATGTTTCTATGACCCAAAAAATAGTGTGAGGGACAACAATTCGAGGCACATGTTACTGTGACCCAAAAAATAGTGTGAGGGACAACAATTCGAGGCACATGTTACTGTGACCCAAAAAATAGTGTGGGGGATAACAATTCGAGGCACATGTTACTGTGACCCAAAAAATAGAATTAAAGGCAAAGAAACTTTGTATTGATGGGATCACCGGAACACCTCATTAAAACCTTCCTGTGCCTAGCAGGGTAGGAAAGAGTGTGTCCTCACCAAAATTTTTCCCGAAGGATACACTGAAAAGGGAACAGAAATACAATATTTGCTCCTAGCTCTGCTAATCGAGATACAGCTTTAAATGCTCAATATTCCAAGGTAGACGAAGATGTCGCCCATCTTTATCCTTCAACCGATAAGTACCTGGTTTGATTTTTTCAGTGACCATGTATGGGCCTTCCCAATTGGGACCCAGCTTCCCCAAACTTTTGTCCTTGGTGTGCAAGAAGATTTTCCGTAGGACCTTGTCTCCCACCTGAAAATCTCTATGATTAACTTTGGATGCAAATCGGCTTCGCATAAGAGTTTGATAATGAAGGGAAGTCAATTGCGCCCGCTGCCTCTTTTCCTCCACCAGGTCTAACGCCAAAGCTCTATGCTCTTTATTGGCGTCTGAGTCATAAGTTGCTATACGGTGTGAGGGGAAGAGGAGCTCTGGTGGGACCACGGCATCCATTCCATAAACTAAGGCAAAAGGGGACACAGCAGTAGCTGTTCGTGGAGTTGTTCGATAAGCCCATAGTACTTCCTGTAAATAGTCGGGCCATTTCCCCGCCTTGCCTTCTAAGTTCTTCTTTAGCCCGTCGAGGATGGTGCGATTGGTTACTTCCACCTGGCCATTTGCCTGAGGATGAAATGGCGCCGAGAAACATTGTCGTATACCCCTTGACACACAAAAACTCCGAAATTCTTTGTTATCAAACTGTGGTCCATTGTCCGTTGTAATCTGCAACGGCATACCAAAACGACAACAAATATTAGATAAAACAAACTTTATCACCTCCTTGGCTTTTGTTCCTGCAAGTGGCTCAGCTTCTACCCACTTAGAAAAATAATCAACGGCTACAATTATCGTCTGTCTGCCCCCAGAGGCCATAGGTAGAGGTCCAACCAAATCAATGCCCCATCTGTCAAAAGGAACCGCCTCTGGGACGCTTTCCATCAGTGCTCCTGGCTTGTGGATTATATTAGCGTACCGCTGGCACGTGTCACAACGTTTGACCAAATCTTTTTGCATCGGTCGAAATAGTTGGCCAATAATATCCTGCCAAGAATACTCGGCGAATCAGAGCTTTATATCCACAATGAGCGGATCCTTCGCCATCGTGTAACTCGGAGAGGATAATTTGTGAGTCGGGTCCATTCAAGCACCTCAGCAATGGTCGACTCAGAGACTTCTTATACAACGATCCGTCCAACAAAATGTAACCGTGAGATTTGAATCTTACTTTTCTGGCTTCATATTTGTCGGCGGGCAAGATGTCATGAGCCAAAAAATCAATGATGACCGTTCTCCAATCAGGGGTAATCGCATGATTTTCCTCTGAGACATTCATCACATGGTCTTTAGAGATAGAGATCGATGGGCATGTCTGGGTCAAAACCCAAGGATAACCTTCTGTCCGAGAAGCAGAAGCAAGAGAATCCGGGATGGCATTCATTTCCCGTCGGACATGCTCGAACTTGACGCCTTCGAACTCCGACGCCAAATCTTTTATCAGTTTCAAGTACTGTACCAATGTTTCCTTCCTTGCCTCGGACTCCCCTGAAACCTGATTGATCACCAACTGAGAATCACTGACCAATTTTACCCGTCGAGCCCCGCATATTTGGGCCAAGCGTAGGCCGGCTAAAGCTGCTTCGTACTCAGCCTCATTATTAGTAGCTTTGAAAACAAAACGGATGGCTTGAAACATAGCAACCCCTTGCGGGGATATTAGCTGGACACCTGCCCCGCAACCTGAAATGTTCGACCCCCCATCCGTTCGAACTACCCATTCTTCCTCAGCAACTGTGTCAGGTTCTTCCTGTTCGTCCCTATCAGAGTGAAATTCAACCAAAAAATCCGCTAACACCTGTGCCTTTATTGCTGTGCGAGGTTCAAATGTTATATCAAAGTCTCCCAACTCAACGGACCACTTAGTCATTCTGCCAGAGACGTCAGGTCGCTGTAATAGACTTTTCAGAGGAAACGTCGTTCGGACCACTATTGGATGCGCTTGAAAATAAGGTCTCATCTTCCTCGCTGCTGTCACCAACGCCAAGGCCACCTTCTCCAAAGTAAGATACCGTTTTTCGGCATCCAGCAAACTCTTGCTGACATAATAAATTGGCCTCAATAGAGCGTCAGCTTCCCGGAGGAGCACGGAACTGACCGCACACGCGGATACCGCTACATAAACAATCAACGTCTCCCCCACCAATGGTTTAGATAAAATCTCCGGAGAGGTTAGATACTCCTGAATTTGACGAAACGCCGTCGAACATTCTTCGGTCCAGCAGAAATGCTTCGCATTTCGCAAAACTTTAAAGAATGGTGCACATTTGTCCGACGAGCGGGAAATGAATCGATTGAGGGCAGCCAACCGCCCTGTCAAGATTTGCACCTCCTTAATGTTTCGAGGAGGACTCATATTGATCAACGCTCTTAACTGCTCCGGGTCCGCTTCAATACCTTTCTCACTGATCATGTAGCCAAGAAATTTACCCGACCGCACTCCGAAAATACACTTTTCTGGATTGAGTTTTAAGTTGACCCTACGCAAATTGTGGAATGTCTCTGTGAGGTCGGCAAAATGGTCGTCGTCTTTCTCACTTTTTACCAACATGTCGTCGATATAAGCTTCCATATTCCTCCCAATCTGCTCCTCGAAGGTCTTGTTAACCAGTCGCTGATAAGTTGCCCCCGCGTTTTTTAAACCGAATGGCATGACCTTGTAGCAGTATAGACCCCGCCCGGTAATAAAAGAAGTGCTCTCCTCATCATTAGCAGCCAAACGGATTTGATTGTATCCCGAGTAAGCATCCATGAAAGATAACAACCGATTTCCGGAGGTCGAGTCTACTAACTGATCAATGCGCGGGACAGGAAAAGGATCCTTAGGGCAAGCACGGTTTAGATCTGTGAAGTCGATGCACATCCTCCATTTGCCATTCTTCTTCCTTACCAACACCGGATTCGATGCCCATAGGGGATAATGCGACTCGCGAATATGACCAATACTTAAAAGTCGTTCGACCTCCAACAAGATCGCTGAGGCCTTTTCCGGGGAGACAGGCCTCCTTTTCTGAACTATTGGTCGAACATCTGATCGCAAGGCGAGCTTGTGACATATAATCTCCGTCGGCACCCCTGTGACATCCTGTGCACACCAAGCAAACATATCGAGCCTGTCAGATAAAAAATTAATCAACTTTCCTCTAAACTCGGGGGAGAGATGAACCCCTATTTTCAAAACTTTCCCAGTCATGAACTCGTGTGGCGAAGAGTCCTCCTCCGGGACCTGAAATCCGGGGGCCTCCCTCGGATCATCACAAGGAATGACCTCGGAGGTTGGCCCCTTTAATTGCTATGCTGAGTCTGAAGGCCCCCCTCGAACTCCCTTAGAAGACAAGGCGATTTGATAGCATTCTCGTGCCATTTTCTGGCTACTTCTGACCGTGCCAATATTGTTCCCGATAACATACTTCAGACACTGATGCACCGTGGAGATGACGCCGTGCATCCGTGATAACCAAGATCGACCTAGAATGGCATTATACGAGGTGGGAGCATCGACTACAATGAAAAGTACCTCCACTTCTTTTTTAAATGGTCCACGCCCCAACTCTACTATACATTGAAATTCTCCCACGACAACCGCGGTAGCTCCAGTAAAACCTACTATCGTTCTGTCAGATTTTCGGATAACCGGTGGGTCAGAAATGCGGCGATAAGTGCTCATAAACAAAATGTTCGCAGAGCTTCCTGTGTCAATAAGTATCTTTTGAATCTGATCCCCCGCGATGCCCGCTGCGATCACTACAGCGTCCTCATGGGGGCCTGCAATATTACGCATATCATCATCATCAAAACAAATAATAGGCGAAGGCGACCGATGCATTTGTGCGGAGACTCCAGCTTCGATCTGGGTGGTCAAATTCACCATGTGCCTTTTGCGTGAGCTGTTCGAATTTCCTGCAATAGTGTCTCCGCCAAAGATTGCTAAGGACTCAAAAAATGCACACAGACTATCCACTTTCCCCTTTGGGATTTCTTCTTCGACCAAATTCACATTGTTCCTCCCAGCTTTTGGGTCCAAATACTCTTGCTCGATGTCAAAATCGTCAACCCCTTCGGAAATCACCATGGTCGTGTCAGTATTCTTTGAGACAGCCTTTACCGCGGCATTCTTCTGGGAGTGCTTTTTGACATACTCTAGCAGCATTCCGTTTTCGATGAGAGACTGCACCTCCTTCTTAAGGGCTATACAATCTTTGGTGTCATGGCCCACATCCTCGTGATACTTGCAATATTTGTTAACGCTTCTGCTTTCCCTTGGTGTCTGTATGGGAAATGGTTTCCTAAACGTGACCGAAGATTTAGCTTTATCAAATATGGCAGCGACATTTTCCGTCAACTCCGCATAGTAGTCGGGTCGAATCCACTTGTTCGACATATATCTTCCCCCCTGATTGTGGTTTGAGTGATTGCCATAATATTGCTGATTTGATTTTGGCCTTGGAGGATACTGACCCGCGCTTTTAGTCTGAACAGTCAACCGAGGGCCCTGGGTGCTTGACTCAGTCCTTTGGAACTGATTATGGTCCAATTGTTCTCCAGACCCTTTTTCTGAAGCTTGGGTTTCTTCTACCAGAATTCTCTTTTCAACTTGGTCCAGTAATGCCCCAAAAGTCATTGCTTGGCTTTCTGCCACTGTGTCTTTCAACAATCCAGGGAGCAATCCCATCCTAAACGCGGCTAGTGCCACCGAATCCTTGCAGTATTCCATGTCTGTCTTAGTCTTGACAAAACGATTGGTGTAGTTTTTGAGGCTCTCCCCCATTTTTTGTCGGCAGTAAATTATAGTGTCCCCGTTGGCCCGAAACTTCTTGCTACCCACGAAGTGTTGTCTAAAAATGCTCCAGAACATGTCAAAGTTTTTAATAGACCCCTGAGGTAACCTGTTGTACCACTTGGACGCCACTCCCTTAAAAGTTTGAGAGAATGCTCTGCACAGGAGTTTATCATCGTCGTCAAAGTTTATCATAAAATTCTTAAATTGTTCGATATGACTATCCGGATCTTGAGTTCCGTCGAATTTTTCAAGCTTCGAGATGTCAAAATGCTTTGGGAGATTCCCTACTAAGATCTCCGAAGACAAAGGAGAGGCTCTCCAATTGTGCCCTGTTCGATAAACATTGGACCTCAGATTATCATTGTTCGAGAAGTACAAGCCCTCCTCGGAGGGCAAAGTGTACTGTTGCTGCCATTCCGAATTCCGAGGACCTACATTATCCTTCCCTGGGCACTTCACCTGCTCATGAGAGCGATCATCTACTCGGTCGTGGCGACTCCTCTCCCGTGAGGACTTCCTCTCCGAACTCCTTCCCCTCCGAGCTTCATTTTGCCTTCGACCACGCTTTTTCTTCCTGTGGCATCTTCGAGGAGAAGATTCAGAAGTGCTGTACCGCGAATAGTCACTCGAAGAAGCTGAGTCCGAACGGTACTTGTCTTTCCTCCTTGGAGATCGTCGCTCACGCCTCCGGGACCTATCATCCCTTTTCTTGGGACGAGTTTCAACGTCCCGTTCCTCCCTTTGCTCGACGGGCTCTCTCCTTATCTCAGATCGGATGTTTCTTTGGGCGGCTTCTTTCTCCGCCTTCAACTTTTCGATTTCCAGCAACAGTTCATTCCTCTGAGCCAAAAGAGCGGAGTCGTCAAAATCATTTTCAACTCGCCGACCTCCCTCTCCTTCGGACTCCAAGTCATTTCGAAAGTCATCCCCTTCCATGTTTTCCTCGCAGGGATCAACTAGATCGTCCCCCCGACCTTCCATGGTTCTCCTCGGAACAAGAACTATTTCTAGGGAGTGATGATCGTCGGAACGATTCTCGTTTCCCACAGACGGCGCCACTGAAGAGTTGAAAGTTAGCCCGAGGAGGATTTTGTGATAGAGAAATACTTTAGAGTCAAATTTAGAGAGAGAAAGTGTTAAAGTAGTAGAGAGAGAAAGTCGTACTATTCATCTCGAAATTCGTGAAGCGTGTGAGGTCCTTTTATAGTACAATTGTGGACCCCACACGCTTTAATTCGGGTTAATTACATCTTTTGGTCCCTACTCTAAAATTCTTTCCTATTCTGGCTACATCTTTACAATTAATGCGCTTTGACCCATATACGCCTAATTCTATACATTTTGGCCCTTATACATTTATTTCTATGCACTTTGGCCCTTATACATTTATTTCTATGCACTTTGGCCCTTATACATTTATTCTCCTTATCAATCATAACATATTCAAAAATTTCAGTTGAAAGTCTAAAGCCTCATAAATATTATAATTTCATCCAACACTATCAAAATAAAAAATAAAAAAACAAAAAAAAACATATTTTTTTCTTTTTGAAAATTTAAGATTCATCATCAAAGTCAAGCCATGTGACATATTCATTTTATTTTGGCAGGTATAGTTACTAATAAATAACATTAGATGCTTTCAAGAAAACCAAAAATTATATATTCTCTAAAATGATATGTTATATACAGTCTTAAAAACACTATAGACGGTCATTTGATATATAAGATTTTTATGTTTTTTAAATTGTTATATACGGTAAATAGTAATTTATCTTTTTACCCTTAGATTAAAATAAAATAAAAAGTATTCTCTAAAGCCAAGAACATGAAGAACAACTCGACGAAATCTTGGATTTTTATTTGAAATGTTTATTACATTACCATTTAGGCTTGTTTATTATTTTTTACTTGAATCATATTTGTTCAAGGTATCAATTATTTATTTTTTGAGTTTTTGTTTATAAAAAAACTTATATTTGTTGAAATTTAATGGCTTAAATTAGCTTTAGGTTATAAATAATCGTTCTTTAAATATGTATTCTAAGTATTACAGTTATTTTTTCGAAATTGGTCCTAAATAGGACGCTCATCCTTGTTGATTTGAACTCATTTTTTTGGTTTTAGGGTTTCAAGTTTTGTTGGAAGTGTTTATGTCGACGAAGGTTGTCGACGTTAATATCCACCGAAGGATATATGCTAAAATGACGAAGTTCATCGACTATAGTTTATGTTGTTTATGTTTGTCTTCGTTGTTATGTTTGGGTGTTTACGTTTAGTTTTTTATAGGATTTCATTGAGAAGACAATAAAATACCATCGATAAAGCTTCAACATCATCATATAATATGGATGAGTTGGCTGAGCCGGATGAGTATGAACGCTTCATAGAGGTATCTTGTATGGAAAATCAGGAATGGTTTATCATAAATATAAACATCCTGACCATGTTACATTTAAATATGAATTAGTGGATACAAATAGGAAGGCAGAGTCAGAGTCAGATTCGGAGTCGGGAGGAGAGGCAAAGGAAGAGATAGAGTCGGAAGGGGAGAAAGAGAGCTACCCTTCATTAGAAGTGAAAAAGTTTCGAAGAAAATCCCTTTTGATACATAGACATTGCAAGTGCACCTCTTATCACACAAAATATAGCATACGTCACATGAGGGTGAGTATTTAATATGTTGTCAACAGCTATGTTATCTTTATTTCAAGATGTGTTAAATATATTTATATTATGATGTAATGCGTAAGTGGGACTTGAGAGGCTAACAATCAGTCATGAATACTAAAAAATATAGTGTTTGGACCATTGCGGTGAATATTGACCATTTGGTGTCCAAATTGACCTTTTATACGAGCGTTGATCGAGATGATACCCCTCCAAATCAGCAATTTCCATATCTGTTTTAGAGATATAAGGGTCGTGTTAGATGATTTCTAATACATCACATGTATTTTTTCCAATAATGACTCATCGAGCTAGCTAACAACAACGATATAATTGCTAGAGTTATCATAGTTTCATGTTTGTTTGGGTTGGAAGTAAGCCTAGTGAGAGATGAACTAGTAAATGTCATTGTAATAGGTTTAGGATAACATAGTCGAGGAAGGGATTTAATATAGACCTGTAGTAAGATGAGTTCATTTTCATGATATATATATATAGTAAGTTACGACCGAACATATATATTTTATATTTGGTATAATATATATATAATAATTTTCTTATTGGATTACATGTCATATTTTTACCGTACGAGAGTCTCCCATCGGATATAGAGTTTGAGGATGTGGTATTGTTTAATTATATTATAATGTATGGAAAAAAGTAAAGACGTCTCAGTCCAGACATGTACTACCGCAGTT
The DNA here is from genome assembly GCA_036936605.1 of Limnanthes douglasii subsp. nivea. Lineage (NCBI taxonomy): Eukaryota > Viridiplantae > Streptophyta > Magnoliopsida > Brassicales > Limnanthaceae > Limnanthes > Limnanthes douglasii. The sequence continues at coordinate 15,357,249 of JAUPFV010000003.1, read as the reverse complement.
GGTCCATATCAAACTCGTACCACCAAACCTCTTAAGGCCCTTTTAAAAAGGTGGAAAACGAACCAAAAAGCAGAGTGAAAGAACTCAGTTTGACGAGATTGACATGATCACCTTCTACCGGAGACAAAGAGAGGTTTGCTAATGTTACCAGGATTTGACATTTATACTAAGGTCGTAGAGTATATAATATATACCTTATATACAGTCTTTGGCATATATGTATCAGATTCCTGAAGATAAGGCATATATTTCTCTAGGAACGCAACACACGACAACCGAAGAGAACTTGTATGCCTTACCTATGAAGATTGTCTATATATATGAAATAATATCCAAATATTAATTTCGAAGACTTGAAAAAAATAATTGAGGAAATATTAAGGTTGTGGAGGTCATATATATCCAACTATGATGTTTTAGATGTAATGTATTTGAATTTTTGGTTTTATAGATGTTATGTTATTATGATATTTTATTTATTTTATTTTATGTTATATGTATGTTATGCTTTTTGGATAATAAATAATGTATGTCTCATTTTTTTAAATGTATTTTAGTTCGATGTTTTATGGATGTTTGAGGTTCTTTCGAGAAACACTTTTAATATCAAAGGGGTTTGTCCTTATTAGGTGTTTTGTTCTACAAAAAAAATTCAATTAGAATAGTAATTTTTATATATAAAAAACATGTATTTCAACTCTAACAACATTGTTGTCTAGAAAATCACATATATCGACCAAACTGGTCGACATTAGCTGTTTTATAAAAATAATCAAAATATTTTATTTACAATGTTTTTGTCAAGAAACACACCTAATGTCGACCAATATACCTAATGCGACCAATAATTGTAGTTTTTTGTACAAAATAATACATAATATCGACCAACTTGGTCGACATTAGGTGTTCAATTATTTTTTAAGAAAAATACTCAATGTCGACAAGTTAGTAAATATTAGGTGTTTTGTTTATAAACAAATTCAATTGTTTTTTTCATATTTTTTTTCAATAAGACCGCGTAATGTTAACCAACTTGGTCGACATGAGATGGTCTTCTTGAAAAAATCAATATTAAAGTTAAGTTATAGTTTCTTTGTACAAAAAACACCTAATATCGACAGGATTTGTCAACATTAGGTGTTTTTCTTGACATATATATTATTAAATTTACATTTTTCAAATTTAAAAACGTCATTTATGTTTACAAAGTTTAAAAAATGATAAGTTTAAGTTACATCAAACTTAAATTATAAAAATATAAACTTTTAAAATAGACTTTTATAGTATTCGGAAAGTTCTGTCACGTGAAATGATTCATGCTCGCATGAACGATACAAAATTCTTTCTTTATTTTATATAAAGCGGTGGAACACCTTTGAGAGGTAAAAAAATCACTGAGTCACCTAAATAAAATGAACACACCATTTATTTATACACGCTCGCAATAACGAAATAAATGGTTGGAACTTTCGTGCCGTTCTCGAATTCAAGAATTGTAACAAATAATTTAAGCATATTTAGTTATTCATATACATTTGTGCGATTATTATAAACAATTTTATACAAAGTTTAATCTGATTAAATTTCGTTCTTTGGTCGTTCTTTGTTAAAAGGTTATTCCCTTTAACTGCTGAACACAAAGAGAGATGTAGCCCTTAAAACATAATGATCATCGGTTATCATATCTGTTAGTTGAAAAAAATCATAAACGGGGGAAGATATCTGGGAAACAATAGTTATTCTTTATATTTTAACTTATTTTATAACTTTTTGACGTTATATTTTTTTTGTTTTTTTTGTGATTTAGATAAACGACATAATTATTTTGCTTTTTAGTTGATTATGTTATGGCGGTGCTTGTAATTGTATTGCGTGTGTGCTTTTTCTACCAGTTTCTTTGATGACATGCTCAAAATGCAATTTCTCTCGTTTCATCGAATTGTTGGTACACATATTTTTCACGTTATTTTGTTTTCACCAGTTCTTTGTAGAGGGGGTGGGGGGTGGGGCTATCTTGGGTATGCTAAAGACCAAGTACTTCAATTGTTAATAAGATGAAAATTCTTTGTTCTAGATCATACTCATTGAATAAAATAACCTTTCAAGATCTTTTTATCCACATAATCATTTTCGTCGTATTTGTCTTTCTTGCAATTTTTTATAGTTTGCCACCTTTTTCGGTCATAGAATAAGTCATAATATGGACTTCCATTACCATCATACTTATCTCATATGTACATCAAAACTCATGTATAGATCTAATAACACATTCACAATATACTTTGGAAATAACATTTTTAGCATTCACGTATTATTTTTTGCATGAGTTTAGGACATGTCCCAATAAGCTTTTCCCTAACCTATTTGAATATGACATTGTCGTATGCAATTAAATGTTTGTTTAAAATTTAAAACAATATTTTTATTTTTGTTTGTTGAATATAGAGCAAAATGTAAAACTTCATAAAAAATTATCCAAAGTTTAGTTTGTTCATCCTAGCAAACTGTTGTAATGATAAATGTATGCGTCTTAAGAACTAATAATAGTAACAACACATTAATTCGGTTTGTAATATGAATATCACTTAATTTATAAGGATAAATGAGCTTACTAATTAGCTGTCATGTTTTTATGTTTGATAAAATTATTGTGTGCATATAAAAAAATCACATTACGGTTTGAGCCACGATATTTCACTGTATTCCAACACTTTTGGTTATATTCTATGTGTCTCCTTTATTGTTACTATATTTTTATATAGCTCATGATCATTTTTCGAATAAACAACCGATATCTAAAAATCAAGAAAATCATCCGACAATATTCCTTCTTCGAACACTTTCTAATTATTCGTAATAATGTTCCGTCATATATGTCACTTGCATAAAAAATGTGTAGTTTATGAAAATATATTTTCGATTGCATCCATTAACGCTAATTTTCATATTAGTCAGCATAATATTATGTAATGGGGACTCGTTTTCTTTCATGATCAACCAAATATGGTATATTTTCCAATATAGTTATCTAATTTTTAATACCCATAAAAACGAATTTGGTACAATATATTAAACTTGTTGACTTAACCTCAACGATTCCAAATAGTAGTGTTTTATATGTGGGAATGTTCTTAAAAGGTCGATGGATGTCGAATATGTAAAAATATATATCATTAATTACTTCAAACCCCTTAGTGTTTGTATGATGTCACACGATATAATTGTTTTCTTTCAACTTACCCAACCAAAATTGCATGTGCGTCTTACCGCACATCTCTAACGTATGATGTTTATGTCTTGCATTATAAATATTGTGTATGTTTGATACGTTTTTTGGATGACTCATTCCTCAGTCCGATTAAACCTTCCTTAAGTATGGGAATTGATTGTTGATAATTTGTTAAGTAATTATTCTTTATGTTTTCAATGTTCTTGCTCTTTGACATCCTTTGAATAATTTCTCACCATCATGATTATGCATTATGCATACAACTATTGGATACCATAATCCAATTTGACCTAAATCTTAGTGCAAAAAGACAATTATATTTTTGTTTGTCCTTCGAGGTTTTCTCTTAAAGTTAGATTTTAGAGGAGCTTTCATATAAAATATTAATTGCTCACAGATAAATATTAATCTCGAGGTTCAATTAGTCTTTCTGTTATCGTAATAACTCTTACGAATCATCTTCACAATTTTTTTGTGAGGTTTACTGAAATGCATCAAAGTAATGAATACGAGTGAAACATCTTCACAAATTTTTGGTTTCACGATGGTATTGTTCTCATAAAAAGATAACAACATAAAGATAAATTAGTTTCCAAATTATATTGTGTTTATTGGTTTTGACAATATTGACGAAATACATAAACATTGATAGGGTTGGATATATTTGGAAGGATATTGTTGTGTAAACCGAAAAGAAAGTTCGGGTATATCTTAGACCAAGCAAATCAAGAACAGTCTGAATAGCCAATACATGACTCAATTGTGTGTTAACATTATTTAAGGTTTGGGCTTTAAAAATCAAACGCGATCCAGAGTCCGACCCGTAAGACCCATGGGTCACAGAATTAGTATAAATACCTCAACCAACTTCATTAAAAATGTTGGATTTTTTATAAAACATTAAATACAAACAAGCATACATCTCCTTTATCTCACTACTTATAAAATAAGCAGTTAACAAACTCCCAAAAATACCCTTCAACCATAAATTATCCACACGAAATATATCTATCCAACAATGGATCTAATGTTAACAAAGTCGTACGACATAAATGTTGAATAATTGATATTCATATCAACGAAGCCAATCAATATTAGTATCCGATATTTGATATTGATATCGAAGGAGAAATTAATATCGAATACTTATACTAATACCGAAGAAGTCGATCGGTATCCGGACTCATTACTGGATATAAGTATCCACGGACTACTACGTTGATATTTATCTAACCTATAAACATCTTTGTTCGCAAGGGGAAAAGATGTTAAATTTTGACTATAATTTATACAGGAGCTTGAAATATATACTTTCTATTTGTGATGATCTAATCTCTTTTGGACTAAATCCTATTGTTGATTTTTTTATTTTCAAACCTCGACTCTTAGGTATTTTGTTAAAATTTATAATTTTTTAAACTTTTATGTGTTCTGTTTTTTGTTTTTGGTTTCTAAAAGTTTAAATTAGCTCTTTATCGGATTAGGAAAAATGACATAATATATATTTTATTATATAGACAGGGTAACTAAATCATTTAAGATAGAATGCCATATTTAATAAAAATGAGGATATTTATAGCTTTTAGCTTCTCCATATGAACTCATGAATAATGAGAAATCTATAATTCTCAGATGAAACTAATGAATATATCAAGCATGTTTCTGCATCCGAATTCTTAATAACACCAAATTTTTGTTTGCATAGATAGTAACATTGATCAAAATAAAAAGCCATCCGCATTGGCATAACCAACATGTAATATATAACTCCAAATTTACACAACAATTTTCATTACATATTCTTCAATACACCAACCAAACTACCCAAACAATCTCCAATAATTGAGTTTTAAATCTCAAACAACACACCATAAACAAAAGTAAAAGAAAAACACAAGAACCAAATGAGCCTAATTACACAACATTAAATACTCTCCAACAAGCAAACACTAATGTTTCTTCAGAGCAAAACCCGAAAGAACAACCAAAAACACCAAAAGAACAACCGAAACAAAAGAAGCCACCACCGCACCACTAACTTTCTGGCAAAAATCACCGAATTGTTGGCAGATTGCAAGCCAGTTTGTGTTCGCATTGCCATTGTGAGCCAAGTAGACCATCGCTGCGGCCGCAGAACCTGCCGATGTGCTTAAACCCAAAGCAACCTATACAATTTACATACAAAAATAATTCTAAGTTTAACTTTTGTTAATATTATATACATAAAGTACGTAAATTTGTCAATTCATATGATTTTTATACCGTGTCCAAAACAAGAAGCATCAGCCTGATAGCCATCGCCTGTGGCCGCACAATCGTTATGACAGAGAATGGGAGTGAAAGGACAAGGTAGCCAGAAACTAGTGCCATTGCGATCACAAAAAACCTAAAACATATATTAGACCACTTTGGTTAGACACAAGAATGATCAATGGTATATAAGTAATATTAAGCCACGATACGTGGACCGAAAGCAAAGATCGCACCTAAGAATATATATATATATACTTACTGGAAAGTTGGTAGATCATCATAACTAGCTTGAAACTGAAAAAACTGAGTGAAAAAAGGGAGAGTTTCATCACTAGTTCCCATAGCAGCAGCAGCAGCAAGAGCAGAAATCATAGCACCGATACGAAGAAGAAAATCGAACACCGAAATCCCTCGTTTATATGTCCCTGTCCCTGACACTGACCCTGACCCTCCATTTTTCTTATGGTCTTTAACGGAAGCTGAAGGAGCAGCAGCCATAGGAAGTAGAGGTGCTTTTCCTTTCGAAACTGCTGAGCTACTAGGTTCACCACTCATGTCAATCTTGCTTGATTCACTCTTCATTTCTTGGCTCTTTTTTGTTTTACTAGAGAAAACAAGATTGATTAAAGGTTGATCCTTTGGTTTGAATGTTATGAAAGTTGATGTTTTGATGAAATGATACGAGTCGTACGGTGTTTATATAGACACACGATAAAGAGAAGTGTTGGGTTGATGAGGGTTTGAGTTTAAAACTTAAAAGGAGTAGTTTAGCTTACTTTCTCCACTTAAGATAGAGGACCCGCCGTGACAACGTAGAGATGGACTTATTAAGTCAAAAAGAAACATAGAAAAAATGATTAGGGTTAGTAGTTTGTTGTCTTTATGTTGATTTATAGGAATCTGTCAACGTTTATTTTTCCTTAGGTATTAAGGGATTCGGTATTGATTCGGATTCAAGTTAGATAAGATAAATTTAACCCTAAATTTAATGTTGGACCGAATAAATTTATATAATTTAATAACAATTAAGATGAATTTAAAATATTACTGAAAAAAATGTAGTTTTTAATTAGAAGCCATCGGTCGAGTTTGAAGATTCTTATCGGACCGTGAAGCTTATTTGTTTGGACTGGATTTTTAATCTTTTTTTATTTTAGACCAAATCGTTCCGTTCGGTTTATTTTGGTTTGGTATCCATCATTTCTTTGTCGGTCTATTTTTTTAAATAAATTTAATTATAAATTAATTTTTAAATTTTTACTTAAATAAATTATGTAAAGTTAAAATTATGTAGTTTTTTTTTGTTTTTTTTTTTAAAGTTTTGGTTAAATTTGATTCCAAAATATTATAAGCAACTCTAAAATTATAGTATTTTTAAATTTTTTTACTATTTTGTTTTACATCTCGAGTGAAATCTTTTCACCCATCGGACTATTTAGATTTATCGGACGAAAATCTTCTCATTCGGGTGAGAAGATCCGGGAAGAAACAAAAGATATTTTTGGTGAACTAAATATCCGGGGATGATTATCTTTATTGGATCCGATTTAGCTATAATTTTTTTCTAATTGGTCTTTATTTAATAATTTTGATAATGTAATAAATAAAATACAAAATAAAAAAACAATTCTGACGATGGATTCTATGTTTTATCGGTTTTTTGGTTGGTTTGATTTTATATCAAATTTATTGATTTATCGGTTTAAACACAAATCAGTTTTAGTAGTTTATCAATTTTATTGGTTCGAGTTTTTATCAATTTCAGTTTTTAAAATAAAAAAGTGAATTACAATTCGTTAAGATATTTTACCAATTCAGATCCGATCCGATTCTTATTTTTAAAAACGATTAACTGCCCTATTTTTAATGAACAAATCTGTATTGAACCCTTTATTTTTCTTCCAACCAATCTTGTATATTATTCTCTTATGAATAACTAAAGTAGCTGCCCTCCCTAATCCATCATGGAAAGACTAAATCTTTGTCATTCCACCTTTGCCTACTACTGCTTTTAGTAATTAAATGATACATTTGGCCCGGCTATTATCTAATTTATATTCGACTTTTTATGTGTACGTATTATTGAAAATTAGTTCGACTATTATGTAAACATGGACGTGGTGTCAAATAACTACATAAATAGTATAATAGTATGTTATTTTGGTTAAGACATGTACACATAGGCGGAGCTAGTTGGGGTCCTGTGGGGTCCCAGGAACCCACCTAGCTCAAATAAATTAAATGTTTAGTATGTTAGTTACTCATTATACTCTAGTCCAGTTCGTAGAGATACGCCTGAAAGAACCCACAGGCTTTGAGTTCGATACCTAGCTGTGTGGGTTCTTTTCTCCTTCTGAGTTTTAAGTTTGAGTTAAATTAAATTTTTATTATTTATTTTATTACATCATTAAGTTTTTATAGTTTATTTTATTATTATATATATAATAACATATTAATATTATTATAATATTAATATATTTTTATTTTTTATTATATATAAAATACATATCTATATTATTTTACTATAAATAAATATCTTAATCAAAAATAATATAACTTATATAAATTTGATCAACAAGCGGTTAAGATAGAATGTTTTATCATTGTTTTTTTTATTATAAAAAACTAAAGTATTTATCATGGCTCTATGTTATCAAATCTCAAAATTGAAGCTTTGCTACTTATATTACTATTAACTAGTTACAAAGATTAATCTATATTTTTTTTAAGATAGGAAGAAGTTTAATTTCGAAACAAAATAGACCTGCATAAATTATAATTTTTTATTTTGCTTTACGGATAAAACCGTAACAATATAGGCTATCGAGTTCACTAATAATACATGTCGTAATCAATAAATCTATTAGTCTTTGTATACTTTGAAAAAACTCAAACTAAAACCCGATCAAACCGTAACAACATAGCCTCTCGAGTTCACTAATAATAGATGTCCTAATTAATATATCTATTAGTTAACTTCTATTTTTATATATTATAATAGTACTTCGAAATGTTGATAAAAAATAATATCTAAGACTCACTTAAACAAATAAACAACTTTTATGTAGATGAAAAACAAAGATATATTACAACACCATTTTACAACTTCCACCGCAAAAAAAAAAATTGGACAATAACCAGGACACCATAGGGTGTAAATCCTGGCTACGCCACTGCATGTACAATACGTTTTAATTTTTATTTTCGTAAAATCTAAAAGGTTTATTTTAGTATATAAATATTCGGCAACTACATGATGTTCACTGAATTTTTTTAAAAATAATTAATTTTTATTAGAATTCGATTTTTATTTTTTTAAATAGAAAGTTTTTTTCGTAGTATATAAATATCTAACAAAAATATGGTATTCATTAAATTTTAAAAAATAATTAATTTTATTAGAACTCGATTTTTACTTTTTAGGCAATAGATAAAGGGATTCAATTGATCCGAAAATATGAAAGTTATTCATTCTTAAAATTTTATATATTATTTTTAGGGTTATATAATTTGATTAAATTGATCATAATGTTTGAATCATTACGTAAATAATACGATGATAAAATAAGTCAAAATATGACATCAGTAAATTTATCATTTTATAAGAATATTTGTACATAAAATAGTTTTTTCAAGGAACTCGCATAGGTTATTTAACGAGTGCGCACAGGGTAAACACCCGTTACGACGCAATAACCTGCAAACCAACTGATGTAGTCCAAAAAGTCCAAACAAAAGCCTTGTTTATTTTATTTTATTTTATTCAAATATCTTATGTATTTAAATCAAATCTAATATCTTAAGATTTGATTTTATTTGATTTTATATTATTTTAAAATATTTATTTTATTTCCTTGTATTATAATTTAGGGTTTTGAGAACCTATTATATAAAGCCTCATATGCCTTAAGTTATTTTGAAGTTTTTGGAATAATAGATTTTTTATCTCTGAAAATTTCACTCTTTGTTACCCTTAGATTAGGGTTGCATCATGTTACCCTTGAATTAGGGTTTCATCTATCGTTGCTTCTTCTTCTGTTTCCGCCGCGTCATCAGTTTGGTATCAGAGCTAGCGGAAATAGAAGAAGAAGCAACGATAGATGAAACCCTAATTCAAGGGTAACATGATGCAACCCTAATCTAAGGGTAACAAAGAGGGAAATTTTCAGAGATAAAAAATCTATTATTCCAAAAACTTCAAAATAACTTAAGGCATATGAGGCTTTATATAATAGGTTCTCAAAACCCTAAATTATAATACAAGGAAATAAAATAAATATGTTAAAATAATATAAAATCAAATAAAATCAAATCTTAATATAATTAGATTTGATTTAAATACATAAGATATTTGAATAAAATAAAATAAAATAAACAAGGCTTTTGTTTGGACTTTTTGGGCTACATCATCCTCTCCTGGTTGACAAGAATTCGTCCTCGAATTCACAGCACCATCACCATCAAGAACCTTAATTATATATTTTATTTTATTCAATCGTTACATTGGGAATTATAATTGTTAACCTTATCGGAATAAGATAATTCTTCTCGAGTGTTCCTTATTCGAAGTCACATTGAAGCCATCCAGTTGAAGTAAAAAATAGTTTCGAAAACCTTTTCATAGCCTGAAGACAACATCCCCATGTCCAGTTGATGAAAAAAATGGTTTTGAAAACCTCTTCATAGCTTGAGACAGCATCTCGATAAGCAATTTTTACCTTGATTCGACGATTGGTAGCCAATTTAAACTCCCTCAGTAACCGGTCAATACGATCGTCATTGAAACGGTTGGTATGGCCCCTCATACTCAAACGATCTTCCCGATCTTCATGACCACATGTGTTGTTCTCTTCTTTAAACCTTGAATCAGATGAAATCAGGATTCAGAAACATGCTTGACCCGTAGCAGGAACTGAGGCTCTGATACCAAACTGATGACGCAACGGAAATAGAAGAAGAAGCAACGATAGATGAAACCCTAATTCAAGGGTAACATGATGCAACCCTAATCTAAGGGTAACAAAGAGGGAAATTTTCAGAGATAAAAAATCTATTATTCCAAAAACTTCAAAATAACTTAAGGCATATGAGGCTTTATATAATAGGTTCTCAAAACCCTAAATTATAATACAAGGAAATAAAATAAATATTTTAAAATAATATAAAATCAAATAAAATCAAATCTTAATATAATTAGATTTGATTTAAATACATAAGATATTTGAATAAAATAAAATAAAATAAACAAGGCTTTTGTTTGGACTTTTTGGGCTACATCACCAACATCAGAAGGTAAACCATATAAGGTGATGGGCTTAGCCAATAAAACGTTTGTAGAGGGATTCGAACTCATGACCTTTGGTCACAAGCATGCCTTACTCCACACAAGGTAAAAGATCATCTTTTTCTTTTTTTCGAGGAAACCCACATCCGCTTATCAACGAATGCGCATAGGGTAAACTCTTAGTCTGACACAATAGCATGCAAACCAACGCCATAAGGTAAACCACACAAGGTGACATGCTCAGTCAAGAAAGTATTTGCAGAGGGTCTCGAACTCATGACATTTGATCACAAGCATGCCTTACTCCACCAACTCGGCTACCCCTTTTGGGGCGGTAAAAAATCATCTTATTTATAGTAAGATGGGATATAAGGATATCCTTTAAGGGACAAATTATATATCATAACTATTTTACATTGATTATATAATCTTGTTGTTGATTGAGTAATAACATACATTTTTATTTTATTTGTATCTTCTATATTATAATCTCAGTGGATTGCATAATTGGAGTGAACATATTTCACCTTTATCAGTAATCGCATAGTCCTTACAAGAGAGTTGAGGAATGATAATAATTTGTTGAGTATCCAAGATATTTGTTACATTTGTTTTGCCAAAATTGTCGAATCTACTCCATGTTCATGTTCCTCGGAGCCGAATGTTCTTTGTTCTTGGTTGTATATTGAACCTACAATAATTTATTTTATGTCGGACTCCCAAGAGTCATGAGATAAGTTGGTTTTATCTTTTGATAAAATCAACTTACTCTAGATTAAAAAAACATCGGAGGAGTCTCTGGATTGGTTTGTGTTGACTATGCTCTCGTCTCCTTAAAAACCCTTCGCTAGTCAAAACTTTCCTTGAGGATAAAAACTTTATTTTTCTAAAGGTAAAAAAAGAACATCTAATATGTAGCATTATGCTAGGTTTGTTGAAACATTTGGCTGAATTGGAAGGACCTTAAGTTAGTTTCAAGGTTTCTTCAAGTTGCAATTAGGTATATAGAAGTATCATCTGATTAGATAAAATCACGTACGTACATTTATCGTCCAGTTACATATATTAAAGACTCAGTTTTATATCGAACCCATGAGAATTAATTATTCTTATTCATATAAATATATATATATATATATATATTATTTAATCAATGTGATTTTTTATTTGAAAATCGAATTTAGGAGGGTTACATTAAAATAAAATAAAATAAACCAATAAAAGAATTATGAATAAATCAATATCAAAAGAACGATGGTTTTCAAACAAGTAGTATGGTGAGCGTGGAGTTATAGTAGATAAGTTCCACAAATCTTAACCTAGAAAAAATAGATGGATCAAATGACTTTAACCTATGAAGACTAAAATTTAATATTTCTTTAGTACATAAGAGATTGGTTGATGATATCTAAGATAAATCTACGTATGTTAATACCATGGTATTGTCTAAAGCTCATAGTACCTTCATACTAAGCTTGGGAGATGAAGTGATACTAGAGGTGTCTAAACAACTAACGATGTTGGACACATGAAATCGATTAAAGGATATTTACATGAAGAAGTACTTGGCGAACATATTCTATTTGAAAATACAACTTTACATGTTTCATACTAATAGCTGGAAGAGATATGAGAAAAATTATATCATTAAAGACTCAACTGAAATGAGAGTTTGAGATGAAGAATATGAGCGAGACTAATATGATACTTGGTGTTGATATCAATAGAAACAAAGCCAAAGAGGTATCTATTTTTATCACAATATATATATATATATAAGGTCCAATAGAAATTCTCGATGTCCGAAGCAAAAATGATTGGAACACTCATTGGTTCCTAATTCAAACTCAGTGTCACTAAAGCACCAGCCGAAGCATCAGAAAAGAAGTATATACTTGGGATACATAATACCAATATTATTGGTATCATTATGTATGCTACGATTTTCACGAGTCCTAATCTTTCCTACGTCGTAAGTGTTTTGAGCAGATTCATGTCGAATCCGAGGAAGCCACATTGGCATTCACTCAAATGGCTCATGAGATACTTGAAGAACTCGGTTACTGTAGGGTTATGTTACAATCAGAATTATACATGTAATCTAGTTCTTAGAGGGCATGTGGACTTCGATTATACAGGCTTCCTTGACATATGGAAATATACTTTGGGTTATATGTTTATTGTACTTGGAGGAGTTGTTAGTAGGAAGTCTTGTATACATAATGATGTTGCATTTTTCTCTATGGAAGCCAAGTATATGGATCATATGGAAGTCATGAAGGAAGTTATTTATCTCAAAATGTTTTGGAATAAACTTATCTCAAGATGTGGTTTTGTTTAGCGCAATAATATTAGTGTTATTCGTTGAATTAAGAATTTGAAGTTCCATAAGCAAACTAAACATATAAACATTAAGTTTTACTTCATTTGAGATGTGGTGAAGATGGAGCAAGTGAAGGTTGTTAAATTATTAGTGAGGAAAATATTTGGGATGGTCTTACCAAAATATTTTCGATTTCAAAGCTCATGAACTGCATGAGACTGGTGCAAGTCTTTGATGCATGTGTGTTGGCCTTTAAATAGTAGAACATTTGGTATAATGGATGTTAGATTTATTATAAGCCTAGATGGAGTATTGTCATGTAATGCTATTTTTAACAAATATATTTTCGAATAGCTACAAACATAGCTAGTTCTATCATGACATGTATTAGGAAAAACTGTTGAAACTGTATCAGTGAAGCTTAAGCAGTGACTTAATGACAGATACATCTATTGGATCCTAAGGGTTGGGATATAATGAAAATAGTGGTGACCATTTGTGTCAAATAAGATATGTGTTGAACCAAATTAGGCTAGTCCAAAGCAAGATGGTCTAAAACGAGTTGATCTAAATAAGTTTGATCATAAGCCAGAGATGGACCGTAACACCATAACTGGACCAAAGCAGAGTATTCTATTTTCTAGGTCTCATAATTGTGGTGTTCTAGTGTTAATTATATTTCCAATTCATTAGGTCTTTTATAGTAATTAGTTTTATTTATGAGATTTCATATATTAATATATTAGGAGTTATTCCAGCCGTTGATTAATCGGCTTTAATCTGAAGTGTCTGATGAAGTAGTAGGGTTTTCTCTAAACCTATAAATAGAAGAAGATATTGCTATTCAATGTGTGATGTGTTCACATTAGCAACATATTTTATAAGAGTGAGAAATATTTAGTGATGTGATATATAAACACTGAAGAAAGTGTTATGTGAATCACGCTGTCTTTTGCTACAAAGAGTGATTGAGTCATTTGTCTTTTAGTCTTTCGATAACCTACTTATTTTATAAAATGAACGTTCATTGCTCGTAAATGTATGATTTCTTCACAAACCAAACCACGTTAAATCTATATTTTGTGTTTGATTTTATTATAATTTCTTTTATTTGTTACGCATCTTGAATAAAATAATTTATTTTTCTTCCAAAGGTTTATTAATTGATACATCGGTTCTGGCTTCGGCGACAGAACGGTGTTTTCTCAACATATAGAAATAAAACTCATTAATGATTTTATTTAAACCATCCATAACCCATGTTGTAATTTATTATTATTATTTTTATATTCTTGGTATTTATTATCTTTTTTAGTCTTCAATGAGACGAGTCTTAAATGAGAAAATATGTCACTTGTTATTAGTTACTAGGCGAATTCAATCAATAACCTGGCTATCTTGAAGTTGATCTTTGCTAGTTTTTCTTTTTTGGTTTTGCTTTCCTGTCCCTGGTTCACCTCTTTTAATGCCTTTAGGTATTCCCTCTGGTTTTTTTTTTGTTTAAGATTCTTTTTTTCTTTTTATTCAATTATTTTTTTAATTACTTGTTAAATAAAAAAAACACAATGGGAGTATTTTAACGGATAATAGAGGTTCAACTAGCTGAGATATTAACAGAGGATGAAGATTCAGTTAGCTCGGATATTGTTTCCTTCAAAATTAAAATAACTGTTAGTATCCTCGTGTTTTTTGTTGTGTAGCCGAATGTAAGTATACATATTAATAAAACTTAGATGGGTATATTTTGATTTTGAAATTATACATGATCATAACTAAATTGTTATTTAAATTGAAGAGTTAGGTGCAATATATGTAAAAATATTGTTGGGTATATATTGATATAGTGATACATGGCAAAAATGTAGGTAGTGATGTGATCTTCCACGCGTGTGGGTAGTTCGCATTCTTACTCTGAGGGCCTCCGCGTATGTGAATCTAAACCTTTATGATATGATTAAATATTGGTCGTTAGTTCTAAATAAACTCAATGGTTGAGATCGATTACATATTATCATATATATCTTACTCCACTATACTTATTTCTCCATTGATATTGAAGGTGAACTGCAAGTTTATTTTTTGTATCATTGATTTTTTACATATACCCAGATTTTCTTCAGCCAGCTGGTGCCAAATGCTTGGAAAATTTTAATGACAATTATCATTGTATTAATGTTATGATGTTTTTGTCCATGAATTTGATTATTAATAAAATTCTCAATTCATACTTTTATTTTATGATGATCGAGAATGCAAAGATCATCGATGAGCTTCTATATTTCAATAAGATTCAGAAGAAAGAATTTATGTGCATCTCTGATAATTAGAAGACTTAGGTAAAAGAGAATAAGTGACTATTCTCGCACCCGGAATTTGAAAAGTGAGTCATCTATATTTATACATGCTTGAATTTTGAGTCTCTATTTGGATATGATTTGTATTTTTAATTAGGCTTGTTATGAGATTTAATTTAAGTCAGATTTGGCGCGGCCGTTGAAAGTACCATATGTCAAATATCACTATGCTAGGTTGGTGAGGAAGGTTTCCCAGTGATGTTACTTGTATAGATTGCTACTTGTGCCTGAAAACTTTGTTTCTAGTGGTCTATTGTTTCATGTTTTTCCATTGGTGGACTTTTCCATCTGTAGATACTAGGAACTAGGCGAATGTAATGAGGAATAGATTCCCCTAAATAAAATTATAAAATTTTGTTATCTATAAAAAAATAAAGGTTGTAATGATGCGATCTTCGGTCATGAAGGCTATTGTGAAGCATGGGGTGGTGAAAATTGAGGTAACCAAATGTTCCACGTTGAAAGTTGCAAGGAGTAGAGTTGATAAGTGCAACAAAAAATGTAGGATCGCAAGTCTAGATAATAATGCATCAAATTCTAAGTATGCCACGGTCTGAAGGTTCAAAAGTTGTTAAAACCAAAAGTAAAAAAGCATGGAACCGAATCTCAAGTATGTAGTTGGGAAGATATTGATTACTCATTATGCCTAATATTTAACTATAAATAATTTTGTTGTAAAAGGTTCAATCAATATATTTATGGTGCTAGAGATACGAGAGGATAGCCAAAATGATGTAGGAGAAACTACAGCTTTTCCTAAGACCAAAGTAGTATTTCTTCCTTATAATTGGAATATGGTTGAATGCGCAATAGTGATAGTGTTGGTAGAACCCATATAACCTCAAGTCTACCAGCCTAAAATAGTAGTGGTGGTGTCAGGTCTGCTGCCATAGACGACGAGTTAGTATATACAGATGATGATCTAGCTATGATTAGTGAAGTACATTTGGACCATACCAAAAAAGTTGTGATTAATAAAAAAATTCCTCGTATGTTAAGGTAACGTGAAAGCTTTATGTAATAGGCAAGATCGGTTGTGGACCTTGAAGCTATTAGAAAGAATGTAGTAGTTAAGGCTGATGTTAAGGTTGTGTGTGTTGCAACTAAGAATCTTACTTGTGAAGGTTTCAAGAATTAATGTACTTGAGTGAGAGACTTATTTTGTTTTCATGTCAACTAACGGTTTCGAGTAGCTAGAGCTAAATGATGCATCACTTTAGGTAAGTTCCAGTTGTGTTTATTTAGAAGAAATATAGATGCGTCGAGTATCAGACCTCATATGACGAATATGAATAGGGAATCTGAACCTCATATTTGTACCTTGGATCAGATCTTTAATGTTTTGAGACAATATCTTACTCCTTCCAACATAAGAACATTTTGAATCTATTTATTTTTTATGAATTTGGTTAAGAGATTCCAAACTTGGGAGTAGAGGTATGCTGAAACTGTCCCTGACATGTGTTAGTAAGTGTGAATATATGTTGATTTATTTGCATTTATATTTTATACGATGTGTAATTCTTTGACTTCTCTACATCAAGCATGCCAGAATTTTACCACCTTATGGTGACATTTGGTCCATTTTTGATGTTGTTGGTGTGTCATTTGAGGATAACACATATCTAAACGCAGTCGTTAAAGCAGAGAGAGATGCGAACGAAAAGTTGAAGAAAAATTTAAAATGTAAACAGGTGGCCAATAGAGTATTAAGGTGTAACCCTTAATCCAAAGTGGAATACATAACTCAGTTAAAGCAAGTTTATGGCAATGTCTTCTTAACATCAAAACTTCATGGGGTATTCAAGAGTATCACTAAACAATTTTTTTCCTTTATTGACTTTAAAGGGTTCTTGTATAGACTAGCGCTAGTCTAGGCCGATGCAATTTCCTCAACCCATAAAACGTTGGATGATACCAATACTGAATTAACCAAAGTACATGAGTATCTAGAAGTCGAACATACCGTAGCTCAATTTGAGAAATAATATTTTCATGCATAATTGGAGGAAACATTGACTCAAAATAAGAAACTGGAAGATACCATGGCAGTTGGACACACCTAATAGACTGGATTGGTGGTTGACTTTGAAGAAGATATGCTCGAAGCAGCCATATAAGCTATGAATAAGGCTGAAAAATACATATAGTTCAGTTTCACCAGAGTATCTTGAGACCAACTTAGACAAAATATAAAAATATGTTCCTAGGGAGGAGAGGCTCGATATGTGCGAGTGGTCCAATTTTCCTAATAATAAACCACTTATAACCGCTACAAAAAAAGGTTATAATGTGTATGAGCAGATCATGGAGGCTAAGAGGAAAACGTCGGCCTGGTTGACTGAAGAAGATGATGGACAATGTGATGCTAGTGAGCAAATTATTATACCTCATTGTCAAGTATTTTGTTGCCCACTCTAGTGGATCCGTAGATGCGGTTGTTAGAGATGAAACTACTACTGGACAACCGAAAGTGGAGGTTCGATCGCTCAAGGTGGCTTAAACCAACTAGTATTTTTGTAACTTGGTTTTACTTTTAAGTTTTTGTAGCTTTTGAGGTAACTTTTGTGACTAAATTCCTCATTGATGGGGTAATATTTGTGAATCCAAGTCTCATTGATAATGGAAATTTCTCTGGTGTGATAAATATGGTGAGTTTATTACTTGCAAGTTACATGATTTATTTTTTATATGTTTTATTCGCGTTTTGTTTTATAAAAAATATTGTATTGTCTGGTACTATGTTATTATAATTACAATGTTTAGTTCCAAAAGAACAAAATCTGAATAAGAACCCTGTGGATCTTTGCTTTCATTATGTCTATAAATAAACAAACTTATTTTTTTTTCAATGATGTATGACTATCTTTATGACTACTTTCAATAATAATCATTTATATGTTTGTTTAATGTATATGCATGCAGAGTCCCTGAATTACTTATATTTTTTATTATAATTTGTTTGTTTGGAAGAGGGTCGTAGGTCCCTTTGGTATTGAAGATCATTCCCAGTCTTACCCACTATTTTTGTTTGTATGAAAGCGAAAAATCTTTAAGAGAATTAAGATTATTGTCCAAGATTATCCTTCATTTTTTGTATATAAAGATCAAAGCTCTTCAAGAAGCTGAAGATAATATTTAGTCTCATTGTTTATTATGTTGTTAGAACTAGTCTAAATCCCCCGCATGTAGTGAAGACTACCTATATGAATCTTAAACTTTTAATTTGTATTGATTTGAAGCATAATGTCTTATAAAATGAATAGTAGAGTGATGCAAAAATAAATTATAATACATGTAATGATAAGAATAAATATTTATTAAAAATAAATGCCTCTTTAAAACCTTCCTTATGTCACTAAGGTAGGAAAGAGTACATCCATGTAATAAATTGTTAACATATACGAGAACATAGTAATGAGCCAAAGCTTATGGAGGATAATAAAACTTTAAATTCTCGATGTTTCAAGTGTGTCAAATCTGTTTTCCTTATTCATCTACAAATTTGTACATTTATGGCTTCAATTTAGGTTTGATTGTGTAAGACCTTCCCAATTGGAGGGGCAACTTTCCTAGGTGCATGCCCTTGGTATGAAGGAATGATCATCTTATAAATTTATACCCCACCCCGAAGTTGCAAAGTTGAATATTGGAGTTATATATATATTGCATATCAGAGTTTTGTAATGTTTTGACCGAAGTGGGATTTGACCCATTTGTTCCTCAATTGCATCAAGTCTGACACTTATTACTTTTGAATTACTGACATCCTCGTATGTTTAAATTTGGTAAGAATGCATAGTAATTTTGGCTTGTACCGCTACATTTATGTAATAAACCAAAGTGAAAAGTGTTTTTTTTATTTCCAAACATGGAATGGATATGTAAGACCAGATAAAATCTTGCAAGAAGTCTGGCAATTGCTTGTGGTACATTCCAACATATTTTTGATACCATCGGATATGGTCATGTTGGTCACCTTACTTATCCATGGAAAAGAAAAGATAAAATCTTAATACCCTTACTGCCGCAGAACTATGTAATCTCTTTGTTTTGAAATTGAATCTTATTATTTGTTGTGATGACTCGTGATGTGCCATATTTGTTACAAATATTGGATCTGAATAATTTTCTAACTTCCTTAGTTATGATGTTCACCAATGATTGCGCCTATACCCATTTGGAAAATTAATCAATTGTTAAAAGTAAGAATTTTCTTTCTCCATAAGCTTTTGGAAGGGGTATTACAATGTCCAAGTCTCATTTAAGAAAAAGATGAGTTTAGATATTATTTCAAGTAACACTCTCACGACTTGGATTGAGCTGGTGAAGTGTTGGTAGTATCATAATTCTTGAGTTTGGAAATATTACACACAATGCTTTGTGCATACCAAGAAAAACCTCGACGATTGTCATGAGAAAATGGTCATTAGTTCGTAAAAGAAGGGGCTGATTCTATGTACTAATTTCGTAGATGAGGTTATGCGGATTCACACAAAGAAAAATGACCAATAACTTCAATATTTGATCATAACTTCACTATAAACAAATTATTTGGACACCATAATTGAGGAAAAAGAACAAGAAAACAAGGAAATATCTTCCATTAACCTAACACGTAGAGATGGCAATGGGTCGGGTTCAGACCGAGTTTGGGCTTACACGCTTCGACCCACATTTTTTTACTTCAAACCCCGCCCAGCCCGACCGGCTGTGGGTTTAATATTTTTTAGCCCGAGCCCAATCCCTACATATCTGCGGGTCAGCCCGGCCCACAAACACTATTTTTACTATTTAGATTGTTCCGTTGTGTGCAATCCGGTCTGAATCCATATCAAATTTAATTTAATTTTTTAATTTTAGATTAAGAAAAGGATTTAAAAATTTAAATCAAAACAAACATAAATAAATAAACAATTTTATATTATTCAAATATATAAATCTTTAACAAAAACAAGCAATTTAAAACATGATTTGACGTTAAATAATAAAAACTAAGCATAAAGACTAAGAGTAAAAGTAAATATATAATTAAAATATTATTCAATGAAAAATTTAATTAGTAATTATTAGAAAAAGAAATTTATACATTATTTAATAATTATTATATATATATATATGTATATATATATATATATATCATTGTTATTATTATTTACATTTTTCAATTTTTATATATAGTTTATATTTTCGGGTGTTGGTCGGATTGGACAAACTAAAAATCCATATCCGACTCGACTCGCATACGGACCATAATTTTTATATATGTACCCGTCCAATTATAAGTTTGGGTCAGACAAAGTCTGACCAGATCAAGTCTGTCAGACCGGTTTGGGTCGGTTCGGACCAACATTGTCACCCCTACTCGCATGTTTCATATTGACACGCTCATTTCTTTTGAAATGATTAAGCTGAAAATCCACATTGGAGGATGAAGAAGCCCATAAATATAATTCATGTTACAATAATACATATATACAATAAATCAAAGCAATAAAGATTTTGTAAACTGAAAAGGAAAAAGTAACCACTTATGCTTGGGAACCCAGGTTCGGGTACAATGATGTCTTATTTTTTCATTCCAATTGTTATGGAAATATATGAATTTATCTTTCAATACTTTGTTATTATATGGATTTTCCTGAAGAAATATGACATCATTACCCGTCAAGAAATAAAAGAAATTGTGCATCTTTCAGTCAAATATTTCGACCATGGTAAGAAAATATGTCACATATGTTGATAAACCCTTCGTGACAAAATTATGAACGAAAGAAGAACCCTCTAGGAGTTGGAGTTGGGTACAAGTTCTTTAGGAGTTGGGTATAAGTTGACTGAGATAAATCATAGTCACTTCAAAACTTCGGCGTATCGAAGTTCAACTATCCACAGTTTTTAAATTGATCTTATAAGTTTTTCATTCACTTTACACCAAGAAGTTGGGGCTATTCAACCATCTTCAACGAATAATCGAAACATCTGAAAACAAACAAGAATAAATAATGAAAATAATAAGATTTAACAGCATACTAAGTGTTAGTTGTATTATTTTCTTTTTGATAAAATAAAAAGAAAAACAAAAGGTTTTTAATGGGACATAAACATATTGAGTACAAACCAGATCAGATACGACTTTGATGACAATTCGGCTATAATAAATTAAATGACCAAATAAACCAGTCATAAAGCTTTTAAAAGTCTAACGGAAGGTGCTTGGTGTAATTAATTTGGCTCATAAAAAACAACAACTTCGGGCTAGACAAGTGCAACGAATTCAAAGATTTGATAATCAACAAATCTATGAGATAAACTTCGACAAAAAATATATTAATGCTCTGGACAATCAAATGTCAGTAATTGTTTGATACTATAGTAATTGTTTGATACTATCGCAATTAGTGATTGTCTGATATTAACGCAAGGACCATAAATACATCTATTGATAAAAAAAAGTAAAAAGTTTTATCTATAAATCTATGGTTGATTAGTCATATCAGTAATAAATCGTATTATTATCCATAAACTTGATAAAAATATCAAAATCTAAAATTTAAAATCAAATAAAATCTACTTTTTGAAATAATATAAAATAATATATTATTTATATATCTTAAAAATATAATTCTTGCTTTATAAATTTATATTTAAAAACCAAACAATCATCAACAAAAAGTATTAGTTCATTCTTAATTTGAACATTTAATAACATTAATAATTTTTATTTTTATTTTATTTTTTCAACCCCTCTAAACCTTTTTTTAATCAAAAGATACCTTTATTATTGAAAATTGAATGTTACAAAACTATAGGGACTAAGAGTAGTTATCCCAATTTGTTAATTTGAAATTTGAAACCAAAGTTTCCCTCCAAAGCAATAAAACGATGATTTTCTAAAATCTTCAACGATTACTTCATCTTTTTCACTTCTTGAACAGAGTCTCCATCAACCTCATCAAAATGATCTTCAGAGCAAGACCAGCCTCCCTTCCCTCTCTTATCACATCCATCCTTGCAGCTTATTAGCCAGCCTTTCCTTACCTGCATTGAAAACAAACCAGCAGTAGTATCAAAGCTATTTGATAGAATTAATCAGAGCTGAGGTATCCTAGCCCAATGCTAATAAGCTTTCTGTAGGTACTTAAGTTTGGATCTTCAAAACCAGTTTCTAGGTTCATGGCCAATTGATTGATTAGATTTAGTGAATCTGATTCTATGTCTAT
Source organism: Limnanthes douglasii subsp. nivea (assembly GCA_036936605.1). NCBI lineage: Eukaryota > Viridiplantae > Streptophyta > Magnoliopsida > Brassicales > Limnanthaceae > Limnanthes > Limnanthes douglasii. The sequence continues at coordinate 15,334,586 of JAUPFV010000003.1, read as the reverse complement.
GTCAGTCCAATTATTCTTGTAATATATGATTAATCCTTCGAGCAGCGCTTTCGTCTCAGCAAGAAAACTAGTAAACTTTCTGAATAATATCTCGGTAGCTTGAACGATTTCTTCAGAGCTGTCTCTGATCAGGATACCACCACCTGATTCTTCATTTCTAGCATAAGCTCCGTCCACGTTTATGTTGAGTCTGGTATTCAATGGAGGAAGCCATCTCAGGTACACTGACTTTTTATATCTTTCAATTGTAGAGCAGCCCAGAGAAACTCCTGCATTAAAAGACATAGACCAGTGCTTGTAGTTCAGCTTATTAGATACATCCATACCTTTAATGATGTTTATGATTAGATCAATAGCATTTTTAGTACTAAACTGATGTGCCTTATACTTAATAGCATTTCTGGCTTTCCAAATCACTTAGCATATAGCCTAAGGAATTAGATGAGTAACATGAAACTTTTTGTTTGAAAACCAGAACCAATATCTAAGAATGTGCGTTAGCACCATGTAACGATTGATTTTAATTTAGAAAATGCAGGCAAACCAGTTTTATATTTGTCAGGTAAAGTTACATCTGACAAAAAGGTGGTTCTTATCTTCACAATTGTTACAAAACATACACTTAGAAGCTAAGTTAAGATGTATCATCATCATAATTCAATCTAGCGATATAAAGTTGTGAATTAGCTTCCAAGTCATGAAAGAAAACTTCCTGGGAATGTTTGAATTCCAAATTTTCATGAACAAGCTTGAATGGGCATGTTTGATTCTCATGCTGTTCCAAGTCAACTTCATGTTGAAGTTCATATCCTTAGAGTGATTCCAGCACATAGTGTCTTCAGTGTCAGAGCAAACTTTAAGAGTGTTGATAATGTCAAGTATTTCCTTAGATAAGAGACCTTTTGTTATTGTTTGAGACGGTAACTCCCAAATGAGAAGTAGGCAGAAAGTCAACATCAAAACCAGTTTGAAACTTTAAGATTTGGATTCTTGATTAGTGAGATTTTGATGAAATAATCAACTTATTTTTTTGCTTGTTTATAGCCTGCCCCGATAGTCTTTGATAATCATATAGAAACCTGCTCAGTTTATCAATTGAGGTAGACAAACTGTTAGTTGATAAGGAGAATAAATGTATAAGGGCCAAAATGCATAGAAATAAATGTATAAGGGCCAAAATGCATAGAAATAAATGTTAAAGGGCCAAAATGCATAGAAATGAATGTATATGGGCCAAAGTGCGTTAATTGTAAAGATGTAGCCAAAATAGGAAAGAATTTTAGAGTAGGGACCAAAAGATGTAATTAACCCGAGTTAAAGTGTGTGGGGTCCACAATTGTACTATAAAAGGACCTCACACGCTTCACGAATTTCGAGATGAATAGTACGACTTTCTCTCTCTACTACTTTAACACTTTCTCTCTCTAAATTTGACTCTAAAGTATTTCTCTATCACAAAATCCCCCTCGGACTATCTTTCAACTCTTCAGTGGCGCCGTCTGTGGGAAACGAGAATCGTTCCGACGATCATCACTCCCTAGAAATAGTTCTTGTTCCGAGGAGAACCATGGAAGGTCGGGGGGACGATCCAGTTGATCCCTGCGAGGAAAACATGGAAGGGGATGACTTTCGAAATGACTTGGAGTCCGAAGGAGAGGGAGGTCGGCGAGTCGAAAATGATTTTGATGACTCCGCTCTTTTGGCTCAGAGGAATGAACTGTTACTGGAAATCGAAAAGTTGAAGGCGGAGAAAGAAGCCGCCCAAAGAAACATTCGATCTGAGATAAGGAGAGAGCCCGTCGAGCAAAGAGAGGAACGGGACGTTGAAACTCGTCCCAAGAAAAGGGATGATAGGTCTCGGAGGCGTGAGCGACGATCTCCAAGAAGGAAAGACAAGTACCGTTCGGACTCAGCTTCTTCGAGCGGCTATTCGCGGTATAGCACTTCTGAATCTTCTCCTCGAAGATGCCACAGGAAGAAAAAGCGTGGTCGAAGGCAAAATGGAGCTCGGAGGGGAAGGAGTTCGGAGAGGAAATCCTCGCGGGAGAGGAGTCGCCACGACCGAGTAGATGATCGCTCTCATGAACAGGTGAAGTGCCCAGGGAAGGATAATGTAGGCCCTCGGAATTCGGAATGGCAGCAACAATACACTTTGCCCTCCGAGGAGGGCTTGTACTTCTCAAACAATGATAATCTGAGGTCCAATGTTTATCGAACAGGGCACAATTGGAGAGCCTCTCCTTTGTCTTCGGAGATCTTAGTAGGGAATCTCCCAAAGCATTTTGACATTTCGAAGCTTGAAAAATTCGACGGAACTCAAGATCCGGACAATCATATCGAGCAATTTAAGAATTTCATGATAAACTTTGACGACGATGATAAACTCCTGTGCAGAGCATTCTCTCAAACTTTTAAGGGAGTGGCGTCCAAATGGTACAACAGGTTACCTCAGGGATCCATTAAGAACTTTGACATGTTCTGGAACATTTTTAGACAGCATTTCGTGGGAAGCAAGAAGTTTCGGGCCAACGGGGACACCATAATATACTGTCGACAAAAAGTGGGGGAGAGCCTCAAAAATTACACCAATCGTTTTGTCAAAACCAAGACGGATATGGAATACTGTAAGGACTCGGTGGCACTTGCAGCGTTCAGAATGGGATTGCTCCCCGGGTTATTGAAAGACACAGTGGCAGAAAGCCAAGCGATGACTTTTGGAGCATTGCTGGATCAAGTTGAGAAGAGAATCTTGGTGGAAGAAACCCAAGCCTCAGAGAAAGGGTCCGGAGAGCAATTGGACCACAATCAGCTTCAACGGGTTGAACCAAGCACTCAGGGCCCTCGATTGACCGTTCAGGCTAAAAGCATGGGTCAGTATCCTCCAAGGCAAAAATCAAATCAGCAGTATTATGGTAATCAATCGAATCACAATCAGGGGGGAAGATACATGTCAAACAAATGGACTCGGCCCGACTACTATGCGGAGCTGACGGAAAATGTCGCTGCAATATTTGACAAAGCCAAAAATTCGGTCACGTTTAGGAAACCCTTTCCTATACAAACACCGAGGGAGAACAGAAGCGTTAACAAATATTGCAAGTATCACGAGGATGTGGGCCACGACACCAAAGATTGTATAGCCCTGAAAAAGGAGGTGCAGGCTCTCATCGAAAATGGAATGCTGTTGGAATATGTCAAAAAGCACTCCCAGAAGAATGCCGTGGTAAAAGCTGTCTCAAAGAATACTGACACAACAATGGTAATTTCCGAAGGGGTTGACAATTTTGACATCGAGCAGGAATATTTGGACCCGAAAACTGGGAGGAACAATGTGAACTTGGTCGAAGAAGAAATCCCAAGAGGGAAAGTGGATAGTCTGTGTGCATTTTTTGAGTCTTTAGCAATCTTTGGTGGAGACACCATCGCAGGGAATTCGAACAGCTCGCGCAAGAGGCACATGGTGAATTTGACCACCCAGATTGAAGCTGGAGTCTCCGCACAAATGCATCGATCGCCTTCCCCTATTATTTGTTTTGATGATGATGATATGCGTAATGTAGCAGGCCCTCATAAGGACGCCGTAGTAATCGCGGCGGGCATCGCCGGGGATCAGGTTCAGAAAATACTTATCGACACAGGAAGCTCTGCGAACATTTTGTTTATGAGTACTTATCGCCGCATTTCTGACCCACCGGTCATCCGAAGATCTGACAGAACGATAGTAGGTTTCACTGGTGCTACGGCGGTTGTCGTGGGAGAATTTTAATGTATGGTGGAGTTGGGTCGTGGACCGTTCAAAAAAGAGGTAGAGGTACTTTTCATTGTGGTTGACGCGCCCACCTCATACAATGCTATCCTAGGTCGCTCTTGGTTGTCACGGATGCACGGCGTCATCTCCACGGTGCATCAATGCCTAAAATATGTAATCGGGAACAACATTGGCACGGTCAGAAGCAGCCAGAAGATGGCACGAGAATGCTACCAAATCGCTTTGTCGTCTAAGGGAGTTCGAGGGGGACCCTCTGACTCAGCATAGCAATTAAAGGGGCCACCCTCCGAGGTCATTCCTTGTGATGATCCGAGGGAGGCCCCCGGATTTCAGGTCCCGGAGGAGGACTCTTCGACACACGAGTTCATGGCTGGGAAAGTTCTGAAAATAGGGGTTCATCTCTCCCCCGAATTTAGAGGAAAGTTAATTAATTTTTTGTCTGACAGGCTCGATATGTTTGCTTGGTGTGCACAGGATGTCACGGGGGTGCCGACGGAGATTATATGTCACAAGCTCGCCTTGCGATCGGATGTCCGACCAATAGTTCAGAAAAGGAGGCCTGTCTCCCCGGAAAAGGCCTCAGCAATCTTGTTGGAGGTCGAACGACTTTTAAGTATTGGTCATATTCGCGAGTCGCATTATCCCCTATGGGCATCGAATCCGGTGCTGGTAAGGAAGAAGAATGGCAAGTGGAGAATGTGTATCGACTTCACGGATTTAAACCGTGCTTGTCCTAAGGATCCTTTTCCTGTCCCGTGCATCGATCAGTTAGTGGACTCGACCTCCGGAAATCGGTTGCTATCTTTCATGGATGCTTACTCAGGATACAATCAAATCCTACTGGCTGCTAACGATGAGGAGAGTACTTCTTTTATTACTGGGCGAGGTCTATACTGCTACAAGGTCATGCCTTTTGGGTTAAAAAACGCGGGGGCAACTTATCAGCGACTGGTTAATAAGACCTTCGAGGAGCAGATTGGGAGGAATATGGAGGCTTATATCGACGACATGTTGGTGAAAAGCGAGAAAGACGACGACCATTTTACCGACCTCACGGAGACGTTCCACAACTTGCGTAGGGTTAACCTAAAACTCAATCCAGAAAAGTGCATTTTTGGGGTACGGTCGGGTAAATTTCTTGGCTACTTGATCAGTGAGAAAGGTATTGAGGCGGACCCGGAGCAATTAAGAGCGTTGATCACTATGAGCCCCCCTCGAAACATTAAAGAGGTACAAATCCTGACAGGGCGATTGGCTGCCCTCAATCGATTCATTTCCCGCTCATCGGACAAATGTGCCCCATTCTTTAAAGTTTTACGGAATGCGAAGCACTTCTGTTGGACCGAAGAGTGTTCGACGGCGTTTCGTCAAATTCAGGAGTATCTAACCTCTCCGGAAGTTTTATCTAAACCATTGGCGGGGGAGACGTTGATTGTGTATATAGCGGTATCCGCGTGTGCGGTCAGTTCAGTGCTCCTCCGAGAAGCTGATGCTCTCCTAAGGCCAATTTATTATGTCAGCAAGAGTTTGCTAGATGCCGAAAAGCGGTATCTTACTTTGGAGAAGGTGGCGTTGGCGTTGGTGACAGTAGCGCGAAAGATGAGACCTTATTTTCAAGCACATCCGATTGTGGTCCGAACGACGTTTCCCCTGAAAAGTCTATTACAGCGACCAGACGTCTCTGGCAGAATGACTAAATGGTCTGTTGAGTTGGGAGACTTTGACATAACGTTTGAGCCTCGCACAGCAATAAAAGCCCAGGTTTTAGCGGATTTTCTAGTTGAATTTCACTCTGACAGGGACGACCAGGAGGTATCTGATATAGTTGCTGAGGAAGAATGGGTAGTACGAACGGATGGGGGGTCAAACATCTCAGGCTGCGGGGCAGGTGTTCAGTTAATATCCCCGCAAGGAGTCGCCATGTTCCAAGCCATCCGTTTCGGTTTCAAAGCCACCAATAATGAGGCTGAGTACGAGGCAGCTTTAGCCGGCTTGCGGTTAGCTCAGATATGCGGGGCTCGACGGGTAAAGTTGGTCAGTGATTCTCAGTTGGTGATCAATCAGGTTTCAGGGGAGTCCGAGGCAAGGAAGGAAACACTGGTACAATACTTGAAACTAATGAAAGATTTGGCGTCAAAATTCGAAGGCGTCAAGTTCGAGCATGTCCGACGGGAAATGAATGTCGTCCCAGATTCTCTTGCTTCTGCTTCGCGGACCGTAGGTTATCCTTGGGTTTTGACCCAGACATGCCCGTCGATCTCTATCTCTAAGGACCAAGTGATGAATGTCTCAGAGGAAAATCATGCGATTACCCCTGATTGGAGAACAGTCATCATTGATTTTTTGGCTCATGACATCTTGCCCGCCGACAAATATGAAGCCAGAAAAGTAAGATTCAAGTCTCACGGTTACATTTTGTTGGACGGATCATTGTATAAGAAGTCTCTGAGTCGGCCATTGTTGAGGTGCTTGAATGGACCTGACTCGCAAATTATCCTCTCCGAGTTACACGATGGCGAAGGATCCGCTCATTGTGGATATAAAGCTCTGATTCGCCGAGTATTCTTGGCAGGTTATTACTGGCCAACTATTTCAGCCGATGCAAAAGATTTGGTCAAGCGTTGTGACACGTGCCAGCGGTACGCTAATATAATCCACAAGCCAGGAGCACTGATGGAAAGCATCCCAGAGGCGGTTCCTTTTGACAGATGGGGCATTGACTTGGTTGGACCTCTACCTATGGCTTCAGGTGGCAGACAGACGATAGTTGTAGCCGTTGACTACTTTTCTAAGTGGGTAGAGGCTGAGCCACTTGCGGGCACGAAAGCCAAGGATGTGATCAAATTTGTTTTGTCTAATATCTGTTGTCGTTTTGGTATGCCATTGCAGATTACGACGGACAATGGTCCACAGTTTGATAACAAAGAATTTCACAATTTTTGTATGTCAAGGGGAATACGACAATGTTTCTCGGCGCCATTTCATCCTCAGGCAAATGGCCAGGTAGAAGTAACCAATCGCACCATCCTCGACGGGCTGAAGAAGAACTTAGAAGGAAAGGCGGGGAAATGGCCCGACTATTTACAGGAAGTGCTATGGGCATATCGAACGACCCCACGAACAGCCACCGCTGTGTCTCCTTTTGCCTTAGTTTATGGAATGGATGCCGTGGTTCCTTCAGAGATCCTTTTCCCTTCACATCGAATAGCAGCTTATGATGCAGACACGAATGACGCGCACAAAACATTGGCTTTGGACTTGGTCGAAGAAAAGAGACAGCGGGCGCAATTGACTTCCCTTCATTATCAAACTCTTATGAGGAGTCGATACGCATCCAAAGTCAACCATAGGGACTTTCAGGTGGGAGACAAGGTCCTACGGAAGATTTTCTTACATACTAAGGACAAGAGTCTGGGGAAGCTAGGCCCTAATTGGGAAGGCCCCTATGAGATCATTGACAAAATTAAACCAGGCACATATAGGCTAAAAGATAAAGATGGACGATATCTCCGTTTACCTTGGAATATTGAGCATTTAAAATTGTACCTCGATTAGCAGAGCTCAGATAGAATATTGTATTTCTTTTTATTTTCTTTGTACACCTCGAGAAAACTTTTGGTGAGGACACACTCTTTCCTACCCTGCTAGGCACAGGAAGGTTTTAATGAGGTGTTTCAGTGATCCCATTAAATACAATGTTTCTTTGCCTTTAACTATTTTTTGAGTCACATTAACATGTGCCTCGAAATGTTGTCCCTCACACTATTTTTTGAGTCACATTAACATGTGCCTCGAAATGTTGTCCCTCACACTATTTTTTGAGTCACATTAACATGTGCCTCGAAACGTTGTCCCTCACACTATTCTTTTTGGGTCACATTAACATGTGCCTCGAATTGTTGTCCTTCGACCTATTTTCTGAACCACATTCACATTCAGATATGCCACGATGATTGGGGACTTTCAAACTATTCTTCGGGTCACATGACGATGTGCCTCGATGATTTGGGACTGTCAAATTGTTTTTAGGGTCACATTAAGTTGAGCCATGATGATTTGGGACTTTCGAAAAAAATTTAGATCATTATGAGGTGTGCCTCGAAGCCACCCCCAGTAATGTATCGAGCAAACTTAAGTCAAATGTTAGGACAAAAGAACCCACAACTAAACTTGGTGAATATATTCGAAGGCATAGTTGCAAATATGAAACTTGGTGAATATACCCAAGTAATAATTTTTCGAAGCACCAGTGGGTTGAAATTCGAAGGCCCAGTTCGAAGGCCTGATTCATATATTCGAAGGCCACATAAGTTGGAGTTCGAAGGCCTAGTTGCAAATATAAAACTTGGTGAATATACCCAAGTAATAATTTTTCGAAGCCCAAGTGGGTTGAAATTCGAAGGCCCAATTCGAAGGCCTGATTCATATATTCGAAGGCCACATAAGTTGAAATTCGGAGGCCTAGTTGATTCCAATATGCCCAAGTAATAATTTTTTGGAGGAACCAAGTAATAATTCGAAGGCCTAGTTGATTCATATATTTTTCAAATATGTCTGCGTAATAATTGTTCGACGGCCTTAGTGCAAGTATAAAACCTGTTGAATCTTTCTAAGTGTAAATTTGTCGAAGGATAAATATGACACCTACTAAATCTATCTAAGTTAAAATTCTATCAAAGGCCGTACGAATTTGTGAATTTACCCAAGTGTTCATTGTTCGAAGGATTAGTGCAATAATAATTCGAAGAACAGTACATTGATGAATTAAAACTTCAAGTACTTGTTGAAACAGCACAAACAGCTTCCAACCATTACAAAAAAAATAGAGGCCTTTTAGGCCATACAAAAAAACTACTTACGACCCTTTCCCTTAGTCGGCGTTTCTCGAGTTATCACTCCCTTCATTTTCTGAGTTGTCGCTCTCACTGAGAACTATTTGGGGTGGACGAAGTTCTGGGGGGACAAGCTTCCAGAAGGGACCCAGTTCGTATTCAGGGTGGTCGGCGTATATTTGAGTCAATAAGCCAGCTCGAGTGGCAGCATCTCGAGCTTGTAAAGTCTTCGAACATTTGGCAGCATAGGCATCTGCACCTTGTTCCTTTGCCTCTTTGATCTCTGCTGGGAAACTTCTGATCTTTCTCTTCAGATCGTCGCGCTCCTCAACCACCTTTTTAAAACCCTCACTGCATTGCTCGAAGGCATCGCATGCCTTGCGATGCCCTGCCTTGTACTCAGAGATCAACAGCTCTTGGGTGTCAGTCTTTTTCTTGTATAAGTCTCTCTCTTCCTAGCAGCAATGTTCTATCACTGTTATATAATGCTCAGCAGCAGAAAGACGCTAATACAAGGCATCCGCTTGGCCTTCGACAACTGCATGCTCCTTCTTGGCTTCTTCGAGCTTAGCGGCAGCAACTGATGCTTTAAACTTGTAGTGATTCTTGCGTTTCTCGAGATGGCGCATCTTTTTTCCTCGATTAACTGACGTGTGCAGCAGCCTTCGCAGACTCATTGAAAACTCGTCATCTAAAGGGACCTCGAAGGAGCTCGACGGAGACCCTAGATCCGCAGAATCGAACTCAGAAAAATTGCCACAGGCCACATCAGGGTGAACGAGTAAAGGGGGATTTGTTCGAGGGGCATGGACAGGAGCCAGCCTTGGACTGCCTTCGAAGGAGGCTGGTTGAGACGCTTCAGTTAGAGGAGAGTGCAGATCTTGGTAGGAGGCTTCCTTGGGTGATAGGCCACCCCTGTTTTCAGTATCAACTGCGCCATCTTGAACTTCTTCATCGAAGTTAGTACCTTCGTTGTTATCAGGAGTTTCTCCTCCCTCAGATTGCTCTTCGATGGGCTCAAGCAGAATGCCCTTTCCCTTCAAATCCTTTTTCTTGTTGTCTTTCTTGGGTGGAAGGATAGTAGCAGCAGGTGAAGGAGTAGATATTGTTGAAGCATTTGATCGAGGGGTTTCATCTGTTCGACGGGCTTCAGTTGTTCGAAGATTACTGGAGTTCGAGGCCCCTATGTTCTTCGAAGAGCTTGATTTTTGAGTCATTGCGATTGGTTTGGGATTTTTTGGTTGAGGCGGTGTGGCTTCATCTTCTGGAGATTCATCCAGGTGACTTTGCGAGCGGGAGCGTTTGGGTAGATAGATTGTCACATCCTGCTTGCTGCATCGCTCTAGCACTTCTCGTTCAGAAGGTGGAGTCATTAGGCCCCTCATACTTATACGATCCAGAGGATTGAGTCTCCAAAGTCGACTTCTGGCCAAGTTCTCATCGACAAAGCACCGACGAAAACGATTATCCCACTGTTCTTTTGCCCACAGGCGAAGGTTAGTGAAAACAGTGGTAGCTCCTTCGACATAGTCGGTGTAGGGTTTGGATACTCCGGTCATAGCTGAATCAAATAACAAGGGAGAAAAATGGTTATACTAAAAATGCTGTTCGAAGACACATGTGTCTTCAAGGGTGACAATTTTTCGAGGCAACTATGAGATTCGAAGAAGTAATTAACTTAGAGAAATGTACAGAAAAATTAAGCATTCGAGGGCGTATAAAGATTCGAGGAGCACTTACATTTCATGGTCCATTTCAAGGAGAGCTTATGTGGATTCGAAGGGGTGGCTTGGGAGCCGGTCTCCCAACATCCAGAGAAGAAAAGGAACTGTTGCCTCAATTTTTTGTCTGCTTCCAAGAGATCCTTTAATACTTTTTGCCCCCGGTTGAATGTCATTAAGTAGAAGGGGAAGTAAGGGTTTCGAGCAAGACCAGCTAAACCAATTATTTGTTCCAGCAAAAACTCTTGGCCTGAAAGCCTTGAGGCCATTATGCAAGCCATCAATGTGAACCACATGTTGGGCCCAACTTGTGAGGGACAGAGATCTATTTTTGAGAGGTATTCAATAAAGAAGGGGTCTAAGGGATATCTTAGCCCCCAGTTCATGATTTCTGTGTAGACCACCACCTCGTGATCCCTCACAGATAAGGGCGTCTCTCCTTCGGAGGGAAATCTGATATTAATGTAAGAAGGAATGCCCCATCGAGCCCTAAGCATTGTCTCTTCAGCCTCCGAAAAGTATTTATACTTGATATTGGCAAGGGCCATCATATGCTTGTTCTCAATGCCTCTGATATTATTGCCGGCAATGTTGTCTAACTCCAAGGGCAAAGTCACATCTCCCTTCGATTTTGGCGCAATCCGACGAGCTTGTTCCTTGGATATTGCCGAAGAGGAAGTACCACCATTTGCAGGGACTGACAAGGAGGTACTGGGTTTTTTCTGGCCGAGGAACTTGTTGAAAGGTTTCATAACTATGGGGTCTAATGTTTCTTCATGCCTAATCCGCATATCCTCCTCGGTGATAAGTGTTCTTGAAGGTGAGAATTGCGTACCATGGATGGTCATGGATGGTGTGGAGGGCAGACTAGACACTTCCGTTCCCTGTCTTCGAGGAGGGCTTTCGGTACTATGTTGCAAGTCTTGCCTTCGAGGAGGACTTTCAGTACTTTGTTCCAAGTTTTGCCTTCGAGGAGGACTTCCAGTATTGTGTTCTAGGTTTTGCCTACGAGGGGGACTTTCGACATTGCGCTCCAAGTTTTGCCTTCGAGGAGGACTAACTGAGTTCCGAGGAGGACTCCTCGAAGTCCTTCGCGGGCTTGGAGATCTTTGGGGGCGATCTTCAACATTGGTTGAGACAATGGGTTCTCGAATGGTTAGGGAAGCCCCCCTGGCCCGTTTTCGCTCGTGAGAATTTTTTCTATCCCTATGGGACTTTTTCCTCTTCGAACCTGACGAGTGCTTATGAGACTTTTCTTTCCCCATTTCTTTCGGAGGGTTGTTTTCGCTGAGTAAGCTTTGACGAGCTACCTCACGAGGTATAATGGCGGTCGAATTGTTCGAAGGAGGCCAAGGACCGAAGAATGTTGTAGTCAATGGCGGGGGGTGAGGCCTTACGTCTTCACCAGCGGCAACCCTCTCCTCGAACCGTTTACTAATCAACAGCCAATCAGGAATTCGACGAGCTTTATGCGCCAGCTTTATCTCTCTAGAAATGATTGAACAGAAGTTACATTAATGAAGAAAGAGGATGGTATTTATAGAAGATTAGTGGGCCTCTTTGGTGACAGGAGCCTGGGGACATTTTTGTATTGTTTGCCTAGGGGTATGATGGTCCTTATAGGTGAGCAATGTATGACAGCCTAGCTAAAGTAGAAGATGAAGAGTCTTGTGTCAGAGGTTGTCATGGGAAGCGGAAGGGTTTTCTAACAAAAGAATACGTACCGTTTCTTCAAACGCATGATGACGTTGGTATCTGTGCAGTGACATCATCAATCCTAGCACCATTTTTCGCATAAGTATATAATTGTCCGACGAACATTTTGCTTAAAATGTTGCAAGGATTGGGGGGCTACTTGGTACAGCAGAAACTCGAAGGGGTCTTGGTAGATATTCGAGGAGATTTGTAAGTAATTCACTTTTATGCCTGAGGGACTTATGAAGTTCGAAGAGACAATCTTTGAAGAAGCGACTTTTATGCCTAAGGGACCTGTGAAGCTCGAAGAGATTTTGGCCGATCAGAAGAATTATTCAGTCTTAGCAAAACAAATTTTTACTAAGACTGGGGGGCTACTGATAAGGAGAATAAATGTATAAGGGCCAAAATGCATAGAAATAAATGTATAAGGGCCAAAATGCATAGAAATAAATGTTAAAGGGCCAAAATGCATAGAAATGAATGTATATGGGCCAAAGTGCGTTAATTGTAAAGATGTAGCCAAAATAGGAAAGAATTTTAGAGTAGGGACCAAAAGATGTAATTAACCCGAGTTAAAGCGTGTGGGGTCCACAATTGTACTATAAAAGGACCTCACACGCTTCACGAATTTCGAGATGAATAGTACGACTTTCTCTCTCTACTACTTTAACACTTTCTCTCTCTAAATTTGACTCTAAAGTATTTCTCTATCACAAAATCCCCCTCGGACTATCTTTCAACTCTTCAGTAGTGAAAACCAGTATATCATTAGCGAATACAATGCAAGGAATCATATGATTAGTTCTCATTGTGTATTGCATCTTTGGATTTCTGCTAAACAGATTGAACATTCCTTTGGTCAAGAACTCTTCCCTAAAGATAAAAAGGCTATGGGAGAGTGGGTCTCCCTGCCTTAATCCTCTCTTCATATGAAAGTAATCGAAAGTCTCGCCATTAATAAGCAAAGAAATGTGAATATCACTGATCATTTTCTTAATAAGGTTAATGAATTTAGAACAGAAACCAAAAGACTAGAGAACTTTGAAAAGGAGAGAATGAGAGATTTTATCGAATGCCTTCCACATGTCTAGTTGAATCATGGTGTTCACTGCTTTAGGCTTTTTGTTGATGTGATCTAGAAGCTCCGTGGCAATCAATATATTGTCATGGATCAACCTCCCTTTCACAAAAGCAATATGCACATTAGAAACAATTCTATGGATAATATGAGATAATTTTTTATTAATAAGAGATGATAAGATCATGTTAATCAGAGTACATAACCCAATAGGCCTGAAGTTATTCCACCAGGTATGATTATTATTTTCAAGAATTAAACAAATTTTTGTAGCAAAGAACCCAGTAAGGATGAAGCTACCATTGAGGAATGCATTTATAGAGTTACATAAGTCAGTTTTAATGGTATTCCAGCAATTCTTAAAAAAGAAAAGATTGAAACCATCGATGTCAGGCGCACTGTCACTCTTCATATTAGTGATAATGTCCCAGACTTCATTCTCATTAGTTCTCTTTAAGTAAAGTCTTATTGTATTCATCAGTAACAATAGAAGGGATGCAATAAAAGTTTCCGTCTTGCAGTATATCCATCTCTTCCTCACTGTTGATATAAGGATTAGAAGCCAGAATATCCTTAAAGTAGGTAGCAACAGAGTTTCCTATGTCTTCATGCTTCAGGATCCAGGTATCACCGTCCTTTATGATTTTAATCTCGTTCTTTCTTATTTTCTTAGCAACGTAAGCGTAGAAGAGCTTAGAGCTGCCATCACCGTCTTTTAACTAGCTGTTAAAACATTTTTGCTTCCAAAAGGTTTCTTCATTTCTAAGGGCTTGTAAATGCAGATTGTTAGCTTTAGTCAAACTTGCTTTAGTGTTCTGATTATTGGTTGAGTAGTGCAGAATCTCCATATTTTTTCACTTTTCCTTTAGTTGCTTTAAAATTATCAAAAAGAATTCCCAAACTTCTTCATATTCCAATCCTTAAGACAACCCTTAAGCCTTTTCAAGAGTTACATCCATGCTTATAGTGTTATTGAAGTTATCCATGCTTGCTTGACAGTTAGAGGTACATCATATCTGCTCTTCATGCGTTGAAATGACATTGAAGCCACCAGCACACATCCAGGCCTTGCTAGAGTCAGCAACAGTCATTAAACACTTCCAGAGATCAATTCTTTGAATGCGATTACACTTAACACAGACAGAAGTGATGTAGAATCTTTCTTCAACCTCAGGATAATCGATTTCTATGTGCAAACATTGCTCCATATTAAGAGTAATGTTAACTTTGATATCCTCCATCCAGAATAGCCAAAGCTTATTAGATAAATTAGCAGTATATTCATTGAAACCAAGTATATAGACCTCCTTTAACTTCTCAAACTTAGTCATAGGCTCCTGAATAGCAATAACTTTTTATACTTTCAATTCTAATCATTAACTTGAGTCTTCTCAAAGTTGGCTTGTTATTCACACCCCTAGCATTCCAACTAATCATTCTGATCATTATGAGAATAGGATTTATGTAATCTGTCTCCAGAATATATACTTAATTGTTAACTTTCTTGTTGCTCTTCTTCGTTTTGCAGCTTTCAGTTTGGAGTTGATAACTTCATTAAAACTTTGTTCAGGAGAATAAGTGGGAGAAGCAGAGCAACTTCCTATGCTTTCAGAATCAAGAGTGTGAATGGTTGATAGCTCATTTCTCAGTTGATCATGATCCAACTTGTCAATCGCTTCAATGATTTCTATACTACCTCGTGGTGAAAAGTTAGATTGTTTATCCTTGCTTTCAGCTTGTTGATGTAAAGATTGTAAATCTTGATTCAGTTGATTATTGCTTTCATTATTTTCTTCATCTTGATCCTTTTGAGTAACAATAGACTTTAGTTTTCTCCTGTAAATTTTGAAAATTTGAGTATTTCTTGAATCGTTATTACTCGAGGCTTCCTTCAATTGCTTTCCAGATTCGTTTTTATCAGATCCAGTATTCTCTTTGATGTTTTCATCTTCATTCTTTGGCGCTTTCTTACATTCTGAGAACTTGTGACCTATATGATAACGGTAATTGCAGTAAGATGGAACATTTTTATAATTGATGGAGACCCAACATCTATCGTTTATCCCAAATCCAATCCATATTTTCCGTTTCAAATTCTTAGAGATATCAATCTCAATTTGCGCATAACAAGCGTTGTTGTGTGCTCTGTTTTTCTCTGGCACAACAACGCTATAAGTTGTTCCTATAGCACTAGCAAGATCATTCACTAAGTTGGTATCATATAGGCATTCTGGTAGATTTTTGAAACGAACCCAAGTCAGAACCGTAGGATTTTCGTACTTCTTGTTAAAATCAGAATTCCACCTCAAGATTCTCATCACGAAATCATCAAATCTCCAAACGTTTTTCGACCATATCTTACAAACATCCTCCTTCAAATCAAATTCAAGGAAGATTTGGTGCGAATCCCAGACTTCATAGCTAAAAACTCCTCTGAATTTCAATAACACTAAGAAATTATCAAGCTTCGTCTTCTTTGGAATACCATTGCTAAACTTGTCAATAAGCGTTATTTTTTATTGTTGAATCAGTTGTTTCTTGACTTCCTCTGTATATTGTACATAGCAGTGGCTCTCTGTTTTCTTAATGAATTCAGGGTTCAAAGAACCAGAGAATCTACCAAGCTTGAATAGATCGACAAACTATTTCTTTGTTTGTTATTGAGTAAAATCAACATCACGAACGTAAAGAACAAAAAATTCTTCCATAGATTGATGATTGAGTTATTCATCCGAAGAAGATGAAGAAAGAAACGCAAGTGTTCTTGGAGCTCTGTTCTTCGTTTTTTTTCAACTTTTTGGAATAAAACCTTTAAACCTCGTATATAAACCCCTTCATCAAAAGAAAGTTTGCATCAACCATTCTTATTTTTTAGCATTTTATTAACATTAATTTTATTTATTTATTTTTCGTAATCACTCCAAACCTCTAAACCTGGTATTAATTCCCTGACCAAAAATTTGCTTCATCATAAGTAATATGGTATTGACTGAATAAGAATGCCTATAAAAAATGATAAAACTATCCATAGAAAATGATAAAATATTATTTAACTTTTGGTCGAAAGATGGTGGAAATATTTCCACCAAAAAAATAGCAGAATTCTTATTCAAATTTCATCAATTACTCGACTGAAAATAGTTAACCACTATATAAAACAACTAGAGGCTTTTCCTTTAACCACTCTCTTACTGGATTATTCAAAAACCGGAAAGCCTCTTTTCACTAGAAGTACTGTTTCTCAGTGAACGTGTGTAAGAAATATTTTAACAAATCGGTCTATACAATTGTACATACCATAACCATTTGATATCTCGACTTCTTGTGAATATATACAGTTATTGTAGGGTTTTGAATTTAATGCTAGCTGTGGTTTCTTCCTCAATCATCGAATAACTGATATGGTGCTTTCCTAAATGGCTGCAGAGCAATCTGTACTTGAAAATTTATTATGTATTTTCCATCCCCGATAAGTAACCGCCTGAACCACCCGAGTAGCAGCCTCTACAGTATCATTTAAGGGAGGGTAGCTCCAGCTCTCAGATATCTGTTAATTCATAACCCCATCATCAAAATAAATACAATTTCTCATGCCTTTAGTATGATGATGGGATGCAATAACATTGGTTTCCTCTATCACTTTCCGACCAATTAAGTTTTACCAATTCGAAAAGAAAAACACCATAAGGACATGAAGTTTAGGTTCGAAATCTGGTTCCCGACATAAAGAATCCTCTGAACAGAAATCCTAGTCGAGTGTTTAATAGCAATCAATCCGGGTCGGTTCCGGTGTTAGACATTTGGACAAACATGGTTATATAATTCAGTTAAGGAAGTTTGGGTCGACGTACCAACAATATAAACATACATAAAAGGAATCAAATTCATATAATCTTTTTTTAGAAAAAAAAACACAGGATGAAACCAGCTCGGCTCCAATTAACCGAGTCGATTCTGGTTCGGATGAATTAAATCAGGTTTGGATTCGCACGCACGTGCGTCTTAAATCAAGGATCCAGATTGGATTCCGGCTTTGACAATTTATAAAAGACTGTAAGACACTCTGACTATAAGATCTGTGTGACCTGAATCCAATTCGAACCAGATTAGTGAGATCGTTGCTTTGTTGGATCATGGATGTGAAAGAATATTTCCTAAACCACTTATATTTATATACCTCAAGTCTTTAACATAGAATAAACATAAAGTTAACTAGTGCTAAAAAATTTGTCGGTGGAAACTTTTACTAATATAAAGTAACTTACATCCTCTTTGCCAGTGAATGGTCGCACAACTCCTCGTTCCCGGAGAGATTTCTGGAAGTCAGCAAACTTCCATGTACACCTCTCAGCTCCAATGACATAGACAGGTTTCCTGGAGCATTATTCTTATATGAATAACATAGCATATGACTTTAGCTCAAAAGAATAAAGGATTCATTTTAAAAGATTCACCCTCATTCTCATTGTCCATGAACATACCCAGTACTACAAGCTTCACTCAACATACTTACTGAATCGGCTGTGATAACAAAAGCATCAGCCCAAGCTAAATGACCCATATGTGGATTAGGACCTGAGCAACATGACACAAAGTAACAAAATGAAAACCTTTGCAATCATGGAGGCTCTGCAACTATATTTAGAAGGAATAGTTGTTCCTTGAAGTAGTACCTTCTCCCTCCCATATATAAACCTTAGGATTCGTGCTGAATGCTTGCATCAGTATTTTGGATACCTGAAATTATGGAGCCCAGAAAGATTATAAGAGCTTATGAATAGAAGTGTGAAACATCAATAAATTAACTTGTCATATCATACGTTCTCTGGGGTTCTTCTAGAAAAAGATATTCTGATGCTTCCGCAGCTCCAGAGAACACTTTGTAGCATAGCTATTAGCTGTTTAGCAAGATCAACACCATAAGAGCAGTTTCCTGTATGCAGAATAAAGTCAACATACGTCAAGCCACTTACATATAATTTAAAGGAGAGAACAGTAATTCTGTGAAAAATAAAAACTAGTTAAAGTGAGCAACATTCACTGAAGTGTAGCGACTATAATCAATTCAAACTGTGGATGTTACATTTGATAGACCTCATAACCAACCTGGGTAATTTATATTCCTACTTTAAAAGTCAAAGTTAGATCTGGATGCTAATAGAGGTATGCTAACACTCAACAAAGCAAAAAAACTATGCTTAATTTGGGGAATCATCTTCAATCTAATGTGGAGCAAATTATGTTTTATCTGCGAGATCTTATTAATCTACAAGAAACATAATAAGGACTATCCTAAATATTTTTCATATCTAACAAGAGCATGCCCTCTTCGAGAAAGAAAGCTAATCAACTAAAATCTTTTAAAATTTCTACCTGTAGGTCCTCCTATGTTGACCACCAGCAAAGGCTTCGGGAGATCTGCCAGCTTATCATGCCAGGCTGAAGCAGCACTCCTTATTGCAGCAGAGTCAGCTTGGTGAAGCGCCCCCACTGTCAGAACCTATTAATTGAATAACAAAGGAGAGTCAAGAATTTTTTATACAGCAGTTGCAAGTTAACATAAAAAAATACCAATAGAAAAGGTAATACACTATAGGGAAGACTTGCATTTTTCATACAAGTGAATTGACTCGAGAAAGTATTTTAAAGCCAATATACTTACCACATTACTGGTAGGAGGTTCGCGAGGTGTTACCCACCTACGTAAAAGCCAGGGAATTTGCTTTTGTGCCTCAGGAGTTAAGGGGTAATAATCATGACTAGGTGTAATAACTAAATCAAACCTGTGGAGCTGCGTCCTCGGATGCTGTATCTGAATTGTTCCAAAGGAAGTCCAAATGAGTAAACAAACAAACAACTACTATATACCTATCATCTATAAATTAATAAATAATAATTTCTTCTGAACTAGATTCCATCAAGATCAACCTTGTAATGGTGTCGGTGTCAAATGAGTTCAAACTTATCGTACGAATCAAAATTCAATATTAGGAAAATAAAATAAAATTTAACCTGAACGACAAAAACGTTTTCTGGAGCTAACCGTTTAATGGAGCTTGCAACCCGAATAGTATCCCGACCAGATGCTACCACTAACATCGGGCCATCCCTGTTCATTAAAGGAGAAATAACCCTCTTACTGATAAACATTAAAGTGCAAGCGGAGATGGTAAACTTATTCTCTTATTAAGCAGGAAAGTTAGTGCCTAAAATAACACTAGTAGAACTTGTTAGATCCACTAATACAAAAAAATTAAATTACAAAGATACAAAAACAGCTCAATAACGTAAAAACTCAACACCATAAGAAATTCGTTAAGTAATCGGACTCAAAAGCACATACTTGTTGCAGGTACCAATAGCCATTCGTGCTATCTCCTTCGCATCGGCTTCTAAAACATCCAATAAGCCTACATCAGCACCACCATCATTATTCTCTCTTATATCAAAGAACTAAACTGCCAACTAAAATCATCCTTTCAAAACATCATTCGACTCCCAATCTCGAGAGCCAAGTTAAGGAGAGTGATGAACTACCTGATCCCTTAACTGAAAGAGGTCTGACATTTTTGCCTTCAGCTCTAGTTTGCAGATTCGCGAGGAACAGCGTGATCAAATTATCTACCTTCTTGTGGATCGAAACCGGAAGCCAATGTAACCACTTGTTGAATCCTCCTCCTCTTGGTCTAGTAACACGCTACAGAATCAAAACAATTGAAAACATAGTTACAACTTCTCGAAGTCTTACACAGCTTTGAACGAAAAAATCGAGCACAACATAAGAACACATATCAGTGTATTCAAGTCATAACAACATCAATGAAGATCGAGAAGCGGAATTTAAAACGAGAAATGGACTTACGTAGAGTGTGTGCCGATTGAGGAGGCCGAGAGCGCGGACTAAGCCGATACATTGATTCTCGGCGCCGGCGACGCCATTACCGATGACGATCGCTCGTCTAATAGTGCCGGTTACTCCACAGTCGAATATCTCCGGTAAGACGGCGGTGTATCTGGTTGGCGGCTCCGGGAGCCTGATCGGTGGCATAGAGAATCTGCTTAAGGTTTGGAGGAGTTTAATTTTGCTGACCTTATTTTAGTAAGCTTGATTTCCGATTATAAAAATAAATAGGGTAGGGTAGGGTTTGGTTTGGTTAGATGTTTGTGTTAAATCTTGTCACCTTCTAGAAATTCTTTTTATTCCAATAATCTTAAGGTTTTAACTTCTAAGATAATTACCGGAAAACTAATTCTACATCGACAGTCGATTGTTTTTATTTATGCTAATGGTTATTCAAATGTATCTAATTTCAAGATATTGATTCATAATTATTTATGATTTAGGTTTTTGAAATGGGTTTAATTTTTAATTTTGATTTGATAATTTTAAATTAATTATATTCAAGAGAAAACAAACTCCAAACAAACTCCATACCCATAATTTTGAATATGATTGTTTAAAATATAAATAGGTAAGTTATTATGAGTATATAATAACCAAAATATCAACATAAAGCGTTTAGGTTTTTATAATAAAAATCGTTAGGGTGAAGCTATTTCCTCCATAAGATTTTTTATTTCCCCCCGTATTTCAAAAAAGACTCCACTTTGTTATTTCCTCCATAAAAGAAATTATTAATTTACCCTTATTTTAATTTTACTCCAAACATTCAGATTCACCTTCTTCTCCAACAACCATCCAAACACTATATATACCTTAATTTCTTTTCCAGCAACCTTCTACCCATAATATTTACTTCAACCCATAAACTCTAATCCTATTAATATAAATATACAACCATTAGCTCTTCTAACCGAGAAAAAAAACCTAGCCACCACTTTCGATTGAAGAAATCTATCAAAGGTAAAAATCTCTCCTAAATCTTTTTAATCTATCGGTTGGTAAGAGTTCCAGGAAGTCGGTTGTACTCTGTATAGCGAGTTCTACAAACTCGATATGCAGAAAAAATAATTACAGTTCCCGAAACTCTTTTGCTATAAATTTGTTTTCCCGCATATTGAGTTCCAAGAACAAATTTTTGGTTTTTTTAGTATCTAGTTACTTTTACAAAACTTTGGACATCTGTTTTTGATTTATTTACTAAAAAAAACTTTAACTTGTTTTTTATTCATGACTCTGTGATTTTTGTTCGTTGTCATTTTTACAATATTAAATTATCTTGTCGGTTGATTGGGGGTGTTTTTAGGTGTTGAATCTTTGGTTTAGGTTTTTTCCTTTTCCATGATTAATTTTTAAGCTACTTAAGTTTTTTTTGGTATTTAAAGTTTAATTTTAGAAGTTAAATGATATATATTGGCGGTAATTTGACTTAATTATGTGTTTGTTAGAATTAGGGTTGGATAGTGGACGGTGGCATCAAAATATAAATTAGAAAGTAAATTAAGGACAAAAATGTAAAAGCAAATGTTAATTGTTTTTTTAGAAATTTAAGATGGAGGAAATAATAAATCTAATCGAGGAAATAGCTTCACCCAAATCGTTATTCGAACATTATTATTATTAAAAACATGTCATTTTTGTAAGATAAATAATAAATTTATTTTTGGACATCGGATATGATCAAATAAAAATTAATCTAATTCATGAAAAATAAAGTATTTATAACCGAACATGATTTTTATGGTTACATAGTCATATATCGTTTGGCGATAAAATATACGATTTAATTGTAAGAAGATCTTACAATTAATAGGTTTTGTTACGGTAAATACAAATCATTCAAGCATGTTGTTACAACTTCAATTAAGGTTTTGGCTAAATTAGGGTCAAAAAATGTTAACCATTCCCAACTTCTAGAGAATTTTTTTTAATAAATAATCAAAGACGATTTTGCCCTTTAACCAAGAATTTTTAATTTTGTCTTCTAGTGCATTGTGGGTATAGTTAACCAAATATAGAAGAACACAAAATTACTCCTCACAACAACCCTCTTACATTCAAAATTTAACCAAAAATTCAAAAAGTAAAAAACTCAAAATAATTCTGAAAGTCCAAAAAATTCAAAAACTCAAAAAACTCCATACACTCTCAAACCTCCAAAAATCAACTAATTTTTCGAAAAAAATTCAAATCATTGAAGAATGGATTCAACACGTGAGAAGGTTGATGAAGAGCGTGGAACTGCAAACATGGTACTTGTTCTAACCAATCTTTTGAAAAAATTGGACCCGAACTACCCCGCCGGGGGAAGCTTCCTCAACCGACGGGGTTGAAAAACATTCAACTTTGAGGATGAATGTCCCCGCCGGTCGAGGTCATGCCCAACCGGTTGTAGCATCGACTTTCACCCGTCGGTTGTAGTATTAGTATCCCGGCGGGGATATAGTGTCGTTACCGGCGGGGTCGAGTCCTTAGAAATATTTACAAATTGGTGAAAAATAATTAGGCTCAACCCCGCCGGTTGGGTAATTTTCAACCGGGGGTTGACAACGCCCCTGGCGGTTCGAGTATTTTCAACCGTCGGGGTGTTTAGTACACCGTCGGGGTGTTTAGTACACCGTCGGGGTGTAGGTCTTAAACCACTGTTTCTAATTGTCCAACCCGCCGGTTGGACTATTATCAACCGGCGGTTGATACAACCCCGTCGGTGTGGTATTTTCAAACCGGCAGGGGAAGGCGTTAATTAATATTATTTTTAGAACCCTAACATAATCTGCTGTTTTTTTACGTAGGCCGGAGATTTAAAGAATGAAAATTTTAAGGAGGAAGATTTGAAGGAGGAAAATTTTAAGGCCGAAGATTTTAGTTCGTGCATGGTGAAGGAGGAGGAAACGCCGATGCCTTGCTTGGTCGATTATAGCCATTTGTTCGACACCAAATGTCACTACTCTCAAGTGGAGTTGGTCGAATGGGTGAAGCAGACCGCAACGGATAACGGGTTTGTGGTAATATTACGACGATGCGATAGACTTGATAGAAAAACTCCGAGAATTGAGTTTGTGTGTGAAAGATCTGGAGTTTACAAAAAATTGGTTGATCCGAAGCATCTAAAGAGGAAGTCAACCGGCACGGAAAAATGCGGATGCCCTTTCACCCTAAAAGAAAAGAAGTTGGGTGATGATTTGTGGGGTTTAGAAGTCGAATGCGGCGTTCACAATCACGATACTACATCATACAAAGAAGGTCATTCTTACTTGGGACGATTTAACAAAGAATAGATGGATTTCGTAGTTACTTCTATGAAAATGGGATCCCGTCATCGGGACATTCTCGGTGAGGTTAAAAAGTTGAACCCAAGAATTCTTCCTCAATGCACACCGTCTACAACACTCAACTAAAACATCGGAAGCTCGAGAAAGGTGGTCGGTCGCAATTCCAATACTTGTTGGGCGAACTTAAGCGGCTAAACTACTACGAATTTCATAGAAAGTCCGGAGACGAAAGCGATGTCATAGACGAGCTTTTCTCCGTGCACCCGATTAGTTTAGATTTGTTACGCACATTTCCAAACGTGATTGAAATGGATAACACATACAAGGTGATCAAATACGGGATGCCATTGTACGAGGTCGTCAGAGCCACTTATACGGGGAAGACTTTCTACATCGGATTCACGTTCATGTCGGGGGGGAAATTCGAGAGCTACAAATGGATGTTACAGTGATACATTCTTTGATGGTAACTCACTCCATCGAATTACCATCCATCGTTTTGACGGATAGAGACTTGGCGCTTGTGAAGGCGGTGGAGGATGTGTTCCTTAATGCAACACACATGTTGTGTCGATGGCACATCAACATGAACATCCTATGGAAAACAAAAAAATCATAAAGGATAAGAAAGTGTCCAACGCATTCTTGAAAGTGTGGAATGAAACGATGTTGGCTGAAACGGAAATAGCGTTCAACAACTACCGAGCCGAATTTCACCGTGACTTCAAAGAGTATCCGCAAGCAATTGAGTATATGGAAAGTTGGTTAGGGCCTTACGGTTACAAAAAATTTTACGTGAAGAACCAACAAGTGGATGCATTTTGGTAACCAAACCACAAACCGCGTGGAGAACACTCATTCAACCCTCAAACGTTTCATCGGTACGAGCAAAGGTAAGTTTGAATCTTTTTGGTTGAAGTTGCATACCTTGATAGAATTGCAGCACGGAGACATAAAGGGTTTATTCGAAAAGAGTCCTTTGTTAGCCCTACACAAGTTCGCAAACAAGGTGTACGACAAACTAAAAACCAACGTCTCACACTATGCCTTGGATATTTTGTCCGGCGAAGTAGATTGTGCTCGCAACATGACAATTGCAGGTTGTATGCCTTGCGGTTGCTCAATACGAAGTACGCACGGTATCCATTGCGCGCACGATATCTGCAAGTTTGTTGCCAAAGGGTTAGAGGTGCCGCTAGAGTTGTTTAATGAACATTGGAAGATGTTGGAAATTTTAGTCCGTACAAACCTCACGACTATAGAACAACTAAAAGCGAAGCTTGATAAACTACTATGTGATGTCATGGAATCCAAAGATGAAGCGCGAATAGAGCACGTCTACAAAAAATGGTTTGCCGTCGTCCATCCGGAAACAACTACCATTTTGGAGTCATTGGTGAAGCCAAAAGTGCGCGATCGTCCACCTAACAAACGCAAGATTTCTATTGCCGTTGATGATACATCCACTAAACGCGACAAAAGTGGGAACGAGTATGTGCTTGAATCGGAAAATTCTAGTTCTCCTTCATTTGCTAATGAATTCAAATCTCCTCCGGCAACGTCAAGTAAATGGAAAAAAATTCCAGGGAAAAATCTGGGGAATAAAATTAGTTCCGATAGTGCTGCCACTCGTAAGAAAGCTAGTTCTGATAGTGCTGTCGCTCGTAAGAAAGCTAGTCTGATCCCAACCCAAGCAAGTGGAACGATGCTTTCTAGTGGAACAGTTGGTTGTAGGTCAAGCTCAACGTTGCCGGCCAAGGCAAGTTTTGTAGACCCTAAAGGATACTTAATACAATTCCCCATCTACTTTAGACCATTTGTGGAGTCAATTAATGACGTAAAAGCCGATGGCCATTGCGGGTACCGCTCGATAACGTATGCGTTAAGCGGGCAACAAGATGGGTGGAGGTTGATAAGGGATTCCCTTTACAACGAGTTGATGGATTACGCATCCGTGTATGTTAAAATATTTACAAGCATGGAGGAACTGATTGATGTTGCGGAGTGTGTGAAGTGCTCTGGTAACGTGGGTACTAAAGCCTATTGGATGTTCATGCCCGAGATGGGGGTGGCAATTGCATTTGCGTTTAACTGCGTACTCCATTTTGTTGGAGTGTACCGAAATATGGACATCGACTTCATTTTTCTCCCCCTAAGAGGTGTACCGCCTCCAGTGTCAAACCGGATTGAAATCGGATTGGGTTGGGTCAACTCCAACCATTTCATTAACGTAAGTATTTTTTGACCTTCACGATTAGTTCTAACATTAAGACATTTATTTTATCGACGTTTCATTTTGTAGCTTGAGATTAGGGTGGATGCCCCTTGCGCAAGGATACATCCATGTTGCCTGAAGTTGCATTCACCTGAAGCAGAGGGTTGGGCATTGCCGATTGTCTCTCGTTGCAGAAGATATGAAGAACTAAAAAATGGTTGCCCCGATGTAACAGATTTATCCGCTCTTGCTTGATTACTATGTTATTGTAATGTACATGCATGCTAAAATTTGGTGTTTTTTGAGTTGATGTTTATCATAAAAACACAATAATTTTATGTTTGAGTTGGTCGTTTATTTTATGTTCGCCTTTGTGCTAATTTATGCTTCTTACTAACGTATGCATGTTCCTCAAACGTTAACAACATACAAATAATATATACCCTTTTGCGGGGGACGTGGCTTGACATGAACGTAACAACTTATGAAACTTTCATGTTTATCTCCGCCGGTTCGAATTTTTCATACCGGCGGATGGAATAATCAACGCTGGTCGGCGGAGAACATGGGTAGGAATTAAGGAGAAAATGAATGTATTTTCATCTTAGTCAACCGCCGGGTGGATATTTTCATACCGGCGGTTGAGTGAAATACTCAACCGCTGGTGTAAAAACGTCCCCGGCGGTCAAGAATTTTGATACTGCTGGTTTACATGGGTAGGCATTAAGGAGAAATGAAAATTAATTTCATGTTAGTCAACCGTCGGGCGGATATTTTCACACCGGCGGTTGGAATACTCAATTGTCGGTGTGATAACGTCACCGGCGGTTGAGAATTTTGAGACAGGTGGTTGAATCGCATCCTTAGTTCGACTCATGTAATTAAGTCTAGGTTTCCGCCGGTTGAACATTTGTCAACCGGCGGTTCACAAGGTCCCCGACGGTATACAATTTTCTAACCGGCGGGGTGGGCATTAGATTAAAAACAATAACACTTAAACTTCGTTTTCCAGGGATTGCATTATAACATTACACTTAAATAAAAAACAATGCATAATTAGAAATACATAAGCAAATAAGTTAAAACATATGATAGATAAGCTAACCCTGAGTAAACATAGCACACTCAGTTTCATGGAGACGGATAATTCCATCCATACTCAACATTTTTCGAATGAATATTCATCTTCCTCACTACTTCCTTCGGGACTTGTGTTAGTATCAACGACGCTGGCTATTGATTTGGCTATTTCTTGCTCAATTTGCTGCTCCGCATGTGACACCATATCCTGCGTAATTGTACTTTGGAATCCCATGTTGAATACTTTTCGGACTTTGCTTCGGACTTCATAAGGAAGTGACTCAATCTGTATAGTAACTGTTTTAAGATAAGCTAACCTATCGGCCACATTTTGGCGTCCGCGTGGTCGGGGCATTAAACATCCGTGACACGATGCCTCCCTACCGTGGTTGAAGAACATTATGTACAAAACCGCATCGACGAAACCAGGAATCTTCTCTTGCATCGTACATCTGACGAAGTCAAATGCGCTTAGGAGGTTTGCATCTTTGTGCACGTTCCAGCCAGAATCAGCCATTGTTATAACTTAAATGTTTAGTTTTATACTCATATTCTAGTATTTATAGACTAGGAGTCGGTGGTCAATTCTAAAATAATAAGCGGGAAATGGTAAGTTTATTTGGCGAGAGTTGGAATTTGGCGGGACTTATTTTGGTGGGAGTTTATGTGGCAAATTGTTTTGTGGGAATTTAATGTCTATAAAATAAATGTTCTATCCACACATTTAAGGGTAAACAACTTGAAAAACCCCAAAATAATGTGTCTGTGATATGTAAAATACATAAATATTGAACAACAACTAGAAACTCAAACATAACAACTTAGCATTACATAAGAAATGAGGAGAATATCAACATTTCGAAACATAAATAATAAAAACACGTTCGAAGACGACACATTTCACTATTAGTAGTCGTATCGCAAGCTGTGTAAAACATCGTCGCCATCCTCCCTTGCCATAACCATATCCTCCACATATGCTACCATATCCCTAGTGATATAGTCGCAGACTGTCATGTCCCAGACCTTTACCGCCTCCTTTTCTATTCTCCGCAACATGAACAACAACTTCGTGAGCGGTTGGACGAAAATGTACCGTCTCTTAATTTCGTCACGGTTGTGCATAACGACACTTCTAGTTTGTAAACAACCGTAGTTGTAATAAATATGACATAAGACCCTTTCAAAAAAGGCGTCACTCCTATCTTCACCCAACTTGGCGCGGGAATTCTTCACTGCTATAAGCATATAGTAGTCTTTATTAGGCGTAAACTCCATTTGTTTAAGAGTGTTTGATGGATGTCATGTTGCTTGATAATACTTGTATATTTATAATGGTAAAACATGTTGGCGGGAGTTTCAGTTGGCGGGAGTCGCATTTGGCGGGAGTCTCTTTTGGCGGGAGAGTCATTTACTTTGTTCCTAGTAGTTCCCCGCCGGGTTATACATTTTTAACCGTCGGGGTGATTCGGAACATTTACCTTGGAATTGGTATGATAATTCGGCTTGGACCCCGTCAGGTCAAAAAAATTCATCCGCCAGTTGAAATACTATACCGGCGGGGTTAAAACTTCCCCGACGGCTTACATTTTTCATACCGGCGGGGTGAGTGCCAACAAGAGACTTACAATTCGTATGAAACATTGGTCCCGCACCCCGGCGGGCCACAAATTTCATACCGGCGGTTGAAAATGTCCCCGGCGGTTGACAATGTCCCCGGAAGTTGACTAATTTTCAACCGCCAGGGTGGATGACTTGACAATTGTATTTTTCCACTCGCCATCAACCGACGGCTGAAAATATGTCAACCGTCGGGTGACATATTTTCAACTGCCGGGGTTGTTTTCAACCGGGGGTGGAAATTGTTCAACCGCCAGGTTGGAAGGAATTCCAAACACTAAAAGTTCACACTTGCTTAAATGGAAAACGTGTTTTGGTTGAATTCATGGTACAAGGAGAAACAATACACAAAATGACATTATATCACGCGAACAATGTAGTTAACAACAAATTAAAAACAAGAGTATCGTGATCATCGTACAACAACACAGAATGTAAAACATGGAAAACACAATCCAAAAAATATAGTTCGCAAACTAAAACAACATGTAAATGACAAATGCGACTATCATAATCAGAAGCCACAGACTAGTGATCTTTAACACATTCTTTGCAAACGACATGAGCTCGTCAGGGGAATTTTCTAACGGCCGAACACGATTAATCGTGTTGATCGCATCAACCGCGGACCTCTCGGTAAGAATACAAGGCGTGATGTTAAACCAACCATATCTCTTCACGTACTCCTTCTACTGTGGGGATGGCGTGTGGCTACTCCCTTCCAAGGGCCTCGAGTACCTATCGATAATGTAAAGGTGCTCCCTCATGTTCGCCCAGTGCCTTCCATGCAACGCATAACGGAGATGGTCTCCTCTTTGCAGACCGGTTCTAGCCAAAAAGGAGGTCCAACGGCTTTTCCTGAATCCAACCAAACTGCCTCATCACTCGGTCCGGGTGATATGTTTCGCTTGTTAGCATAAGGCGAATAGGGTTCCGATACAACCGTATTTCCTGCTCATGCCACACTTCTCGTACATCCTCGTAAGGTCGGAATATCACCTACAAAAAATCAATTACTCGTATAATCATATAATTTATAGTCAAATAATAATATACGTAAAGAACAATACTTACTTTCGTCTCTCCTTGCGCTGTGAGGATGTCACTGTAGTAAGGCTTCCCGCGAGCTACTGATCCAGTGATCCTCTTGGGCAACCACGCTAGCATTTTTGGATCGGTCGGGCCATAACCGTTGTTAACCACCGCTCGGAAGATGGGAAAGTGGTCGTAGATCCATCATTCCATCAGGGCAAAAAACCCGACCAAACTCTTCAAGGAGTGCTTTTGAAACGCCTCCCAAGCTTTTGTACAACCACACTAGTGCATCATGCATAATTACGAAGGTCGGAAAAATCCTCGAGATAGTGGAGAAAATCGCACTGGATGTTCTTCTGGCTCGTGTTTGCGAAGATGGTACACCCAAGGAAGAACATGATGTATGCCCTAACAGTTGATTTCTTCATCTCCGTAGTGAGGTCGGCATTGGAATCCAAATAATCCTTTCCAGAAAACGTCGTCCGTAGCCATCGGAGGCCAAACCCACTCCCATCATGCGCCTCCATATCCTCCCGCACAGCATCCGCCGAAACTCCCAACAAATATGCATAACGTGCATATGTCGCACCTATATCCTCCGTCCTAAAGGCGTCGATAATTCTCCCCTCGACCGGGAGGCTAGTGATGACATACACGTCATCTAGCGTGATGGTCATCTCCCCGAATGCAAACTGGAAAGTGTTAGTTTATTGGTGCCACCTCTCAATGAACACCTCCGCCAACTGTACGTGCGTGTTGAACTTCGGAAGATGGCGCATTAGTGGCCAGAATGGTGTCTTTTCCAACAAAGCTTTGACAACCAACTGCTTGCTAAGGTCCCACTGACCGAGCAGACCGTACTTCGACTGGACGGTGATACTAGACCGTGCTTGAAAAAAATCCAAACACACATATAATTTTAACACAAATAGAACATTTAAACTAATAACAAAATATAAGTTAATCCAAAATTAAAAAACGTACGTGGTCCATGAATGTGTAGTACGCCTCATGCTGCGCGTAATCCGGGACCAGAAGGATATTGTTTTGCGATAAAAACAAGTTCCTCCATCCTTCCTGATCAGTAGGACGTCTGACCGTACCCTATCTTCGAGGTGGTGGCATTGAGACCTCTGTTTCCTCTTCCGTCTCGACTTTGTTTATTAGTTCACGTGGAGGAGAAGGTCGTACAATGGGCTCCCTTGTGGCATCATATTTTCTATGCCGCAAGGATCTTTCGGTGTGGCCCGGGCGCACCTCACGCTCGGGGCGTTCCCTTTGTTCAGGGCGATTGACCGCCGACCCTCGGCTACCTCATTCGCCTTTCTTTGGGGGAGGGACTTCCTGTTCTCGCTCGGGATTTTAGTCGCCTTCTCTTTCGCGGGGCGAGGTGCATTGTGTCTGCGGGAACAAATAGAACAAAATAAGTTAGAATTTCTACAAAATTAACTAGGTCTCCGCCGGTTGAACTATTTTCACCCGGTGGGGAACTATATTTAATTTCAAAATTCAATTTCAACCCCGTCGGGTCTATCCAGCAACACCCGACGGGGCTTAAGAACATGAACAAATACAGGTTGGTTACCCCGTCGGGTCAACCCGTTTACACCCAGTGGGGATGAAGTATTTTCTGGAAAAAAATTATGTTCCCCTATACCGTATAAATATGCTCACTCGGCCGGGGGGGGGGGGTCTCGAACAGACCTTCAACCTCCATTGAAGACCTGAAACCAAAACTCTAAAATCTAACCTAAAACACCAAATCAGTCACACCAACTCTACCCTAGCATCAATATACAACTAAAAACAACTTAATAAACATGCTTTTCCTATTCTAATAGCCATTCTATATCAAAATATTCAAAACTTAAGAAAAACTAAATATAGCAAAAAAACAATATTTAAGAGTATAAACTTACTCTTTTCCTTTTTCCATTTTCGTTCTTAACTGGGTATCGATCTACTGAAGTTCTTTGAGTTTGAATTTGGGGCTGATTTGGAAGTTTGGAGTAATGGAGAAATGAGAGGGAAAGTTGGGGCTGGTTTAGATTTGTTTTTGTTTTGGGGATGGTTTGTGGATAGGGTTAGAACTTAGTAAAAAAGAAAGGGTGTTTTTGGTATAAAATTGGGGCTACTTAAAATATGTGTGGGTATGGTTATAATTGGGGCTGCTTATCCAAAGAGGCCCTAATTTAGCCAAAACCTTCAATTAATTAATGTAATCGCTATATAAAACTGGACTAGCGGATAATAGCAACAATAATGATTATATTATTTTTAGGTATTGGGGAAGTATTTACGTGTAAATATTAGTTGGTGTATATGTGAATCTTGAGGGATGATACATTAGTCAAACACTTAAGTATTGGATTGTAATAGCCCAATAATAGTTATAGTCCCCTACATCGACTAAAGCATCATAATATAAAATAAATTGAAACTTGTAGTGTCATAAGTGAATGATAAAATAGAGCTAAACAGATTGAATAAAATAATAATCTAACATTAATTAAGACTATGTTAAACATGCAAAAGAGATATGTCGATTTGGTGATTCCAAAAGCTCTATTATTTCTTCATTTTCTTATCAATAGTTCTTATTTACCATCAATCTTGTTAATGTAGTCGTTCGTTTCTCTTTAAGAACTATTTAGTTTGCAAGCTAGCAATTTATAAAAAAATCATTAGTATAAGACCCTTATAAGTTGGCACACGCTAGTCGTGGGATGAACCACATTGGCAACACAATATGGCCACAAAATAGAAAACTTATTTGGTGCATCATAGAGGTGCAGTGGGCTCTTCACTCAAACATATAACTCTCGAGAGACAAGAGAGGTGGCTAAAGAAATAAAAATGTGGAATTTTAGTTCAAGTGCAAATGGGGTTAACTGAAGTGCAAAGGACCGTGGATTGGATATGTAGCTGATATTAACTTATGGGAGATGTTGACAAAAGATGGCTCGAAGAGATTTAAAGTTGGCACAACGTGACCCATATTGGCCCATGCTGGTATATGGGCCGGATTGGGCCATATTAGGCCAAAGCGCAAAACAGACGGGCCTAAATGAATTTTGTTTGTGCTAAAATTTATAGGTAACTTATATAGTTGTAAATAACCTCATGAAGAAGTTACATAGTAGTTGAACGACGGACAGTTATTTTTGCACATGATAAGCCTTGGTGGTTATTAGAAATCATGTGCCAAGACCCTCAACTTCCAGTGGTAGTTCACCCACTAGCAGCGGTTGGAGAAGTTATACAAAGTGGCCCAAAAAAACAGAACGTGGCATGGTGTTACCTCTTACTCGTCATGTTGGCATAGTGGCACATTTCCACGTGGCCAAGCATTACTGGCCCAACTGGCTTGGTTTTTCGGAAAATCTATGCATATGAGATTGTTGCTTGTGCTATATAACCATTTATAGTATAACTGAAAATAAGTTATTGGAAAAATTTAAAGGAAAATGGACGAGATTTTTCCAGCCAAATTGAATGCACAAAATTCTATCACGATGTCATTTTGGTTTTCAACTAGGTAGTTACATTTAGTTGAGTTTCCTTGTTCATTAATAGATTTGTAATCAGTGTTACATATACAGAAATATTTAGTATTGAGATTGAAACACAAATTGTAATATCCAGAGGTATTACTTCATATTCTAATATGGTGAGGGTTGGGGCCGAATTCCCGTAAATCGTGTGTGTTTTATTTCTTCTTGCCAAGTCTTGTTTATTGTTGTAGCAACTCAAAAACACTTAAACACAGGTCTGATTTTAAGTGATAAGTGTCTAAATTACTTTGACATCATGAATGAAGGCTGGCTAAAGTTGGTGTTTTAGGTCGCACAAGGTGAAAAGTACTTAGCAAAAAATTAACCATATGACAATTAGCACCATCTTGATTAATCAAAGATAATTGATGATATTAGATATTTCTAATTGCAAGGGTTTGAAGATGCAAAATTATAAGTTATATCTTCTCATGTATAGATCTTTATACATGTAGTAGTTAGATGATCTATGGATCATCAAGGGTTCACGAACCTTGTGGATCACATAATAGATTTAACAATTGATATCAAATTCATCCGATTACCTTATATTAAGCAATAGACTTTCGATTGAGTCTCAAAATAATACAATCTGACAATCGATTCAGGTTAGGTGAAAACTCCTTAATTTAGTTTATAATTTTTCAAGACCTAATGAATGTTTAAGCCATATAGAACATAAAATTGTATGTTAGGACTGGACAGTGCGATCTAAGTCACGTAATTTATTATATATTGTATGTTTTCTCATTGCAGTATCAGTTTTCGAACATTCAGGACAAAAACATAATTTAAACAATTTTAAGGGTTTTGTCTAGCTTTCAAAATTTTCAAGGTTCACCTCAATCAAAAGGAAGATCTTCGGTGAACCAACTTCAACGCACAGTTTAACTAAGCGAAGGGGTGAAACCTTTGACCGCGATCACCCCAGATGGTGATTGCGACAAACTTGTAAGTAGATTTTTATTTACTTTTCTCTTATTTGATGTTTCGTTTGCATGTGGGTGGGTATTTTGAACCTCGTTCAGTATGAAATATATACTAATTTAGACCTTAAATATTATTGATTAATTAAAATACATGATTAAATTATTCAGACATAAAGTTCAAAAAATCCATAATTCATAATAATAGTTGAGATTTCTGATTATGGGTGTTCACAACGATTGTTAAAAAAACATAAGTGTCTGACTTTAGAAGGTCATAACTTTGCACCTAGTCTCCAAATTACGAGATCATTAATTTTACCTAAAATTTAGAGATTTAGATGATAATTCCGTTAAAACTTTAAATAAATGAGTGACTCAAACCTGTAATTTCAATATATGCAATGTGTGTTTGATATCCCAATTTTTAGGAAATCGATACAATATAATATTTAGATATATCTTTTATTGTATATGAGTTTTTTGCAATTGAACCCTTTTACTAAAGCAGCAAACCAATTCATATTTTATATTTTATGAGTAATGGTTGTATGTTTTAGTAATTCGTATAATATAACATGTTTAGAACAAACAATTTTATTGCGATTGTTTTAATTCATATGACGTATTTGTGTGGCGTGCTAAATTTCTAAAGGGTTTACACTGATGTAACAATATTACATGTGCATTGAAAAACATCTGATGATGATGAATATATGGCCTCATGATGGGTTGTAATTACCATTGTTGCTTAAATTTTGACTATGGAATGTACAGTGTGATGTATTGTATGCTCATAGATTATTTGTTTCATGTTATAGAGTTTGATTGAAATTCATCTAATCTCGGATATCTGAGCACTTGACAAAATATTTGAGTACTTATTGGGATATTTCATATCCTTTAACTTCTTTGGATGTACAAAGAGTATTGAGATACAACACATTAAGGTATGATCTATTACATATTAAAAATTCAGTAGTATTTGTATAATTGCAATGCGAACACTTCGTATGCCCATTATCTGGAACTGAATGACATACCTGGTTTCCCACCTATATTGGCAATATTAGGCGAGACATGAAATGAAGGATTTTAGAGCCTTAAAACTTAAGGAACAAATATTATGAGCGTGGTTCGAACCCAATGGAAAACCACCTCACATATTTCCTAATAGTGAGCACATATCGTATGATGTCGTTGTTACGTTTACACAAATCATACTCATGCGTAACTGGGTTTTCAATGTTGAAGGGTTCATTCAGTTTGCCATGAATTAGTCAAGTACAACCCCAACATAAGGCTTGACTGATTACCAGGTATGGTATATAACCAACATTAACCTTTAAAAACTGACTCCAAAGGTAATGTATAGTGCGTTTGCATCAACCATCTTCGATAATGATAAAAAAAATGAGTGTGGTACATATGAATGTCCAATTACAACTTTAAACCTGATAAAATGTAGTTTTTATGTGTTATTCATGCGATAATTAAGAATTATTATTGTATTTTTAGATTTTAGTTATACTTAACCGATTATAGATTATTCAGTTAAAATGAAAATCATGGTATGTTTGTCAAATAAGCATATCATAGTATATATTAGACTGTGGTGTTAAACTATTTTTTCTTTTACTGTGAAAGCTAAGCGGTTTATAAGGACTACATTAAATGGGTCAAAATCCAGTCATATATGGCGTGAATGATTTATAATCGGATGGTATTTTAAGTAGTTTATCAGTTGTGCATTAAATTTTTAAGTAGAAGGTAGAGAGATAAGAGAGTTATGTGCTAGTATTGAATATTTCTAGAAAAAGTCAAACATATTTAATGTGGTTGGTTGGGGTATTTATACTTTTATTTTAGGATCCATAGACCGTTCGGGTCGGATATTGGATTCGGTTCAGCCTCAAAGACTCCAAAGCCCGAAACCAAAAATGGTTTAGTACACAGCTAAGTCATAATTTAATTGAGTTCACTGTTCATTCATCGAACTTTATTGATCTGTCCAAATTGCCCCTTCAAATAGTTGTAATGACAATTCCAATCATATAAGAATCTATCAATATACAATGATGATACTCTATGGAAATTTTCTTTAAACTTATCATGATAAAAATTATAAAAAATATATTTGACCTCTTATAAATTTCATTGTCAAAATTCATTTTTTTCAGCACTTCAATTTTTAGTCTTTCCTAAGTTTGTTGAATATGGAATTGTTACAAATTAATATTTCATTACACATAAGAAAAATTCTCAATTTATAATAAAATAATTTATAAGTCAATTTATAGGGTCAATTTAATATGTTCAATTTTTTAAGATTTAATATGTGGTTGACTTTTGAATAAGATCATCAATATTAAGTACAAAATTCATAATTTTCAAACTCACTTCAGTTCTGATGAGATTACTAAGTATTGTTAACTTTAAAAGGTTGAACTATGATGGAGAATAATGATTATTTAGTAGTGGCAACTGAAGAGACTTACAAATTAAATTTCTCTTAATAAAATACATTAAGTAATAAATATATTTTTTATTACACAAAGTTCAACTTAAGTAAGCCTAGTCCACATTTCAGTTCTTATAGATCTTTTATGGGATACAACTTCTGCCAGCATAATTTCTCTTTATTAAGAAGATACATTAGTACCAAATTATGTGATGGTAAAACATATTTATATATAATGTTATCCTACTATATTTAGAGATCTTTGATGGATTGGTTCAGTTTCAACTATGGCACTTTCTCTTTATTAAGAAGATACGATAAAATACCGATATTAAGTGATTGTAAAACATAATTTTAGATATTGGTGATTCATTTATAAAAGAGTGTCAAAATAATTTGTACAGCGCGCTTGCATATCACAATTAATTTTGCAATAATTTTATACATATTTATGTATTTTATAGTAAAATAAATTGAAAGACTTAAATAAATAGGGAAATATACCAAATAAAGGAATTAGGTACAAACAGAACAATGTAATTCTTTGAACGAAATTATAAAGTTGGTAGGAAGACGTTCCTACTATGCACATATTTCAATAAATATGAATTTATTGACAAATGCAAACATTTTATCATATTTGTCCATGAGGTTGAAAATAGGTATAATAATTAAATGAACATTTTCATTATCCAATATTGGGTTTATACACTTAAGTTTTGTAGTAGTTCATTATTCACCAAAATTACAAGAAGGCCTTTAATAAAAGTAGTACATTATACCTTAAACATATCGAAATCATTATTTAATAAACTTTTACATTTAGAGACGTATACTACAAGCAAAGCCCTGCATACCTAGTATTAGGAACTGAAGTCTGATATAATATTATATAAATTTGGAATATGGTCCATTTTTAAACGATTCTTTTTGGAAACCCATTAACCAAACTTATATTGGCGACAATACATTAATTTTAAATAGCGATTTTGAAGATATATCATTTAGGGGGAAATATTCAATGAATATCATTGATTTTGGAAAAAATAGAAATGGTTTGTTTAAATTCAAACGATAAGTATTTGATCGTTCATTACCGGTCATCTTTTTGTTTTCCTACATGAATCAATATTTAATTATCACTTAAGATTAAGTCGTTGTAATTGTTCATAAATGATAGACTCAATATCAATAATAAATTATACAAACTTAAGTTAGTATAATAGTTTACATAATAATACAATTTCAACGTTTGTAATGGTATAAAGAGTTCTACAAAAAAAATTAGGATTCTTTATTATTTACAGAAGAATTCATTTATAAATTTTGTAATGTCATAAAGAGTTTCACAATAACATTGAGACACTTTATGAAACGTCAAAAGTATCTAGATTTAGATCTTGTAACACCATGTATAGTTTTACAAGAACATTGAGATCCTTTGTGGTGGAACAAAAGAATCCAAATTCAGCTTATGTAATACTATAAAGAGTTTCATAAGAACATTATAAATATTGTGATGTAAAAGGAGAATTCAGTTTAAGATTCCATAGGATCACATTCAAATCTTTAGTGTTTAACTATTTTCTATTATAACAAGAATAAAAATTGGTGTAAGATCATTCAACTAAGATATTCATAAATTATTATATTAAGCATATTTCATTTAATGTGAAGATAATGATCTTTAAAGAGAACTTTTATTTCAGATTTTTCAAAGGACTTTGTTAAAATAATCATTGCATATTTTGCATACTTTATAAATTAAGCTTCATTAATGAATATTATGATCAAATATGTATGAAAGATAATATTAAGAATATATATATATATATATATATATATATATATATATATTACAACTTAATGACTCTATTAATTAAGAATGATGATTTGCAAAAGTTGATTGATTTACATGAAGATTAACAGGTGTTTACACAATCATATTGAGATATGACAAAGTAAATAGTTTGTAACAATTAGAATTTCATTTATAATATTAAGTTTAAGTGTATAATTAGTTATATTATAATTTATTAAAATTGTAGTCTATTGGTATTGAGATTGACTTAATAGAGTATTATAAACTTTATAAATTCAGAGCAAGTGGGTTAAGATTAAAATTACTTGTTGTTAATTACAGTGACATATTTAATGCTATCAAGAAATTTATATTCACGAAATTAAGTCAGAAATATATAAGTGAAATGTCTTATGTATTAAGGAATTGGGAATTAACATGATCACTTTGATAATTTTGAAGGTTTATAAAAAAAATACATTAATAGCATGCTAAAGCATTATTGTGTGGAAATGCTAAACGTTTGATTTATTTGAGGTAATTTGAGGTACGTCTTCTCACTGAACATCTCAAACTAATTTGGAAATTAAGGATATACAAAAATATGTCATATGCTTAGACAATTGAACTCTTGATGTATGCTTATGTTAATTCATGATAAGGTATATAATTCAGATCTAAAGTAAATACTTAAGTATTTCAGGGATGGACCATTGTACAATATGATATAAGACATCCAAATTTAGTATTCAACACCACATGATAACGTAAAATAAATTATGCAATTAATGAGATCATTTAAGTGCATGACGTTATAGCTTAAGTGGATGTTGAATCAAAGAATATGATTCATACTTGCATATTCAATGTGAATGGAATTTGCAGCACACTTAATAATATCCAATAAAATAAATATATTTAGTTCCTTATAATCAAATAAATACTAATAGAGCAAATAAAACAAACTTCGTTCATTCATACGAGATTACAGTAAAGAAAAAAAGTTTATATTTCTCTTTTCCATATTCTCATACTAAAATTTCAATGTTCTAAGTCTTTCATGAATATATTATTTATCTGTGCATTTAGTCCCGAGGATATTCATATTCAGTTCAATTTGAGTGTTGTTTTGATTTTTAGTATTTTAGATACATACACTTAAGTTATTAATAATACAATGATTCATTTTTCATTTTTTATCCCATTCTTTAAATTAAGTAATGTAGGGCCAGTTGAAATTTGATACATGTTTATTATTGGTCTGTGTCATACTTTATATGATACAATCCGTGAGAAGCCATGGATTATTAATATAGTAGTCAGTAATGAACCTATCGTATAACTATTGTGAATACATAAGACGTGGTTGAACCTCATGGGTTCATTGTTATTGTTTGACATGAATAGAAATTCAGATATTATTTGTGAACAATGGTGTTTCACAATGCGCAGTTCAAATGGATACAATTCAGTACACATGAATGATCCAAGTGAAGATTGTAAGAAAATCTTAGATTTAGAATATCTCATAATACGTAAAGATGTAGTATTTAGACTTGTTATTATAGGTCATTTAACTAATATATATATATATATATATTTTCTCACGTCGAGCCGTTGTTTCTCACGTCGAGCCGCAATTATCTCTTTACTTCGTTTTTTCTCTTGTTGGCGAGCCGTTGTTTTTTTTATTCGTGTCTCGTCATTTTTATCTTTTCACTTCATTCTTTCTTCTGTTGGCTTCATGTTCTCTTGTCTCTTGTATCGTGTTGTTCTCTCCGGTTGGTGCAGTTTTTTTCTAGCGATTGAAGATTAAGAAGAAATTCTATCTGTAAGAATTCTTTTTTTATTTGCTAAAAAAATGAAATATATAATTTTATTGTATTTATGTTGTTTTCGGTGATTTAGAATTGTTTCAATTTTTATATATGTCAGTTATTTCATTTTTTTATTTCAATAATCTGAATTGCATTCGTTTTTAAAGGAATATTTTAGTGACAATGTATATTTTTATAAAAAAATTAAATATTTTTAAAAAATTACATGGATTTGTCTATTTATATAAATAAACTAACATATGTTCTAGACGATATATTATATAAAATTTATACAAAATTAAAATCTAATATGGTCCGACTAATAATTTTATATCAATGGCTAATGTGAATAGTAAAACATTATCAAGTTCTCAAAGGGGTAGCCGAGTTGGTTGAGTAAGACATGTTTGTGACCAAAGATCGTGAATTCGAGTCCCTCTACATACGCTTTCTTGGCTGAGCCTGTCACCTTGTGTGGTTTACCTTCTCGCGTTGGTTTGTAGGCTAAGGGTTTACCATGTGCGCACTTGTTGAGTAGCGGTTGCGGTTCCCTCCGAAAAAAAGAAATAAAACATTATAAAACTCCAAAAGGGATAGCCGAGTATGTTTTTAACCAAAAGTCATGAGATCGATTCTTTCTACAAATTATTTCTTGGTTGAGCCTGTCACCTTATGTGATTTTCCTTTTAGCGTTTGACTTAAATATAAAACTCATAAAAAATGTTATTTAGCGTTTGGTTTAAATATAAAACTCATAAATAAAAAAAAGATAAATAAGAGGTAAAAATTATAACCAAAATTTATGTTTTTAAAATAATAATTATAAAAGTATTCTCTTAAATATAAATATTTTGTTTAAATTATTCAAAAAAGTTATATCAAATATAATTATATACAATTTGGGATTAATATTTC
Source organism: Limnanthes douglasii subsp. nivea (assembly GCA_036936605.1). Taxonomy (NCBI): domain Eukaryota; kingdom Viridiplantae; phylum Streptophyta; class Magnoliopsida; order Brassicales; family Limnanthaceae; genus Limnanthes; species Limnanthes douglasii. The sequence continues at coordinate 15,293,891 of JAUPFV010000003.1, read as the reverse complement.
CATTCAGATCAAAATGCACGCATAAAAAGTAGGGTTGTCAAAAAAAATCCGAAAAATCTGATATCCGACCGAAATATTCGATATCGAATCCGAATAAAACGAAGAATATCCATATTCGAAAGATAATGGATAATATTCGTATCTGAAAATAATGGATATTGATATAGTCATATCTGTATTCGAAATATCCGATATTCGAATTTTTTCATATATATATATATAATTTTTTAAATTTAAGCATGATTTTTGTAAAAAAAATCCAAAACATTTGATATCAGACCGAAATATTCGATATCGAATCCGAATAAAATGGATTATATTCGTATTCAAACGATAACAGATAATATTCGTATCCGAATTCGTATTCTTTAATAGCGGGTATGAATATAGTCATATCCGTATTCGAAATTTCCGATATCCAAAATTTTATAAATAAATATATATGTTTTTTTTATTATTTAAGCATGTTTTTTAGCTATTAAAAAACAAAACAAATTACTAACAAAGTTGGTCATAAATATGCAGGATTGTTTTTTAAAAAAATGTATCTTATCCCACATCTAAAGTTGGAAAATAGTTGTTACCAAACTGTTTATAATACACATGGTGGTCTTTCTTAACAAGTATATCTTTTTTAGTCTCGTGACTCTTATCCCACATCTAAAATGTAGAAAAAAAGTGCTACCAAACTTTCTATGGTGGCTTTTTAAAATAACTATATTTTTCTTAGTCTTATCCGACATATAAAATGGGAATATGAATTTCTATTAAGGTGCTTATAAAAGTAGTCAACCAATAGAAATTCAGATATTCGGATTCAGATATTATCTGTATACGGATAATATCCGTCGGATACAAATTTGGATATTATTTCTTTTTAAAAACGGATTCAAATTCGGATTCAGATAGTGATTTCAGATTTCAGATTCAGATTTGGATATAGACAAATCCGTATCCGAAATATCCGTTTGACAGCCCTAATTAAAATTCTTATTAAAAAATAGTCTAGAGAAGACAGAAGAGTAGGAGTAGCAGTAATGTCCTTAAAATTATCAAACACCACGTTGCATCGTCGGTCTAATTGAAACAAATGTTCTCTTTGAAAACCTCAAAGTTCAAAAGTTAGTACATTTATATAAAATTTTAAAAATTGTTGCGGTAACTGTTTAATCTTATATGTTTTAATTATTTAATTAGTTTTATTATAATAAATTCAAAAATAAAAATATTATATTATTTTTAGTTAAAATTAGTTAAAACTATTGCCTAATCTATAAAATTATGGTGTGAGGTTTGTATGGTTTATCTTAATGTTGTTGTAGCTTCAAATTTTTCAAAAACTACGTTTTAATTTTCGATGAAATTTTTGTGTTTTAAAATTTTTGTCAGAGATTGAAAAAAAAAAAAAAAATTGTGAAAATTTTATAAAATGCTTCTATACCTAAAGCTTTTAGAAAAGACAAATTTATCCAAAATCTGGTAAAAAATCTATCAAATGCCAATAGAATCCAACCGTATAAAATCTATAAAAAGATATAATTTTTCTAGGCTGCCCCATCTATTTATATAAATATTGCTATGATATTAAAACAAGATAATGACGGTAAAAAGCTAAAGGCATAGGCATCTATAGTCGGTTAACATAACCCAATTCAAAATTATAACAAAATCATTACAATAAAACAACATTAAATCCCTTAATTGTAATAAATGAATATAAAACTAACAACCATTTGCCTCAGTTATATAATAAAACACGATAAGTCGATAAGATTAGATCCGAGAAGACTGACTATTAGCTCCGCATTTGACTTATAGTTTCACCTTCCCTTCATCGTCCGACTACTTCATGCATCAACTCTAAACAACTTCCATCAATTTGCTATTTATGTAAGGACATAGCAGTTGTTAAACAGGAAGCAACATTCTATATTCTCTACCACCAATGTAAGTTTATTTTTCTTTCTTAACTTTATTACTTTCCAACATATTTAGCAATAAGAAATAAAATAGATCTAACGAGGTTAGTTTTTTTAGTTAATATTATCTGGTATCAAAATAGTCATTTCAGAATGATAGTGATTATTTGTGATTCACCGCGAATGATCAGAGGAAAAAACCTCACAAAATCAAATTTTTAATTGCGAATGTAATATAAGTAATATTACAACATGTTTAGCAATTTGTTTGATGTAATTTTTATTAAAATAATTCATTAACTAATGGGTTTTTATTAATAAGATGGAGAATGATATATCACTATTATGGTATGCTTAGTCATCGAAATCGGTTATTTGTTTAAAAAATGATCATTATTATTTTACGTTAAAATTATCATTTTTATTAAATTCTTCGTCATTTTTGTTGGTATCCAAACAAAAAATTGATTGTTTTGATTCAAATATAATATCAATGTCTTGCAAGTAACTAATCATGTAATTATAATTTATGTTAAAATTGTCATTTTTATTATATCCATTGTCATTTTTGCTGATATCCAAACAAAAATAATTGTTATCATACAAAATAATATTTTTATTTTTATTTTTGTGATAAATTGTTATCATTAGTACATTCGTTGTCGTTTTTATTGGTAACCAAACAAAAATGATTTTTTATTGGTAACCAAACAAAAATGATTGTTTTTTATACAAATATAATATCAATATCTTCCCGTAACTAGTTACAAGTATTCATCACTATAAATTTTATCTTTTAGTAAAAATTAAACAATATATATATATATATATAATATTAATTATATTACCTGAATCTAAATCTTTTTGTATTTCGATCTATTTTTGTTAAATTTCAACCCTTCTTTACATTTTTTTTTATATAAATAACATTATTAAATAATAATAATAATAATTAAACTTTTTTATCTAAAAAAGAATTAGAAATCTGAATCTAACAAAATTGGATCCAAATATAGCCAAAACCCTAATATAATATAATATATTATAATATAATATAATATGAATGATGTAACGTAGTTAATTTTAAAAATAAAACAATATTTCGACGGATATTCAAAAGTTAAATCGTGATTTAAAATTTTCAAATTTTAGAATCTAAGTTTTCTCATTATTATTTTCTAGTACAACATTTGTAGACCATAAAAAGAAATTGAGCACTAATTACGTTTTAATATATTACTAATAGATACAAGATCCAATGGAGAAAACCCCTGGCGTCTACACTTACATTGCAAAATGGCCCATATCTACACTAGCCTGGTCCGTTCGCCGCCGCGCAAACCTCCGTCTCGCCGTCGCAAGCCACTTCGAAAACCCGTCAAATAAAATCGAACTTCTACAATTCAATCCAGATACAACCGATTTCACCACCGATACCCGATTAATCTTCCCTCACCCCTATACCCCAACAAACCTAATGTTCTCTCCGGCCGAAGAATCCGACGGCCCCGATTTAATCGCGACGTCCGGCGACTACATCAGGTTATGGGAAATCCACGAAGACCGGGTCGAACTTAAATCGACCCTAACCGGAAACAAAACAAATGAGTTAAATTGGGTCGTGACGTCATTCGATTGGGCCCATTTTGATCCGCGTAGACTAGCTCAATCCAGCGTGGATACCACGTGTACCGTATGGGATCTAGAGAGAGAAATTATCGACACTCAGTTAGTAGCGCACGATAAGGAGGTGTACGATATCTCATGGGGCGGGTATAACGTCTTCGCTTCGGTTTCGGGTGACGGGTCGGTTCGGGTTTTGGATTTAAGAGATAAAGAGAGATCCACTATCATTTACGATAACCCGGTTCGTGATTGTCCGTTACTGAGACTTGAATGGAGCAAAGCTGACCCGAGATATATCGCGACGGTGGGTATGGATAGTAATAAGGTGGTGGTTTTAGATATTAGGTTTCCGACGAGTCCGTTAGTGGAGCTGTGTAAGCATAAAGCGAGTGTTAATGCTGTGTCGTGGGATCCGTTCGCCGGACGGCGGATATGCTCCGTCGGCGATGATTCGAGAGCTCTGATTTGGGATCTGGATGTGGTGAAGACGGCGCCGGAGATGGATGTGGAGCCGGATATGTGGTATGAAACGACGGCGGAGATTAATTGTGTAAGGTGGTCGCCGGTGGATTTTAATTTGATTGCTGTTGGGTTTTTGAATAAGTTGCAGATAGTGAAGGTTTAGAGATCCACGTGGAGAATAAAATTTGTATGTTTTCTTTTAACTAATTAAGTTAACAAAAGTTCAATAGTCTAAAATCATTTGAATAAATTTAGTATGTACATTTTATTGTCAATATTTCTGGAATATTTTTTTATATGCTATAAAGCAGCAAATAAATTGAAAAGTGGATCGTTATAATTACAATTACCTCTTACAAATCTAATCTTTTTTTTTTAATACTAAATTGAAAGTTTTACAGAGAAGGAAAATTGGAAAACAACACATAAAAGAGGGGTTCCAAAACAATTCGCCCTGAATCAAACCAATTCCCAATTCACTTCATTAATCACTTTGTGTTAAAAACCCTAAATTGAACCAGACTTGTCTTCAACCTCTCGGCCCTTTCTTCAAAACCATCAAAGCTCCCACCCAAGCTCCCTTCTGCAGCTCCATGGTCGACGTTCACACCATAGTACTCTTCTCTTCAGATGAGGAGAGAAGACGGAACTGGGTGCAGTGCACCAGAGCACAGATCCCACTACTCCATGGTCGACGCTCACCCTTAGTACAGGGTGCAGTGCACCAGAGTACAAGCAAACCCAACTCAACTTCTTCACGATTATAATCACACCACTGCCTCAGGCTACTATTCCTCGAACCACAATCAACCCCCCCCCCCCCCCCCCCAGAACCCTAATCAAAATCGATATAGCCCAATCCCAAACTCTCTAGAGTAGTAATGGCTAGAAGCCGAGGAGGATCATTCAAACCCTCGAAAGAAAAGCTTTGAAGAGCAATAATGGCTCTCTTCGCGATCCAGTCCGCAACTTGATTCTGAGCTCTGGATACGTGACGGAGAGTCATTCTTGGTCTGATTAAGCTTCTACAAAGAAATCCCAGAGGTTCCAAAGAAGGAACAGAAAGACCATTTGCAAGCATGTTGATTAGAGCCAGACAGTCTGACTCTAAATCAACATTCTCCCAACCATTGCGCTTGCAAGTGAGGAGCCCTTCAACAACAGCTTTGCATTCGGCCTGAAAAGGGGTAATTTTCCCAAACACGAACCCTTTTCCAATCAAAATATCGCCTTTGTCATTCCTGACTATAAGCCCTCCACTGGATTCTCCAGAAAAATGGCACGCACCATCTACATTGACCTTCAACCTACCAGGAGGAGGAGCAAGCAATTTCAGGTACGTGATGCCTTTCTTCCTTCTATTAATTGAATTACATCCCATCGCAACACCTGCGTTATAAACATAAGACCAATGCTTAGACTTTAGCTTATCCCCTGAATCAATAGCCAAAATAATTCTACAAATTCTATCAACAGCACGCTTAAAGTCATCATGGGTGTTGTTGAATTTAGAACAATTCCTGTTGAACCAGATGGTCCAACAGATAATCTGGGGGACTAAATGAGTGATATAGAATTTACAGTTCGTAAAACTAAACCATGTCATGAGCAGATGATTCAAAGTCATATATCTATAGATATGGACCTTAAACAGCCACCCGAAATAATTCCAAATGGCCCAAGCATAGTTGCAGTTGATGAAGAGATGATTTCTCTCTTCACAACTGCAACAGAATTGACACTTAGAAACTATGACCAAATGTCTTTTGGAAAGGATATTGTCTATAGGGACAAAATTTTTAATGATTTTCCAGCATAAAAACGATTTTTTTTGGAATAAAGTGACTCCAAATATTTTTGAGAAAACTAGTTTTATTGAAATTGTTTCTGATAACATTCCAAGTATCATTAGTGTTAAAATTCCTGTCTTTTGATAACTTCCAAAAAATCTGGTCATCCTGGTCAGATTTAAGCTTTAAAGTATTAATATGGTTAACTTGATCATGATTTAGAAAAACCAAAAGAGCTTCAATGTCCCAACAGTTCCCTTTCCAAAAAGACTTAACACTGGCTGGTAAATACCAGTTGTTACTCTGACTAGAATGAAAAGAAGGCATATCATGCCAACTATCTAGCCAAAAATCAACACTACCCTTACCAAGAGTCCAACCAATATACTGCTCAGCTATATTTTTAACCGCATAAAGCCTCTTCCAAACAACCGAGTCTGTGACCTTATAACTAGATGGGCCCATTTTGGTAACCCAAACCTAAATACACATGAGACCCATTATCATGTAAAATACATTTAATTATTATAATTTATTACATCACATATATAAAATAAACTTTGGTTTAATAACTCATTTGTTCGACTTCCCTTTCGGAAAATTCGGTCTTTATGAGTAGTCTCATTAATCATCGTGAAGATCTTTAGAAGAACTTATGTGTGGAACCTTTTCGTATTTGAGCTTGGAATATTTTTGGATTAAACTATAAATACTTAGCACTTGTTACCAGTTCTGGTTGATCCGAACACGGCTTGGAGAGATAATCTTGAACTGATTTATGAAGTCGTTCAGATATACTTATATTCGTACTTCAAAGATGGTTATTTGGAATTCTACTCTTGTACACGTGTCATAGAAATTTTAGGTCCACGAAGTTCCTTATAAATGGTGAAACGTGATAACATTTTAAATCGATTCCACTTTTTCGAAAAAATAATCGTTGAAGACTCCTCAACTGCCTGAGGCTTATATTTATTGGGCTTGTGAGAAATGATTATTGGTCTTTCCTATACTTCCCTATAAATACTCTTCACTCATTTAGCTTCATTTCACTCTTTTAACAATTTCTAAAGATAGAGAGAGAACCATCGCAAAATATTTGTTTGGTATTGTTTTGGATTTGTATGTTCACAGCTTAAGGTTGACCGCTACCCTCTGGATCTAATCCGATAAAGTTGGTCGAAGAAGACCATACAGACGTAGGGTCATTAGTTAGGGCATCAGAGCAATCCAGACGTGATGTTGAAGTCCCAGATGAAGAGAAAGTGAAAGCTTCAAAATCAAAATATTGTAAAAGAAGAAGAAGTACATGTGGAGTTAACCTTTTTTATGGCCGAGCGTGTGGGATCAGAATTTCAAAACGTCGACAATAAATACTTGATTTATCTCCATGAAATCCAATATAATTATTATTTGGAGAATAAAGTAGGTGTGTTTCAGGCCAAGTGAAGAATCCCAATAGGGGTAAACATAAAGTTACCAAAAGTCAGAGAGACCTCATTGAGTTATGAAGTAAAATAGCTGGTCGTCTACCCTGATGTGTTGAATTAACGATTTTGGTTTTTGTTGGAACCCAAAATAGTTAGGTATTTTAATCTTGGTAACCTATGTCCAATACAAGCCAATCCCAATTCTTGGTTTAACTTAATTTCATGTATCATGGCATCAAGGTTATCAAAAATTAAAATACCGATGGGCTAATTTGTTGCCATTGTCGGGTGTCGAGGAATCCTCAGACTTGTTTCCATTTTCTTACTCTTGGGAATGAGTTCAAAGTAGCAAGTGATTTGATGGAGGCGGATAAGATGTGAACGCTGCAATTCTTCTTTATCAGTGGTTGTAGGAGAACGGTAAAGAGATCTCTCCGAAAAGCAATCTAAGCCGCATTCAAAAGATATGAAACTCATATCTATTTAAAAATTGGTACCTAAAGGAAGAAGGCATACTGATATGGAATTTGAATCTAGATGCAGATGGTGATGAAATGCTTATGAGAATGCATACGAAGACTTCAGATGTGGAAGATTCGAGGATGAGCACCAATGCTGAAGAGAATGAGTCCAAATGTAACTTATTTATTTTCCATAAGTTTCTCGTATCATTATTATTTTCATAAGTCTTTGGTACAAAGCATTCTGTAATTATATTCGGATTTTTATGTAAGTCCTTGATATGACCAATGAATTTTTATAATCATGTTCAGAATCTATGAAAGAATCACTTATTTATTTTTTTCTCATCATAAAAAAATATTACTCATTATATAACATAAATTAAGTCTTATTAGTTGATGTTAATCAACCCTCAACTATACATCGTACCAATACTTCAATCAACCAATACTTCAATCAAGACTATTACTTTTTTGAATTTGAATACTTTGACCAACTAATGTTGGAGCCTTTTCATTGTGACCAACTAGTATTGTAACTTTTAGACTTTACCAACTAGCGTTAGATCTTTTTAACTGACCAACAAATATTGGAACCTTTAGACTTGACCAACTAGTGTTGGAGCCTTTTAATTGTGACAAATTAATGTTGGAACCTTTACACTTGACCAACAAATGTTGGTACATTTTAGTTATGACCAACTAATATTGTAACTTTTACCCTAGACCAACTAATGTTGGAACCTTTTAATTGTGTTACTAGAGATATGTAAATAGCTCAAAATAATACAAGAATTATAAAAGACAAAGTGATTCATAAAATTTAAGTGGTTCGTACACCTCATTATAACCTCTCCGAGCCACCATGGTAGGATATAGCATGTCCTCGGATATTTACATGACAAAATTAAAAAAGAAACAAATATTTTTTCTTTAAAATTATTCTAGATAGATTCTTAAGTGTTTAATATTTCATGAATGCCGAAGAGGGTTATCTTCTTGATTTGTCAGTCGATAAGTTCCAAGCTTAACTCTTTCAATGACTTCCCAATTTGGTGTTAGCTTTCCTAGACTTTTATATTTAAGTATATAAAAAGACATTTTTTAAAACTCTATCCCCTACTTTTAATTATCTCCTTCGGATCTAGGACGTATACCTACTTCTCATCAGGGTCTAACAGTGAAAATATTTTAAATACACCCTTGATCTTTCTTCAATTAAATCTAGCTTAGCTCTCTGGCCCATATCATTATCCTTTTCAGTATAATTTGTAATGCAGAAAGACGAGAAGATAAAATTACTTGGTGTTCCTACATCCATCCCATAAACCAATACAAAAGAGATTCCTACGTTGTTGTTCAGGGTGTAGTAGTCCTTTTATCGGGTCGGACCGGTCCAACTTTTCACATGAACGAGACCGGCTCGGTAAGCTATCGGTCTGGGCCATCCTGAACCGTTAAGCATAGGGAGCCAAACATGCTGGCCCGAGACCGGTCCGATAAGCTGTCGGTCTGGACCAACCCGGACCGTTAAGCATAGGAAGCCAAGTATGCCGGTCCGAGACTGGCTCGACAAGTTATCAGACCGGTCCAACCCGAGACCGGCTCGTTATGTTTGTCTTTGTCTATCTCTCTCAAATTAACAGAGAGTTAAGTTTCTCTGTTTCTATTAGTTAGACCATGACTTCCTTTTACTAATATCAATATCACATATTAACGACTCTTCTACTATAAAAGCATAACTAATTTCTCAAATAAATTAACACTTCATATATCATGTATATCTAAATTACAAGGCATGAAAAAATTGACAAAGACAAAGGAATAAACCACTCCACAAGATGTACAAACACCAAAGAGAACACTAGTAGTCTAGTAATAATGATACTAATAGGGTTATATTGCTTCTTGGCAAATTTCAAAGAATGGAAAGCTTTTCTTTATTAGCGGCAACGAAGGTTCTGAAGTTTACAATTTTTTAGTGCTGCTATAAATATAGAGACAGGTGAAGAGGTTGCTATTAAGAAAATCTGAAATGCCGTACATGAAAACGTAAGCCTTTGATAATATATTTTTTGTAAAAGCTCGGTCCGGTTGGATAATTCTGCATCTTTTTATTGCAGTACTTTCTATATCAGTTACCGCGAGGCCTCAAGTACGTACACTTAGTTTGTGCTCGTCTGTTCAGTTTTAATTTCGAACAAACTCACTGCTACCAAGAAGATATCAAAGAGCTTATTCATAAAGAAACTGTAAAATTCTATCCGGATCAGTGAAATCTGCTTACACTCAATAAGCTGTAAACTCGGATATCTCTAACATGTTATAAAGTGCAGCAGAAGTACTTGTTATAGACAAAAAAAAAATGAACATCCTGCATTACTTAAGATAAAGATCGAGTTGACAGAACAAAAGGCCACACATTTGGCAGGCACACAAGACAAAGTGAGGAATAACATGAGAGAGGTAAAGAGAGAGAGTTTCGTAAAAGAAAAGCTATACAGCAGCTTCTGTCCTGCATTACTTAAGACAAAATTATTATCATTTGTTTTGAACAATTACTTTTCGGAAAGACAAACAGAAATACATCAGCAATACACAGTTTGTTTGTTAACTAAACCAAGCATGCTTGCCCGAGACTGACTTGGCAACCTGCGAACAGAACCTATCAAAACTCAGCATACATCAGCAACCGGTGATGCAAACAGAACCTGCGAACAAAACCTGTCAAAACTCAGCAATACATATACATCAGCAACCTGCAATGCGAACAGAACCTGTCAAAACTCACTAATACATAACCTATCCAAAACCTAACCAAAACGCAACAATACATACCATATTTAAGTCGTTGAATTACCCGACGAAATATCTCTAAATGAGTATTGCATCTGAACTTCCACCTCGTCAAGCTACCAACAAAAATTACAGTATTAAAAGATATAAAAAACAATAAAATAATACTAAACTGTTAATTAAATACTTACAATGCTTTGGCCCTGTACTTTTTTTAATCCGTGAATTTCTTTCACCCAATCACCTCCACATAGAAGCATTTCTACGGTCTTTGTTTTCATTGACGCGCGTTTAGGATCAATCACTCGTTTTCTGGCACTGAAAGTTGATTATGAAGCAACTGTTGTTATAGGAATTGACAATATATCCTTCGCCATGATGCTCAACACTGGATATTTAGGCCAATTCGCCATCCACCATTGCAATACGTCAAACGACTTACCTTCAGGTACTCTGAACGGGGCCTCTTCCAAGTATAATTCAAAATCATTTTTAGCACTTTTAGAAGCTTCAACTGATTCAAGAAAAGCATCAAACGATCTCTTCCCCAACCCACAATAGCCACTAGAAGATCCAGCAGTAGCATTAACATTGGATTGGGAAGAAAATGTTTGTTGATTGGTTTCTTGGTACAATGAGAATAGTGTGACTAATTTGGTCTCGAAGGATAATTGTTCACGCTTAGCTTCAGAAGTCTATTTTTTATTTATTTCTTCCTCAAGAGTGGTAGGGTACAAACCCATCCAATAAACGCCACTTTATACCTGCAATGTGCATCAAGTCTATTATATAATAAGATGAAAAAAAAATTAAACTGAAGCATAAGTAATATCATTATACCTCGGATCAAGCACAGACGCGATAGAATTCAAAACATTAGACTGCGCCCAATATTTGTCGTACTTTTCTTTCATCACAATATCCATTCCTAATAGGTGGGATTTAGTTTTATCTGCGATAGTCTGATCCAGTAGTTTATTAACACGATATATCTCAGCCAAAAATAGGTTCACCGTTGGATACGACGTACCACTTATGAGGTTCGTAACTTCTGTAAATACTTCAAGAAAACTGCAAATTTTCGTCCACACTGATCCAGTTTTCCTCGTCAGGCACATAATGAGCAAATGCAGAATTCAATTCTGCATATATCGGCCACACGTCTTTATAGTACATAGCAACTGACAACATCAGCCAAGTGGAATTCTACCTTGTTTTAACATCAAGTTTAAGTAATCTTCCGCTCAAACCTAACTCTTTCACAATTTTATCAAATTCTTTAGATCGTGCCTCAGAGTTAAGAAAACACTTAACCCCTCCCCTAACCTTCTCAATTGTTGTACTAATCACTTCCAAACCATCTTGAACCAACAGATTCAAGATGTGAGCACAACATCGGACATGGAATAGCTGACCACCTAGGGGTAGATTCTTTCTATCGTTAAAGTCCAGCTTCAACCTATTAATGAAATTGTCATTTGCAGAGGTATTATCAACTAAAATTGAAACAATTTTATCTCGTATTCTCCAATCATCCATAACTCTTAACAGCTCCCTAGCAAGTACCTCACCGGTATGGGAAGGGGGGACATTACAAAAGGATATAACTCTCTTGTGTAGTTGTCATTTATCATCTATGAAATAAGTTGTAACTGTGATGTACCCTATTTTTTGTTCCCCAGACCACCACAAATCAGTTGTCAATCCTAACTTTCTAATCTTAGACATATGTTTTTTTTTCTTTTTCCTCAGCATAAAAACTTTCACAATCACCTTTGACACGGTGCCTAGTGATCCTTTGGTACCACGGTGAGGCTTCTTTTAACAATTTATTCAATATAATTTACTCCATAATACTGAAGGGATGTTCATGCCCTAACACAAATTGGGCAGTCAGTTTTCTGACTTTTGCGTGATCATATTGCCAAGTACCTAAGACTTGTACCACCTTCACTGAAAGACTTAACACAGTCTGTGTCCCAACCGTTATGGGTTCATTAATTGCTTTCCTTCAAACACATTTAAATAAGTGTCTTCTTACGCTAGAGGTAATTTTCTCTGTCTCGTCAAATGTATAAAGTTTACCACACCACTTACACTTTCTTTTAGTCTGACTATCAAGCATTTTTTGTAGCTCAAATTCTTTCCAAACTATGGATTTCTTAGTCATAATCCTAGTTTTTTGTAGTCGAGCATCATGTAGTTGAACCATCTGTTTGGCATTCTCCAATATTATCAACATTATCAAGACGTTCCCCTATTTCTATCCCATCCTCATCATTCTCCTCGTTACCAAAACCAAATGACTCAAGATCAAACTCATCATCAACATTCATCACCGGAGAACTCGAGGAATCTTGAAAAGATATTTAATTTTAATTACAGTTACTATTTCGACATACAAGACATTACATTATATTTATATAGAAAATTGAAGTAGAAAACTAACCCATTTAACGCGAAAAGATGACAAATTATTTACTTATTTCACTTCAGGAAGACCTGCTTCCAAAATAGAAATTAGAAACATATAATTTGATAAATCTATACCAATCGTGAAAGTGTTCTATTAAAAAATAAGTAGTATACAAAAAATAAGCAGTATAACCCAATTTATCCAAATGAATACACACAATAGAGGTTGCTAAAACAACTCTTAAAATATTTACATGCTTATAAAGGCTGTTTTGGTAGTAAATCTAAGAAATTAAACAAGCATACAAACAATTAATATGAGATGTACTCTATTCTCTTGAGAATAAGCTTGATTAAAAATTTGAACAGATGAAGAAAAGCATAAATCGCTAGAAAATCAATCAGCAAAAACTGTTTGTTTCTAGGAAAAATCATTACTTGATACAGATTTTTCGAGAAAAAACCTTTCAATTCTCTGTGATCTAATCGAAGTTTTATAAGCAGAAAATCAAAATTGTGAAGTACTTACTGTTCGGGGAAAGGAGTAACGATTTTTGAATTATTATTTTGAAATTGAATAACGAGTCGTTATTAACGACGAATGAAGACCATGAAAGCTAGATTGAGGTTTATTATACTGACAATTATTCAATGCATTGTAAGGAGAGAGATAGAGAGGATATGAAGAATGAGAGATGTTTATTTACAATAGGTACAGAGTCGTTGGGTAGTCAGAACTATGAATAAAACCCTTTATATCTCTCTCTAACCGGTCTGGTTACCGGGCGGACCGGTAAAAGATTCGAGCTAATATTTTGGCTCTCAACCCGCTCTTTAAGTTTTCCGGACCGGTCTCGGACGGGCTTTACCGGACCGGTCTTGGGCGGGCTTTACCAGACCGGTCCCGGGCGGGTTACCAGGTTGGGAAGCCCAGTATCAACTCTAGGGTGTAGTACCGTAAGTCTACAATACTTCTTATAAATAACTAGGCCATTTTCCAATTGACCATTCTAAAACTTTTCCCAATCCATCGAGGATGGTTAATTTTGATTGCTTTCACTTGTTCTTTAACCTGGAAATGAAAATGTGATGAGAAACAATGTTGAATTCCTCGAGAAGAACAAAATGCTTTCATGTCTTTATTTTCAAATTTAGGGTCATTATCTGCCACAATGGTTCTTAGGATTCTGAATCTACAATATCTATTAGAAATGATAAACTTAATAACTGCATTAGACGTAGTTCCATATAGAGGCTCCGCTTCCAGCCATAGGTAAAGGTCCTACCAGATCAACCTCCATATATTGAATGCAATGCCTCAGATATTGACTCAAGTGGTACAACTGGCATGTGTATTATGTTCATAAGTCATTGACAAAGATCACATTGTCGGACTAACTCTTTAACATTTTCCATAATAAAATGCTAATAATACCCAACCAACAAAACCCTTCTTGATAATGTTTTATAGCCACGATAGACGGACTCATCCCCATCATACAACTCATATAACATCATTTATGATTCATCAATTCCAAGACATCGTAATAATGGTCAACTTAGAGACATCTTATAGAGAATATCCCCAACGACTGTGAACCCATGTGCTTTGAATCTTAGTTTTTTTTGTCAATGCTTTATCAGTTGGCAGAGTCATTTTATTTGTAAATTCTTTAATCTCATACCCTCAACACTTCTTTGTGGTGGTCGAGATTTGAAGTGTTTCTTCTCTATGCTCAGAGCTTGTCATTATAGAAGTATTCTCTTGTATAAAAATCCTTGGATATCCTTCAGTATACACAATAGTAGCTATGGAATCAACTTTCAAATTATCGGCCTGGGGCACCTATTCATATTCAATGTGTTTAAATAAAGTTGATGTCTCTCTCAATGCCTTCAAGTATTTTACCAAATAATCTTTTATTGCTTTGAATTGACATGAAAAATGATTAAAAAAGCCATGAACCGTTTATTAGACAAATCATTTTAGCATAAAAAGTTTGTGCAAGTCTTAGCCCTGCCAATGTTGCTTCGTATTCTGCCTCGTTATTTGATGTTTTAAAAACAAAGCGCATTACTTGATGTTGAATCTCTGAAGGGAGACACTAAGTAAAACCTTACATAAACAAAATACTTGAACCCCCATAAGTACAAATTATCTACTCATTCAAAGGTTTATCTAATATCTGACCCAAGCTATGGTCACTCGGAATAGAACTCAACGAGAAAATCTTCCAAAGTTTGTGCCTTAATTTTTGTTCGAGGAGAAATTTCGATATCATAATCTCCTAATTTTACTGACCATTTAGCCATCCAACCAGATACGTATGGTTTTCTAATACATCATTAAGTGGAAAGAAGTTTGAATAGTAGTCTAATGGGCTTGTAGATAAGGCCTCATTTTTGGACTTGCAACAACTAGAGCCTAATCTAACTTTTCCAACTTTAAGTATCATTTTTGGCATCAAATTTTTACTTACATGATAAATCGGAAGTGGATAATCTTCAATTTCTCTAACCAAAACCTCACTTACTTCATAATCTCACACTGCTAAGTAGATATACAATTTCTCTTTTACAACTAGTTTGGTTAAAGTCTCCTGAGATGATAAATGTTCCTTTATTTTTACAAATTATTCGTCACTCTCTAAAGTCCAACAATGAACACTTTATCTGAAGACTTTGATATAAATCTGTTTAAGACTGCTAACCTTTGAGTTAAATTTTCTACTTCTTTGATAGGCCTCAGAGGATCCATTGTAATTAAAATGTTTAATTATATCGAGTCAGCTTGAATGATTTTTTCACTCACAATTTAACCCAATGAATTTTTATACCATACACCAAATTTACACTTTTATATGTTCAATTTTGAGTTGATGGTTTTCAAATTAGAAAAGGGTTTCGGCATATCAAATAAATAATCCTCATCTCTCATACTTTTTACCAGTATATCATCGATATAAACCTCAACTGTTCTTCCAATCTCGTTAGCGAACGACTTATTTATTAAGAACTTAAAAGTAGCCCATGCATTCTTTAAACCAAATGGTATTAATTTGTAGCAGTGGAGTGCCCTACCTGCTATGAAAGTGGTGTTGTCTTAGTCCATCATATCCATCTTTCTCTGGTTATATCCCGCAAACACGTTCGTGAATAATAAAATTTTATAATATAAACTCGAGTTTATCAATTGGACAATTTTAAGGACAAAGAATAGATCATTTAGACAAGCTCGACTTAGATTTTTCAAGTAAACACACATGCGCTACGACCCATTTTTATTTTTTATGAGTATCGGGTTTGTTGTCCACTTTGTGTATTGAGATTCTTGGAAATTTCCTACTTTGGTTAACCGATTTACCTCTACAAGGATTATTTCAGACTTTTTAGCAAAAAGGTATTTTTGTTTTTTGATAACATGGCATATGTTGGGCTGTATTTCTAGTTTGTGGCAAATAATACTTGCAGTGACACCTGTTACATCACCGGTACTCCCAGAAAACATATGCAAATTTTCAGATAAAAAGAATAATAGTTGTTTCCTTACAGTGGTGGTAACTGAGCCTCAATGTTCATGTTTTTTCTAGTTGGAAAAGTACATACCTTAATAACCTCATTAGGTATTACCGAACTGGGAGTCTCACTCGGATCATCTATAGTGTCTGACTCCGAAGTTGACTAAGATAATTGTTATTCTTTTTAGGTTTTAGTATTCTACAACGCCTTAAGAGCTAGAGAAGTAATGTAATATTCTTTAGCCACCCTTTGGCTATTACAGACAACTTCACTAGTATGAAATAGAGATGACAATGTTTTTTTTATTCTGCGGGTACCCAATTTAAACCGATCCGATGGGTTTGTGTACGTGAACCTTTTATCTTGTCCGAGATGAGTTATGAGTTTTAAAATATATTATCAGTCGGGTTTGGGATGAATTATGGGTATAAAAAAAATTCCACCCGAAAACCCAAACCTAATCCACACAACATCCGTTAGCTATTATAATATAAAATTTTATAGATTATGTATTATTATTTTATGAATTATAAACTTATATTATAATGTAATTCAATTTATTTTTGATTCTTTTGTATTTATTATTTTGTTTTTGATAGTGTTATCACTATTTATTTTATTATTTTTAATAAATATTTTACATTAAATCATATTTAAAAATATAAGAAATTAAATTGAGTAAATTTAATATCATCGTTTTCTCTAATATATCTTTGCTTTATTCTATTTCTTTGTCTTTCGAATCCTTTCTAGACTCATCAGCTTTGTGTCCAATAACAACTATAGCAATAGGCCGGTACATTCCTGTAGCTGACTCCAACCCAACATCCGTCATTTTCACCGAAATCCACCCAAATCTTTCTTTTCAAATTCTTGGATATGTCTATCTCCACCTGAGCATAGCAAGCATTGCTATTAGCTCTGTAGTTTTCGGGCACAATAGTTATATATACAGTTCCAAAGGAAGAAGCGAGATCCTTAATAACTGAGGCATTGTACAGGAACTCTGGCAGTCTTTCCAATCTAACCCACAATAGAACAATTGGGTTCTTAAACCTTTTGTTGAACTCTGGGCACCATTTTAACAGGCGCATGGTTTTTCCGTCGATGTTCCAGATATTTTTTGACCAGAGAGTACTGACATCATCTTTAATACCAAATTCAATGAATACATGTCGCGAATCAATAGTTATAAAGCTATACGATCCTTTGAATTTGAATGATTCAAGAAACGCATGGAGAGAGGTTCTTTTCGGAATTCCCGCGCTGAATTTTCTGATCAAAGTCGTTCTAGCTTGTTGCAGTAGTAATTGTTTTGTTTCTTTTGAGTAATGTATGGAGTTGTGATCTTCAACATGTTTAATGAACTTAGGACAAGTTTCTTGCTTAGTATTAGGCTTCAAGATGTCGACAAGAAATCAATATGTTCTGGGTTTTGTCTTCAATGCTACCGTTAAGAGTAGGGTACTCTTCGATGTTTATAACATCAAGCGCGATTAAAACAGAATAATCAGAAACAGAGGAAAGCAACGAGTCGGAAAAACCAGATGTTCACCAAAAAAAACAAAAAGGATGAGGTTGCCAGTAGACAAGCAACAAAAAAAAGACTCAAGGGAGAACCTCTGAAAAAGACAGACAGAAACCTTCCCGTGAGAGGAGCCGACGAGCGTTAGACCAAACCACCGGAAATAGTCAGAATCTTATAGCCCTCTGATTGATAGAGTTTTTCAAACTATAATTCAAAAACAAACAAAGCTCATAAGGTTTGCTTATGGTCTTCCAGGAGCCTTGCGAACTCGTTTGCTATAGTTGCATTAATAATGGAGAAGTCTTCTTTGAAGACCGTAACTTGAGACTCCTTTAGCGTCTTATCACTAATGATATTCATTAATATTTCTGTTGCCGGGACCTGAACAAAAATTGGATCCATATTCGTGGGTTATTTACGTGTTAAAAATTGTGCTTTTTTTAGTTTGTGAATTTTATATAAACGCATCCTTATATACTAAATGAAGAATTGCCCATTCTTTTTCGATATAATATATTCTATATTAACCAACCGCATTTGTAATAGAAAATAATAAAACCAATAATCCACTTATTTGGTAATATATTTTTATAATATATAACATTTAATTCTAAATGTATATAGATTTAACCCAAAACATTTATTTTTAATATTTAAATATCATTAAATAAAAAGTTTAAAATTACCATAGTTTTATTAATATACTATACATTTACATTTAAAAAGTTTTAAATTATAAAACTAAGTATCAATATTTAAAAATATAATAAGTAATTAAATTAATAAACTAACGATATGTTATAAATTTAGTTAGTGGGTCATACTTAGATATAATAAGTTTTGAGGTACTAATTATGTCTATATATTTTTGTATAAAGAAAAATAGTAATTACAAAATTAATATGATGGATCTTTGGTAGTTGCCATTGGAGTAGTGTTTAATACTTGAGACTTGTGATTCTTTATATAGGTGATAAGGTTCTCTTATAAATTTTCATTCGTAAAGTGTGGTGTGTGATAGCTACAAGTGTTCATATGATAAAATAAAAGGAATGTATTTTATTACCAATTAATTTTATATTTGTCTTTAAATTAGATATGGGTGTAAATATATATTTAAAAACAGTTAAAAAGTAAGGGATAGAAATTGATGAATAAAATATATATAATTGGTCTAAAATAGTGTGTATTTAATTGATAATTTATATATGAGATATTTTTTTAAATATGTTTTTATATTTTATTTTATTTTATACCCGTTGTCTTTCTTAAGTGTTAACTAATTTTGGAATTCGCTATAAGTTTTATGTTAGGGTTATGCTTTTATTAGGTTTTATCGGTTAAATACATAAATATTTTAATGTTTTGATTTGGTTAAATATGTTATAATGTTAATTTTACTCATTTATTTACGTGTGTTTGAGTACTTTATGATTATTCTCATAATATAATACATAATATATTTCAATTTTGTATAAGTTTTTAAAGAAAACATAATATATTTATACAAATTTTGGATTATACAACAAAAACTTTGTAATTATATAGTCCGCAACAATTGTTTTGTTAATGTAGGAAATATTTTGAGTTTATATCCTTTTAAAAGTATGAATTTTATAGTTGCAATTATATATTGAATAAATTAATGCATCTCGAATTATTATATATTTTTTATCATTTATAAATAAGATTTGATATATCATTATGAGTTTAATCTAATTATGTTTAAAACTATGAATGCTTTCACAATATAATATGTGTTTTACTCCATCAATATAAATCATGATCGGTTTTGTGGTGTGTTATATATTGTCGCTAGGTCATGAGTACAAGAGTGCTAGTCATATTCACATTAGGTGAAAATATGTGATGTGTCCTGTTATAAAATACTATGCAATTATCACAAAATGGCTCAAGCACAGAATATATGTGAATGAAAGATTTAAATGAAACACAGGATTTAACGTGGTTCGACAATTGTCTACGTCCACGGACGCCGCCAGAGAAAAGAGTTTCACTATAATAGAAAAGGTTACAGATTTCAGATTGTGTTTTGTGTCGCCCTAGTAATCTATTTATAGGGAATTAATAGACTTACTAGACTATGGGCCTAATGGGCTCATACCAATAGACTGGCTCTTTTGAAGTGATTGGACAATATCATTATCACAACACAAAACTGTCCTGCCGGACACAGTACACTGTCAAGGCACTATTCGAACTGCCGGACACAGTACACTGTCAAGGCACTATTCGACTCATTCATAACAGATCTTCCCCTTGAGGCGAATATCCTTTCTTCACTATCAACAAAGAATCTTCTCTTCTTCTGACTCACCAAATGCCCTTAAGGCATTCACTCTATACTGCGAACACCGATCCAGTTTAGGCATTCCCTAAACTTTCGAACTGATACTGCCTTGGTCATTATATCTGTTGGATTATCGTGTGTAGACACTTTCTTCACATCAACAATTCCCTTTGATATTATATCACGAATAAAATGATACCTGACATCTATGTGCTTTGTACGCTCATGGTACATCTGGTTCCCTGTAAGGTGTATGGCGCTTTGACTGTCACAAAACACTTTTGTAGTAGTCCTATCCAAGCCCAAATCTGCCACCAAACCTTGCAACCATATTGCCTCTTTAACTGCTTCTGTTACCGCCATGTACTCTGCCTCTGTTGTAGACAAAGCTACAGTAGCTTGCAACTGTGCTTTCCAACTGATCGCACTCACAGCTAGAGTAAATACATATCCTGTCAGAGATCTTCTTTTATCCATATCACCTGCAAAATCAGAATCAACAAAACCAACCAATGATCCTGCAACATCATTCAGCGATTCACCAATATCGGTTTTGTTAAAAGTTAAGCCAACGTTCACAGTATTCTTCAGATACCGAAGTATCCATTTCACTGCCTGCCAGTGTTCTTTCCCAGGACATCCCATGTACCTGCTAACTACACTAACCGCATGTGAAATATCAGGACGTGTGCATACCATAGCATACATGATACTACCAACTGCACTTGCATATGGAACCTTCGACATTGGTTCCAACTCAGCATCGTCCTTTGCCGCTTCTACTGCAGACAACTTGAAATGAGTAGCAAAAGGAATGTTAACTGCTTTAGCATCAAACATGTTGAATCGTTTTAACACTTTCTCAATATAGCTTCGTTGAGACAAGTGTAATGTTCCTAAATTTCTGTTCCTGATAATCTCCATACCAAGAATTTTCTTTGCTCTACCCAGATCCTTCATCTCAAACTCGGCACTAAGCTGCTTCTTTAACTGCACAATGTGTGACATACTACAAGCAGCAATAAGCATATCATCCACATACAACAACAAGTAAACATAAGAATCATCTGACATCTTTTGATGATACACACAACTATCATATGGACTCCTCGTGAACCCTTTTGACACCATGAATGTATCAAAACGTTTGTACCATTGCCTAGGTGACTGTTTCAAACCATACAGTGACTTTTTCAGCAGACAAACTTTGTCCTCCATATTAGGTTCGATAAATCCCTCTGGTTGTCTCATGTAGATTTTCTCCTCCAATTCACCATGTAGAAACGCAGTCTTCACATCCAACTGCTCAAGCTCTAAATCTTGCAAAACTACTATGGCTAACAAAACTCGAATCGAACTATGCTTCACCACTGGAGAAAACACTTCATTGAAGTCTATTCCTTCCCTTTGAGTAAAACCCTTAGCGACCAGTCTTGCTTTGAATCGAGATGCCTCAACCCATGGATTACCTTCCTTTTTCTTGAACACCCATTTACTGCCTACTATCTTCTGTCCTTTAGGAAAGTCAACAAGCTTCCATGTTTGATTCTTATGAAGAGATTCAATCTCTTCTCCCATAGCACTAATCCATCGATCTGCCTCTGAACTTGCTATAGCTTCTTTATAGCTACTAGGTTCCGGCATCTCAACTTCTTCTGCAACTGACAGAGCATATGCGACTAGATTCACATACCTTTTTGGAAGTCTAATATCTCTTCTTTCTCTGCCCAATGCTATGCTATAAGGTTGTTGTTCTGGTTCAGACGCATCATCGTCACTATCATCTGATGCTGACGCTTCACCTCCTGATTCTGGATCCACCTCAGAACCACTTGAATTATTGGACCTGCTAGGAACTGATTCTACTTCAAGCTCCACCTGTTTACTCACAACCGATCCTGATTCGACCATTTCTCCTACTTCCTTCTGACTGTCTATCGAAGCAAACTCATTAAAAGTAACGTCCCTACTGATGAGAAAACCTGGAGACTTTGGAGAGGTACACCATAACCTATATCCCTTCACTCCAGTAGCATATCCTAGAAATATGCATCTCTTTTCCCTCGGCTCAAGCTTACCATCTCTCACATGAGCATACGCAGGACAACCGAACACCCTCAAATGTTCATAATCAGCCGATGATCCAGACCAAATCTCAAAAGGAGTTTTACAATCAATAGCCGTTGATGGAGACCGATTCACCAAGTAACACGCTGTATTGATAGCTTCAGCCCAAAAATCCTTTCCCACACCGGAATGTGAGAGCATACTTCGTGCCTTGTCACAAAGCGTTCTGTTCATTCTTTCTGCGACTCCATTCTGTTGTGGTGTTCTAGAACAAGTGCGATGGCGCACTATTCCCTCAGTTTCGCAGAACTCGTTGAACTCACGACTGCAATATTCTAACCCATTATATGTCCTAAGACGTTTGATTTTTCTTCCTGTTTGCTTCTCAATCATCGTCTTCCATTTGACAAAGGTTGAATATGCCTCATCTTTCGTTTTCAGAAAGTAAACCCACACCATCCTTGAATAATCATCAATCAAACTCATGTAGTATCTGGCTCCGCTCTTGGATGGAATTCTATTTGGACCCCAAAGATCTGAGTGAATGTAGTTCACTGTGCCTTTAGTCTTTCTTACAGCCGATTTGCTGAATTTGACTCTAGTTTGTTTACCAAACACACAGTGCTCACAAAATCCCAATGATTCTGCTTTATACCCTTTCAACAAATCTCTCTTTCCCAAAACAGCTAATCCTCTGTCACTCATGTGACCAAGACGCCAATGCCACAACTTATTTTGATCCTGCCTACTTTGGCTATTACTCCCTGATGATGCTACTGCAGCATCGCCCATAACAACACTCCCCTGGAGAATGTAAAGACCCTTCTGCAAACTACCTTTCATGCATACCATTGAGCCTTTTGTCACTTTGATTACACCATTTTCTGCATGGTACTTGTAACCCCGAGAGTCTAGAGTCCCAAGAGAAATCAGGTTTCTTTTTAACCCAGGAACATGCCAGCACGTCAAGATTCTAACAACCCCGTCAAACATTCTGATTCTGACGTTACCAATACCACCAACAGCCAACGAATGATTGTTCCCTAAATAGACAGTTCCCTGCATTGGCTTGTACGTATCAAACCACTGCTTGAACTGACACATGTGATATGTAGCGCCAGTATCAAGTACCCAAGAGTTTTGCCCAAAGTCTGAACTCACGGACAATACATCTCCTTTACCACTGTTTTCACTATCGTCGGAATCGTTCACACCTTCAACAATGTTTGCTGCATTTTCCTTTTGATTTCCCTTCTTACCATTCAGTTTCGGACAATCTCTCCTATAATGACCCTGCTCACCGCATTCATAACAGTTTGAGTGCTTCACCCTTGACTTGGACCTCAAGTTCTTCATTCTTAAAGAACTCGCTTTGCTTTTAGATCTTCCCCTAGTCATAAGACCTTCCCCTTCAGCTTGATTGTCTGGCTGCAACTGTCTCATCTCTTTTGATTTCAGTGCCCCTTTGACATCTGCTAGCGATAACTTATCCTTACCATACATAATGGTATCTACGAAGTTTTCATAGGGAGCTGGTAACGATCTCAATAGAAACAAAGCTTGATCCTCATCCTCAATATTGATATCTATGTTCTCCAAGTCCATTATAATTGATTTAAAATTATCTAGGTGCTCTGTTATGGACATACCTTCTTTCAATCTGAAATCATACAAACGTTTCTTCAAATATAATCGGTTTACTACTGATTTCTCTGAGTAAAGATCTCCTAGCTTTCTCCATGCGCAGGCAGCAGTCTTCTCACCACTAATCTCGCGAAGCACATTGTCTTTCACACTCATTAAAATCCAGCACAAAGCCCTTTCTTGAAGATCTTGTTTCTCCTCTTCTTTCATCTCTTCTGGTAACTTATTCTCCACAGCCCTCCACAGCCCTTGCAGTACCAATGAAGAGTTCAGTTTAATCTTCCACAACGCAAAGCTGGATCCCCCATCAAATTTTTCAATCATGTATTTTGTTGCTGTAGACGCCATTGTGAAACCCTAATTGCAAAAGCCCTAATTTCACAACCTGGCTCTGATACCAATTTTGTTATAAAATACTATGCAATTATCACAAAATGGCTCAAGCACAGAATATATGCGAATGAAAGATTTAAATGAAACACAGGATTTAACGTGGTTTGACAATTGTCTACGTCCACGGGCGCCGCCAGAGAAAAGAGTTTCACTATAATAGAAAAGGTTACAGATTTCAGATTGTGTTTTGTGTCGCCCTAGTAATCTATTTATAGGGAATTAATAGACTTACTAGACTATGGGCCTAATGGGCTCATACCAATAGACTGGCTCTTTTGAAGTGATTGGACAATATCATTATCACAACACAAAACTGTCCTGCCGGACACAGTACACTGTCAAGGCACTATTCGAACTGTCGGACACAGTACACTGTCAAGGCACTATTCGACTCATTCATAACATGTCCACTAGCTAATTTTAAGAGTTATGTGTTCCATTTTAAATTTGCAATGAAAATATGGTTTGGTCTCAACATTATACAAGTAAAATTGGCATACTTTAGTGGAGATATTAAGAGTTGTTCGTTAGATAACGAGTTGGATTTTAATAATATGCTTCATTTGTTAAATCTGTAAGAATTTGTTGTTTGTGAATTTTTTTTTTGTAGGTTGTGTCCTCATTGAGTGTTATAAATAATTAGTATTTTCTTATTGATAGTGATGGTGTTGGAAATAAAAGTGTTGTCAATTTTGAAGGGAATGCGAACTTGTTAATTTGTATTTGTCTACTTGTACTACTTGTGTTGGTCGAACTTTAAGTGAAAATGTTGTAGAACTGTGTCATGTTATCTCTAAATTTGCTTCAGAAGTAGTTTTTTCTTTTGTTTATGTTCATAAACATAAGAAAATATAATTATGGAATAAAAGTCAAAAATTTTGACTCGTTGTTGATGAATGATTCGTGTATGAGAGGATACCACTTGTTATACGTATATAACAAATTATTAAGAACATCATATATGGTGTTGTATTCATATCACACAAGATTTAGAAAGTTAGAATTATAACATTATAGCAATTGAAATTCATCGAAACCTACTATAACTCATACTGTCAAAGATTTTTTGAGGGTATTTTCGTAATAAAAGAATAAACAATTAAATTTTGGATGAGTTATGGTGAGAGAATTGAGCTGTTTGATATTCTTTTAGAGAAAGATGCTCTAATATGGTAGTTGAGTAGTAATTTTTTCTTAAGTCTTATAAATGCTCACATGACTATATATAGTGAAATAGGCCTAATGGGCTTACATGGTCCATGGGTCAATTTTGGTAACCCGAACCTATATACAGATGAGACCCATTATCATGTAAAATATATTTAATTATTATAATTTATTATATCACATATATAAAATAAACTTTGGTTTAATAACTCATTTGTTCGACTTTCCCTTTAGAATATTCGGTCTTTATGAGTAGTCCCATTAATCAATATGAAGATCTTTAGAAGAACTTATGTGTGGAACCTTTTCGTATTTGAGCTTGGAATCTCTTTGGATTAAACTGTAAATACTTAGCACTTGTTACCAGTTATGGTTTATCCGAACACGACTTGGAGAGATAATTTTGAACTGATTTATGAAGTCGTTCATATATACTTATATACGTACATCAGAGATAGCTATTTGAAACTATACTCTTGTACACATGTCATAGAAATTTTAGGTCCACAAAATTCCCTATGAATGGTGAAACGTGATAACATTTTAAAACGATTCCACTTTTTTGAAAAAAATAATCGTTAAAGACTCTTCAACATCCCGAGGCTTATATTTATTGGGCTTGTGATAAATGGTTATTGGTCTTTCCTATACTTCCCTATAAATACTCTTCGCCCATTTAGCTTCATTTCACTATTTTAACAATTTCTAAAGATAGAGAGAGAACCATCGCAAAATATTTGTTTGGTATTGTTTTGGATTTGTATGTTCACAACTAGAAGTGGTTTGACCGATTGGTTGTGCTTGTCCGATAAATTTGAAGCAGATAGAAAAAATGTTGGGCTTTCAAAAGCCGAAGGGCCAACAGTTATTTCTCAAATCTTCGACTATAGAGGCATATTCCCCTATAATAAAAACTATATTTCATATGATCACCCATCATCTACTGCCTAGTCTTTTGCTACAAGAACTTATTCTTCGAGGCCGACATGGTCCCAAGGTAAACCAATAGTAAACTCTGTTTCAGATACTGAAAATAGGTCTATTGTAAAGAAAATTACCTCCTTAGTGGTAATACAATAGCCAACGATCTTCTGATCATAAGAAAAAAAAGGATAAATGTGTCAAACATTTTTTAACATCTCCAAGTGTATCCCTGGATCAGTCAGCTAGGGGTCATGTTCATGTTTTTAATAATTCAGCTATCCCTCAAAAGACTAAACCTTAAAGTAGACCGCTACCCTCTAGATCTAATCTGATAAAGTTGGTCGAAGAAGATCATACTGACGTAGGGTCATTAGTTAGGGCATCAGAGCAATCCAAACGTGATGTTGAAGCCCTAATTGAAGAGAAAGGGAAAGATTCATAAGCAAAATATGGTAAAAGAAGAATAAGTAAATGTGGAGTTAACCCTTTTTATGGTCAAGTGTGTGGGATCAGACTTTCAAAATGTCAGCAATAAATACTTGATTTCTCTCCTTGAAATCCAATATAATTATTATTTGGAGAATGAAGTAGGTGTGGTTCAGGCCAAGTGAGGAATCCCAGTATGGATAAACATAAAGTTACCAAAAGTCAGAGAGACCTCATTGAGTTATGAAGTAAAATAGTTGGTCGTCTACCCTAATGTGTTGAATTGGCGATTTTGCTTTTTGTTGGACCCCGAAATAGTTAGGTATTTTAATCTTGTTAACCTATGTTTGTTCCAAGCCGGTCCCAATTCTTGGTTTAGCTTGGCATCAAGGTTATCAAAAATTAAAATACCGATGGGCTAATTTGTTGCCATTGTCGGGCTATCGAGGAATCCTCAGACCCGTTTATAGTTTCTTACTCTTGGGAATGAGTTCAAAGTAGTAAGTGATTTTTTGGAGGCGAATAAGATGTGAAAGCGGCAATTCTTCTTTATCACTGGTTGTTGGGGAACAGTAAAGAGATCTCTACGAAAAGCAATCTAAGCCGCATTCAAAAGGCGTGACAAAATGCTAGTAACTACTCGAGTGATGCTTTTAACTTTGAATTATTTTTTTCCTTCAATATTTGTAACTTACTTTTATTTTTGTTGAAGCTATATTGAAATCTCAACAATAGTACTTGGAGCTTACCATAACAACATTTAAAGAAGTTACACCAATGGGCAACGAAGAACTAGTCCAATATTTTTTTATAAATGTTTCACTCTGAACAACCTGGTTTAGAGTCACCTATGGCGGAATCAAGAAAAATTTAACTTCTTATGTGAGTAGTTTATTATCCTATCACGTCCACTGATAAAAGAATAAGCTGATAAAGGTCATAGTCCGATGGAGAATACATATAAGCTAGGTATAGAGAGCTTCAGACACCAATCCTCAAATCTGGATGGTTTTGCCAAAGATGTGCCCTTTCAACTAGAGAAAGATGACATCCTAGCTTATACATTGTTGGCTTTTGTAAAGCATATTGATGAGCTAGAAAACAAGGTATTAACACACAAATAAATTATTGTCCTCCTTAAAGAAAAATATGATCTTCACAAAAAAGGTTGTCAAAAGCAAAAAGATCATGCTGATAATTTAAAAAGCCAAGTTGTGTGGGTTGACGAAGAGCTTAAATCCCAAAATACTACTTACAAATTCAAAATCGTTGATCTGTAGGTGTCCAAAGTAAAGAAAGTACGAAAATACAAAGATCAAGAAAAAAGACGATAAAGATGCGAGAGATATTCTATAGAAAGCTTTAGACGAGTAGAAAACATTTTAAAAAAAACCTACGAGAAGTTATTTGTATATAATATTCAAGTTGCAAAGGATCGGGAAAATGCAGTAAACGCGTATGCTGATAAATGTTTAAATTCCTTACTGAAGCAAGACGTTTCAATCAAGTCTGACATGGTCTTGGACTTTTATAAAGTGTTCCTATATATAAAACTCATATATATTTGAAAATTGGTACCTAACGGAAGAATGCATACTTATATTATATTGAATATGGATGCAGATGGTGATGAAAGTGCTTATGAGAATGAATACGAAGACTTCAGATGTGGAAGATTCGAGGATGAGCATCAATGCTGAAGATAATGAGTCCAAATGTAATTGATTTTTTCCATAGGTTTCTCGTATTATCGTTATTTCATAAGTCTTTGGTACAAGGCATTCTGTAATTATATTTGGATATTTATGTAATTCTTTGATATGACCAATGAATTTTTATAATCATGTTCATAATCTATGAATGAATCACTTATTTTTTTTATTTCTCATCTCTAAAAAAATTATTACTCATTGAATGACATAATCTAAGTCTTCTTAGTTGAAGTTAATCAACCCTCAGCTATACATCGTACCAATACTTCAATCAAGACTATTAATTTGTTGAATTTAAATACTTTGACCAACTAATATTAAAGCCTTTTCATTGTGACCAACTAGTATTGTAACTTTTAGACTTTACCAACTAATGTTGGGTCCTTTTAACTATGACCAACAAATATTGGAACCTTTATACTTGACCAACTAGTGTTGGAGCCTTTTAATTGTGACAACCTAATGTTTGAACCTTTATACTTGACCATCAAATGTTGGTACATTTTAGTTGTGACCAACTAATATTGTAACCTTTACACTAGACCAACTAATATTGGAACCTTTTAATTGTGTTACTAAAGATATGTAAATAGCTCAAAATAATACAAGAATTATAAAAGGCAAAGTGATTCATAAAATTTAAGTGGTTCGAACACGTCATTATAACCTTCCCGAGCCACCAGGGTAGGATATAACATGTCCTCGAATATTTATATGAGAAAATTAAAAAAGAAACAAATATTTTTCTGTAAAATTATTCTAGATAGAATCTTAAGTGCTTAAGATTTCATGAATTCTGAAGAGGGTTATCTTCTCGATTTTTCAGTCGATAAGTTCCAAGTTTAACTCTTTTAATAACCTTCCCAATTTAGCGTTAGCTTTCCTAGCCTTTTATATTTAATATGTAAAAAGACATTTATTAAAAATCTATCCCCTACTTTTAATTCTCTCCTTCGGACCCATGGCGCAACCTGCTTCTCCTCAGGGTATGATAGTGAAGAGATCTTAAATACACCCTTGATCTTTCTTCAGTTAAATCTGGTTTGGCTCTCTGGCCCATATCATTATCCTTTTCGGTATAATTTGTAATGCAGAAAAACGAAAGGATAAAATTATATGGTGTTCCCACATCTATCCCATAAACCAATACAAAAGAGGATTCCTACGTTTTTGTTTAGGGTATACTACCGTAAATCTACAATACTTCTTGTAAATAACTTGGTCATTTTCCAATTGTCCCTTCTAAATTTGTTCCCAATCCATCGAGGATAGTTAATTTTGATTGATTCTACTTGTTCCTTAGCTTGGAAAGGAAAAAGTGATGAGAAACAATGTTGAATTCCTCAAGAAGAACAAAATGCTTTCATGTCCTTATTTTCAAATTGAGGGTCATTATTTGTCACAATGGTTCTTAGGATTCTGAATCTACAATATATATTAGAAATGATAAACTTAATAACTACTTTGGACGTAGTTCCGGATAGAGGCTTCCTTTCCATCCATTTAGAAAAATAATCAATAATAATTATAATAGTTTGATGGCCTCCGGATGCTATAGGTAAAGGTCCTACCATATCAACCTTCATCTATCGAATGTAATGCCTTAGATATTGACTCAAATGGTACAACTGACATGTGTATTATGTTCATAAGTCGTTGACAAAGATCACATTGTCGGACTAACTCTTTAGAATTTTCCATAATAAAATGCCAATAATACCCAACCAACAAAACCCTTATTATTAATGTTTTATAGCCATAATGGACAGACTCATCCCCATCATACAACTCATATAACATCATTTGTGATTCATCAGTTCCAAAGCATTGTAATAATGGTAAACTTAGAGACATCTTATAGAGAATATCCCCAACGATTGTGAACCCATGTACTTTGAATCTTAGTCTTTTTTTGTCAATGCTTTATCAATTGCCATAGTCATTTTACTTGTAAATTATTTAGTCTCATACCCTCAATACTTCTCTGTGGTTGTCGAGATTTGAAGTGTTTCTTCTTTATGCTCAAAACTTGTCATTATATAAGTATTCTCTTGTATCAAAATCCTTGGATATCCTTCAGTATACACAATAGTATCTATGGAATTAACTTTCAAATTATCGGCTTGGGGCACCTATTCGTATTCAATGTGTTTAAATAAAGTTGATGTCTCTCTCAATTCCTTCAAGTATTTTACCAAATAATATTTTCCTGCTTTGAATTGACATGAGAAATGATTAAAAAATCTATGAATCATTTATTAGACGAATCGTTTTAGCCCAAATAATTGGTCACACTCTTGTTGCATGAGTATCGTCATTCATATGCGGTATTTGACCATGACATTTTGTGATCATGACTCCCTCGGTCATCTGGGCTGGATTAACCTGCATCTCAAAATCCATCATTTAGTATATTATGAAGATAAACTTAAAGAATCCTAAGGTTTTGTACATGGTTATCCGGGTAGTTAATTAGGCTTCCACTATGGTCGTCATTAACGGTGTCAAAGATTCTTGGAGAGAGATGCTCTGACAGGATAGTTGAGTAGTGAGACAGTTGAGTTGCTTGGTATTATTTTAGAGGGAGATGCTCTGACAGGATAGTTGAGTAGTACATTTTTCTTAAGTCTCATAAATGCTCACAATGCTATATATAGTGAAATGGGCCAAGTAGCCTTACATGGTTCATGTAACCATTTCAGTAACCCGAGCCTGAATATACACGAGGCCCAATACTATATAAAATACCTGTAATTATTATAATTAAAAACATCCACATTTATAAAATAAAACTTTGGTTCAATAACTCATTTGTCCGACCCGCCCTTAAGATAATTTGGTCCTCATTAATAAAAACTAAATTAGGATTTTTAAAAGTATAAATAATTTTGATATATCTTATTGTCGAGTTATGGATGATATTGTTAGAGCAAAAGCCCAAGTGTTTGATGATATATCTAAATTTCATAATTAATTATTAAAATATTTTGATGAACTCATGTCAATTAATATGATTTCTCTTGTAGTACTGGAGTATGAGCTCTTGTATTATTTTGTTGGGTTTGATACTTGTTTTCGTGATTTTGAATATTTTCGTCTCATGTTATTTTTGGATGGTACTTTTCTGCATCCAAATTACAAATTCACATTGAATGCACAACTAAGAATGATGCTAATTAATATTTAATTATTTTCTGTTATTTATGAAAATAATAGACCATTGAATAATATTATTTTTGAATATGACTAAAGTCTGACATTAGTTAAAAATATAAGGATCAATGGTATATAAGTAAGAACATATCTCGACTGGTATGAGGTTTATTGAATGTAAACTAAAAACAAAGTTATGCGAGGCTTCATACCCAAAACGAATAATATTATACTAATGCATAGATCAGGTTGTTTATGTATGGAACCAGAATATGCATCCAACCATATTTCCAACAGCTGGTATTAAATTTTCAGGCCCAAACAGAATGTGATGTGGGTGAAATTATTGGATGTTGAACATGATGAAACAACAACCATACTCAAAGTGAGTTAGTTGTTTTATAAACCACTAATATGATATAGAGATGATAATTTTTTTGATTCTGCGGGTACCCGACTTGAGCCGATCGGATGGGTTTGAGTACGCGAACCTTTTATCTTGCGCGAGATCAGTTGTGAGTTTTAAAATATATTATCCGCCGGTTTTGGGATGAATTATGGGTATAAAAAATTTCCTACTGAAAAACCCAAACCTAATCCATACAACATCCTTTAGCTATTATAATATAAAAAATTCATAGATTATGTATTATTATTTTTGAATTCTAAACTTATATTATAATGTGATTTAATTTATTTTCGATTCTTTATAATTTGTGTACTTATTATTTTGTTTTTGATAGTGTTATCATTATTCATATTTTATTATATTTAATAAATATTTTAAATTAAATCATACTTAGAAAATATAAAAAATTAAATTAAGTAAATTTTTAAAAAACTAAATTTTTAAATAAATTTATATATTTAAAAAAATATAGTTTATTAAAAAATCAAGTAAATATGAATTATAAAAATATATTTTTTATAAATTAGTTACTAATATTCTATATTTTTTACTAAATTTAAGAGTTTATATATGGTATATTATTATTATATATTAGTATTATAAATTATTTTTGGTTTTTTCAATTTTTTATTAGATAGTTAATTATGAAAAAATATTTTATAGATAAATAAATTATCAATGGGTACCCTGCGGGTGGGTCTCAAACCTGATGAGTTTAGGCGTGAGAAAAAAATCTCTTACCCGAAAGGGTACCCGAACGTGACGGTTTAAAAAACAATAAAGACAATGCGTTTCGGGTTTAGTAATATCCACACCCATCGCGACCCATTTCCATCCCTAATATGATCTAGTCGGAGTGTTTGTTGATCTATGTACCAAGGTTGTGTGACTTGATTGAAGTGACGTTGAGAAACATGTAGTGTGGTATGATGGAAGTAAGCAAATAAACATTTTGTGCCTTTACAGCTCAAATGGTACACAATCTAACTATAATAGACCATATGAAAGTCAATTAAAATGAGGCTATGTGGTACTTTGTTCGAGATAAGGATTTTTTTGGATATAACCAAAGTCTAAAATATCATAGTATGAGGCATTTTAAAAGTGTACTAAAATAAAAAATGTGCGGACCTTCGAGCGCAGAGCGAACAACATCATACTAGTGGGCTAAAAACCAAAATCGTGCGGGCTTTTATATAGCCTATTAAATCTAATTTAACTGATTGAATTCAGAAACATATTGGCAATTCGTAAGTGGCATGCTGAATCTATTATACGTGGGAAGTATAGTCAGCATGATGTCATATTAACGGTAACACGTGTTTCAAACCACTATATGTACATTGATCTAACAATGGAATATCAAATAAATAAAAATTAATTAAAATATATGTGATAACTAAAAAGGATAAAAAAGTAATATAAACAAACTTTACCTCGCCAAATAGTCTTTAAACATAAAATTTATGTTTTAAAGACTAAAAGGAGTCCCGAGAAGGTCATATCCCACGTATGGGTTATATGTCCTTATCTAGGACGTAGCGATTTATAAGCGACATACTAAAATAAACAACGATAAAATGAACATGTTATAATACATGTTATTAATAACGAACTAGAAAAATGAGGTAGATCATGACAGATTAAAGACAAGTTGATGATGCAGTAAATTATGACAAACCAATGAATATTGATTAGTTAATCAAGCTAAATGAGATTTACAGATTCAGGATCCCGAAATAGTAAATAAGAGTAGACAAATTGAACTGAGAAAATCAGGAATAAAATATTAATAATGGATAAACTACAAGGAGAAAAAGACGTAAATACATAGAGTAAACTAGACAGAGTAAAACAACACACATAGTTAAGAGATAAGAGTTTATATGGCCAAACAAGTGTTTAAGAAGCCTAAAGTTAACTATTTTGTATTATTTAAATACCATAGGCAATTAGAGTGTACTTCTTGTAATGTTTGTAACAAACTATATAACAAAAGAATGCTACGTAACTAGAAGTATATATGTCATTCATCCTTGAATCTTATACCTATTTTAATATAAATAAGAATATATTATTTCATTTGAAAAACAATTACTTTTTAACTAGAGAGAAAAGTAATACACTTGAGTTTTCTTTATTTCATGAAATGTTTAGTTTTTTAAACTGTTGAAAGACATTTGACGAAGTTTTTTATTCCTTATCATTAGGTATGTTGAACATTTGACATGACTGTGTTTGATTATATGAATTGGTCAAATAAAATTATAAGATTAACAAGCACGAATTAGGCAGAAACATGGAATCTCATTCAATCCGGCTTAAAACTTATATGGATTCAAATACATAGTTTACCTTATATATTTTCCATCTCGCCAACGATAACGTCCATTTCGTTAACGGTTCTCAAATAAAGGTATGAAATCTCAAATTTTGAGTATAAAACAATTTTTAAGAAGAACTCGAGTTAAGGACGACTCACCAATATATACAAATATTTCGACAAAAAAATGAATAGAGAATAAAGTGATGCGAAAATAACGTAGTTTGATTTAAAGTTATAAAAATATTTCCCAAAATATTTTTTTTTGGATTTATTGTTTTTAATGGGCATACCCTTAATTACTTTTAAAAATTATATATAAAATAAATTAAAAAATGTTTTATTTTTTCTAAAAACATAAAAAAAACCCCTATTACATTTTTTCGTCTCCTTTATATTAATCTATACCTTATCTAAATTACTAATTTTACAAAAATAAATATGTTTTTT
This sequence comes from Limnanthes douglasii subsp. nivea, assembly GCA_036936605.1. Lineage (NCBI taxonomy): Eukaryota > Viridiplantae > Streptophyta > Magnoliopsida > Brassicales > Limnanthaceae > Limnanthes > Limnanthes douglasii. Next base: position 15,258,966 of record JAUPFV010000003.1, on the reverse strand, counting down.
GAAACCAAAATAATTTTATAATATTATATATATATATAATATGTTAATCTATTGAACTTGAAACAAAACCTATCGAACCTTATCTCAAAATGACGTATTGAACTTGAAACAAAACCTATCGAGTTTTATCTCAAAATGACGTTGAGAATGCCCCCAAAGGGTAGCCGAGTTGGTTGAGTATGTCATGCTTGTGATCATAGATCATTAGTTCGAATCTTTTGACATACGCTTTTATCGGCTGAGCCTGTCACCTTGTGTGGTTTACCTTTGGGCGTCGGCTGAGAATGTGTCCCGTTACTCAAAATAAACATCCAATAAAAATAGAAATAAAAAGCTCTCCAAATTGGTCGAGTAAAATATATTTCTGATTAATGGTTATGAATTCGAATTCTTTGGCATACGCTAAATTTGTATATATCTGAAAAAACATATATTTTTAAATTCAAATTAAATAAATGAACTCGGCATACGCTAAATTTGTATATATCTGAAAAAACATATATTTTTAAATTCAAATTAAATAAATAATACACAAATTTTTAGCTGATTTAGAATTCGTAATTCTTTTATGGATATCTAAAATTTTACCAACTTTTGTATAAACGGCCACAAAATTTGTATAAACAGTCACGCTTAGTCCAACAGCAGGTCCAGTTAACTCATCATAAACAAGCCCGTAAAGGGTATAGTAGTCAATAAACAAAACAAGACGCTATAAAATCAATTGTTCTACTTCATCTTCTTCCGTACCCATCTAGGGTTTTCCTCTACAAACTTTCATCTAAAAATCAACTTATTTTTCAATTTCTACACTGTTGTTTATACGCGTGGCCCTTAGATCACCTTCCTTAGATCATCAATGGAAGCGTTTTGAGTCATTGCTGCGCAAAATTAAAAATACAATTTTAGGGTTTCACTTTAGGGTTTTCTTATCGTGTTTCTCCTTACTTCCACATCTTGAATTTTTCTTGACGAGCCATCTATTTTGATTTGGTTCTGGATTGCTTCTAATCTCCTTGTATCTCTTCAGGTAAATTCGATTTATCTGTTAGGGTTTTAAGCAATTGGGGTTATTTCAGATTCAATCTGATTGTAGAATGGTTCGTATTCAAGCTGTGTACATTTTATATTTATTTAAATTAAATTGGAATGGCAAGAATGATGACAGTTTATTGAGTGAGTGGAATATTTATTCCATTTATGAGCTTCTTATTGCTTATTGATATCCTGACTTGCCCAAAATTCTGTTTTTTTTTTCTGGTTAAATTTTTAATTTTTTTTTTACTTTTTAATTCTTTTTTATGTAGATTTTTTTAAATTTTTTTATATAGTTTTATATAGATGAATTGTTTTTCTTTTACTAGTTTAAAAATATTTTTTAACCATTAGTTTGTTGTTAATCTTGTGTATTTATGAGATAAAAAATATATGGTTAAACATATAGATTTTTTATATATAATATATTTTTTTTTTAATATGGGCATCAGGTAGCAGCATTTGTTATGACTATTTAAAAAAAATAAGCATTTATTATGACTATTTAAAAGAATAATAACGGTATAGACTAAAATTTTATAAAAACATAACTAACCTTCCATTTTTATACTGATATGAGATAATATTTAATATATTAATTATTGAAATTAAATTTTATTATTGTAAAAACAAAATAATAATAATAATAATAATATTTAAAATCTTAAATAATATTTAAATTTTGTATTACAAAACTTGTTTATTCTTCCATTTGAAATAAATACAAACTTTGTTTTTATTTTGCAAAATAAAGCTATCCTTTGTTAGTTATTTTTTACAATCATAGTTATTTATTTTATACTTATTAATATGAGTGTTGAATTCATAATTTTGAAGAAAATACACTTTATTTTATCAATATTTTTACTTTTATATAAAAAATATAAGCTAATTATTAAAAACAAGTGAACCTCAAATAAAAACTTAAAAATAAAGTTTTAATTTTTTGAATAAAATAAAGTCATAATTGTTTTTTTTGAAAGACTAAAATTTAAACTGATATATCAAAATGTTTAGCTTTAAAAAAGTAATTTAAAAACTAAATTTTAATTTTTCATAAAATAAATAATAAAACTAATATCTTAAATTTATTTTAAATTTAATTAATAAAAAAGTTTTGTTTTATTAAATTTATAAATTATATTCAATAATTTAAAATTCTTTCAATTAAATATAAATGCACAATATTAATGTTACTTTGTTTTATAAAAATGTTTTTCTATAAAATAGAAGGATAGTCGTGTGTTGATACGTCTCGATATTGTTTTTTTATTAAAAACCTAACAATTAATTAATGCTGCTAGCTGGTGCTAACTGGTGCCTATATAAATAAGAGAAAAGAAATATACAAAAGAAGTTATATATTTAACCATATTTTTTATAAATAAACTAATGAGTAGTCGAAACTAATCATGACATTAGTTTAAGATAAATTAAAATTTAGTGCTAACGGCCGGACATTGCCTTTACTGTACACATGTTGGGGAGATATGTTAGTAATCCAGGAATGGATCACTGGAAAGCAGTTAAAAGAGTACTCCGATATCTGCAAGGAACAAAGGGGCACATGTTGACATATAGGAAGTCGGATAAACTGGAGATCATCGGGTATTCCGACTCGGATTTTGGTGGACGCGCAGACACATTAAAAAGCACGTCAGGCAACATATTCTTATTAGCTGGAGGTGCAATATCCTGGAAAAGTGTAAAGCAAACACTTATTGCATCGTCCACCATGGCAGCAGAATTTGTTGCATGCTTTGAGGCATCAAACCAGGCACTATGGCTGTGGAATTTTGTTACTGGATTACGCATTGTACAAGGGATAGAAAGCCCTATGAGGTTATATTGCGATAACAATTCCGCAGTGCAGTACTCTAACAGCAACAGGAGCGCGTCTAAATCCAAACACATAGACATAAAGTTTATGTCTGTTAAAGAAATTGTACAGATGGGTCAGATAAGTATAGAGCACATCGGTACAAACTCCATGATAGTGGCGGTTTTGCCTAAGGTTTTCTAGGGACACACCATCAATATGGGTGTAGTTGATTTAGAGGATTGTTAGTTTCAGTAGGAGAGTTTGTAATAGGATCTGATGTTATATTTTGCAGTATTGTGCACGTTAAAGTTTATTGCAATATATATATGCTTGGAAATATTTATTGATATTTGTACTGTATTGGATCTCCAAAAGTAGGAACCATTTAAGAGTAGATATGTACGATTACAAGCCATATTACTCTTATGCCATATTTCAAAATGGGATGTAGCTCAAATGGTAGAGCGCCCGCTTTGCATGCGGGAGGTCCAGGGTTCGATCCCTCGCATCTCCATTTATTAAGTTTTGCCTTTACCCAAAATTCGTGTCAAACAGGTCGGGTTCGTGTCAAACGGGTGTTTCGTGTTGGATACAATTTCGTGTCAAACAGGTCGGGTTCGGGTCAAACGGGTGTTTCGTGTTGGATACAATTTCGTGTCAAACAGGTCGGGTTCGGGTCCAACAGGTTTTTAACAGGTCGGGTTCGGGTCTTTGAACCTGACACGAATTTCGGGTTTGGGTCGGGTTCGTGTCATAAGTTCTAAAATTTCAGGTTGGTCAAACCCGACACGAACACGACCCGAAATTGACAGCCCTACAACCACCGCAACCACAACCACAACTATTGCCACAACAACCACCACTTCCACCACAACCACCAACCCCACCACCACTGCCATCACTACCGTCGTCGTAGCCACCATAACCACCAACCCCACCACCACTGTCATCACCACCGTCCGACAGACACTCTAGTATTGTTAATGTTGTTTTTGTTGTTTATCCAAACTATTTCCATGCTTACTGTATATATCATCTCCTTAATAATTTGAGGACATCTTGTGACTGCACTAACTGAGAGTTTAAGAAGAAGATGCTGAAGCGATTCAAAAGTTGTGCTTATGCTCCCAGAATTGAACTTTTTAATTAGAGACTTTCTAAGTTTTTAAGTAGAGGTGGTAAAAAGATTAAGGCTTTCGTCGAGAATTTACCTCCCGAAAAGTACGCCCAGCCATTTGTCGTTGGGAAACGTTACGGGCAATGGCATCATCTGCCGTCGAATCCTTTAATAATCAGATTAAAAAGTTTTGCAATCTACCAATTTTTGAAATGATAGACAATATTATATTGATGCTAATGACTCAGATTTCTAGACGTTATTTAGAATGGCTAAGATGGAACAGTTATTTATGTCCCGAATATGAGAAGTAGTTTAAGGAAAATGTTCTAATTGGTCGAACCTGGGTGGTATCTAAGTCTTATGCAGGTTCATTCGAATTTTATTCTGAACCAGTTATGGTTGTCAACATCCTTGAGTTAAGTGTTCATGTGGTTCATGGCAGCAAGAGTGTTTTCCATGTCCTCACTCATTGGCTGCAATAACATCCGTTAACGAAGATCCTATGACGTTGATAGAACCATTCTACATTGTAAGTAATTATAGGTCCACCTATTCGTTTAGCATACTTGCAATAACCGAATTTGATGAAAGTTCATCCTCTAACGAATGTGAAGGACCTGTTGTTCTACCTCTTAACGTTAAAAGACGAGCTGGAAGGCCAATGAAAAATAGGATTCCATCTAGAGGAGAAGTATCATCTACCCACTTGCGTTGTGGCCGTTGCGTGAAATTTGGACACAACCGAAGGACATGTGATATCACACTATGAGCTTCCCGTCCTAATCTTTTTTGGTTTCAACTGTTTCATTCGGTATGTATTAACGTGATTCCACTTATTCTGTATCTTTCTTACTCATTGTCGCAAACTTTATGAGTTGATACGCTTTAATTGTCTTACACACGAGTTATATTGAGTTGTTTCACTACACACTATTCATTTACATTCAAAACACTAGTTAGTTACAACTCTCTTATATATAACGCGATTTATGTCAGGTTAAACTCCCGTTGTATTTGCACGATCGGAAGACTACTAACCAGGACATGTCAAGGTTATCTGACGCGAGTTGTATTACAATGGGCATACGCGAGTCATCTATTATGGTGTTCTTACGTGATTCATGAACTTCCTCGTACCACGCAATGTTCAGGTCATATAACGCAAGATGAATTGAACTAGCTCGTAGCACGCGATGTTCAGGTCATATAACGTGAGATGAATTGAACTAGCTCGTAGCACGCGATGTTCAGGTCATATAACGTGAGATGAATTGAATAAATATAACAGACTAAGCTAATGTGTGTTGTAGTAGTGCGAGTCACTAGGAACCTATAACGCGTGACATGTGGTTTTAATATACATTTCTACTGTATTGTGTCTTTCCATTAACTAGTGTCACATACTCTATCAAATTAGTGCAACCAGACCATTAAACTTGCTTAAAACCTCAAGGTGAATACTAATTCTTAAGCCTAAATGGATCTAATCTATAATACTTAATATTGCATTCTCAGGTAAAAGCATTACAAATAGAACTAAGGTGAGGTTGTAACTTAAATCGAATCTGAATTTGAACATTGCAAAGGACTGCAAATCGAACTAAGTACATAGCGATAACAAAACATAATTAGCTAACAAGAGACCCGAAAATACAATGGGCCTACGCATGCCTAGATAGTAAACCCTAATAAAAAACTACTACATATTATAGGGTTTACCAATTCTAATTCCAAAAAAATACAACACGTTCAAACAACCACATACACTTCTTAATTATCAGAAGAGTTATCCTCATCTTCAGTGCCCTCTTCAATCGCCTCATTGCTTAAGTGAGTTTTTTGGTGAGTTTACAACTTCTAAAGCGTAACTCGCGACGTAATAGACACATATATCTTAAATGGGACTCAATTACAGATGTTATAACAATGGTTAACCAAGGTCAATTATTGAGTTATGTGTTGAGTACTTAATTATATATAATTTAATTACAAAATCACTTCCTAATAATAAATTGTACCAAAACATTAATTATAATTAATTAATCGCACAGACATACCACTAAATAGTTAGGTGACGATTAAAGGTCGTTGAATAAATCATTAACGATATAACATAAGATGAGAGATATCAAATAAGATGGGAGATATCAAATAAGATGGGAGATATCAAATAAGATGGGAGAGTAAAACAATCGCGTCAAAAGGTTCTCATCAACCGGTGAACAATTGACAATCACATATTCTCTCTCAGAAATTTCTTCTTTTAGGTACACAATCATATCTCTTGATATCAAATCATTAAGTTCCCACTTCCATAAGTTTGTTGCCTCTTCGTGCAAAGCTAAACAAAGATCAGACACACGTAGCAAGGGTTCGGATTTTAGTTCGTGGTACCTCAAAGCGAATTCTTCTCGGCTGTGAACGTGGGGTGCGACAAATTCAAGCCTCCCATAGTCAAAGTACATCCTGCATAACACTTGATCGAAAAAAACATCGGTCGTTTCATCGAAAATTATTGTCTTAACGTATTTTACCGCTTGAAGCAAGTGTTGGTCTTCATCGACGCACCAACTCATACTGTTTTCCTATTTGGAGTGTGTGAATTGTTTTAGTTTAGAGTATAAGTTGTTTTCTGGAGGTTTATATAAGGGGGAAAAAGTAGGTGGCTAACTAGGCGGGTAATAATGAGTAGGTGTATTTTTTGGTGAGACAATAGCAATCACTTATTAATAATTGGCGGAAGTTTACGGGAAAAGAATTTAGAGAAATATGTATCGGATTTCATGCGTTTTGTTGTATAACCAACACGAGTGATAGACAAATTATTGGAACACGCGATATACTTAGTGCCTATCACGCGTCACAATATAATACTTTAAACACTGGTTTTGGTACATATTTATCACGCGTGATAGACCTAGAAGGTACATACTTATCATGCGTGATAGGTGACAAAAATTGAAGTCGCGACGCGAGCCATCCACTTCATACCGCGCGAGTTAACTTACAATTTTCCATACACTTGTTTAGATGTTAACAAATAACCAATCCAAATGAAATTACATACGAAGGATTCCTTCTAGTGAATTGAAATTAACAATTAGGCATCCGACCCTCTTAGATTAGTATTCTTATCATTTAGAAAGTGGTGAAACATTTCTGCGCGTACTTCAGCTGGCATACACTTGCTATATTCCTTGGGTACAAACCCGTGCTGGATAATGTCTTTAACGTACTGACAAACGAACACTCCACAGTCAAGCTTATTGACCAACTCATACACTCCACAAACGAACACTTCAGCTGGCATACACTTGCTGGGGAATCTCTCTAACAGCTCTAACTTTGTATCCATTCTTCACACGTGGTATGTATCTCTTTTTCATACAATAGTTCAGCTGCTCAGATAAGAAAAATGTTAGTTTTTTTTTAAATAACATATAAATCCGTAATATTGCGAATCACTTTACATTATGATGCGAGTTCCATCCATAACACGCGATTCACATATACACTAACGCGATTCACGAGCAATGAGCGTTAAGAATCTCGCGATATGAACACACAATTTGTACATTCACTTGCAAACAATGAACATACAGCATCATCCAATATGGTTTCATACTACTTACTAATGCGTGGCCTGTTTTCCTAGTGTCATCTGGAGTGAATTTGCTAAGAGGGAAAAGAGGATTGTAGTTTTTTGCCAAACCATTCTCCATGTCTATTACCAACAACGTCCAGTGGTTAGTACCTTTTTCATTTATTTGGTATACTGGAATGAATGCGATAAATGTGTCGCCTGTCACGTTTTCAAAAACTGCGTCAATAACATTTGTAACATCTTCTTTCTTTGCTAGTAATTTCTGTAATAAAACCAGCGTACACCAAAACAATATCAAACTTCTGGGTCACTTTCAATGGCTATTTAATAATTAAATAATAACCGTTGCGACCCCATAAATTTGAATAGCTTTATATCTACAGGTGTACTCGTCATCAAACCCTTTGAAAGATACAGTCCAGTTTGATTCTTTTAAGCATCTTATATATCCAGGCATCGATGATCTACAGCACGTAAAAATCAGAGCTATATCAAAGTAGTTGTCAATTATTTATGTTATATCAAGAATATAAATTTTACCTTGAAATCTAACTCCCCTTCGTTTGTTAGGGCCATTAGCTCAGTCACACTAACACTTAGTCGGTATGTAAATTCGTGTTCTGGCAAATACCATACTTCTGAGTCGAGTTGATCTTCATTTCGTTGTATTTGAAGGACCTTGTGGTATTGACTAACGGCTATTAACTTTGTAGTTGCTGTTTCTGTTTCCCAAGTTTGGTAAATAGCTTCTACCTGTTGCGACTGTGTAATTAAATACCAATTTGGATAAATGTTATCTAGTAACTGTAAAACGACAGAAATTGTGTAAAATAACAATAAAAAACTAACAACTAAGTATATGTTTATTAGTATAGTTTAGAACTTACCATTGGAGGTGCATCTTGTAACAAACTTTTAGACGAAGTACAGCTAGCAAACTTATTCAATAAAACATGCCTTGTTTTTAAGTGTATGAGTCATTCTTGATTATAAATAGTTTATACTATAAAATAATCCTTCCAGAATATCCATATCTTATTAGTGATGTTAGCAATACAAACCTCAAAACCAAGGATTCTAGTAATCTTGTCTATATTATCCATATAAATCACGGGCTCTTGGATAGCTAAAAAATCAATCTCTTCAGTTATGATAATAGAATTAATCTTTATTATTGTTCCTTTGTTTCAAACACCTCTTATATTCCATCTTAAAATTGTTATAGCCATTTTGATGAACCATTGGTAGGCAGGACATACCATTTGTAATTAAATGCTTTGGTAGTAATGAATCCTTTATGTGGTTTCATATTAGCTTTTTTTATTTTCTTTCTCATGATTTTCTTAAAATATTTCCCTTCTTTAATGTTACTTAGGATATGAGATAAGGGAAGACTTCCAGTAGACCTTAATTTAGGGAAATTGGTCTTTATATATGAGGTATCCAAATTATTGGAAACTGTAAATAATTCTCTTGTTTCAATAGTTTGTAGTACTTCAATGATATCCGTATCTCTAATAAAAACATTATTCTCATTATATTGGTGATATCCTTTGATTTATTTCATTTGTTGATAAGAGATGATTGAGAGGAGAGAGTTTTCTCTTTTAGCTCAGAACTTTTATGTATTGAATTTTATTGCATGACTTTTGGTCTTTACAAAATTTATTTTTGCCTTTGGAATTGAAAAGTAGTTTCTTCTTGTTTGTTATTTGCTTTTTGGATTCACCTCTTTAACGATTATAATTTTGACCCATGGAACCCATTTTTTATTAAATAAATAGGTTTAGGAATATATGTTGATTTATCCTTGTGTTTATTTGTATCATGCCTTTTTTGGTAGTCAAATATTTTCAACAATTAGTTTGTTTGTGACCTAAATTAAAGCAATCAGAGCAGTAATGAGGCATATCATCATATTTAATCTCTTGTCAAAACCCTTCTTTTTCTCTAAAGTCTAACTAGACTTTAGTTAGAATATTCATAAATATATCTAGTTCTATATATGCCTTACGAAAATGAACATTGCTATGTTTTGTAAGTTATCCAGACATCTAGAGGATTGCCTAGTACTTTGGCTATGACCTTAATCGAGTCTTCGTTATACATGTACTCGGGTATGTTTGGGAATTTGATCCATACTAGGGTTTTTGGTGATTGTATCTTAGGGTGGAAAAATGAAGTTTATTTTAAAATTTGCATTATATGTTGACCAATGGTCCGTACATTCATTCTCCATAACTTCTTTATAACTTCCTGAAGTTCCAGCTCTATCATTACATGGCTAGGATTCTATTGAGCTAGACTAACCTTACCATAAAAATTAAAATTTCCCAAGAACTTCTGAATAACAGTTAATTTGGGTCTTTCATTCGAAAACTTACCAATTAACGCATATTTTGAATTTGATATAAAGTTTTATTTTTTATGTTCTGAGAGTTGGATTGATATATATTCACCTTTATCTTGGATTTTAACCTTTTCATGTATAATTTATTTTGATAAAATTATGATAGTCTCTGCATATGATTTGGTAAATAATCTTATCTTTTGTGTTTCCTGCAGATTTTGTGAGTTGAGTTGTTAGGGAGATTTTTGTTCAAATATCTTATTATTTCTCATGGTTTTGAATTCGGCCAGAGCTAGTAAGTAGGTTTCCATTATCTTGTTTTTGTAATTCTTGATATTGAGTTAGAGGTGTAAATTCTTTTTTATTATCATCTTGTTTAGAATAGTCATTAGGTTATCTATGAATTATCTCTCTTCTATTAAAAATAGAGGATGATGATATTGATTTGGTTGATTAGTTTTTGGTAGATGTTGACGGTAATATGGGATGCAGTCGTGGCTTGGACGATGTTCATTTTGCAATCATCTTAGGGTAGGCTGAAGATGCCGGTATTACACCATTCGCAGTGGCAACTCGCCAAAAACATAAATGATAGAGTACATAGGACAAGAAAGCAACTCTTGGAGATTTTTTAAGAAAAAAAAGTTCTTGAAAATCACTTATGTGTCAAAGTTTTAGCCTTTTCTCACTTTCTCACTTTTAATACTTTCGAGGCACGCGATTCACTATCTTTACTACTTTTTCCTTCATTATTTACGATGCCCCTGTACCATTTTCACCACTTTCGTCAATCTAATCCACATTTGAATAAATCTTTAGTACTATTTTCACTCATTTTTATCCCTTAGGCCAATAGTTCCCTAACAGGCCTAATCATTTGGCAATATTGTCCAATATTGTTTCAGTGACTTTCATCGCTCATGACATCATTATTTGACCAGAAAAAACCATCGATTTAAACACATAACCAAGTTCTCGCTGTTGGTGAGAAACTAAGGTCGTATTAAGAACAAGTTCTTCGAAACCTTTTCCAACCACTTTCACAGCCTCTATTAGTTGCCCAAAAAAACAAAAAAACAAAAGTTTCTCATTATGTAAGTTAAGATTCAGTCCTTGTACAATAGCCCCTTAATATTCCCAATACAGACATCCAACAATAATTGGACAAGATGAGATAGTCAAATCTCGCATAGATTATGATGATCCATAATTTGGTGATAAATATAGACATGTGCATTGTGAGACTTTTTGCTATGTCATTAATGTTGGAATATATTTATTTAATATATTTATAGACTAACAATAATTTGGACCGACATGCTAAATAAACATATTCGATTATTGTCTTAAGGAAATCCAAATTAAAAGTAGTCGAGTTAATTATTTAATTAACTAAATTGGACCTATGGGTAAAAAGGCGTTATGGGCTCGAGTGTGGTAACCGGGTTGAATTTGGGCACTGTGATGAAGAGGGCCCAAATCTCAACACTTAAGCCTGAATTAATAAATCAGGGATATAAATTGAATTATCAATTTATTGGGTTATGGTCCCGGACACAATGAAGTAATAAAGGATGGACTTTACAATGTTGGGCTTCACATTGTAAAGTTTATAAATAAGGGGCTAGGTTTAGGTATTTCATCACTCTAAACCCTAATCAGAAATATGACCGCTTCCTTAATGTCTGAAAACTTTTCCTTCTTCTCTAATCTGATTCTGAAGGTCTCTTAGTTTCATAAACGGAATCGCCGGAGAACGTGGAATCGCTAAAGAACGCAAAAGAACTGTAGAGAATACTAGATGGATAGCAACAGACAAACCCGTAAGTATTCTTGATTTTCTGTTTCTTCTATAGATGAATCTAGCAAAAGGGTTTTATTATTTTTTCCGCGATTTGTTATATATTATTTTATGCGATTTCAGATAATATATAACAATTGGTATCAGAGCCAAATAAACCCTTTTTGGATTCAGTAGAATAATTAAATTGAGTATTGATAGATAAAAACGCATGCTATTCATCATTGTAAAGAATCCATGTCATTGGGATTATGTGTGAATTGAATTGGTAGGGCATGGATTTAGGGATTGTATGAAAGCATGTTATGTGATTTATTTGTATTGAAACACATGTTTTATAATCAATAAATTGCAATTTTTATAGTTTGGGGATTTTTTTTTATTTTTTTTTTCCGGGTAAAATTAGGGTTTATTGATGTCTGGAATTTTTCTCCCAAAATTAGCATCAAATCAACCCTAAAATAACGAATAAAATCAAAATTATTGGGACAGTGACTCATCGACAGCTTAACCCCTGATGTTAACGCTGATCGAAGACTGTCCGCTGATTATCACGGTAACCTGCGGAAAAAAAAAACTGCTGCAACAATTTGCAGCTCGTTAGAAATTGCAGGGGCCTGCTGTAAATTATAGCAGGAACCTACTGCAATTTCAACTAGGGTCTGCTGGAAATTACAGCAGGGGCCCGCTGGAAATAACAGCAGACAGCCTGCTGCACTGCAGCAAGCAGGTTAGCTGCTGCATGTGCAGGCAGGCTACTGCTGTTTTGTTTTTTTTTTTTTTTAATTTTTTAATTTTTTTTATATTAATTTTTTTTCGAAAGTACATATTTCGTTCGGAAATATATATATTGTATGTAAATTATTTCACAAGTATGTTGTGTTTGGCATGCATTTTTTTTTGTATGTTTATTTGTGAATTAAATTGTATGTGTGTGAATGATTAAATGACAATGCATGACTAAGGTTTCGTAGACCGGTGGGTGAAACTAAGAAATTAATTTAATCACCCCTCCGGAAGGTTAAAATTAATTTTCTTAAGGATCCTAGGCTTCGAAAGGTTCGGAGATTAATTTAAATTCAAATTTTACCGGCCCTCCGGAAGGTTCACGTTTGGGTTTAAATTAATCATGGACGGGAGAAAATTATTGAAAATGGTCTTTGTGCTGATTTTTAATTTTAATTAGATGAAATCGGCCCTCCGGAAGGTTTCGTCGGTACTTAGGATAAATTAAATTCAGCCTTACAATTTTTTGATTTTAAGTAGGTGAAATCGGCCCTCCGGAAGGTTTCACCGGTACTTAAGAAAATCAAATTATGGTTATTTTAATATATGTAAATGACATCGGCCCTCCGGAAGGTCTCATTGGCAATTAGAAAATTAAAATAATGATCATAGTATTTTTCTCAAACTCATACAATTTCATGTTAATTTGATTTGCCCTCCGGTACCTATTATCAAGGAATTTTATGTTTTACATGTATTTGTCATGTTTATGCACATGTTTTGAGTTATATGTCAAGATGCTAGATTTGCTGTGTGTTGTTTGTTCTTATTACAGTATCCACTGGTTACAATCTATTGGGGAATCGTCCACCGATGTTGGATTGTTCGGACTTCCAATTGTGGAAGAAAGAAATGTTGCTGTTTTTATCTGTACATGATCACGACTATGCATTGTTAACTCCCAAACCATCTCCCCTTAGTCCGGAAAGTACACCGGATGAAACTAAGGCTGATGAAAAGCGGGAAATGTCAAATAAGTTATGCATGGCGCTCTTGTTACAGGGAATATCAGTAGTATTGCGTGGGGCTGTCCCTAAAGGTGTTACCACTGCCTCGGTCTTTCTCACGGAGATTGAGAAAGCATTTGCCAAAAATGAAAAGGTAGAGATGCAACGTTTGCTCATCGAGCTAGCTACCAAAAAGTATAATGGCAAAGGTAAAATCCGGGAGCACATTCTGGGAATGTCGATGATTGGCCAAAAGTTAAAGACAATCGGTTTAGACTTACCTGAGGAATGCATAGTGGGATTCACATTTCATTCGCTGCCAGACCGGTTTAAGTCCACCTATAACTTCATGCGAGAAAAGTGGAACATCAATGAGTTGATTTCCCACGCTACACAGGAGGAGGAAAGACTTAAAGGCACAACGCCTGAGGTTAATGTGATTACATCTACAAAAGGGCCATGGCCTAAGCGGAAGGCAGATGGCAAATGACTGGGTCAAGGTTCGGTCAACAAGAAAGGTATAAGGGCCTGGACAAGTTCATAACTTTTAAGACCAAGATTGAGAAACAACTTGGTAAAAGCATTAAGACCGTTAGATCTGACCGTGGTGGTGAATACTATGGTAGATATGACGGATCGGGTGAACAACGTCCAGGACCCTTTGCACAGTACCTAGAGAAGTGTGGAATAGTCCCTCAATACACTATGTCCGGTTCACCTCGCATGAACGGTGTATCTGAGAGACGGAACCGAACCCTAAAAGATATGGTTAGAAGCATGATAAGTCACTCATCTCTACCATTATCTCTCTGGGGGGAAGCCATCAAATGTGCCGCTTATATACTCAATCGAGTACCCACAAAGGCTACTGTTAGGACTCCATATGAGCTTTGGAACGGGCGTAAACCTAATTTAAAGCATCTGCATGTGTGGGGTTGTGTAGCTGAGGCGAGGCCTTACAAACCTCAAGAAAAGAAACTGGACCCAAAAACAGTTAGTTGTTTCTTCATAGGTTATTCTGAACATTCTAGAGGGTTTAAGTTTTATGATTCTCTCACTGGTACAATATTTGAGACAGGAACGGCCAAGTTTCTAGAGGATGTTGAGTTTGGGGGGAATAATAAGGGAACATATGTTGATTTTGAGGAAGAATCCATAAAAATTCATGAAGGTTTTAATAGGGATACTGAGATATCTGAAGATTGGGCGATAATGCCAATCATTTCGATCCCATTAGAACAAGGCAATCCTCAGATTAACACTGATGTTCCACTTGAGGGTTCTAACCAGGATACAGAGATTCAGGTAGAACAAGAGGAACCTCAAGATAATCTTCCACAAGGGAATCAAAATGACATCATTCATAATGATCAAACTCTACCTCCTCAAGAAGTGCAACAGGAGGAAATAGTGCCATTAAGAAGGTCCACTAGAGAAAGGAAGAGTACTATAGGTCCAGAATTTATAGTATATCTTCAGGAGCATGATGAGTTATGTGCTGGAACTATAGATGATCTCTCATCCTACAAACAGTCCATGGCAAGCTCTGAATCTCAAAAGTGGATTGACGCTATGAAAGAAGAGTATAAATCAATGCAGGATAATGCGGTATGGGATCTTGTCCCATTACCTGAAGGAAAAAAGGCAATTGGTTGTAAATGGGTTTACAAAACCAAACGCGATTCCCTGGGTAATGTGGAAAGACATAAAGCACGTCTTGTAGCGAAATGTTATACTCAGCATGAAGGGATTGATTTTAAAGAAACTTTCGCTCCAGTATCGACGAAGGATTCCTTTAGAACAATCATGGCATTAGTTGCACATTTTGACCTTGAGCTTCATCAGATGGATGTTAAGACCACTTTTCTCAATGGTAATATTGAGGAAACGATCTACATGATGTAACCAGAACACTTTGTAAAAAGTAACTCAAAAGATCTGGTTTGCAGACTTAAGAAATCCATTTATGGGCTTAAACAAGCTTCTCGTCAATGGTATCACAAATTCCTTGAGGTGATAGTCGGTTATGACTTTGAGATCAACTCGGTTGAGGATTGTGTTTATCACAAGTTCAGTGGGAGTAATTTCATATTTCTTATATTATATGTGGATGACATATTGCTTGCCTCGAACAATAAGGAATTATTACACACTACAAAAAGATTTCTATCAGACAAGTTTGATATGAAGGATCTTGGTGATGCCAGTTTTGTGTTAGGAATCCAGATACATCGAGATCGTTCTCTTGGTATTCTTGGATTATCACAAAAAGCATACATTAAAAGTGCGTTACAACATTACGGATTGGCAGATTGCAAACCCCTAAGTACCCCTATAGCAAAAGGTGACAGACTTAGTCTGAGTCAATGTCCTAAGATAAAACTTGAGATTGAGGAAATGAAAACGGTCCCTTATGCTTCTGAAGTTGGGAGTTTAATGTATGCTCAAGTTTGTACTAGGCCGGACATTGCCTTTACTGTAAACATGTTGGGGAGATATGTTAGTAACCCAGGAATGGATCACTGGAAAGCAGTTAAAATAGTACTCCGATGTCTGCAAGGAACAAATGGGCACATGTTGACATATAGGAAGTCAGATAAACTGGAGATCATCGGGTATTCCGACTCGGATTTTGGTGGATGCGCAGACACATTAAAAAGCACGTCAGGCAACATATTCTTATTAGCTGGAGGTGCAATATCCTAGAAAAGTGTAAAGCAAACACTTATTGCATCGTCCACCATGGCAGCAGAATTTGTTGCATGCTTTGAGGCATCAAACCAGGCACTATGGCTGTGGAATTTTGTTACTGGATTACGCATTGTACAAGGGATAGAAAGCCCTATGAGGTTATATTGCGATAACAATTCCGCAGTGCAGTACTCTAACAGCAACAGGAGCGCGTCTAAATCCAAACACATAGACATAAAGTTTCTGTTTGTTAAAGAAATAGTACAGATGGGTCAGATAAGTATAGAGCACATCGGCACAAACTCCATGATAGTAGATCCCCTAATAAAGGCGGTTTTGCCTAAGGTTTTCTAGGGACACACCATCAATATGGGTGTAGTTGATTTAGAGGATTGTTAGTTTCAGTAGGAGAGTTTGTAATAGGATCTGATGTTATATTTTGCAGTATTGTGCACATTAAAGTTTATTGCAATATATATATGCTTGGAAATATTTATTGATATTTGTACTGTATTGTATCTCCAAAAGTAGGAACCATTTAAGAGTAGATATGTACGATTACAAGCCATATTACTCTTATGCCACGCTCCATAATTGGCCCAAGTAATTGATTGATAATGGTAATGTGATTACTGTTGCATCCTATTGTTCACATTACGAGAAAGAGGTCTTTAGTCCTTTATTGTTATCAGTCATGTACGGGGTTGTACCGTTTGTCCATTGACAATGAATATATGGATCCCATTAAAGTTGAATATGTATTCTTGAGTAGCATATAACGGTCCAAGTGGGAGATTGTTGGAATATATTTATTTAATATATTTATAGACTAACAATAATTTGGACCGACATGCTAAATAAACATATTCGATTATTGTCTTAAGGAAGTCCAAATTAAAAGTAGTCGAGTTAATTATTTAATTAACTAAATTGGACATATGGGTAAAAAGGCGTTATGGGCTCGAGTGTGGTAACGGGGTTGAATTTGGGCACTGTGATGAAGAGGGCCCAAATCTCAACACTTAAGCCTGAATTAATAAATCAGGGATATAAATTGAATTATCAATTTATTGGGTTATGGTCCCGGACACAAGGAAGTAATAAAGGATGGGCTTTACAATGTTGGGCTTCACATTGTAAAGTTTATAAATAAGGGGCTAGGTTTAGGTATTTCATCACTCTAAACCCTAATCAGAAATACGACCGCTTCCTTAGTGTCTGGAAAATTTTCCTTCTTCTCTAATCTGATTCTGTAGGTCTCTTAGTTTCATAAACGGAATCGCCGGAGAACGTGGAATCGCTAAAGAACGCAAAAGAACTGTAGAGAATACTAGATGGATAGCAGCAGGCAAACCCGTAAGTATTCTTGATTTTCTGTTTCTTCTATAGATGAATCTAGCAAAAGGGTTTTATTATTTTTTCCGCGATTTGTTATATATTATTTGATGCGATTTCGGATAATATATAACAATTAATCCTCCCGAATAAGCCAAAAAACTCTAAGGAAGGCGATGTTATCGCCACTTCTATTCTCAATCCCTATTGACATGATCCTTCTAAGTAATACCATTTTTTTTACCGGTCTCATGCCAAATATTTAGAGGAAATACAATCTAGACAACACTCTAACTACTAGTCTTTTGATAGATCTTGGAAAAAATCTTTCGTGTCATGACTGTATTCAATCTGAAAATAGTAGCATGAAAAATTAATCTTGTTATCCCAAAGAGAAGAAGAACGGAACATATATATATATATGTGTGTGTGTGTGTGTGTGTGTGTGTGTTTTTCCCAGAGATATGAGAAAATCGCAATCATCAGAGCTATCTACCATCTCTATTTTTGGGCTAACTAGGAAAACCAAGATTATCCCTCAACTAAAAGACCTGATTATGCATGAATATATCTCTCATTGAGAACTCTGAACCAGATCGCACCGCATGACTTTAGGAATTCTTCAGATAATGGACAACAAAAAATGGTTTCTTACAAACAGAAATCGTGGAATCAATTACAATTTCAGAAGAAAAAAAAATAAGTAAAAAATACCCTATTAAGATATTTTGCCTTTTATAGAGATAATTTTGCATACTGACTGTCCACGGCTAAATTAAATCAACGGATGAGACACTCCGTCTTACACTATTAGTTATGAAACCTAAAATTCTATATTACACAAACGTCATACGTCCAGCAGCCTCTGGATATGACATTCAATCAAATTTAGATTGTGTTATCATTCTAAGATCGTTGTAATCATATTTATAAAGAAAATGATTGTAAGAATAGATAATATCAATAACAAAAAATTACACGATCATTGAACTTGTAATCTGTTTACTAAGAATTTTCACAATTAATCTAGCTTAGTTTTGTATTATTTTTTGAAATCTGATTCTCTCATCGTTTGTTGTTATCATCTCTTAATCTCAAACAACTGACCTTTTTATATAGTTGGTTATATCTCTAGTTCCATACCTCATACGTTGGGGTCATAATTACTAAGAATTTAGTTCAGATCTTAATAAGTCATGATAGTAATATACTACTCATTCACTTTAAGGATATTAAGATAGTTGATATATATCATTCAAATGAACCCTTAAATAATTGAAAACATTAAAATTAGTATTAATACTAAGGAAAACATGTACAAACTAAATTAAAAAAACATAGAATTAATTCATAGCAAAAATATTTACATATGTTCGATAACCTAAAACAGAAAGTTTAGCTATGGATAAACATGATCAACATACAAATAAGAAAAACGGAAAAAATTGAATTATTGATCTTGAATTAAAAAGTTATTTTTTGCTCTTTTGTTTTTTGTGAAATGATACGAATGATGATTTTTATAAAAATTATTTTTATCTTTTTGAATAAATAAAATTTATCTTTGAGCTTAAAGAATGCGTATAATAAATATCCTAACAAATTTTATCTTTAAACTTAAAAAATGCGTATAATAAATATTCGAACAAACTTTAAGTTTTTATCTATGAGTTAGTTTCACTTTCTCTATTTTATTTCTAGTGACTTTGAATTTTGAATTTGTTTATTTTTTGCAATTCCGTAGTTTTATATATATGTATATATAAATTTCATTTTTAGCTTTTTTTTTTGCAATTTAGCTATCTTTTGTTTTTTTTATTCAATAAATCTCTCGATTATTTATTAAAACCAAAATTAAACATAATAAGAGTATTTTTATAAATAAGATTAGCTAATATATTAGTGTAAAATACATATAAATTAAGGATAAATATTCATTAGTCAACATAATAAAATACAAATGTTCTTTTTTATTATTTTATATAAATATTTAACATTAATTGAATATATATTATTTTATTTTTCTTTGTTTTTAGATATTTGTAAAATATTATACTAAGTTTAGTTTGTAAAATATACTGAGGATGTAGAATTTATTCTTTATGAACAATTACAACAATTTGTTCTTAAGTAAGGATTTAAGAACCGATTAATAAAATAATTGACCATTTTCATGATTATAAGTTTGATTTGAATAGGAATCATTTATAATTATTTCTCATAACCAAATTTCCTCAATGTTTATTTCCCCAAAAACTTAATATTTCTAAAAAATTAATATATTATCTCGAATATAAGTTTGGTAAAGATCTTAAACTTAACTGATATATAATGAAATGTGTACTAAATTGAGATATATGTTATTGCATCATACTCAAGTTCCTCAGTGTTAGGTGTGTAAGACTCCTCTTGTGTTGGACATCTCATGTACAATTGTTCTCAAACAAATATTTTTATATGTTTAATTTTAATGTACATTTTAAATAAGTACCTATGATTTTTAACATGATTTTGTTTTCACATTTTGACTAAACAAGTAGACCATGATTTTTTTTTATTAAACAACCGCATCTCTCTTACCGACAACCATCATAGCCAGATATAATAAAATTAATTACTTTGTTGAATTTGTACCATACTTCGGGCTTAAAAAACTTGAACTTGTTAATAAATTTCGATTATGATGAAATGGGAATAATAATGCCAACATATATCTATGAACAATATAAGTTACCTTGGTTATATCTACATAGGAATAATTTACAACTAATTTTCCAGAATCTATCCTCAGACTTTTATTGCTATATATGCACATAATTTAATTTACTTGGTATTTTCCAATTGATATATCCAACACATGTGTGAACAATCAAAATTGTCAAGAGGGTATGTAGTACCTAAAATAAAATAATTTTTTTACCTTGTCGTGAGAGATGTGACATGAATATTTGTGACAAATGTACACTTAATTGTAAAAAAAATTAATTTAATTTACTGTATAATATGTATATATATATATATAGATGTTATAAAATATTAATTTTAAAATAAAATAATAAAACACTTTTGATAAGTATTTATCTGGTTTCACTATGTAAGATTGAGAGAAGTAAAAGAATGTAAAGAGAGATAGATTCTAGAGATAGAAAGTCAAGTAACAATAATAGTTAATTTCAAAAGTTAGAGAGCTTTATTAGATCAGCATTGACCTTTATATAGAGGTGCAAAAACTTAGCTTTAACTAAAAGAGTTACAAAGAGGGGTTTAATTGCATATTAATCCCTCATTAAAACGTAAAGCTTTAATTCTCTTCTAGGATTATACAATCTGTCATGACAAGTTTTATTCCTTTACATTTTAGTCATTGAAGCTCTATTTCCTTATCAGTAGCCCCCTTAGTTCTTATGAAAGTAAATGAATGAGAACTAAATAGCTTCGAAAATTTTTGGAGGTGAAGAAAATCCCCTTTATCCAGAATCCAAATTGCGTTAACCTTGTTGTCTTCATATTCTTGGCAAAGTCTTATTTATATTCTCTCAACGCTTCAGATATTTGCATACGAAGTAGTTTCCCTTCAACGGTCATAATTGTTTGAAGCAAGTAATGATATCATAGGCATAAGGTCTGCCACTAGGCCTATCACATGGCAGGTGTCAAATTCTTATGTACGCAACCGTTTAAAATTCTACCAAATTATCACTTCCACCTCTTCCACTTCCTTCTCTTCCAACTTTCTATATAAATACTTCTCTATGTCTCATTTTGCTTCACATCATATTTTTAAAGAGAGAAAAAGAGAGATCATTGATACCTTCATATGAATATTCATCTTTTTACTACTTTTGCCGGAAAACACCAATCCACCACCCAATCCTTAAATTTGTTTATTAGAAAGCATCCAAAACTCAAAAAGCCAAGAGCTAAAAAAACCCAGAAGTCCATCCTCCCCAAAGAAACCTGTCTTCAGAGCGTACGATTATTTTTTCATAAGTGAAAGGGCTGATGAGTATATAGCAGATGGATTGATAAGCAACGGTCCTCGATTTTCCACAAAAAAATACACTATAGTAAATTCGATCCAAACAAAACTCATGTTTTCTCACCTTCTTCTCTTCTAGAAGAAAGCCAATCATCTAAAACTCATACGCCAAACACACCTCGAATTTCATCTTCTATGACTGAATCATCTCCTCGAATCAATCGCAAAGTAACCAAATCTTCTTTAGGGAAATCCGAGAGACTCATTCTCTAGTAAATCGTAAGCCCCCTTGTCTATTGCGCGAGGAAACAAAAACTCATCCTCCGCAAACTCCAAAAAGAAGAACTTGTATAGTCATGGGTGACGATGCTGATGTCGCTTCGAATCAATCAACCTCTTCTCCCCCCCTCAGGGAAATTGTTGAGACATGAACAATGTCTCAAATAAATCCCTAAAGTTCCCGCCTCGACTGGTGGATAAGGCATTCGATGAGGAAATAGATTCTGAAGCCACACATTCAAATAACAAGGCTGAAACAAAAGAAGAAGCTTCGAAAGAATCAGAGAGTGAAATAGTTAAAATGTTTCAAAGGCAAAATCTTTTAAAACAAGAAGAAATAAATCTCATGTGACGATATCTGAAGAGCTAGCTGCATCAGTTGGTGCAAATTTAAAGCCTTTCGAAGCACACTATATCTTGGCTTTAAATTGTTTTTGCTTACACATATTAGCAAGAGATCCAAGCAAATGATCTAAAAAGAAAATGGGTAATGGGAGACAACATTATAATTCGTCTACCCAAAAAAGTAGAAATCCCTTTGGATTGCAAAAAGTATGAACTAGTGGTCTTCCCAGAGATCATCAATTGGGGTCTTCGATTTCCACTGGACCCCATGATAGTTGAATACTTCGAGATTCTAGATATGTTCCCAACTTAAGTGACACCAAATAAGTGGCTCACTTTGCTTTCCCTGATCATGGCTTCTCAACTGGCCAAAATTCCCCTTTGCATCCAGGACTTAATTTCCTTGATCCAATTGTCGAAGGAACTGTTACTTTCATTTTACTATCTAACACTGGATGACGATTTTAAGATCATCGATGACTTGTTGGAGGCATACAAATTTTGAAAACAAAAATTTGTCTTCGTCTCAAGAGCTTGGGAGAATGGGAAAGAAATTTTCGAAGCCAACCCATCAAAGTTTAACATCGTCTGGAGGAGTAATCGTAAGTCTTTTTATTCTATTACCTTTAATTGTACCTCCAGCTAATTTTTTTCTATCTCTTATCAAATTTTATATTTTGTGCATAAATTTTGAGGCGTTACAAGCTTCGTCGAAAATATGCCAAAGAGACTTTCGTCAAACTTGCAGTCTTGGCTGCAAAACAATGGGGCAATGGATTTCACACAGCCTTCTAACCTATCAACTTTCTCAACAGCCAAGCTCATCTCCCTGAAAATCTAATACAGCCACCCAACCCTTTGTATTCTTTCAAAAAGGTTGGTGGCCCATGACTACAAAGTATTTCTGCCTATTCGAAACAGATCGGATAGCCACCTTCCCTAGAAGAAGAAGGGAAAAAAATAATAAAAAGGCAGCTAACACATTTGGTGCTAGCCTTTCAGAAGATCCGATGCCTAAGACTTCGAAGAGAAAAATAATAGAAAATAACCTCCCCACCATCAAAGAGGGAGTAGAAGGTGATCCTACTTCAAAAAGGAAAAAACAACTGCCTCGACAAAAAAGAAGAGCACAACTAAAACGACTCCTCAAAAGAGAGCAAAAAAGAAATTTGTGCAAACCACTAAAGAGGTATCCACTGATGCCGGCAAAATTGTAGTTGTGGAAGATCCACAAAAATAAAATAAAACTGGTGTCCACGAAAGAGGCACTCAACAAGAAGAAACTGTTATAGAAAATACCCGAGGTAATGATAACTTTGATCCCGATAGCTTCATCAACTTTGATGAATCTCTAGAGCTCGTCAGAGATAAAGATCCTGTCGTTTAAGAACTTCAGGACCAAAGGTATGTTCTATTCCCTTTTAAAGCAACTTCACCAAAGGTCTTTTTGCCTTCATCCTCCAGCGCTCTTATACATGTTCCCAGTTCTATGGTTTTTCTTACGGTTGAGCCATCCGAAGAAGTTTCACTTGCTCTTCAACCTTTTACCGATCTTGATGCTGCAACACAAAAATTAACCCAAGAAATCGAATCTTCTCAAAGTCAATTAGAACACATGGCAAATGAGATGGTTCGCTATAAGAAAAGTGTTGTTGCTGATAAAAGCATGAGAAACATCTATGGTGGCCTCGTGGAAAAGCGGTTTCATGGATTTTAAAGGGCTCATCTATCTCAAGAATCACCTCAGAATTGTGCACCGAAAATAAAAGGAAGAGCACAACGTTTCTCATCAGAATGAAATAAATCAACTTAAATCTAAGTATTCTTAAGAGTTAGCTACAGAGAAGCAAAGATTCAATGGAATTTAAGTTTTACTTAACAAAAGTGAGGCAGAGAACAAAAAAATAACAGATGATATGACTACTCTCAAAGCTCAATTCGATGAAGAGAAGAAGCTTGTCGTTACCGATGTTGAATATGAATGTGCCAAAGACTTGCTAGCAGCAATCCATAACGCCGGAGAGCAAAAATCTGTTAATCTCCTTCGTGAAATTCATGCTACATTTCCTAAAGTTAACCTCTTCAGCTTTAGGGAGCAAATTCCCATCAAAATTCGTGCTAATGAAGCTTTTAATTATGTTCCTAGCTCTTCATCCGAAGAAGAATAATCAAAGGAAAGTGCTTCTGATCAAAGGGAAACTTCTGAAGAAAGCTCTGAAGACGAGTAACTTTTCTATCTTTTTTTTTTCCTGACATTCAATTATTGTAATATTTTATTTTTGATAGATGCCTTTTTACTTGAAATTTAAGAAATTACTTTGTTATCATCGAATCGAATTGGATGCAGAAAAGCTTTGTTTATCTTTTATTATCATAAGTCATGTTTGCCTTGAAATATTACTTATATTATAGCCCTTATAAAAAAATTAAAGTGGAAATACTCTTTTAACTTCATTGGTGTATTTAAAGAATACTAACACCTTAAATATAAACAAGGTACTTATATAATGTGACATTTTGAATAATGTTGTACATAGCACCTCGAATATTATAGTACGTTTAGAGAACGTAACACTTCGAATATTATAGTGTGTTTAGAGAACGTAACACTTTGAATATTATAGTGCGTTTAGAGAACGTAGCACTTCAAATATTATAGTGCATTTAGAGAACGTAGTACTTCGAATATGGTTGTTTCTTCGAAAAGTGTACTCAACACTTCAGAATATTTTACTCTTGGTCAACTTCAAAGATGACCAGTCTTTGACTAGTTACCAAAATAGTTTAAACAAGTATTTGTAAACAACCATTGGCCAAAAAATGCATTTTTATTGATAGCTTTGAAAATTTACATAACACATCACTAACACCTCCTTGGGCCAACAGGGTAGGAAAGAGTGTGTTAATTAGTCAAAGAAAACAATTTCAAAATACAATACAGTTACTCCCAATAAAATTTCAAATGTTGTATATTCTAAGGATGCTGAAACACCCTCTCCCGATTTTCACAAAGGCGATAAGAACCTGGCTTTATTTTTTCCACAACCATATAAGGACCTTCCCAATTTGGGGCCATCTTACCAAAGCGTTTTCCTTAGTATGGAGGAATACCTTCCTTGGAACTTTATCACCCACCTTGAAATCCCTCCATTTAAGCATCTAATTATATATACTCATCATAAGAGTTTGATAATGAATCATATTCAGGTGAGCTTTAATTCTTTTTTCTTCAATCAAGTCCAAACTTTCTCTTTTTTCCTCGTCATTCAGGTCTTCGGAATATTGAGCTATTGTAACAGAAGGCACTGTAGATTCTGCAGGACTAACAACATCCATCTTTTATGCTAATGCCAAAGGAGTTTCTTTAGTAGTTTCCCTATGAGTTGTTCGATAAGCCCATAACACCTCCTACAAATAATTAGGACATTTTCCTGTAGCCAATGTCAAATTATTTTTTAAACCTTCTAAAATAGATATGTTTTTCACCTCTACTTGACCATTTGCTTGGGGATGAAAATGTGTGGAAAATATTGCTATATCCTCTTCGAAGCATAAAAAGAAGCCATTTCTTTGTTATTAATTGAGGACCCTTGTCTGTAGTAATTTTTCGAGGTACTCCAAAACGGCAACAAATACTGTTTATAATGAACTTAATCACATCCTTGGCTTTTTTTTCAGACAAAGGTTCAGGTTCTGCCCACTTTGTAAAATCCACTACAGCAATAATCATTTACCGTCCTCCAGAAGCCATTGGTAAAGGTCCCACCAAATCTATTCATTATCAATCAAATGGGATGGCTTTGGTAATGGACATAAGTGGAACTACCGGTTTCTGAATAGAGTTTGCAAATCGTTGAAAAGTATCAGAGCTTCGAACTAGATTCTTTGCATCGTTCATAATCGAAGGCTAATAATACTGTGCCATCAAAACTCGACGAGTCAATGCCTTGAACCCACAATCTATTGAACCCTCTCCATCATGGAATTCTGATAAAACTTCCTATGATTCTTGTTTGCTCAAGCATCACAATAATGGCCTACTCAATGCTTTTTTGTACAAAATCACGTCTAACACCATAAAGCAAAATGCTTTACCTCTAATCAAGAAATTCAAAATTCCAGTTCTCTAATCTCCTCTAATTGTATTTGGAGTGACGAATACCTCGTCAATGTTCTCACATTGCTTTGAATGGGTTAGAATCGATGGACTCTCCAATAATAAAATCTAAGAATATTATTTTTTGTACGAAACGGTTTCCAAGGAATCAGCAACTGTATTACCTCCTCGGCTTATATGCTCTACACTCTGAGGTCCATTCAAATCCATCTGGTCTTTGTAACACTTGAAAGAAAAGAAAAACATTTATCAGAAAATCTAGAAACGAATCTGTTAAGAGCAACTAACCTTCCTTTCAAGATTAGCACTTCTTTTATAGTTCGATGATAATTCATTGATACCATAACTTTTAATTGTTTAGGGTCATCTCCTATTCCCTTCTTACTAATAACATAACCCAAAAACTTCCTTGATCGAACTCTAAAGGTACACGATCTGTGATGAAGGTAGTACTCTCTTATTCCTTTGGATCCATCTGAATTTGATAATACCCTGCAAAAGCATCTATAAAGGTCAATATTTTATTTCCCAAAGTGGAATCAATCAGCTGGTCTATATGAGGAATGGGGAACAGGTCTTTAGGACAAGCTCCATTCACATCTGTAAAATCGACGCATATTCTCCATTTCCCATTTTTCTTCTTAACCACCATTGAGTTTGATGTCCATAAAGGATATTGTGATTCCCTCATATGTCCGACCTTCGATAAACGATCCACCTCAGAGATAATTGCTTCAACTTTCTCAAAAGAAAATGCCCGCTTTTTTTGTACAACATGTTTGACCTTCAGATTAATTGTTAGGCTGTAGCAAATAACTTCGACTGAAACTCACATTACATCTTATGTTTTCCAAGCGAAAATATCCAAATTGTGAAACAAAAAATGCAATAGTTGTTGACGTAAAATTAGGGTTAGTAAGATTCATATTCGAAGTACTTTTCCATCAGGAAAAGAATCTTCCTCTATATTTTCACTTATTGTCAATGAACCTGGGGTTTCCCTCGGATCCTCAACCTCATCCTCGAGGTTCGAGGCCAACCCCGTTAGTTGTTATTCATCCATTCTATCACCACCACTAGACCCTCAAATCCGAAAAGTGGTGGCATAACACTCTCTAACAACCTTTTGATCACTTCAGACGACCCCCACTCGATCTCCAGTGGCATGCTTAAAGCATTGGTGGACTGTTAACACAACTCCATACATCCTCGATAGACAAGATCTTTCAAAAATGGCATTATAGCTTGTTGGACAGTCCACCACCATGAACAACACCTGAACCTTCTTTCTGAAAGGCCCTTTTCTCAGACTCACCTCTCCCTCGAATTCCCCAATTACTTGCGCCGTCACTCCAGTAAAAGCAATAAAAGTATGTTATGATTGGGAAATCCACGGAGGATTACACATTCTATCATAAGTTGTTTTGAAAATAACGTTCGTAGAGCTTCATGTGCTATCAGCACGCGTCAGATTTCAACGCCAGCACGCTCCAGTAACCACTGTATCCTCATGTGGTCCTGCAGTACCCCTTAAATCATCTTTATCAAAAGAATAAAATAAATATCCCTCTTACCATACAGATGAGTAGACATATTTCCCTCTATCTGAGTAACTAGACTCACTACATGCATTTTCCTAGAACTGTCAGTATTTCCAGTCATAGTATCGCCCCTGAAAATTGCCAATGACTCAAAATACTCACAAAGGCGTTGAACATGGCCTTTTTTCACTCGCTCCTCTACTACCATTAAAATCAACCGGTCTAAATATGCATCTAAATATTCTGATGCTGCATCAAAACTATCAACATTTGAGTCCAAAATCATCAAATTTGTAGCCTGTGTATTTGGATTTGTTGCTTGTAAAGTCGATGTGATAAGGATCTTTGATCCACTACTCTGCCCTTTCACATAGCCTAACAACTTCCCATTCTCAATCAAAGTTTGTACTTCCTTTTTTAACGCAATACAGTCTGTAGTATCATGTCTGATGTCGTTGTGATACTTGCAAAACCTGTTATTTCGCTCCTCCCTTAGCCTATTTATCGGGGCAGGCTTCTTGAAATTCACATACCCTTTAGCTTTTTCATAGATTGTAGCAACATTCTTAGTTAAATCAACATAATATTCAGGCCTAATCCATTGGTTGGGCCTCGATTTATGAAATTGGTACCCTGATGCTTGGTTTGAATATCCCCAAGTTCGATGAGGTAAGTTGTTGTTCCTCATATGTGACGATTGGGCAGAATTCAAAGATTTCCCCTGATTTTTTGGTACCTATCCATAATTTTTTTGACCATTTCCAACTACTCCTTGAACTCTGGTTGACTATTATACTTTGATTTGGTCCTCCACTTGAGCCATCAGTGCTCCAAAAGTCAAGGCTCTTTGCTTTGTTGTTTTGTTTGCCAGATCTCCTGGTAACAATACTTGTCGAAAGGCTGCCATTGCTACCAGTTCCTCACAATTATCTAAACCCGCCTTGGTTAAGACAAACTACTTAGTGTAATCTTTCAATTTTTTGCCCACTGCTTGCTTGCATTGAATTATCGTATCTCCATCCGCTCGCATCTCTTTGCTCCTAACAATTGTCTTCGGAAAGTAGTATAAAAATCTCTAAAATTTGAAATAGACCCCTCAAAATTCTGTTGTACCACTTTAAAGTTGTTCCCTTGAACATTTGAGAAAAAGCTTGACACACCAGCCTGTCATCGTCCTCGAAAGTCATCATGTAATCTTTGAACTGTTCGATGTGATCATAAGGGTCTTGCATCCCAACGAATTTTTCAACCTTTGATAATATCAAAATGCTTCGGAAGAGAGATAGATTTTATCAGTTGTCAATGAAGAATTTCTCCAGTCAATACCTTGAACATATTGATTGTTATCTCCAGTTCTCATCACAACGTATAAATTCCGATCATCCACAACATGGTATTAATTAGATGTATTTCATTCGCACCGATTAGATTTCCTTAAATATCGAGGTATACTTTCCCTACTAGCTTTGTATTCCTTTCGTGATTTTAGAGGTTGATCTTTTTCATCTTTCGAAGATCCTCGATACTTTTCGAAATCTGATCATGAACTTTCCTATCTTTTCGTCACTGGACGTGACATACCTTTGTTTGTCTTTTTTATCCTTTCGTGAATTATGACACTCCTTAGAAGATTCAAAACACGCTTTTGTTATGTTCACTTCTAATCTGGCGTGTCGTGCAAGATCGATCAAAGTGATCGCCAATGTTATTTTTGTCATTCATTTGTCTTACTTCTGATTTCAACCTAGCTGGCTGAATTTCCTGCTCTCTTTGGTTGTACTTCTCATTCAGAGCTGTAATTTTGTCCAACAGTTGATTCATTCGCATTTCTATGTCTGATTGAGTTTGTCAAACCGGAACAGATTCTTCATATCTATCATTAGCTCCTTGCAAATCGTGTTTCAATGTTTCGACAACTGCTCGAACTAGTGGATCATTTTCGTTTCTTGGATCCATCGTCAATAAAAAAAGTTATATAAGGTTCGAACGGAAACAAAAGAGATGAATCCAAAAAACGTATTCTAGGCACCAATTAGTGATCAGTCCTCAGCGGAGTCCCCAATTTTATAAGTATTTATCTGGTTTCACTATGTAAGATTAAAAGAAGTAAAAGAATGTAGAGAGAGATAGATTCTAGAGAAAGAAAGTCAATTAACAAGAGTAGTTAATCTCAAAAGTCAGAGAGCTTCATTAGATCAGCCTTGACCTTTATACAGAGGCACAAAGACTTAGCTTTAACTGAAACAGTTACAAAGAGAGGTTTAATTGCATATTAGTCTCTCATTAAAACATAAAGCTTTAATTATCTCATATGCCATAACAGGTTTTATTCCTTTACAATTTAGTCCTCGAAATTCTATTTCCTTATCAACTTTTTCAATGCATATTATTTGTTATGGTTTGATAGATTTGTTTCTATTGAAAACATTATATATTCTATTATTATCCTATAAGATTTTGGTACCCTAAAAAACTATAAAGAACATAAATTTTAAATTTTACAAAATTACGAGTTTAATATAATATATATATATATATATATATATATATATATATATATATAATGAATACAAATTGATTATCTTCTACATGATAAAAAAGACATATTAATTATTGATAAAGAGAGAAATAAAATATAATAACTTTATGAATATCAATTTTAATATAAATAAATAACTATAATGGAGAAATTCGTCCAACAATATTACATGACCTTACAAAAATTAAAGCCAATTAGATTGTGATTTGGTGTTCAAGATCTAAATAAGAGAGTCACTGAATCCTATCGTGTGATAAAATTTAGTATTAATTTTAATATATATATATATATATTAATTATATTCATTTATATATATATATATATATATTCGAAAATGTAAAATTTTAAAAAAAAACCTAGAAATTGCTCGATTAAGTTAGGAGATGGCATCCAAATGGTATTCTTCGCCATCATCCTGGTGGAGAAAATGACATTTTTCGCCACGACGATGGCAGAAGAAGTGTCATATGCACCATCTTTTGGCGGACAGGTTCACCCAAGCATCATTTTCATGGCGGCTAAGATTGTTTGTCCGTCGGGAAGATGGCTCTTGGGTGAACATGTCCGTAAAGAGATGGTGCCTATGGAACTTCTTCTGCCTTATGCATGGTGGAATATCCTTAAGTAGTTCGATTTTCGGGTTTGTTTGATTCATGTACCTTATATATATTGTAGGAGGTTATCCAATGTGAAGTATGAGCAGTTATGAACTCTGATCACCCTTTTGTTACTCATGAGAAATATAGCTTTGTGTCGATGAACGAGTATGTCAAAGAAAAAGATAAGTCGCTTGGATTCTTACTTAAGATATCATGTAGGAAACTAAGAAAAAAATAAAGAACACCTAGAGTAGATTATAAATGTGAGTGACCCTGTATATTTAAGTCCATGGTGAAAGAGTGTGATCGTAAATAGAAGACGTGCAGTAGTTAAAAAATCAATTATCTTTTTTTTTCGTTTGTAATCCAGTTAAAAGTGATGATAACTAGGCCTTAATTTTCATTTTTGGCAAACACAACCAAGATCCAATTGGGTACGTGCAAGGAAATTTGCAATGATCGAAATTGAAACTAAAGGAAAAATAATATTTCAGTGTTTTAACGGTGAACAAAACAACTCCACATCAAATATTTGGTGCCTTAAAACAAGTTGACCTGGAGAATGCATTTAATCGGTCATATATACAATCACTATCAAAGAACAAGGGTGGTTGAAAATGGTTGTCAGTCACAAATGAAATGCTTGTTAGCAAAACTACAAATGCATAAATACATATACTAGAATCGTAGGACCAATAATGAATCCAATATCATAAATCGATTTGTTTTTTGCACACCTGGTTAGCAAATATTTACTGCAGACTTTCTCCCAATTTCTAATAATAGATAACGCATACAAATTTATTAGATAATGGATGCTACTGTTGGAAGTTTTTTGGGTGACATCGACCAACAAAACTCTTTTCATTTGATTCACATTCACGGGGAAAGATAAGGAAGACAACTACGAATGGGCTTTGGGATATTTGAAAAACGACCATAGAATAGAACGATTATGAGTTGTCTTATGTTATTATCACAGACCGTGAAATTTCTTTGATAAATAGCATATACAAACTATTCTGAGCGTAAGGAACATGTTATAGAAATGACATATCGACAAGGATATAAATGGGAAAATAAAGTATCCCAACATCAAATTAAATAAACTATGCGATGATTATCCTAAGCACACCAGAGAGTCATGAAACCTTAATATAAATATAAATGCTTAAAGATGGTAACGAGTGTAACATATTTTGGCTGCTTGAAATGACGTCGCCTCATTGACCACTGTTAACCGGATGGACGAAAGGTTGGCTAAAATATGGGCGATGTTCAAAGAATACGAAAAAACAGTCGATTATTTCGTAAGCTCACGGGTTATACTATATAAAGAGAGGTTATTCATGCATATACTAACAAGATCATGCATTTTAAAAATCACACGTCCAATATGGTGGAAAGATCGCACACTACTTTGAAAAAATATACCAGGTCAAGCCAATTAGATTTCATAGTATTTTGGGAGAAAGTTTATGTTTTGCTTGTGATGCAACATTCCACCATAAAACAATCTTTAAAGTTAAGAAAGTGTTATTTATTCCTAAATTTCAAGATTTTAAATCTTTTAAATTACTACGGGGGGTACATATCGTCGATTGCTTTGATGATAGTATACGACAATTATCTTGATAACATCGGAGGTGATAAATTTTCATGCGACTGTATCGATCATACGATATAAGGTTTAATATGTACCCATGAACTAGAGCCCATCTAAAGAGAAGACGGGTATGTTTTTACCCAAAATACAAACGAGTATTGGAGAAGATTAGAGATGGTCCCCCGAGCTAAACTAACCAATGAAGAATATGTCAAATTTAAATGCAAAACTTGGAGAGTTTTGCGAGCCCTTACAAAAGGTGAAAACCTGCGATAGTACTCTCGGTCTTGTCTGTGGTCGTGGTCGCGGCTGTGGTCCCGAGAAGAAAAACACAATTGTGCTCACTATTCTACCAAAAGAGATCCTTATATACATGAATACGTCGAACAAGAGTGGTTATAATCTCACGTGGATAGTGCAGAAACTCTAAAGATTGAAACATTAGTTGATAGTTTTGGTAGCATTGCTAGAATAATCGGCGAACAAGCCCATACTAATTCCAAAGTAAAACCCGGACAACGAAACACCCCTGAGTGGCATCTAACAATATAAGAAATCCAATTGCATCGAATAAATTTAACGTAAAACTTTCAAAGTTTGGCCTTAATAATTCCAAACAGGTTTCCTTACATATCAGGCTCGAGTTATTCATCGTACATACCATAATTTAATACGTCCTTTCATAAACAAAATTACCAAAGTTCGGCCTGATGGAAATTATGGGTTTAGATCCATCTCTCATGGTTTGTTTGGCACCGAAATTGGATTACAACTCGTTAGACAAATATTGGTACATGAACTGAAACACATTTGCGAGTTTTATTTAAGTGTCTAATATTACCTTGAAGATGATAAAGTTTATAAAGAACTACACCAGTTGAGATATTGTAAAGAGAATGCACTGTTAGAATATTGGATCGTATTACGAAATTGCGGCAAACTAATCGCCATCATATTCAATTGTTGTTTTCAATTTCCTAGCACCCAACAGTTGTACAACTTATTTACCGGTTAAAGATGCACCATAAACGGACGATCTTTAAAAAGATATCGAGGTCATTTTCGTGAACCAAAATCAATTTGTTCATGTATGTAAAAACACTCGTGCTAAACACATTGAGTTATTAAAATTAGATATACTTATTTTATGTATTTTTTTATCTTAATTTTATAGGTTCATATGGTTAAAGGTTCACCATTTCCAATAATAGATCTTATGTGGATGCAGACTACTAAAGACGATGCTAAGCTTTGATCAGTTTAATTGTTTTTTGAGTTGACACTTTTTTCGACTACAACAATACATACCGACACAATATAGAGAATGTGAACCATTAATAGACTTAAAAAAATACCTCTACGTGTATTATTTTTTTTAAAATTTTTACGGAAGTACTAGTTGTTTTACAATTTTTTATTTATGAACTTGTTTAATTATATTCTGGAGCAAAGGTTATATTCGCAATCATGGATGTTTTTGCGTTTAATTTGTATTATCTATAGGTTTTCATTTTTTTTGTTTTTTATTGAGTTAATTACTTTTATTTTTTAATGTTATCTCCATGAACTTGCGCTAGTATCCAAAAGTGTGCCATCCGTTGGCGCCTGGACTGGCCTTTTCGTCAATTGTTGCTGATTGTAGTACACCAGCCGCAACTGATGGCGAATAAGTTAGCACGCACATGGCGGAAAAATGGCAAAAAATATAGAAAAACTAAAATATGTTTACCTATTGCTGCCATGGCTTGGCTGACAAGACCTAACACTCACAATACATCTGTCGACAACACTGAATTATTTTTTTCAATCTTTGAAAAAAATTAAAATATTTTGTTTAATCAACATTATACGATAACGATTGTAATATTGCACTAAGATATTGATAAACATAAGCTACACAATTAATGATTAATGGGATGTACATATAGTAAGTCTCGTCATAGATTAGCCGCCATTAATAAGTTCTGTCAAAATTTCACCCACCAAATCATTACCCTGCCAATAATAAGTTCCGCCAAAATTTCACCCACCAAATCATTACCCGCCAATAACAAATCTACCGATTCTCGTTGTCTATATAAAGGTCGACTGTAACATAACTTTAAACACATAACTGCATATATTTAGATACAATTTATAATGAAACTTGTACTTTTGTTCGTTATGAAATAGAATGTAAGCGAAGACCATAATCTCCTCCAAGTCGTCAAGCATGTGAAGATAACGAATTTGGATGAGACTTGCAATGGGGTTTATCAATGAAGTATGTACAATATGATACATGTACGAGATTTCATGAGCAAAACTCATGTCGTCTTCACGCAGTCGTGAAGAAGTATTGACAATGTACAATTATATGAATAACAAACCAATGTTCGTGTGTTCGACCTCCCATGGACAATTAGGAATGAGGCGTATAACTCTTTACATTTGAAAGAACTAATTTTTTTAACAAAATATATGTTCCATTATGTGGAGGAGCAAATCGTTGAAAAATATGAAGTACATAAGAGTTGCACTTTTAACGAATGATATGACTCTGACTAAAAAACTTGTTGTATTATATTCCTTTCAACATTTTACTTAAATGTATTTGTACTATGTTCCTTTTAGTTATTCAAGTTATATTCATTTCAACAATAGAAAAACAACTATTTTATGTTTGATATAGTTTAATACCAACCGTAAACAATAAAAAACAACTAGATATAAATAAATGAAAAAACTCTAATATAAATTAATAGAATCTGAGTGAAAACAATAATTGTTAGAAAATAAAAACGATAAGTAGACAATTGTTACAAAAAATAAGTTCAATCCTGATAAACTAACATAACATCTAAATGTCTTAAAACGAAAATGACATTCAAATGTATATGTCTAAAAATAAACATGACACCATGATGTCTAAAATAATCTCATCCTGATAGACAATACATCATCGTACGCCTCAGTGATACACTCAAAAACTCCATGAAACAGTGAAATCCCACGCAACCACGCACACAAATGTCAAATAACAGGTACCTCACGATCTTTGTGCACATAATCATCTAATTCGTATATTGTTATATTAAGGAGATTGTACGAACTAACTGAATGATAATATATAAGATACTCTAGTGTACGACACGTCACTACATCGTCTCTAACAGTAGGGTCTTTCAAAAAATAAGCTAGCGTTTTATGACGCCAATGCTCTCAATCGTCATCATCGAACGTATAGACCATATGAATAGGTTTTTTTTGGCGTTGTTTTGCATCATGTATAACTGAAAGGTGAACAAAATTGAATGTGTCCAAATTAACTCAAAGACTGATCAGGATAATACACTTGCGTATGATCCACACCGCTTATGATACCGCGGAACCAAGCTATTTCCTTAATAGGAAATGATCGCGTATGGGGCGGTAAAGCTAAGAAAATACATGCAGAATAAAACACAACAATAAAATAATATCAAACCTAAATATTTCTATTCTTTTCTTATAAATCTACAAGTATTGAAAAAGTTCTAACATGTTTGTTACTCATATGTTAAACAACTACTCATTTTATTATATTTATAGTACTAAAATTATATATCAATCACCATGTATTAAAAAACATTTTCATACTGAATATATCTTAAATAATTAAATATTAGAAAAATATAAAACTTACATCGCTCTCATGCTAATTATTGAAGGTAATCCTCATGTTCAGTTTGATCCAAGAATTGCATATGAACCCACATGTATCCCATCGAGCAATAGTAAAAAAATGCTTTATGTAACTCGCAGGCATAACCGGATGAACTGTAATAAAATGATACTGTATCCACGTGTTAAGAAGAGCGATACACCGCCTAATATGATGATACAAATATGCCAATGCTGCAAAGCCCCAAGCATAACGCCTAACATGCATGGTCAAGTCTCATAAGAGGAATATGTACTTGAGATTAACATAAATATTGATCTTGTCAACAAAAAAACTACAACCAAACATATGGAGAATATATGCACACGCAACATGATAGACCATATCGTCAGTGAGGGGAGCATAGTTATCGTGGTATACCGTCTTGCTAAACATACTTTAAAGAAAACCAATGCCCAAACCAATACCTTTACATACCTTGATCTCAGTTATAAAAATATTGTAATCAATACCGAGAAGTAATGCAATCATGCACATGGCATGTAGCTTGTCATCTATAACCAATAACTTAGCCACATCACCTCCAACCTCCAGGCCCAATATCATATACACGTCACCGAGGATGATAGTCATCTCATCAAAATTAAAATGGAAACTATTTATTTCATAATGCTAACGCTCTAAAAATACCTTATTAATGTCACTTTGCGGATACATACATAATAACGGCTCAATTCACATGTTGAAATGTGGCATCAAACACCTCATTAACCATACCCTGAGCTCCCAAAATCTATCTACTATGACTGGTATAGTGGGTGTACAAGTGCATCTCACGATTTTATAAATAATAATTTCGAGTTAGTAAAACATGTCGCAGTATGCAGCATGTTGTGAAAACGTGTCGCGGAATAAACTTGGTAATCGAGCAGGGGTGCAACTCGAGGTAGACCTCGACGAGGGGCATGCAATCATCGGTTGAGGTTAGCGCTAGACGATATAGAATCAATAGAATGAGGTGTAGAACGAGATGGAGAATGTGGTAATGAATGTAGAAATGGAGGCGGAAACGACTCCATATGAACCAGTGAAAAGATATGATTTTCTTTTTTGTTGATTCTTAATTCTTTTTGTATGCATATCATCACCCTCGTTGGAAATCTGACCTAAATCCATAATCTAAAAAACATAAAATATGCATAAACCTACTTGAAAATACTAGATATTAAATGATAATCTGTTTTTATATATAGCGCGAACATAACTAAAACAACCAAACAAACAAGATAAAACCAGACCGGATGAACTCTGGTCACCGGAAATTACCAGGCCAAATGTATGGCGGTCTGTTAGCTCTAGGCACCAGACATCTGACGCCAAATGCTACCAGTCTGCTAAGTGATTGGCACTCATCCTACACCTCCCGTCATCCATATGGCTTGCGCAGGAAACATAGTTTTTGCTCGTGTTTGGCGGAAACCATGTGTTCTTCGATTTGGGAAGAGCATTGTCCATGTAAAACAACAAAAAACCACTTGCAAAACTGCATGAAACCACAAGCAAAATAGAAATCCTACCAAATACTATCAACCCAACCACTATAACCTAACGATATTACCTAAATAAAACCTTAAAATCAACCCACAAAATCGGAAGAAACACTTACCTTTGCTCAGTTTGTGCCTTTGATTTGCGTCGTTGTTGCCTTAGTTGTTGTTGTTGTTGTTGATGTTGCTCAATTGCTCTCGCTGAAAAGTCGTTGCTCACTTGTTGCCTTAGTTGTTGTCGCTAGCGAGTTTCAAGATGAAACGTTATGTCTCATACCTTTGAAAAGTCTCTGATCACCCTTTTTTCTTAATAAAATACTTGATTGTATATGGTAAATGAAAAACTAATTATTTCAACTAATTAAAGTAATTATTATTTTTAATTAATTAAAATAATATTATATTATTTTTAGTCAATTTTTTTATATGTTTATTAGGTAGAGAGAAAAGTTTTAAAAATGAAAAAAAATGATAACTTCATGGAGTAATTTTCTTGATATGAGTTTTTTTTGTAAGGGTAAAATTATCAAGATTAATAACTTAATTGGGTAATTTTGGTTTTTTTAGTATCACTTCACAGAGTAGTTTTGGCTGTTTTTTAGGAATTCCTTTCTTTTTATTTCTTACAAGATATATTGTATTATTATAAATATGATATTACTCGCATAAATTAAGTATTTCTGAATAACATGTATTATTTATAGACTCTCTTCGTAGCAATCTTGGCTTCAAATCTATCGGGCCGAAATTTACCATACCATAGTATTTTTTTTTATCATTTATGATATTTTTACATAATAAGAAACATTTGATTACATAAATATATTTTTTTATTTTTATTTTATCATTACACATACTTGTACTTATGAAATAAAAAAAATTATGTTAATATATCTACATCAATTGGTAAGTTTCCCTGTCATGATAAAAAAAATCCACAATGATGGTGAGTTCTTTCGTTTCTAACGAATTTACAAAATTGGGCTTACCATCTAAGATATGTTTAAATCAACCTCATAACACGAGTTTATAATATTAGATGGCTCATTTTTTTGTCATTCAAATGTATACTATACAAAATATATTATGTTCGTTCGTAGGAGCAAAATTGAATATATTTATGTTTTTTTCTTATTATATTCATGGTTTAGTTATTATGAGTTGGACTAACATATCCAAGTTTAAAATGTGCATAATTTACTTAAATCTTGTATTTTCACTGATAAATTTGGGTTATTCATAAATGCCAGCATGTTGAGTTTGCTATAGGCTTTATAAGGCTTGACTATCTATGTTTTGAGGATGCATTTTTAATGGAGGTGAAACGCCTTACATTTTGTGTATGAGCATGGTGTGAAGACAATGAACAAATGTATTATGATACTTAAGATTCAGATCTTTGACCATGTCATATGTTTCCAGCCTCTTTATTTCTTAAATTTTACTTTATTATATTTTGTACATACATACATAAACCCATCAAATATAGTAGTCGCACGCAAGGATCGTTATACGATCTGTGTAAGTTTTAAAAACTCACGGTTTTACTTGTTAAGTTTGGTGCACACCGAATCTAGTAGATTCTCATAGAACAACATAACCAAAAGCAATGTTTATATATAACTATAAGAGAGGAAGATGAGCCATTACATCACATGCATATACGTTGACGAATTAAAAAGTTTGGACCTCTCATGTTAAACTGTATGAAACAAAAATAAAACTCAAGACAACATAAGGCTCAATATGAGCCCCAATTTACAACTATCCACATGTGTACTAACTCAGCATACAACAAAAAAAACAACACTAATAATCTAGTAGGGTTGGTCATATGACCAGAGAGAACTACAACCATAGTTTTATCTAGAAATGGTGGTCATGGGCAAAACTCGGTATATCGTTATCATTTAGTGATTGTTGATGGTGGTCTCTAGTTGAGTAGGGGATGTTCATGGTGGTGATCGGTAATGGGTTCTCTTCTGTAACCAACCTACAAAGCTTTAAGGATACATAATATTTTTAATTCCAAACCAACTTTGTTTTGCTTTACGCGTGAAAATATCATTTTTCAATATATTAGTAAATTACCAACATGCCCGACTTGTCTAATAGAGACACGACCAAATTTATAGAGATTTGAAAGTCAGATAGAAATGGTTTAGACCAAAGAATCAAAGGTAAGAGGTATACCAATGTATATAAATACCTCGGTAGTGGTTTCTCCAAAATAACCAACATATGAAGTTTTAAATAGACATCGGATTACATACCAACTTTCTTTTGCTTTGCATGAAAAAAATTATTTTCTAAACAAACTCATATAAATATTATATAAAATCAATTAATGATTAAAAATTTTGAAGACATAAGCTTAACAATACACATTGAGAGAAGATGATTAATTATGTTTCGATTGCTTATGTCTCTTATACATTACAAATTAAGATTTATCAATCGATGTAGGATAACCTTGGATACCTACCCTCCACAATAGAGGCTGGACTCACTAGACAGTCTCCCCTACAGGTAAGGCTTAAGCCACAAATAAAAAATTTGGAAAACCAGACTCTGATACCACGTTAAAAATATATAACTATGAACTGGACTTAATATGATCTCACATACTAGTATGATATTGTCCAATTTGGATCCGAGAGCTCGTAAGATTTTATTTTTGATACAGTCCCAAAAGATCTCATATTGGTTAAGATGTGTTTATACTTTATATATTCGTTGGTCAATGTCTAACCGATGTAAAATATGTAACTAAGTTTACTCATCTTAATGACTCGGAAGATTTTAGGGTTTGATGTTTTAAAAACAAAAAAAATGTAATGAATTTATTAATATATATATAGCTTTTCTTTATAAGGACAAATCGATCATTTATTACATAAACTTTTTAATAATTTTAAAACAAAAATAAAATATAACATGTTTAACATAAACACAGATGGGATAAAAATAGAGTTTTTTACATTATAAACAACCAAATCAAACATTAAAAAAGTCAAATATTGGATCCAATATTTAAATAATTAATAATCTATTTTGAATATTTTTTCATAATATATATATATAATATCACGTCTACGATGATATGCATAAAATTTTAAAAACAATTTTAAGCATAACTTTCTTTAATTCGTTAATTAAATTAATTATAATAAATTAAATATTTAAAGTATATAAAAATAAAAATAAATCTGACCGAACTTTATTAAAGAAAAAAACCCCAAAAATAGTAGTAACACATCATGCAAAAATAGTTTAAAATAATATAGCTTTCATAAGTTTCTATATAATTTCATAGGCAATTCATAAATAAAAACACACTGCGATAAAAAAAGGAAATCATAGAGAACAAGAGCGTTTTATGCACCAATCTAACGGTAATAACATAAGTTACCACCACCATGGTTGCCGTTGAAGCATTGTCAATGATCCACGCTGATCCCCGCCGATTCCAGCTTGTGTTGGCGAATATTCACATGAGAGATATGGACATTCGTCTATTTGTTGAGGAGCTGAGACGGACGTGCACCAGATTTATGCGTAAGTCTCTAAACTTATAATTATTGACTTTTTTATAAAAAACAACCATGAATGCATGGATTCTTAAAATTTTATTTTTTATTTTTGGATGCAGTAATATGCCCTATGAATGAGCCCTATCAGGAGGTCCATGGTTTTCGTCATGTCAGGTGTCCTATATGGGTTGTTGCACTCGATGAGGCTATAAGGGAATACTTCCTTGAAGATCCTCTAGTGCAAGATAATGTTCCTGCTGCTGGAAACCTTCAACTGCAAGAAGAAAATATTATAGTGCAAGCTGCTGAAAACCTTCAAGTGCAAGAAGAAAATCTTCTAGTGCAAGCTGCTGAAAACCTTCATGTTCCTGCTGCTGAAAACCTTTCAGTGCAAGAAGAAAATCTTCTAGTGCAAGATAACCTTCTTGTTGCTGAAAACCTTTCAGTGCAAGTGCAAGAAGATCCAAATCCAGTTGATTGGGACTCATTCGACGATATTGTGTAGTTATAACTACACCTGATACTACTAATCTAGAAGATGAGTAGCAAGGGTGGAGAGCACTCTAGTTCAGCAGCTAGACTAGAGACATACTTAGTTTTATATATATAGTCTTTTTTCTTGTTTTTTATTTTTATTTTTATGGTTTCCCGAACTTAGGGTCGGTTCTAGTTCAGATCCTGCCGGTGATAGATTATTTTTGGGAGCTATATTAGACATTATTCGGTCATAAAGATACCTAATTATGCATATCATTGTTTTTATTGTTTGTTTTTCTAAATGTTGCAAGAACTGGTTCGAACATTTTCATGTAAAAACAATAACACTTACATGTTTGCTCTAGATTCAAGACTATTAATTCTCCAACACTTGTTTTCTACGTGACATGTGACATGAGATCTGGTGGTTCCTTTCGTTTCTTAATCATACTGGGTCTACAGCTATTCACTTGTCTTGTTTGCCTCTCTTTCGTGTAAGGTCCCAGACGACAATCGCCAAGCTCTTCTCTTGTCTTGTTTGCCTCTCTTTCGATAAGGTCCCAAACGACAATCATCACCAGATTCATCTGGGGTTCTTACGGTTCCCTGAACATTTAAATGGGTTAGCTATTTTGTTTTTGAAACTTATCCTTTCAAGCTTACATATGTATACATATGTGACCTTTATTTTGTTATATATTACATATTTGTTGACATGTTCGTTCCTTTTGATATATCTACAAAACAAATATAGGTTTGGGTGTTGCATGGTTTTGGAATAGGCACAGTGGGGAAGATTATCAAATTAAATCAAATCAAAAGCCCAAACTTTGCTTTAGGAGACGACCAAATTTAGAATGCAATTTTCATTTGGTCTCCTCAAACATATTAAAATGTCAAACTTATATATGATTTTCTTTCTGGTCAAATTTGATTCCACCCTTCTTTTTCTAATTCTATATCCAAAAATGAATAATATAGTTTTTTTCAACATTGAAAACCAGTTCAACAAAAAATAAAAAATAAAGAGCATGACAATTTTATTTTACTTTACTTTTTGTGATAAAAACCCGACACACACATACATATATATATATATATATATTTGATTGGGATTATATATACATATATCTTAAAATTTTAGAGCGTGCTAATAAATACATAAAGCATTTTTTTACTATTGCTCGATGGGATACAGGTTCGTTCATATGCGATTCTTGGATCAAACTGAACTGGATGATTACCTTTAATAATCCACATGAGAGCGATGTAAGTTTTATATTTGTCTAATATTTAATTATTTAAGATATATTAAGTATGAAAATGCTTGTTTAATACATGGTGATTCATATATAATTTTAGTACTATAAATATAATAGAATAAGTAGTTGTTTAATATATGAGTAACAAAACATGTTAGAACTTTTTCAATACTTGTAGATTTATAAGAATAGAATAAAAATATCTAGGTTTGATATATTTTATTGTTGTGTTTTATTCTGCATGTCGTTTTTTAGCTTTAGCGCCCCATACGGGATCATTTCCTATTAAGGAAATAGCTTGGTTCCACGGTATCATTATCGGTGTGGATCATACGCAAGTGTACTATCTCGATCCGCCTTTGAGTTTGTTTGGACACATTCAGGTTTGTTCACCTTTCATACCAACTTTGTTTTGCTTTGCATGAAAAAACAAATTCTAAACAAACTCATATAAATGTTATATAAAATCAAGGGTCAAGCTATATATACCCAATTCGGGTTTAAGTATACCCAATTTTGAGTATACCCAAAGGTGATCTAAGTATACCCAAATTTTGACAAAAATACCCTTTTCTAGGTATATAAGGTCTTTTTTTTTACTAATCTTATCCACCTCATTTTTTCTCCTACACTCTCTAACTTCTCTCTAAAACCTTCAAGTTCTCTCTAATTTATCCGGCGAACTAAAATCCGGCGAACTAAAATATAAAAACTTAGTCTTAGTATCAAAATTTAGGGTTATGGTTGAATTAGGTAAAAAATCAGAATTTTAGGGTGTTTGGAGGCCATTTTCCGGCCGAAATTCGACCGGAAAATGGCCATTTGTGATTTTTGAGCGTACCATAGGTACAGGGGGGGCGTACCGGTCCAGAGGGGGTGTATCGGTCGGTACAGACCCTCTGTACCGACCGTACAGGGGGTACGCACCGGCTGGTACGCCCCCCTGTACCTATGGTACGCTCAGCTTTCGCAAATGGCCATTTTCCGGCCGAATTTCGGCCGGAAAATGGCTTCCAAACATCCGAAAATTATGATTTTTTTAGTAATTAAATTTTTAATTTTTTTAAAAAAAAAACTTCAAAAAAACAAGTTTTGATTGTGTGTTTTCATTAGCAGAAGTTTAAAAAAATTAAAAAGAGTTTGAATGTTCTTGAGGCAACTTTGAATGTTCACGAACAATTTGAACAATTTCACAAAATTGTAGTAATATGGGGTTTGATCTAGTAGAGAATTGTGTTTTTTTGGGTATACATAACCAAATAGATTGTTTTGTGAATTGGGTGTATCTAGGATATACTTAGTGTTTTTTTTTACTTAGTGGCAATTCGGATATTAAATGAAAGTTCAAGGGTTTT
This sequence comes from Limnanthes douglasii subsp. nivea, assembly GCA_036936605.1. Classification (NCBI taxonomy): domain Eukaryota; kingdom Viridiplantae; phylum Streptophyta; class Magnoliopsida; order Brassicales; family Limnanthaceae; genus Limnanthes; species Limnanthes douglasii. Next base: position 15,214,653 of record JAUPFV010000003.1, on the reverse strand, counting down.
TTCGTCCTAAAAAAGTCAAACAAAAGTCAACTGCGTTTTTTGGGTATACTTAAATCACATTTGGGTATATATAGCCATACCCTAAAATCAATTAATGATTAATTTTTTTGAAAACATAAGCTTAACAATACGCGTTGAGAGAAGATGAATAATTATGTCTCGATTGCTTATATCTCTTATACATTAGAAATTAAGATTTGTAAAACCTTTAAGAATATATAACTATGAACTGGACTTAATGTGATCTCACATACTAATATGATATTGTCCACATTATGTCTCGATTGCTTATATCTCTTATACATTAGAAATTAAGATTTATCAATCGATGTAGGATAACCTTTAATACCTACCCTCCACACTAGAGATTGGATTCACTAGACAGTCTCTCTTACAGGTGAGGCTTAGGACACAAATAAACAATTCGGAAAACTAGACTCTCATACCACGTTAAGAATATATAACTATGAACTGGACTTAATATGATCTCACATACTAGTATGATATTGTCCAATTTGAGTCAGAGAGCTCGTAAGATTTTATTTTTGATACATTCCCAAAAGATCTCATATTGGTTAAGATGTGTTTATACTTTATATATCGTTGATCAATGTTTAACCGATGCAAAATATATAACTAAGTTTACTCATCTTAATAACCCGAAAGATCTTAGGGTTTTGATGTTTTAAAAACAAAAAAAATATATTTTAAATAATTAATAATCCATTTAAATATTAATAATGTATATAATCGCGTTTACACGTGTTTATGCTTTTATGCATAAGATTTTGAAAATAATTTTCAGCATAACTTTCTTTAATCCGTTAATTAAATTAATTATAATAAATTAAATATTTAAAGTACATAAAAATAAAAATAAATCTGACCGATCCTTATTAAAAAAAAAACCCCAAAAAGAATAGTAATACATTAAGCAAAAATAGTTTAAAATAATATAGCTTTCATAAGTTTCTATATAATTTCATAGGCGGTTCATAAATCTATTATATAGAAACTATTTCATAGTAATACAAATTAAAGACACGAACTGGAAATTATAGACGAAACGGAGCGTTTTACGCACCAATCTAACGGTAATAAGTCACCAGATCTCACGGTGAAAAGATAAAGACATCCAACGGCTACAAAATCGAATTCGAAACTTTTGACCGTTGCAAGTGAGTCGGCTCCTTCTCTCCATATAAAAAGGCCATCGTTCCTCCAAATATCTTACTCAGATTATATTCACAGCGTATCTAGAAAGCGAAAAAACAGTGAGAAATCTTAAGTAATACGATAGAAAAGAAGAAAGATCCGATAAATATGGCTTCCAAAGTTCAAAATCCCAAAGGTAAGCTTTTAAAGATTCAAACTTTCTCATGAACTAGATCGACTATTGGAGTTTTTCTCCGATCCGAAACGTAAATTTCGGGGATTGGAATGTATTTGTTTCGTGTATAGGTGCTGAGATCGTCGGAGAAGTAATTCAAAAGAAGAAAAATGCAGGGGAAGGGCGAAAAATTCTGGGGGATATCGGGAACGTTGTACCTGTTCGAGGAAACGATCTAAAACCCCAACCTCCAGTTACTCGTCGAATCACCAGGGGCTTATGTGCACAACTTGTTGCTAATGGCCAAGCTGAGGATAAGGTATGTCTATTGACGAGTACTGATCTTGAATTAGATACTGTAATCTGTTGGTTCTTGAATGGCATGATCTGGGTTTGAAAAAGTCTGAACTTTTTTAAATAATTTTTGAATCTCTAGGTTATAGCAGTAGACGTAGATGGAAACGCTCCGCTAAACAAGAAAACAAAGCCAGTCAAAAGTGGAGTTGAGTCTAAGCCTATAGAGGTGATTGAGATAAGCCCTGATACTCGTGAGAAAGAACAAGAAAAGGCTTTGCTTAAAAACAAGAGAGGTAAGGAGAGAGCGTCAGGAAAGAAGAAGGTATCTTACAGTTCAATTCTGACTGCTAGAAGCAAGGTAAAAATTGAATCTTTTTATTGGGTGTTCTTGTTTGTTGTATCCCTTTAAGTTTGCGGGTTTTGGGTTTTGATCTATTTATTACATTACAGGCAGTCTGTAGGTTGGATAATCTTAAGTCAAAAGAGAAAACTTTCGATATAGATGGAGGTGATGTTGATTTTGAACCTAGTCTTGAGTATATGGACGACATGTACAAGTTTTACAAGGCTGTTGAGGTATAGAATTTTCTTTAGTGTGTGATGCTAGTTGATTGGTTGTAGTATTTCTGAACTGTGATATTTGTGAATGCAGAAAGAAAACAGTCCACTAGAGTACATCCAGATGCAAACCCAGATCACCGAAAAAATGCGAGCTATTCTAGTGAACTGGCTAGTTGATGTTCATAACAAATTTGACCTTACTCTCGAAACCCTTTACCTCACAATAAACGTAATTGACCGATTTCTATCGGCTGATCTTGTGCCTAGAAGAGAGTTACAGTTGGTTGGCATTAGTGCTTTACTTATTGCCTCCAAGTACGAAGAAATCTGGCCACCTACTGTTGATGATTTGGTTGAGGTGGCTGCTGAGGCTTATAGTGGTGAACAGATACTAAGGATGGAGAAGAGTATCTTGGGCAAGCTGGAATGGTATTTGACCGTGCCAACACACTATGTGTTTCTTGCTCGGTTTATTAAAGCTTCGATTCCTGATAAACAAGTGAGGGATTTCTTATTCATCAAGATTTTGGTTACACATATAATTGTCTTGAGGCCTAATTGTTGATTTTAATATGTTGTAGATAGAGAACATGGTACATTACATAGCTGAACTGGGAATGATGAACTATGGCACATTAAGCTTCTGTCCTTCACTGGTAGCTGCATCAGCTGTCTATGTGGCAAGATGTGCCATGAACCAGAGCCCTGCTTGGACCGACACACTTGAGCATCACACTTCTTATTCGGAGACAGAACTAAGGGATTGTGCGAAACTATTGGCGAAACTCCAGTCACAAGCAAAAGGGAATGATTTAAGGGCTGTGTACAAGAAATATGCAACAGAAGAAAAAAGTGGTGTGGCTTTGATGATACCGGCCAAGCTTGGTGGTGAGTTATGATGGTGAAAGAGTTTGGTTGAAAGAGGAGGATCAGTAGAGTCTGATCTATCTTATGTTGTCTGAAATTTTGTGGAAAGAATTTTTTTTTTATCTTTTTCTATTAAAATGTTCAAGAAAAGAAATACTTCTGTTTGTTCAAGAAAAGAAATACTTCTGTAATTCTGTTTGTTCAAAACATTGTTTTTTCAGAATTTGAACAAGGTTATATTTTGTTGTGGTAAGAGATTTCTTTATATCTTCAATATAGACAATTTTCAGCATTGCTAAGATTATAATCATTGAAAGTGTTTTGTTGATAGGAAGATCAATAGAGTCTGATCTAATCTTATAAATCTGCTGAAAGTAGAGAAAGTTTATGGTTTTCTAAAAAAATTATGTTCAAGAAAAGAATTGTTCAAAACATTGTTTTGGGAATATGAACAATCTTAGTTTATAAGGAACTTTAAGACTATTGAAAGAAACAGTTTGGCTGAAACTGTTTGCGAACTTCTTATATCATTTTGAAATTTTGTTGAAAGAAATGTTCAAGAGAAGAAATACTCTTTGTTCAAAATATTGTTTTGAAGTGGTAAGAGATTTATTTATATGTTCAATGAAGACAAGTCTCTCTTTTTGGCATATAAAATTTTATTTACCAATAAGGACCAAAATTAAAGTTTTACAAACTTGGAAAAAAAAATTATACAGAATTTTAAAAGTCGCTAAATTCAATTTGCAATCTTAATTGTTCCTTTCTTTCTTTATTTATATGTCCAATGAAGACGAGCTTAAAGTTTTATATTTTGTCTTTAATAATTATAATTATAATTTTTATTTTTATTTTTAGATTTCAAAATCCAAAAATAATATATATATATATATTCTAACAAATTAGGATATCATCGATAACATGAAATGAGCTTATCGGCATGTTAAAAATTTATATTTTGTTTTTAATATAACTATTTTATCATTTTCTTTTTTTAAAATTTAAAATCTAAAGAAAAATTACATAAACTTTTTTATAGAAAAAAATAAAAAAATATAAATTAGTCGGGATAACTTATAGATTCAAAATACATAAAATGAGTTGTTAAACGCGATATCACTAAATCAAGAGTGGAAAATGGTTTGAACTCTTAAAATATTCATAATTTGTTTTACGTATATATGAATTATTTGAGAATAATGATATATCAATCAACTAAACGAAAGAATAAACATATTTATTTGTTTTACGTGGGTACCCCAATGAATCGTGTTTTTTTTTTGTCGGGGATGAGGTTTATCTACACCACGTCATTTCTTTTTAAGTTACTCAATATTTATGTTCATGATTTTTTACTTGCTGATAAGAAAAATTAACTCAACTAAGTAGGATAAACGATTCAAAAAATACAAGTTATAAAAGTCAAAAGACATTCAAAAGTGAAATATAATAATACAAAATATTCAAATTAGATTCAGTCGTGAGATATAAAAGTTTAGAATAAAATTACACTCAATGAAAAGATAACTTCCTCGTTACCTAATCAGGTGTTTTGTTCCGTATGTTATCTTCCTCCAATCACGCTTGAATCTAAAATGAAGATGTAAACTAAAGTCATTAAAATAATCTCCAAAACTTAATATACTGTGTAGAACATACTATCTAATGATATTTATCGAGTCACTCGTTTGGAATTAATGAATGTTTTTTTATCTTTTTATTAAAAAAAACATTTAACTTATTAACTTACCAACTAACCTAATGGGTTAAATCCGGTTCACGTTTTAAAGAAGATGGTCTTATTATCTAAATCCATAAAACATTTAAGTAACATATTAACTTACTAATCTTATATCCGTAGTTGTTATACTAAACCTGATTCTTAACTTATTTATTTATTATGTTTATTCTTTTCAATTACAAATCATTAGTTTTATTTGGTGATTATTAGTTTCATTCCTATGTCTTTGTTGCCTTTAGTATTTTTCAATATTTCATATTAAGTTGTTAATACTATTAGCCAGCATTTCAACTATTGATTGATTGAGTCAGAATTGCGGTACTAATTAATATGATCAGGGTTAAGATTAGGATTTTAATGGATTCCGAATTTAGATATTTTTAGTACTTAACTATGGAATCTTGATGTAGTTGAGTATTATACTTCTAAAAATATTGAATTGATATATTATCTGCGGTATATTTATCATGTATAGAAGAGATCATGTGATCTTATATTTATTTAATGTCTTAATTCATTATATAAAAAAATATTATGACAATTCATGTAAATCAAAATCAAAATTATATTTTCATGAAGAAATAAAAAAATGATGTTGATATTATTATTTCATCCCTCCCATTTTAATTTTTTTCCTTTTCTTGTATAAATCTTAATTGTTGATACTAAAATTTGTCGTTTCGTGGCACCAAAAGATCTTAATACCTTGTACAAACAATCAAGTATTTAGAGAGCATTTTTCTAAATAAAGATTTCGAGCCTCTGTTATTTTCATCACTATCACTAACAAAAATAGTCAAGATGACGTATATATGGATACCTAACGTGACAAAACGTCCTGTCACATCTAATTTAACATTGATGTGTCGCGATAAATTTACGTTATGATTGTCGCATGCTTTGACTGCGCACGCTGTGACAGTTTCTTACCGTGCCACGATAAACAGTTTTTCAGACTTTTTAATACGTTTATTATAAATTAATTTATATGCGTAAATTTGTTCGAATAAAAAAAATTAAAATATGTATATCGAAATAAAATATTTGAGAAAATTATTTGATATTTTCTGTATTTTTAGTTAGACATAAAAATAGTTTATTAGATCTTTCGACTAATAATTTATTAGATTTTTAAACGATATCTTTAAACTTGTTCAAATTTTTAAATGTTTCAGTTCAACCATTATATATTATAAATACTTTATTATATTTTTTAACTATATTATATATTTAAAATATATTTTTAAAAATATAAAAATATATGTTCACAATCTTTGAATAGTTATATTTTTCAAATATTATATATTTAAAATAATTTATTAGATATTTAAAATACAAATCTAAATATTACAACTAATAAGTTTATTATTAGATATTTAAAATACATCTTCTAAATTATTGCAACTAATAAGTTTATTATTAGATATTTAAAATACATCTTCTAAATTATTGCAATTATAGATGTTTATATCAATTCAAATATTAGATATATTTATTAAGATTTATTAGATTTTTCAACTAATATCCTTTGATATTTTAAATAGTTCAGTGTAATTAACAGAAAAAACATAACAATATATTAAATTTATAAAATAATAATGATATTTTGCACAATAAAATAAAAACATAGCAAAGTCAAACAAACATTGTTTAATAAAATCAAATACAAATACCAAAAAATATTAAATCAATCTTTATCGTGAGATGGTTTATAAGGCTCTGAGCCCAGTTGCAAATTCATTTTCGTTAGCATAGTTGTATGTCATTTACGTTTTCCATCTGGGTAGTGCGTAATTCAATCACTTCGGTTGTTGGCATCCTCCCAACGTTGCTCATTTTGAATCTAACGTTGCTCGTTTAGACTATTGGCGTCCATTCAACACTGCACACATTTGTATGAACATGGTCACATGCTCAAAATACATCCATTCCATATATTTTCGGTCGAATATCATTTATTGTTGATGAGAAAAACTATTCGTATTGGAAGGGGCCAACTGAGGCTGCATCATAGTATGTGTGACGTGCATATGAAAACTATTATGCGGAGCAAGTGGGTTGGTAAAGACATTAGCTCTCCAATTTTATGACAACAAATCTGTATATCTGACATAGGTCTCCCATTCACCTAGATGATTCCTTCCAAAGAATATATATATATATATATATATATATATATATTGGGCTCTCAATGAGTGCCTTTTTTATACCTGCACTTGTCATAACATAATACGGACTCCATTAATAAATATATACCCTATTTATCATAAGCAACCGACATGGTATCATCCCATAAAGTAACCTTGTACCATGAACTTTCAAATTCATATACCAAATTATCGAACTAGGTAAATATATTTGAGATGGCTATGCGATACTAGCAGTTGCATATGTTTGACAAAACGAAAAGTTTGTAATATTGATATTATTTGGAAGATAATAATGATTAATTAATTTTAAAACTAATTTGTTGTACTCATTAAGATTATTTCTACTAGTTTTACGTCTACTTTTAACCATTGGTTGCTCTCTATTAGAACTCAACATGTTTATTGCTTCATCCAACTACAGAGTCCAATCTTGAGGCCCATCTTATTTTTGGATAAGTTAGAGACGACAAAGGAGTATCAATCAATGCAAGCCTAGTCAAATTAAACTCTTCTACGAAGTCGGTTAAAAAAACTATATTTGATGCCATTTATTGTGCACTTCATTCCCAAACCCCACTCATCAGTCTCAACTAGACTTCCAGTTTTATAAAATTGTTTTACTAATTTAATATACTAATGAGAATTAAATTTTTCAAAATACAACAAACTTATACCATTATCATCACTAAGAATATCTAAAAACAATCTCATACCATCTACACCACTAAGTTCTTCGTAATCTAAATACATAATAGCGTAAATATTGATACATTGTGGCGCTCGATGGTTGTGAACCCGAATCTCGCCTTCGTTCTTTATTTCAATACTCTCGAATACTTGTTTATGATTTGATTAATCTATTTTCGATCTTGTTCTTATTCTACTTGAAGTTTAAGATTATTTGTCAATATCGGTTTGATTGTTTTTACCTTCCAAATTTATGATCCATAATTGATTTTTTTTTGAGATATTTTAAAGATAAGAGATGGAATTTGAGAGTTTTGAAAATATTAGATAAAATTACCCCTATTTATAGGAGGTTTTTTAAAAAGGTCGGATATTAGATTTGATCAATTGGATATCCAATTTGGTTCAATTTTTTTTGTTTCAGATTTTTTCTTTATAAATACACTACAAACTCACCTAATTTTCATTTATCTCTCAAACAAAAACCTTCTTCTTAAATCATTTAAAACACAACTCTACAAATACTACTACAATATCTCAAAATGTCTAACAATAGTCTTCTTCTACAATCTTCGACCAACTTTTTACATCGATCAAGTTATTCAAGTTTGTATTTTTGGAGGAATATAATTGATGATATTAGATCTTAGTATACGCTTTCTTATTATTCATTTGCTATATTATTTTATATTTATTTAAATTATTAGTTTTTTTTATATTTTTTAAAATATTTATTAAATCGTTTTACTAGTTTCATAACTTTAGAAAAAATCACTTTTAAATGGAACAAAAGAAAATAAATATCCCAGTTAACTATGGTTATGGGGTTAATGTCCAACTTTCCCCTCCTAACCTAGATAATTTTTTATGTTTTTGGTACCCATGGTCCTGTAGACAACCATAACTTTGAAATACATTATTCCAAAGCTACCGCTGATATATTTAGTAATACTATAGTTGTAATAAGAGTAGGAAAAAATATCATGGGCATGGGAACACTTTACTCAGAATCTTGCTGAAAACTGTGATAAGTGTAATTATTGTGAGAAAACATATACATATAATTATGGAAAAACAAATTATGGCACCATGAGTATGTTGAGACACTTAGCCACATATAACATTATTGATCAGTAGAGTCTGATCTATCTTATATTGTCTGAAATTTCGTGGAACGAATTTTTTATCTTTTTCTATTAAAATGTTCAAGAAAATAAATACTACTTTTTGTTCAAAATATTGTTTTTTGAGAATTTGAACAAGGTTATATTTTGTCATGGTTAGAGATTTCTTTATATGTTCAATATAGACAAGCTTATCAGCATTGCTAAGACTAGATTTTTGTCTTAAATAGTTAGAATTATTGAAAGAGTTTGGTTGAAAGGAAGATCAAGTCTGATCTAATCTTATAAATCGGCTGAAAGTAGAGAGAAAATTTATCGTTTTCCAATAAAAATATGTTCAAGAAAAGAATTTGTTCAAAACATTGTTTTGAGAATATTAACAAGCTTAGTTTAAGGATCTTATATCATCTTGAAATTTTGTTGAAAGAAATGTTCAAGAGAGAAATACTCTTTGTTCAAAATATTGTTTTGTCCTGGTAAGAAATTTATTTATATGTTCAATGAAGACGAGTTTAAGATTTTATATTTTGTCTTTAATAATTATAATTATCCTTTCTTTCTTTTTTCTTTAGATTTAAAAATTTCAAAAAATAACATAGAAATAAAATATAAAAAAAATAATAAAAAATGTACATATTTCAAACAAATTATAGATATCATAAATAAATCCATATAACATAAAATGAGCATAAAATTATATAAGTTTTTTATAAAAAACAATAAAAAAATATACAAATTATTCCAAATAGATCCAAAATACATAAAATTAGTTGTTAGACGTAGTATCGCTTAATTAAGAAAATGAAAACATCGTCGAAAAATGGTTTGAAATTTTGAAATACCCCAAAGAATTATACTAGTTTTTGAGATATAACATAGATACATTTACGTATTTTTTTGGATGTATGAATTATTTGAGAATAATGCTATATCGATCAACTAAGCGAAAAAAATCAACATGTTTATGTGCTTTACGTGGGTACCAATAAATCATTTTTTTTTGTCAATGAGGAGGTATAATAATTACACTACGTCATCTTGAGTTACTTAATATATATGTGCATGACTCTTTATTTGATGACAAGAAAAATTAACTCAACTAAGTAGGATAAACTAATAAAAAAACACAAGTTATAAAAGTTGAAAGGCATTCAAAAGTGGAATTTAATAATACAAAGTATTCAAATCAGATTTAATCATGAAATATAAAAGTTTAAAATAAAATTACAATCAATGAAAATATAACTTCTTCATTACCTAGTCATGTGTTTTGTTCCGTACATATATTGTTATCTTCCTCCAATCACGCTTGAATCTAAATTGAAGATGTAAACTAAAGTTGTTAAAATAATCTCCAAAGCTTAATATAAAAAGTAGAACATACTATCACGTAATATTTATGAAATCACTGGATTGGAATTAAATAGAATGTTTTGTATCTTTTTATAAAAAAAATATTTAACTTATTAACTTACCAACTAACCTAACGAGCTATAACTGGTTCAGGTTTTAAAGAAGATGGTCTTATTATCTAAATGCATAAAAAAATTATCTAACATATTAACTTACTAATCTCCTATCCTATCCATAGTTGCTATACTAAACCTGATTCTCAGCTTATTTGTTTATTATTTTTATTCTTTTCAATTACAAATCATCAATTTTATTTGGTGTTTATTAGTTTTATTCCCGTGTCTTTGTTGCCCTTAGTATTTTTTTAATATTTCATATTAAGTTGTTAATACTATTAGTCAACATTTCAATTATTGATTGATTGAGTCAGATTTGTGATATGATCAGGGTTAAGATTATGGTTTTTATGGATTATGAATTTAGATATTTTTAGTACTTGACTATGGAATCTTGATATAGTTGAGTATTCTACTTCTAAAAATATTGAATTGATACATTATTATGGTATATTTATCATGTATAGAAGAGATCATCTGATGTTATATTTATTCAATACCTTAATTCATTATAAACAAAAAAATTATAATTATGATAATTTATGTAAATTAAAATCAAATTTATATTTGTATGAAGAAATAAAAGCAACCCGAAATAATTTAACATTGATATGCCATGATAAATTCATGTAGTGATGTCCCATGCTTTGACTGTGCACGCTGTGACAGTTTCTTACTGTGCCACGATTAAAAAAATTTAAGATTTTTAAATATGTTTATTAAAAATTAATTTATATGTGTAAATTTATTCAAATTAAAGAAATTAAAATATGTCTATCATAAACAAAATATTTGAGATTATTATTTGATATTTTTGTATTTTTAGTAAGGCATATAAATAGTTTATTAGATCTTTCGACTAACGGTTTATTGGATTTTTAAACGATATCTGTAAACTTGTTGAAATTTTTAAATGTTTCAATTCAACCATTATATATTATAAATACTTTATTACATTTCTCAACTATATTATATATTTCAAATATTTTTTTAGAAATATTAAAAATATATGCGTACAATCTTTTGCCGTATTAATCTATAGAATTTTTTTAACAAGTAATTTAGTTGTTACTAATTGAAGACTGTAAGAGATTTTGATGAAATTCTAAATCGTCGTATGTATAATTTATTGTTTTGTGAAGTGTCTAGAAGTCTCTGAGGGGGTCTTTTAGAGTAAAACAACGTTTTGAGGACTTATTTTGTATTACTAATTACTTAGTTAATGTCTTTAGAGAGAGAAACTCAATATTTCTAGAAAGAGAAAGTCTTATCATTTTTCAATCACCCTTTTTCTAGAATAGGGGGTGCTTTTATAGTACAAAAAGTAGGCCCCACAAGCCTAACAACTTGCTAATTGTGTGACCAGTCCTCAATTCTATTGTTTGCTTTAAATTAGTCCTTCTTTATTATATAATTGATAATTTTTCCTAAATAAAGTTTATTTATTAAATAAAATCCCTCATCTTTCATTCTCCCTTATCAGTACCCCAAGTCTTTGTGAAAATATTTTTGGCAAGGACTGCCAGGTATTCCTAGAGATAACAACTTTGCTCATTAGCTTTGGATTTCTTCGACTTCCTCAACATGAGTGGGTTTCTTCAAACCTTTCATTTTCTTCGGAACTATCACTATGAGTGGATTTCTTCGAAAATCTCAACATGCATTTATATATGTATCCCCTCATTTCTTGTAAAAATGAATGTTGATAAGGACTGTTATCATTTAATAAAAAACTTCTTCCTCAAACAATTCTTTCTACACATTTTTGGAGCAAATATTTATTATTATCCATATCTGTAGATTTCTTCGAACTTTATAAGGATCTCTCCACCCATACCAAACGTTTTCCCACCTTTTCGTTATCAATGACGTCACAAAACATTCTGACATAAAAAATCATGGCCATTCTAACAAACATTTTTCTGCCACATCACAAATCGGTTGAACTTCCTTGGCGTGCCTCTTTTTGTGACAATATTTTTTTAGTCAAACTTTTCCACTTCCCCATGTAATTTTCGCACCTACTTCACCCATTATTCCCCTAAGCAAACAATTTGTGCACCCTTGGGCCTCAACACCTCTTAAAGCCCAACTTCTCTTTATAAAACTTATTTCCCTCTTCATTCTCTAGACATATTTTCTAGAGAGATAAAGTTCTGCCAAAATACTTGTAGAGAGAGAAAATACTGTTTATGCCCCCTAAAATCTGTCGGATTCCAGAGTGGCTGTTCATTAGTCAAAAGTTCGAGGAGAGAAAAGCTGTTGGTATCTACATCAATCCTACGTCTGAGCCACCTGTTACTACTTTTTACGGTACTTGGCCTCCCACCAAAAATATATGTTCCCTTTAATATCTGTTCTCAGTCCTTCGACACCAACTGTTCGACCTTTAGCAATAATTTCCTTGAATCAATGGGGAAAGATAACCACCAAAAAATCTTTTCTACCAAAAGAAAAAGGCATCATAAAGATAAAAGGCATTCCAAGGAGCACAAACACTCAATAAATTCTCCTTCCGATGTTCGCAGCCCCACTGTCCAGCCCCAGGCTGATACTCATCCTCAACAATACAAAGCAAAAGGCTTCGGTTCGGGTTTACCTGCCACTCCCTTCATAACTGCTCAAGGAAGTCATAGGTTCACCCCGGACATTCCTCATCCAAATTTAACACGGGAAGAAACTCCACAACTGCCAAAAGTTACAGTAACTGACGAAGAAGTGCAGGCAGTTAAATCAGATGCCACTAGGTCAAAATACAAAATGAAATTAGTTGAAGCTTCCATTTCAGACCAACTAGAACCCCCAAAGTAGTCGAGAAGAAAATCGGTGAGCCTTAATTAGCCTCAACAAGCCATGAGAATGCCAACCTTCTTGAAACAAACGAGGAACAGTCTTCAAAAAGAGCTCCAAAATCTAAAAGAGACATCACCCTTCCCCTTGAAATTGATGCTCTATTTGGTAGCAACATCCGGGGTATAGAAAACAAACATCTAGTGATTCTTCACAACATCAAGTACAAGTATTTAAAACCATCCTAAGAGATTATGCTGAGAAATCGGTGAGGGATTCCTTCCTACATAACCATCATATTTCTGAGCCATGGAGAAACACCTTTGTCCGTAAAAGACGACGAATGGTTGTGTATACAGAAGTCATGAACTGGGGGTTAAGGTACCCTTTTGATTTATTTTTTTTATCAAGTAATTTGCCAAAATCAATCTTTGCCCCACACAAGAAGGTCCTAACATGTGGTTCACGCTTATGGCGTGATTCATGGCATTAAGGATTTCTGAGAATGGATTTTCTTTGGAAGAGCTCATCGGGTTGTCTCGTTTGGACAAAAATTCATTATTCCCCTTTTACTCACTTATATTTGGTCGGGGATAAAAAGTAGTAAAAGAATTAGTTGAAGCTGATAAGAAGTGAAAACAACAGTTCCTTTTCTTCTCAGGAAATTGGCAGACATGCTCTGAATCATCTCTTTCGAGTCCTCACAAGATCTCTCTTTTATGGACCAATAAAGGTATGTACTCTTCGAACTATTTTTTTCTATATAATTTAGTTATCTTAAATATCAATTCCTCGGAATTTTATGTAGCCATGACCGGTGTCTCCAAACCCTATGCTGACTTTGTCTCAAGTGCCACAACCATCTTTCCCATATTAAATGAATGAGCCAAAGAAGCTCGAGAAAACAAATTTTGACTCAATTTTATGAATATCAATCTGGCTAAAAGATGACTGTGGAGATTAAACCCTTTTGAGAGATTATCCTTGGAAGAATTGATGACTCCTCCCTCACAACAAGAAGTCCTCGAACGAATTGAAGCTAAAGATATCTTCATATATCTTCTGAAGCGCTCACGAGCTAAAATTCATCTATATGGGAATTCTGACGACGATATTTTAGTAAAAGATCAGACTTCTGATTACGAAGGGCTAAATAATCTTCCGAAAGTGACTCTTCCCCAGAAAAAAGATGATACAGCTAAAGCCTCTACTTCCACTCCTTGGAAGGCTCCTATTCACCCAGTGAAGAAAAAATAACCGAAGAAGAAAAATATTATTTTAGAGCATATCGAAGATATATCTGAAGGTGCTACAGACCAAGAGGGAACCAATTCTGGCGAAGCATAAAATTCCCAGCCAAACAACAAATTTTCCTCAAAACTAGCTCCTCTTCTTATACCTAGAAGTCAACCCTCTCAAGCTGTTGACACATTTATTCTGACTGGCGAATCCTCGGTTTTTAACTCGGCTAAAATTTGTTCCCCAGATAGTTCATTCGAAGTTCCCCAAGTAGATGACTTTTCCCATAGTGTTCGAAGACTGCTTCACGCCTCAGCCACAATGGGGAAAAAGATGCAACATCTGGAAAATAGAAATAATCATTACAAATTTAAGGCATCACTTGCTTCCGTCAAGTTTGAAGAGATCAAACACCAACATTCTATCTTAGAAAAACAGGTTGACGCTCTCTTCGAAAAGTTGGTTGCCTCATAAAATTATGTTATGCTTCCGGAGAAACGTTGTCAAGAGGAAATGGACCTTTATAGTAAGAAAACTGGTACCCAAGAAAAACTCATTGTGGCCCTCAAAGAAACAAATCAACTTTTCAACAAAAGGCTTTAAAGATTTCCTCGCAGATTTTAAGGTTATAGTGGAATAGAAAAAACATATTCTAAGAAATCTTGAGAAGGAAAAGAACGATGTTGTAGACTTGGGTAGTTTTTGAAAACTTGTCCCTCCAGAAAATCGTCCACCTGGTATTGTCGTCAGTGAAAGTGAAGCATCAGAATCCGAAGAAAGTGACTCTTCTAAAAGCTCTAAATAGTCAAGCTTATTTTTTTCTACTTTTTGTACAAGTCCTCATAATTTTTGAGATTGTTTTGTATAAGACCTCTTATCCTCCGAGGCGATTTTTGAAACACTCCCAATGCTTTCCGAGGCAGGTTTACTCAAATGAACTTTCATTATTGTATGACTTTATTTGCTATACCTTTTGTAGATTAGCTATTGCGGAATCTGATAATAATTGCATGCTAACTTTAAATTATCATAGCAATAGTTGTATACCAACTTTCGTTGGTCATGATAGTAGTTGTGTGCCAGCTTTTGTTGGGTATAATAATAGTTGTATGCCAATTTTTGTTGGACATGATAATAGTTGTATGCCAAATTTTGTTGGACATGATAATAATTGTATGCTAACTTTTGTTGGACAACACTTTAGGCTCAAAATCAAAAATTTAAGGCAAAAGCCTCATATGCATTAATCGGCTAGAATGGCACCTCGTTAAAACCTTCATGTGCCTATCAGGGTAGGAAAGAGTGTGTCTTCGCTGTATTACAAGGAAAAAGAAAAAAGAAAATATAAAAATATTCTCATCCTTACTCAAGATACAGTTTTAAATGTTCTATATTCCAGTAATCAACTCCTTTGTTCCCGCTAAAGGAGCACACACGCTCAATAAATCTCCTTCGATGTTCGCAGCCCCACTGTCCAGTCCCAGGTTGATACTCATCCTCAACAATACAAAGCAAAAGGAGACCCATGATTTGTGAATTATATTAGCATACCTTTGAAATGTATCACATCTTTTCACCAATTCTTTTGCATCACTTGATATAGTTGACCAGTAATACCCTGCTAAGAATACCCTTTGAATCAAAGCTTTATACCTACAGTGCGCAAACCCTTCTCCGTCATGTAATTCTGACAAAACAATTTGCGATTCATTCTTAGCCAAACACCTGAGTAAACGTCTACTCAACGATTTTTTGTACAGAACTACTCCTAGGACTATGTAACCATGAGATTTGAAACGTATTTTCCTTGCCATTGACTAATCCGTAGGTAGCACATCTTTTTTCACGAACTCAACAATTTTTTATCTCCAATCATATGCCATAACACTTGTCCTCTGAAATTTTTACATCAACTATCATCGCTGAGTGCTCTGTATCTTTGGTAATCAAAGGAAACTCCTGCGTAATCACCCACAGATAATCCTCCAAACATAAACCAGTTGCTAAAGAGTTTGACACCAATTTTTATTCCCTTTGAACATGTTCATACCTAATGCCTTCAAAAGCAAATGCCAAATCTTTCAATGCTTTTAAGTATTTGACTAAAGCAATCTGGTAACATTCTCTAGCCATCTTCTGGCTACTCTTTATCGTTCCAATATTATTTCCCACAACATACTTTAAACATTGATGAACCGTGAAAATAACACCATGACAACCATGGCCTTCCCAGAATAGAATTATAAGATGTCGGTGCATCTACCACTATAAACAGAATTTCAACCTTTTTTCTAAAAGGCCCTCGACCCAGCTCAACAATAATCTCGAATTCTCCGACCACTTTTATTGTCTCCCCCGTGAAACCTACGATAGTTCTATCTGACCGTCGAATTAAAGGGGGATCCGCAATTCTCTTACAAGTATTCATAAACAAAATATTGGCAGAGCTACCAGTGTCAATCAAATTTTTCTACACATGATCACCAGCTATGTTCGCGGCAATTATCACTGTATTTTCATGTGGTCCTGCCATATTTATCATGTTATCGTCATCAAAGCAAATTATTGGGGAAGGAAGGCGGTGCATCTGCGCTGAGGCTCTTACTTCTAACTGGGTAGTCAAATTAGATATGCCTCTTCTTGGAGCTGTTTGAATTCCTGCAACAGTATGACCTTCAAAAATAGCCAATGACTCAAAAAATGCGCATAAATCACTAAATTTTCCCCTCAAAACAACCTCTTCTACAAAATTGATATAATTTATTCCCTCTTTTGGGTCAAAGTACTCTGTATCAATATCAAAAGCATCAACTTCTTTGGAAATAACCATCACAGTATCAACACTCTTTGGAAAAACCTTTGCTTTTGGATTTCTCTGGGAGTGTTTTTTCATAAAATCTTTCAATTTACCAATGTTCAATTAACCCTTGCACTTGATTTTTCAAGGCAATGCAATCTTTTGTATCATGTCCAATATCTTCATGATATTTACAGTACCTGCTACTACACATATTTTCCCTCGGAGTTTAAACAGGAAAAGACTTCTGAAATTGTATTGTATCCTTAGCTTTATCAAATATGGTTGTCACACACTCAGTTAATTCTGCGAAATAATCTGGACGAATCAACTTATTCAACATAGGCCTTGCTCTCTGTTGTGTGTTATATGTCTGTTGATTCGTCTATGGCCTCGGAGGATATTGGTTAACTGATTTAGGCTGCACATTAGTTCGAGGCACTTGTTATGAGGGTCTGAGAAAAAGCCCTACACAAAAATTTATCATCATCATTAAAATTGATCATAAAGTTTTTAAATTTTTCAATATGATTATGAGGGTCTTGCGTTCCGTCGAAATTTTCCAACTTAGAAATGTCAAAATGCTTTGGGAGGTTGCCAGAAAGAATTTCTGAAGACAAATGAGAAGATCTCCATTTGTGACTTACCCTGTAAACATTAGCCCTCGAACTTTCATGATTCAGTGCATAGAGACCTTCTTCGGAAGGTAAGGTGTACTGTTGTTTCCATTCAAAATTCTTATGCTCAAAATTCTGATTTCCCGTCTCAAAATCCCTCTGATTATAAGTTTACTCATGAACTTTGCTTTTATTAACATAGTTCTTTTCCTCCTGAACCTTCCTTCTTGAACTTTTAGTTTGATGGTAATCTACGTGCTTTCTGTTATTTCTTCTCTTCTGATGATTTATTTCAGGGGATGATTCTAACGAGCTATAACGTGAATAATCACTCGACTCAGAAGACTCATGGTAATGTCTTGATCTTCCCCTTCTCCTTAGAATATAACGACTATGCCCCTTATACCTATCATCATTGTCCCTAGAATTATGATAAGTTTTACACTCGACTTTTTCATTCTCATTTTCCATCTGGATTTCGGAACGAAGATTTCTTAGTGTCGCCTATTTTTCAGCCTTTAATTTCTCAATTTCCTCCAACAACTTATTCCTTCGAGCTACCAAAATCGACTCCTCTAATATTTCTCCAACACACTTATTATCATGTTGTCCCTCGAAATCCATATTGCTCTGGTAATTGTTGCATACGAGATTCACCTAACAATTGTTCATATCTAACTCCCCCTGCTCTTCTATCACTTTTCATTTGTAAACTTACTCTGGTTTCATAATATAATTTCGGGTACCAATCGATATTCCCACAAACGGCTCCAATGAAGTGGCTAGAAGTCTCTGAGGGGGTCTTTTAGAGTAAAACAACGTTTTGAGGACTTATTTTGTATTACTGATTACTTAGTTAATGTTTTTAGAGAGAGAAACTCAATATTTCTAGAAAGAGAAAGTCTTATCATTTTTCAATCACCATTTTTCCCAAAATAGAGGTTGCTTTTATAGTACAAAAAGTAGGCCCCACACGCCTAACAACTTGCTAATTGCGTGACCAGTCCTTAATTCTATTATTTGCTTTAAATTAGTCGTTTTATTATATAATTGATATGTTTTCCTAAATAAACTTTCTTTATTAAATAAAATCCCTCATCTTTCAGTCTCTCTTATCATTTTGGACTGGGATTCATATGTGTCTAATTTTATGATGATATAATTTTATATATTTTGATGACAATATGCAGTTTCATTTGGTTTTAAGTTGGTTGATGACTATTACATATAATGTAATGGGCAAGTAGGTTTCTCAGACACAAACAATGTAAAATCATTGTAATAAAAGTAACTTTCTACTATAATTGTTTTAAAATATTTCTTTTGATTTTTTGTGTACGACATATGATTTTTATTAAGACTTAGATATGCATCATCGCCATATGCCACACCTTATCGACATATTTCCTAAACACACCATTACTCTCGAACAAAATCGGAACCTCTATAAAGCTACTGATTATACACTGTATAAAATAGGTTTGTTGTTGATAAGTTGATAAACAATGTTTTCTTGTTAAACATTATACAAAGAATGAGATATAAGTCAAGTCAAAGATAAAATTTTGGTGGAGGCATATTAATATGTACATTTTGATTAAAAATGTTAATATAAATAAATGAAACAAATAATGTATATAGAGGTTTCAATTTTTTTAACTTTCTTGAAGGACTTGTTACGATCTAAACGAGATGTATGCTTATATTTTCATTTTATGAAACTATAAGAAGAAGGTCATGGTTGCTAACCATATGGAAAAGTTTGTTGTAGGAACGTTTTCGCAACAACGAGCATACATACCCATATAAATTTAGACTTATCGGTACCAACAAAACATTATAGGTTGAAATGAGCTCTCTCTACCTGGTTAGTGGTTGTGTTTCCAAAATACATGAAATTGTTAGTTTTTCACGTGACAAATTTATCGATATAAGGAATTAACCAAGACTTTTGGTGTATTCAATTACTTAAGAATAACATTAAAATCATGTGTCATCTCATTCTAACCATTTTTTGAAATCATGTTATGCCTCTGAGTATGCTATCTTATTCCACAAACCCATAAAAGCATAAAAAAAATATTCTTTGTGTATTTTTTTTCACATTCGTAAGTTTGTTCATGTTAATGTACCATTGACATAGTATGTGCGTTATTTTCAGTAAAATTTGTTCAAAAGCATTCATCAATGCTAAATCTTTATCCGTTAGTACCACAAACACTTCTTCAATGTCGTTAGCTACAATTAACGATTTCAAACAATCTAATATCCACTTGAAATTATTAACTTTATCCCCAGACATAAAAAAAATCTAATATTAAAGGTCAAACTAGTAGAGGTTGCTCTAAAAATATCAAACAACGACATCACGTATCTTTTATCTTGTAAGTGTTATTCATTATTAGTAGTTTTGGTCAAGTACATAATAATTTATTTATTAACATAATTCACACTTAAAACCAAAAAGCCAACTGATGTTACAATGACACACAAACCTCATACAATTATATGCCATACGAATTGTTATTATTTAAAATGAGTTGTATTACCTTATTTATAGTATTAAAGTGTTATACATGTAGATGATAGCTTGAGACAAAAAAATATCACTAATGATATCATTTTGATCTTGGTTATAGATATGTCATTCAAAATAATTAAACCTCTTGAGTTCGCCTAACAAGTATTATAACTGCGGCCGACCGATTTTCTCCAACATCCAGTATATTTGTTGAGAGCTATATACAATGCGCATGGAAAATATATTTTGATCGTTAAACTTTTTAATTCGCTCAAAATTTCTTGAAGGTGAGTTTCCATGAAGGTAAAATATTTCACAAATGCCAACTTTTCTTTAGAAAAAACTCTCGTGTACGAATGACCTTTGAAGTGTTTAGAAACTTAATGGTTGTAAATCTCATATATAACATTTAAAGACCATTCATTTGGAGTTACCATGTTCCTTTATATTACCCACATTTTTTTTTATCTGGTTAACTTTATTTTAAGATCTTTTATGTCTATCAACTGATTGTATCATTCGGATCTCACGCATTCAAAGAATATTCGATGATTCTATCTATTACTCAAAGCATCAAGACGCTTTAGTATAATATTTCATTGTGAAAACACATCACTATAATTCGTAAGCCAATCCTCTGCATTTTGATGCATATTATTTTCTTACCACAATTCCAAATTATATAAAAATGAACACAATAAAACAAGATATGGACAAAAAATTAATGTGGAAAAAAGGCTCGGAAACAACATTGCTTTGCCAATGGAATCTTGGAGGTCGGCGATGCCATGGATGATAGTTAGTCGTTGACAAGCCGACAATGTTGAGAAACCATATTGTTGGTCGCATGTCTCGCAACGTCCGTATCATTCTTACGTATTAAAGGTGCAACATGTTGTTACCTACAATTTTTTTAAAAACAAATTGATTTCCAATTTGGATTCAACTTTTTTATGTGTTTTATATCTTTTATCTTTGTTTTTTTTTTACATTTTTTGGGGTTTGCATATTCTCTTCAACTTTGTTATTCTCTATCACTTTTAATATTTAATTCGTCATAATTAAGGTAAAATAAATTTGTTAAAAAAAATCAAAAATAAAATTATGATGTTA